>JALIGW010000001.1:117900314-119100314 GCA_023053685.1 Diadophis punctatus similis | reverse complement strand
GGTGTCCAGATCATAATGTTGTCGTTTTAAGACCTCCCGCTCAACCGCCATGCGGTCAAGCGTAACCACTGAGGGTCCGGGTAAACCACTTCCCCCTGTTGGAGCAGATCCGGAAGGGGGGGCAGTCTCCACGGGTGACCGCGGGAGAGGAAAAGGAGGTCCCCGAACCAAACCCTGCGTGGCCAGTGAGGGGCAATTAGAATCACCTCCGCAGAATGTTTTAATATTTTCTGGATGACCCTGGAGAGCAGAGGGAGGGGAGGGAAGGCATACAGGAGTCCCTGGGGCCAAGGTGAGCGCAGGGCGTCGACTGCTTCTGCGCCTTCCGTCGGGAAGCGAGAGTAGAACCGGCTGAGCTGTGCATTCTGTGGGGTAGCAAACAGATCAATTAAAGGTAAACCAAATCTATGAACAATATCCTGAAACACCCCTGGATGTAGTTGCCATTCGGTCTGATCTAAATCCCGACGGCTGAGCCAATCAGCCTGCTTGTTGGCTTCCCCTGAAATATATTCCGCTGAAAGGGAAATAAGGTGTTTCTCTGCCCACAGACCCAGGGACAAGGCCTCCTCAAGCAGGGCCGCTGAACGTGTTCCCCCTTGCCTATTAACATGTGCTTTGGCCGTGACATTGTCGGTGAGGACCAACACATGAGAACCTTCTATTCTAGTCTTAAAGCTCTTTAACGCTAAACGGATAGTGCGAAGTTCTAGTAGGTTAATGGGGCATTTGGATTCCTCCCTAGACCAGGTACCCTGGGCCAGTTGGCCCTGAATGTGTGCCCCCCAGCCTGAGAGGCTGGCATCTGTGGTTACTGTAATTCTATCTGGTAGGAGGAAGGAAGAGCCTTCTTCCAAGGCTGAGGATGTCCACCAGACTAGGGATTGTCTAACGTGAGAGGGCAAACGAACCCAAACTGCAGGGGGGGACTGACCCGGGGGAATAAGGGGAAGTAAGAACCACTGCAATCTACGGGAGTGCAACCGTGCCCAGGGCACGATATCGATGCACGATATCATTTTTCCCAGTAGTGTGGCCAACAGGACTAGAGAAACTGATGGACAGCGGTTGATATTACCTATGATGACCCTAATGCTGCCCTGTCGCTCGGGGGATAGGAAAACCTTGCACTGCTGGGAATCTATAATTGAGCCCAAATGGAGAATTGAGGTACTAGGAACCAGACAGCTGTTACGGTGGTTTACCGAGAAGCCATGTCGTTGGAGCTCGTCCAGCACTACTTGCACATGACGCTCTGCCAAGGACCTGGAAGAAGCCTGAAGCAGAATATCGTCCAGGTAGCACTGGACCCGAACTCCTAAGGAACGAAGGTGAGCCTCCAATGCCGCCAAGATCTTTGTAAAGACTCGGGGGACTGAGGAGAGGCCAAACGGGAGTGCTCGATACTGGAAGTGTCTTCCAGCAAGGCAGAAACGGAGAAACTTCCTGTCTGTAGGTGCTATGGGGATGTGGAGATATGCTTCGGATAGGTCCAAGGAGACCAGATAGTCACCCCTATGGATACCCCTGAGGATGGAACGTAGGGATTGCATTTTGAATTTGCGATATTTAACAAACTGGTTTAACCTTTTGAGATCCAGTATAGGTCGCCAATCCCCGGAGGGTTTAGGGACCAGAAAAAGTATTGAGTATACTCCTGCTCCCCTTTGTTCCCTAGGGACCGGTTCAATGGCCCTAATCTCCAGGAGATGGTGGATGGCCTGTTCCATTAACCGGCGCTTTTCTGGAACTCCAGAAACATGACAGGGTATAAAACTTGGAGTGGGCCGTGACCAAAATTCTAATGATAACCCAAAACGGATAGTTTGTCTAACCCAGACGTCCTGAGTGGTCAATTCCCAGGTATCCGCAAACCTGGCTAGTCTACCTCCAATTGGGAAATCCTGAGATAAATTATTTGCCTCGTCTGGAAAACTTGTTACCCCATCCCCTATAGGGACGTTTGTAAGATCTGCCCCTGGCCGCTCTATCCTGGTAAAAGGACCTTTGGCCATACTGACCTGGGGTTCGGGGCAGATTGGAACCCTGGTCAGCCGATCGAAAGGGCCGTCTAGGATATGGGTTATGACGGAAAGAATCTTTTTTGTTATAAGTTGGAAGGACCTTCCTACGATCCTTAGACTCCACCAGTAACGGGTCTAAAACCTCCCCAAAAAGGGATTGACCCGCAATCGGCTTAGATGCCAGGCGCCATTTTTGGCGAGCATCGGCAGTCCAGTTCTTGAGCCAGTTCACCCTGCGACCTGCGGTGGCAGCCGCAATGGATTTTGAAGAAAAGCGTGCTGCCCTGAGTGTAGCATCAGCAGTAAATTGAGTTGCAGCTATGACTTTATTGAGGTCTTGATGAATGCGAAGTTCTGATGAGGGGATCCACTCCTGGAGCTGGCGCAGCCACAAGAGAGACGATCTGGCAAAGAAGGATGCAGAGCAGGAAGCGCGAACCGCCCAGGCCGAGGCATGGTGGGACTTTAGCAGGAGTTGTTCTAGTCGACGATCATCCGGTTTCAGGAGCTCCTCAGCTTCCCCCGGTATGGGATTTGGAGAGTGGAGCGCAGCTACCGGAACATCCACCGATGGAGGGGAGAGTAGACCTGTCAGTTCAGCCGCCGTATTAAAGAATCTCTTGTCCTGCGCGGAAGGCATTGGTCCTGAGGTTGGAGCCACGAACTGTCGCTGCACGTTGTCCAGGAATATCTTGGGCGCTGGAATAACATCCAGCTCTGTCACCTGTTCTTCAAAAACCGGAACTTTGGATGAAGAAGTCGCAGCATCTGTTGTTACTGGAGCAGAGGCCAGGCCTGCTACATTCCTGGCCTTATGTAGTAACGACTTGAATAAGGCAGGTGGGAATAAGCCCACTGAAGTGGGTTGTTCTGGAGCGAGGCCTTCATCCTCTGATAGTGCTGTGGGATCACACTCACCCTCTTCCAGGGTGGCAGGTCTGATATCCTCACTGGAATCATCAGATGAGTCTTCAGCAATGGCTGCCCCCCTGAGGGACTGAGAATGTGCATGACTAGAAGGCCTAGATGGAATGGCCTGGGCAGAGGCCTGTATTTGCTGGAATCCAGCTAGGCACTGTTGCACTGTTGCTGCCATGACCATCTGCCAGCTTGGCTGATCAGGCTGATGTGAAGGGCCTGCCTGAGAAGTCAGGGAGCTGGAGGCCACACTAGCAGGGGGCCTAGCCGCCTGTGTCCAGTCTATGGTGGGAACAGAGGCCACAGGGATATCTGGTCCAAATGCAGTAGCAATCTCCTGGGGATTTCCCTGGGCAGAGGAGACCAGGCCTCCTTCCCCCCAGACATTGGGGTCTAAGAGCGTAGGAGCTGGGGCATCCAGATTGTGGACCTGGACCTGGATCACTACCTGGTGTTTTGGAGGTGCCATGGCCTCCTCTTGCTGATCCGCCCTGTCCACTATGCGCTGTAGCGCCCGATCACGCCTCCTCTCGTCGCGTTCTGCAGCCTTAGACCCTTGGGTCGATTTAGGCTGCTTGGCTTCTATCGGGGCAGGAGTAATCTCCTCCCCAGAATCGGGCCCTTTCTGCGTTCTTGCTGGCCTCTTCGGCTTCGCCGGAGCCTTCCCAGCCTCAGCCATCGTGAATCAGCTAAAAATAGCGAGTTGCGCGCGCCGCTAGATGGCGCTGCGCTCCCAAGATGGCGACCGGCTCAGGAGGCGAAAGGGCGGGAAAAACAGCCAAATTTGAAAAGATCGGCCGGCACTGAACTTAAAAGCCGCGCCGCCGAGTCTCCAGGCTAAAAGAAGCCGGCCGCAAGATCGGCCTTACCAGAAATACAATCTGTGAGTCTTGAATTCTCCCCTGTATCTGTGCTCCTTAGGAGCTTTGGTAAGGGAGTGTCTCTCCAGCCTCATCGGAGTGCAAGCACCGGCCGATGGCAAACAACGCTCCCCTCAGGGCTTGCAAGCCCTTTCCCCAGACAATGAGCAGAGGGGGAAGAGGGGGGGCAGCTGGAATCGAGGCGTTTAACAGCCACAAGTGGCGATTTGTTAATGCCTGGGGACGGGAGAAGGAAACAGTTTCCTAACTGTTGTTATTTTTCCTTTCTTAACTAAGTCAATCCTCATGCATTTTTCTTTTTTTTTTTTTTTTTTAAACTTACAGTTGAAGCAAGCAGTCAGAGAGGTGTAAATCCACGTCTAGCCTTTTTGAAGGGCTGAGTCTAAACTGGGCCAATATCCAAGGAGGAGGAGGACAGAGGCTCAGTTTTTGATTGACAGACTCAGCCCTTGATGTGATTGGCTGTGGACAACCCTCACTGAATGCTGGCTTCAACCTCCAATGGAGAATGTATAAATACATTTTTAGTTGAATAATGTGGATTTTACATTGGTGGTTAGATCTGCATCTTTAAGAGAAGACTGTTCTTTAGCCTCTATTTCCAGTGGAATTGAGATTGCAATCTTTTAAAAAGGAAATGGTTTTTAAACATCTCTTCAGATTTGAAATGACACGATATAGTTCCTGTACTGAAATGAAATCTCTACCTTTTGTGGGTTTGATTATCCTAGGATCAGAAGAAGCTCAGTTCTATGCCTTGAGAGCAGCTAAAGCTTTAGCCATGACTGCCTTGGATGTTATTTTCAAGCCAGATATGTTGGAAAAAGTTAGAGAAGATTTCAGATTAACAAGACTGAAAGAAGAAGGTCATCTGAATGTTCCTGGAAATGCAAAAGGACCAGATAATGGTAATGGAGCAGAATGTGCATCACATTGAAGTAATGCAGCATATTACAACATTAAAAAAAAACTCTATGGAAAGTCCAGGACTGATCTACTTCTAGGGGATATTTTTAATCATTGGAAAGATATTGAAATCTCCATGTATTTTTTCAAATAGTATTTTTGTCTAAAATTATGTCATTTGTCTTAATTTCAGACAAAATTACATGGTGTAATTCTAATTGAACATAAGATGTACATTAGACTTTTGAACTTGCACTTGTTGCAAGTGCTAGCATGATTTTTTTTTAAAGATATGTTATTTCTGCAGCCATTGTTCTAATGTCAAGGAACACAGGGAGCCTTGCTGTTTATATGGAGAGCCAGTTTGGAATAGTGGTTAAGGTGCTGGTCTAGAGAGCAGTATATTGTGAGTTCTAGTCTCACCTTAAGCATGAAAACCGTCTGGGTGACTTTGGGCCAGTCACTTTCTCTCAGCCCAACCCACCTCACAGGGTTGTTGTGGGGAAAGTAAGAGGAGGAAGTAATATATGATATGTTCTCTGCCTTGAGTTACTTCTAATAAAATAAAGGCAAGATAAAAATCTAACTGAATAAAAATAATCATCAGGAAAATTAATATACTTTATTAAGTTATGTGTAATAGAATTATGACTTTTGCAAAGGGGGATACCAAAGGTTAGGCATTGTTCGAAGGATGTGCTTGTGTTTTTAATATTAGAAATAACTTCTGTTCTCTTAAACACATTCTCATAAATGGAGCTTAGTTTTCAAAATGTAACATTTTCCATTATCTCTCAACTTTCCTGGAAGACTATTTTTAATCACTAGATATTTCATACCTGAAGTACATTCCTATACTCCTGGTTCTGCACAATTTTTGAACCAAGTGTCTCTCTTAGTAGAATGTATAATATTTATTCAAATAATAGGACTGTGCAATGCTTCGGATTCAATTCTATTATGATGTTTTAGAGTGAAGAGTAGTGTGAAAGTAGCCTCAGAGGGTCAGTTGTATGAACCTAGGAAATGATGTTATCGTTTTAAAGAGTTGTGTGCAGGTGGTACATTTGCACACTTGCATGTTCAAAAAGTGCCTTTTTGAAATTATACGCGAAAAACTACACAGTATAGTACAGAAGTAACCAGGCATAGCAATTAAACTTGAATCCAAGGAGAGGGAGAATCTTGTGAAAGTATCTAATTAAACAAGAATGGGTGCTTCTCTCTATATTATAGATAAAGGTGTAATATAATGCAGTATTTTGGGTTTTTGTTTACCTTGCTTTATAAAATATTCAAAAGAAAAAAAATAACATAGTTTCCTCTATTGCATTTGCTTAATTGTCCATTTAAGCACTGGAAAAATTGTTCTTTGAAAATTAATTATTTAATTTTAAATTTAAGTTATGGGTGCAATACAAAGTAAATCAGTAGACTGCAGAATTGATTTATGACTTTGCTCCTTTGTGTGGAAAATAGCACTTCCTTCTTCATGCAAAGAAACAGAGTTTGGGATTACTCCAGTTTAAAGATGTAGGCTTCTTTTTCGGCTATAGAACACTTTGAGCCCTTTCAGAATCATTTTATATGGGTATCAAACAGTTCCTCTCCTTCCGAAGATCATAATCAGTTCTCTGAAGTATGTTGACTGAGAGCAAAGTGATAATCTGAAATACAGTAGCTGCCATCTTGAAATAATAATTTGCCAAGTAGCTAATAGTATGGATTTGGCCTCTAAAGTATTGGGAATAATGCTACATTTTTTGTATTGATGGTGAGAAGCAAATCAACAGGTGAGAAGTGAGTAACCAAGAAAAAAGAAAATGTTGCTATTTCCTCTTGCAAGGGGATATCCTATGAAAGAGTACTACCAATGATTAAAACTTGTTTTAAAAGCATGTTTTTACATTAATTTACAATAAATTAATATTTATTGTAAAAGAGCACTTATTATAAAATTCTGGATTTTTTTTAAAAAAGTATCAAGCATATATTGCCAAACAGCTCCATTAATAAGATTACAAGCTTCTGTTGGAAAGTAGTCATGTGGTCTGTTTGTTTTGTATTGATACTGTCAGTCAGCCTTTGTATTTGGTATTCTGTAATATTTATAATAACCAGTTTAGTGTAGTGGTTAAAGCATCAGGCTAAAAACTGGGAGTTTTATTTCCAACTTGGGTATAAAGCCGGCTGGGTGACCTTAATCCAGTCACTTTTTCTTAGCCCTAGGAAAGATGAAATGGCAAACCATTTCTAAACAACCTTGCCAGGAAAACCGTAGGGATTTGTCCAGTCACCCAAAATCAGACATGATTGAATAGAAGGAGGGAAAACTATAATAGTGTTAGATCAAACCTTGCAATGCAATTCTATGAATACCTACTCAGAAGGAAATCCTATTCATAGATTTTATATCTATCATCTGTCTGTCTGTCTATCATCTATATCTAAATATCTATATGCATATAGAGTATACAAACACTTTCACATTGTACCTACTTATCTAAGCAATTTTCTCTATAAATATCAAGTGCTTACTCTCTTTTCAACTGATCCAGTAAATTTATTTTTAACATCTTTGTAACTTATAATAAATGTATCACACTCTTTTGAGTTAACATTCTAAATATTGTAGCAAGTTCAACAACTGTAATTTATATGGATTTATGATTGAAGCAATATGCCTACTTTCTTAGATGTACGTATTCATATGCAATGGAGGAAGAGACAGTAGCTAAAAAACTCTAAAACTATTTGAGAGTTTTGCATGTTGAACTATACATTGCATGTTAGAAGATTTTACACCTAAACAATAATAATTTAATGTTTGTTGCCAGACAAGATTAGGATATTCTTTAAAATGAGCTGCCTTTTTGAATTTTTCTATTATATCTGACATGCTGGAATTTCTTTTTATCGTCTACAGCTGTTCTTGGAAGAGAAATCATAAATTATTTGTACAACTGTGATATTGTAGTAGCGTATATAAATGTATTAAAGTTACACTTCGTTGCTTTGTCCAAGTTGGTCAGTCCTACCATGCACAAAAAATCATTTTATCATGTTATATCTGGCATTTGATTTGATTGAACCACCATTTGAAATAACTTTGCTTTTTCAGGAAAAATGTGGCTCTGGAGGGATTTTTCTCCTTGTCGCAGAATCCAGTTGTGACAATACTATAGGGAGTAGAGAGCTATCAGACTGGCCAGACCAGGTTTTCCAAAGTTCTTTTCAAGGCTTCCCCTCTCAACTGCAGCATTTTGTTGAACTCCAGAAGGTTTTCTTCAAAGGAGCTAGCCATATTAGCTACCGTATTTTTCGGAGTACAAGACGCACTTTAGTTTTGGGGGAGGAAATAGGGGGGGAAAATTTACCTACCAGATATTCATCTGGCTAGCATCCTTAGTCTGTTCAGCTTCAGCACATTATTTTATCCCCTGGTTAGGTGGTCTGAAAAAACCTTTTTCAGAGGGAGTAGGAATGAAAACAAGCCTGCAAAGACTTAGGGCTGGTAAAAAACTTCTTCCTAAGGAGTAGAGAGCTGGGAAGATCGTTAGCACCTCATTACGGCTGGGAAAAAAAGCTTCAAAAAAGCTGGGAGTATAAGACACACCCAAATTTTCAGCCTCTTTTAGGGAGGAAAAAGGTGCGTCTTATACTCGGAAAAATACAGTAAGTTGGGAACATTCCCATGCTTGTGTGGGCTGCTAGCTGCAGTTTGGCAATGTCTGGCAGAGCACAAATCTTACTTTAAATTGGGTTTCTGAAAAACTGTCTTAGATGGAACGCATCTAATAAAATACAATTGTTTATTAAGGAGTTGCTAGGCTGTAAAGTTCCAGATTTTCTATCCTTTCTACACATCATGGTTTGAAATTAAATCTTGAGACACTCCTCACTGAAGCATGTAGTGAATTCTCACAAGGTGCTATAGAACCTTCCCATACTACACACATTTGTTCCTACATGAAACACATTTCCTACAGCGAGAAAGAACTTAGCAGCTGTATTTGCTTCATATAACATGCGTGTGAGAGTTGAACAAATAAGCTGAATACAAAAAGTATAAAGGGAGGGGAAGAGGAGGCATAGTACATTCCAGAATGAGCCGAGGTGGCGCAGCGGTTAGAGGCAGGTACTGCAGGCCACTTTAGCTGACACTGATCCGTAGGTCAGCGGTTCAAATCTCACCGGCTCAAGGTTGACTCAGCCTTCCATCCTTCCAAGGTAGGTAAAATGAGGACCCAGATTGTTGGGGGCAATATAAATATACATTGCTTACTGGTGTAAATCGCTTAGAGAGTGCTTGCACTGTGAGGCAGTATATAATCTCACTAAATAAATAAATAAAATAAATTAACTGCAGTGTAGCAAAGGAAGAAAAATTACCCCAAAATTTTCAAAACGCAACCTGACTTTCTTGGTTTTTTTCCCTTTGAAAACATTTCGCTTCTTATCCACGAAGCTTCTTCAGTTCTCACTATAGCTGTCAGAACTGAAGAAACTTCTTGGATGAAAAGTGAAATGTTTTCAAGGGGGAAAACCCCCAAGAAAATACATTTGCTTTTTGGAAAAGCAACTTTGGGACAATCTTGACATAGTTGATTAAGGATCTCCATAAACATGAAGAAAAATTACGTTTCTCAGGGAGTGTAAGGTGATGAGTCTATCTCGCAAAAGGCGCGAAGGACAGAGTGGTCAGACTGCTACCGTATAAGAATTTTGAGCGGCAAAAATGGGAATTTCACTGGCAAAAGCCTATTTTGGAGCAGGCAGAATAGAATAAAAAGAATATAGAATAGAATAGAAGTTGGAAGGAACCCTGTAGGTCATCTAGTCCAATCCCCGCCCCCTGCCCAAGCAGGAGACCCTACATTTCTGACAGATGGCAGTTTGGTACTGTTTAACTGGCAGCTGTGTGAGCCTGAGATGAAGGGAGCAAACCAGGGGTGAAATGCTACCAGTTTGGACCGGTTCGGGAGAACCGTTAGCGGACATGTGGCCTGGTTTGCCAAACCGGTAGCAACAGCTGGCTGGCCATACCCCCGAACCGGTCCCCCAGTCGCTGCTCGCTCGCCCTGCCCCGCCCAGTCACTGCAGTTTGCCTGCCTGAAGCGCTGCACCCCTGATCTGCCTGCCAGGTAAGCCTGCAAAGTCGTGGCCACCCCAACCATCCCAGCCTGTCTTCCCTACTCCATTGCCCGTGGCCTGCAGCCCCGACATGCTTGCCTGCCTTCCACATGGCCTTCCTGGTGTCCCCGTGGCCAGCTTGCGAAGGCAAGTGGAAGGCTGCATGGAAGACAGGCAAGCATGTCAGGGCTGCAGGGAAGGGAGCTAACAGCCTACTCCCCCACAGCCCTGCCATGCTTGCCTGCCTTGCACGCGGCCTTCCCGATGGTCCCCCACGCCCACTTGCCTTCTGAGGTCGGCGTCCAGCCCGTGACCAGAGACGCGGCACATCTGGCCCGGCCAGTGGGTGGGTGGGCAGCCCTTGGGGGAGATGCAGCTGCTGCATTGGGGCTGAGAGGGGCGGCAGCGGCAGGAGAAGGAAGAAAGCGAAGTGGTGGTGGTGCTCTGGGAGGGCGGGTGGTGAGGGTCCTTCACAGCTGCACGCTGCCTCCGTTGGGCATGCTGAATATGCCGGCGGAGGTGCGTGAGGTAAGGCCGATGCTGGCGTTGGAGGAGGGAAGCCTCGGGGGGGGAATATGGTGAGGCTTGCTCGCCTTTTGGGACTGGCGCGCTTGGCTTCCGCGGGGTCTTTGGGCGACTGCCACCCACTTGCCTTCCCCTCTCCGCCTTGGGAGTTGGGTCCCGCTGCATGCATCCAGCCCATGACGGGGGGAGTGCCGCTTCCGGGCTGGGTCACCCGCCCTCCCGGAGCACAATAGACACAAGAGAGAGATGGATGGATGGATGGATAGATAGAAGATAGAGGATGGATGGATGGATGGATGGATGGATGGATGGATGGATGGATGGATGGATGGATAGGCAGGCAGATAATAGATTATTGATTGATAAGATAGATGAGACATGAAAGAAGACAGACAGGCTGACAGGAGAGAAGGGAGAGAAATAATAGAAAAATACACATGGATGGATGAATGGATAGAAAGAGAAAGAAGGAAGGAAGGAAGAAAAGAGGAAGAGAGACGAGAGGAAGAGGAAGAGGAAGGGAGAGAGACAAAAGAAAAAGAAAGGAAGGGAGGGAGAGATAGACAAGAAAGAAAGAAAAAAGGAAAGAGGAAGGGGGAGAGAGAGAGAGAGAGAAAGAAAGAAAAAAGAGAAAGAGAGAAAGAAGAAGGCAGAGATAGTCCTTGACTTGTGACCACAATTGAGCCTGAAATTTTGGTTGCTAAGCAAGAGTGTTAAGTGAGTTTCACCACATTTTACTCAATCCATGACATCTCCTGGCTCTAACAGTGAGTGACGTGAGTGACGTCAAGTTGGCCATGCCCACCCTGTCACATGACCATCGAGCCACGCCCACCGAACCGGTAGGGAAAAGTTTTGGATTTCACCACTGGAGCAAACAATAGGAATAGAGATGCATTTGGACAAATGGAAGTGGTGGGTGACCGACTGCATCGACAAATCACTTGGAGCTCCTGAGAGAGCTAAGCGGGGAGATCTGGAGCTGGCTTATGAGGAGCATCGAGCCGCCCTGATGCACTTCTTCGCCGCCCTTCCTGCATCCTCCTCTTCGGACGCCTAGTCGGTGCAGCGCAGCTACAAGTTTGAAACTGCCTTCCGGGCAGACTGGAAGCGGGATGGGGCAACCTGCTCTCCCGGCCGAAATGAACCAGGCGGCCCTGCCGCTACGGCTGAGTTTTCTGTGTGCAAGTAAAATGCCCTGCCCGCCATCGGGCATTCCTGTGGGCACAACCTGATCACCGAAGTGGGCGCGCCATCACGCTGGGCTTGAAAGGGCGCCCTGTAGAGCCTTCTCCAGGCGTCCCGGAGTGTGCCCTGGAGTTCACCCTTTTCCTTTCATGACGCTGACCCATATTCTACTGCTTCAGTGAGAAAATTACTTTTGGGCACATCCTCCTTTCTCGTTTTAAAAATAATCTTAGTTGTTAGGTATCTTAGAATATCCCACTTGAAATCCAGTAGGATAGGGCAGCATTGGGTTTTTAACCACAGGGCAGGTAAGTGCTAAGAGAAGGCTTTGCCTGCCCCCTGTAGTATTGATACGCACCTTGCAGTTTAACCAGGCAGCTGCCCCAGTTATTGTACACTAGGCTTAGGGGAGAGGTGCTGTCCAGTAGTGGGTTCCTACCGGTGCGCTCTCCGCCTTTCTTCGCCGCCGAGCCGAAGACGCTGGCGGCGTTTGCGGCGGGGGCTTCCCCCGCCGCAAACGCCGCCAGCGTCTTCGGCTCGGCGGTGAAGAAAGGCGGAGAGCGCACCGGTAGGAACCCACTACTGGTGCTGTCTAAAGTGAAAAAAGGATTATGGTTTTTACAAAGAACCTACAACATTTGACCAAATAATGTTGATAAAGAAAATATTTAACTTCTTGTTAAGCTTAAAAATGGAAGATGAAAAGGTAAAGGAAACAATGATAGTTTGGGCAAAGAATTTTGGATATACTATAGATTTTGATGAATGGCAAAAGCTTTGGGAAAGAAATTGTAAGTTGACAATGGCAACTGCATATAAGGAAAATTTATATAAAATGTTCCATAGGTGGCATTTACCACTGGCAAGATTAGCAAAGATGTTTAAAAGTTGGAAATGTAACCAGACTCTGGGGACGTATTACCATATGTGGTGGACATGTGTAAAAGCAAAGAAATATTGGACAAAAATACATACATGGTTGGAGAAAATGTTTAAACAACACATAGATTATAAGCCAGAAATATTTTTACTAGGCATAATACCTGAAAAGTATGATAAAGGGAATCGATAATATTACATGTCTTGACAGCAGCAAGAATTGTATATGCACAATACTGGAAAAATGAGGAAACACCCATAGAGGATGATGTAATTAAAAGAAATTTAGATTGTGCAGAAATGGCTAGATTGACATTAAAAGAAAAAGACAATAGCGATAGCACTTAGACTTATATACCGCTTCATAGTGCTTTACAGCCCTCTCTAAGCAGTTTACAGAGTTCAGCATATTGCCCCCAACAATCTGGGTCCTCATTTTACCCACCTTGGAAGGATGGAAGGCTGAGTCAACCTTGAGTCGGTGAGATTTGAACAGCTGAACTGCTGAACTGCAGTGCTGCATTTTAACCACTGCGCCACCTCGGCTCTTTGAGATACAGAGCTCTTTGAGATACAGACGATACAGAGTTTTTTCGAACATGGGACTTGTTTTACTGTATTTACTTGTGTTTTTGTTGGACTGTAGAGGTAGAAATTAGGAGTGGAAAGAGTATTATTGTATAAAAATAAATCGACAATATGCTATTCACTAAGCACTTAACTTATGTATGTAATGTGAAAACATATAAATAAACCGTAAAAAAAATAAAGTGAAAAAAGGATAAGATAAACTGATGGCGCTCTGCACATACTTAACTCTCCCCCCACCCTTTTTTTTAATCCATTCACCAAGCGGCAGCCATTGTCTCAAAAGCAACCCAAATAGAAGAAAGAGGCAGGATGGCACTCAAGAAAAATTATACATAAGTCCCAGATTTACGACCACAATCGAGCCCAAAATTTCTGTTGCGGAGACAGTTGCTAAGTGAGTTTTGCCCCATTTTACAATCTTTCTTGCCACAGTTATTAAGTGAATCGGTGCAGATATTAAGTTAGTAACATGGTTGTTAAATGAATCTGGCTTCCCCAATGACTTTGCTCGTCAGAAGGTCGCCAAAAGTGATTACATGACCCTGGAACACTGCAACCAACATAAATATGAACCAATCCAAATGTTGATCACGTGACCACGGTGATGGTGCAACGTTCATAAGTCACTTTTTTCAGTGCCGTTGCAACTTGGAACTGTCACTAAACTAATGGTTGTAAGTCAAGGACGATCTGTAGTCATCCACCAAATTTCCCTGATGGATGGTGATGGCGATATCAGCTACTTGGGGAAAAAACAAGTTGAAGCCAAGTGTTTTACCTTTTAGCTAATCCTTGGAGAATCAATAGGACTTTTTTTTTCTTTTGAAATGTATTTATAACTATTTTACCTCACTGGAATAAATTAAAGTTCTCAGGAATGCTTCTGATCTGATTCCGAAGTTTAATCTGTGCTCTTGGCTGTACCTCCAATCAGTTTTAAAGATGGAAGTTTGCAGTGACGTGGTTGGTTGGTTGGTTGATTGACTGATTGGTTGAGGTATGTGTGTGTGTATCAGAGGTGGGTTCCTCCCGGTTTGGACCGGTTTGCCCAAACCGGTAGCAACCCGCTGGTAACGTCACGATGATGTCACGGAACCGGATCGGTGGCGGTCTGTGGAGGCCACCATCTTTTTTTTTATTTTTTGGGGGGGAAATTTTTTTGGGAATTTTTGGGGGGGGTTTGGAGGGGGGGTTCTTCTGCGCATGCGCAGAAGCCGAGTTTCCGGCACTGCATGCATTGCCATCTTGTTTTCATTTTTTTTAAAAAATCTGATTTTTTGCTACTGCGTATGCGCGCGCCCACAAGGCACGCCCACAAGGCGCGGGAGGAAGCGAACCGGCAGCGAGGTATGTTAGAACCCACCTCTGCTGTATATATATGTGTGTGTTCTGAACCTCTATACCATAAAGGGATTCAGAGCTGATATAAATAAGAGAGCCATTAAGGGGGAAAGAAAGAAGTGAGCCATTAAGGAAGGATGTGGATAAGACATTCAACAGTCCAGATATAAGGAGAGAAAGAAACTCAAAATAATCCTGTCTTAATTTTGTTTAATATAAAATGAAATGGAGAAACTTGCAAAGCTTTTAAGATCCTCTTACTAATTTCTTAAATCCTTGTGCTAGTTTTTCACCTGACCTCCCTCAAAAGGTTGACAATAACCACAACTGAAAGACCCACAACTTTTCCTAGGTCAGCCTTCTAGGTGCTCCAGCAGAAGGTGGTAGACCAGGCAAAACAATACTGATTAAAACTGGAACTTTTGACAATTATAATATGTTTATGGATTTTCCATTTCAAGAGCATGGAGTACTATAGCAGTTCACAGGTAAAGAAACTACACTGTTGTTTGTTTAGGAAGAAAGACATTATCCAAATGGATTCTATGGCTCTTTACAGAATCAAACTAACAATGAAATCAGGAATAAGTAAATATAATAAAATTAAAATATTTTTTTAAAGTGTGAAAGGTATTTTAAAAGTTGAGTGTAAGAAAATGTGTTTGTCCTAATGAAAAAAATTAATACCGATTGTTTAAAATCCAGCTATGTTTTGTAAAGGATATAGTATGGATTTTCCAAAATTTCTGAATGCCAAATAATATGTAGGCATATATTTAATTATCTTTAGAGACAACATATTTTTTTAAGTTATAGCATCTGCTTTTTATGACCAATAATTTTGGTGGCTATCTTAGTGGACTGACACAGTCATTCTACAAATGACATCTTAACTCTTAGTTGACTACTTGGTTGGGTGGGGGATACTGGAAATGCTGCTCAAGGCTGAATATTAATTGTGATTTTGAATTGAAATTGCTGTTACGATATATGCACTAAAAAAGCTTGGCTAATTTAAGGCTACAGCTATATCCACAGAATTCAAAGAATGTGGCTTTGGTCATCTGAAAGACTTTGTGATTATTATTATTATAATCCCCAGTCTTTTTGCTGACACTACCGGTAGTACTAAGTTAATGGTACTTCATTTATAATAGTAAAGCAGAAAGATAAGCAAATTTGGCTTACCGATACCGAGGGAGGTAATTAGTATCATTCATTGCTTGTATAGTCTTTATTTGATTATATCCTCTTTTCATCCAAGAGCTGAAGTCAGTGTACGTAATGCTCTGTCCTATTTCCGCCCAGAACATCCTTAGAGGGAGGTTGGCTGAGAAAGAATGATAAGCTAAATAACCTTGGACCTTTTGCTCTTAATCCAGCATCTTAACCACAACACTACACAGGACTGTTCTACTCCAGACATGATTAATCCAGTGTTCGGGTTACATATTTTTGTAGCTTCAGAAAGATTCCTTTGTGGTACTTGAAAATTGAGTATTTTGGTCAGATTAATTAATCGTAATCTTGGCCTTCTAGTTGTGTGACCAAAGGGATCTGTCTCAATAAAAAAATATGATTAAAAATGATTTGAAAAACTCCTTAATTTTGTTAAAAGTACCACTTTAGAAAAATTCTAGTTTAATTTAGAATGTACGCTTTGATTCTGAGTCATTTTATCACTGTTCATGGTTCTATTGTAATTTTACAAGTAGAGTTCTACAGCAGCTATCCAGATTTTTACAATGTGCTTCAGAAAAAAAAAGCTTGGGAAAATAGAAAGCATTAGTATGGATTTTTCTAACAAAGCTGTATATGCTGCTTCATTGGTAAGACAGACTTTTGATTGTTAACGTGTGAAAATCATGGGAGTTCTACTCATTCTTTCAATAAAAAGAGTGAACATGTTCAATAGTGTATTTTATTATGCCAGATGACCAGAAGACTACGAAGCATTATTTCATAGGCAGTATAGGATAGTCTGTTCTCTTTCGCCAAGGTAAGAAAGAATTCTGAACACAGAAAATGAAATGTCTCCCTGTGTCTGAGGACAAGCTGCTCCATATGTTAAATATATGAGATGAGATGAGCAATCAGCACCTGGAAATGAACTTTACATATGAAGGCTCCTAAGCCCACCATTTTTCACCACATCCCCAAACCAGGAGAACATTTATAGCAGTTATTCCTCTTATTGGTATTCTATATGTATGTAAGAGAGAGAAAATTCATGAATATATGAAGATGAGCAAGTATCATTCCCTCTGACTTATTAGTCTGCCACTGGCAGGGCAATTCTGAATTCTTTGGAATGCTCTAAACCAGCTGTTCTCAACCTGTGGGTCGCGACCCCTTTGGGGGTCGAATGACCCTTTCACAGGGGTCGCCTAAGACCATCGGAAAACACATATTTCCGATGGTCTTAGGAACCAAGATACTGCTCCTCTATCCGTCTCCAGGCGGGTCCACTCACATGCAAATAGACTACTGCAAAAAAAAATATCTGTACCATGGGAACTTTTGAGCATGCGCAGAAGCTGAATTTCCGGCACTGCGCATGCGTCGCCATCTTGTTTTTGGCTTTTTTTGCAATTTTAAAAAAAAATTCAGCACTGCGCATACGTGCATGTGCAAAGTGCACGCGCACCCATGAGGCGCGGCCACGTAGCGCAGGAGGAAGAAGCAAACCAGCAGTGAGGTAAGTTAGAACCCACCCCTGAGTTTCCTAATAATTTTATTATTTTATGGTTGGGGATCACCACAACATGAGGAACTGTATTAAAGGGTCGCGGCATTAGGAAGGTTGAGAACCACTGCTCTAAACAATACTGAATACTTTTTCTATGATTCAGGCTCAAATTGGCATACTTGGTTCATATTATGTGAAAACCTAACTCTGTGGAAAAGACTCCAATGCTGAAAGGGGGGGGGGGAGAGAAGATGACCAGCAGCAAGATGGATGGACTCAATTATAATGGTGATGAGTGCACCACTGGAAGACCTAAAAGACCAGGGTAGGGGACAGATCATCATGGAGAAAAATCTATGTTTGCCCAACAATGAAAGTGAAATGGTGACTTTGGGGTTTATTAATTGGAAGGGGGTTGGATATGGGACAGAAGGGATCTCGCTAATGCAGGGATGTCAAACTCATGACGACACGTCGCCATGTGACGTATCACAACTTTTCCCCCCTTTGCTAAAATGGGATGGGCGTGGCCAGCACCTGACGCATCTGGCCCACGGGCCGCGGGTTTGACACCCCTGCTCTAATGTGATATGAAAAAATGGAAGAGGGATAATAACTTTATTTGTAACTGCTACAAAGAAAATCAGAAGTTGCTCTTTAGGTTTTTTTTCTTTATTGCTTTTTTTACTTTTTAACTTTTCCATATATATTTTCATGTTTATCTTTTATCTATGTAAAGTTTTGCAATAAAAATTATACATAAAAATCTATGTGGTTTCTAGGAATTAAAAATTACTTGATGACTCATAATTCACTTATTTGGCGAGAAGAAAACATGTGTTTTAGCAAAAATGTTTACAATCCCTTGAGATGCTTTTTAAAAAACTATTTGTTTATTAAAGACTTGAATTGGTTTTTTTTTTCTACAGTGGATGAGTGTCAGTGACTTCAGGTAACATCCAATAAATCTACTGCTCAGAAAAATACAATTTCATTGAAGTTAATAGAAACAGATTTTGCTACTAAATCAGGAAAAGAATGTTTCTTATTCCAGGTGTTGGACTTAGTTTTCCATGGGTTTAAACAGCCTAAGCAATTGACTGATTTGAAACCATTTGCTTTGTTTTTTAAATAAAGCAGTTCCACTGATTTGGGGAATAGCAATAGCAATAGCACTTACACTTATATACCGCTTCATAGTGCTTTACAGCCCTCTCTAAGCGGTTTACAGAGTTCAGCATATTGCCCCCAACAATCTGGGTCCTCATTTTACCCACCTCAGAAGGATGGAAGGCTGAGTCAACCTTGAGCCTGGTGAGATTTGAACTGCTGAACTGCTGAACTAGCAGTAGCCTGCAGTGCTGCATTTAACCACTGCACCAACTCGGCTCATGTTTCCTATGATATTCCTGAAATTAATTCCTATTTTAATATTGGTTCAGTTGTTCTGAACCATACATTCATTCAGGCTGCTGATAAGTAATGTTAATTCAGTTTCATTTGGGCATCATATTTCTGTTTGTCTGAAAGGCTAATGAAAATCACTAAAGTGCAAAACTATACATATTCACTCTTCATTGGGTAATGAAACATCTGCAAGAAAACGATCAAGCTCAGATTCCACAATTCAACCCTGAGCTACAGATATTCTTTTCTGTTGGAATACCTAGTTTATATTTTGATTTATCTTCAGTGTCAGTACATAGATAGCCCTTGGGGACAACTAAAACATTATGGCAATGACTGCAGTAAATACAATTTTTGTACCAAGCTTATAGGAACAAAGTTTCAGACAAGCAAATCTCTTACAGAAAAAGAAATGTGAGAGAGTAAATTCTGATATTTGCATGAATATTTTTGAGGTTTTTTTTAACTTACCTGCCAGGTCTGTGGGTACAAGTCAGAGTTAAAATAAATGGAAATTTTGCATTTAGATAATTAAAATTCTATGCCAAGAACATTATATTTTCAATTAATAAATTTGCATAAATCTGCTAGGTTTCATTATTCTTTACCTATCTCTTAAGGGTTGAAGATTCTTTACAGGATTGGATCGAATGTAGAAATCTTAAAAGCTTGAACAGAAAGTTAAATCTAGATCTATTTTATTAAATGTCTATGCAGACATTTTGTGTATGTTCATGTCCTTATGATGTTTCTGACATTTCTACAGGTGAAATTTAAGTCAAAATTGGGAACCATTCACCTGCTTGGTTCTAGCTCTTCCAAAGTGCTAATTACTTTATGAACAAAATTATTGCTCTTAAATATTAACAGGTCTTCTAGCAAAAAAGAAAAAAAAATCACACACCAAAAACTAAAGTGTTTTTTTATGTTTCAAAACCCACCTGGATTTGAAACATAAGGATTGTGATATCTGAATAAAAACCTTTATTTGTTTGAAAATTGGTTAGAAGAAAATACTAGCTTCCGTTTTAATGCTTACATAAAATTCAATGCATCACCTTAATTTTTAATTAACATGTAAACAATATTTCTTTATATTTAAGGTCATGTGATATATCCAATGGAGAGCTTGGAGATTTAACAGCTGCTTCTTTAGTTGGAAAAATGTTGTCCGGTGCAACAATGTCACTCCAAAAAGAAGGGGAGCTTTCAACATCAATGATCTCTGCCACCCTAGTGCTGTTTCCTCCATTGTTGTCCAAAAACCTCATATTCATAGAAGGAACCCTTCTGCTAGAATCAGAATATATACCGTATTTTTCGGAGTATAAGACGCACCTAGATTTTAGAGGAGGAAAACAAGGAAAAAAGTATTCTGAACCAAATGGTGCAGTAATATATTATTTAATAAAATACCAGTGTAGCAGAATACTTTTTACAACCATGTATACTTTTTACAAACTTCAAACTTGACAGCTTTAAGACTAGTGGACTTCATCTCCCAGAATTCCTCCTCCAGTCATGCTAGCTCAGGAATGGGAGTTGAAGTCCACAAGTCTTAAACTTGCCAAGTTTGAAGACCCTTGCACCCCTAACCCCTAACCCAGGGGTCTTCGAACTTGACAGCTTTAAGACTAGTGGACTTCAACTCCCATAATTCCTCCTCCAGTCATTCTAGATGGGGTAATTAGAAGGCAAAAACGCCCCAGTTTTTGCAAAAAAGGCCCTTTTTCGCTCGTTTTTTTGCAAAAACGGCATGCTGAGGATCTGGGAAGCCTGCAGTGGACTCCTAGGGGGTGGGGGAAGGCAAAAATGCCCCAATTTTTGCAAAAAACGGCCCATTTTTTGCTCGGTTTTTTTTGCAAAAACAGGGCATGCAAAGGATCTGGGAAGCCTGCAGAGCACTCCTAGGGGATGGGGGGAGGCAACCCCCCCATTTTTGCAAAAAACCGGCCTATTTTTTGCAAAAATTGGATGCGGGGGCGGGGCTTCGGGAGGCTAAAAATTGCTGTATTCGGTGTATAAGACGCACCGGCATTTCCACCCTCTTTTTGGGGGCAAAAAGGTGCGTCTTATACTCCGAAAAATACGGTAACTCTATTACAGTGTTTTAAATATTCATGACCTATAGTTAAGCTGACAAATTTCTGGGACTCAGAAATAGGTAATTATGACATTCCATGTGCCAGTGGATCACAGCTCCCAACAATCCCAGTCCTCAAGGAAGTTGGGAAATGTAGTTCAGCATTTATATGGTCACAGGTTCATTACCCTTGCCATAGGCATAGGGCATTGTAGTAAAAAAAAAGATTCAATTAAGTAGAACATGTCATCTGTGATACTGCTTACAATAATCCCATAAGATGCATCAGAGTAATCCACAAAGCTGATGCCATTTTTTTATATATACAGTATCTCTGTCTCCTTTAAAATGTCAGATTCGTTGATTTAAACAAAAAAAAAACCACCCATTTAATTTAGGCACCAGCAGTATTGATAATCCATTAAATGGCCTTCATAAAATGTTTTTCTAACATGTCATAATACTTTTAGGTATTCTGTTTTCTTTAAAGTACTGTATCAAAGTATCAAAAAATATTTTCTTTACTAAGGCAGAAAATTCTAAGCAAAATAAATACAAGCTTAACATTTACACTTCTTTTAAGATTATTAAATCTTGTAGAGTAACTGTAGAGTATCTACATTTGTAATTTATCTACAAAGAGTTTTTTAAATTTATGATTAAAAAAAATAATATCGATGCTTTTGAACTTTGGTGTTGGAGACGACTTCTGAGAATACCGTGAATAGCCAGAAAACAAATTGATCATAGAACAAATCAATGCAAAGTTCCTATTGAAAACAAAAATCGCCAAGCTCACATTTTGAGGTCAATAATTTTGGGAAATGTAGGAAGACAGAGAAAAAGAGGGCAACTAGCAGCAAAATGAATAGATTCAAACTGGCAATTGGTACATTGTTTGAAGATCTAATGGGCCAGATTGGAGATAGATCATCCTGGTATCTATATAGTGGTTAAGAATCAATACTGACTTAATGGCACATAATATATTTACAAATGAAAACAAAAATTTAAAATATAGTCCATTTCTGTAGCTGAAATAAAAATGCCATAATTAGAAGTTTCAAAGGAGAACTTTAAAGTATCTTCTCGCCTTCTTTTGTCCTTTAGTAATAATTTCGTACAAGTCTTTTAAAATGCAAACACTGTTCAAAGAATAGGGATTAGTGCTGTGGCCTAGAGTGGAGCTCTTGCCTCACAATCAGGAGGTTGTGAGTTCGATCCTAGGTAGAGGCAGATGTAGGGTCTCCTGCTTGGGAAGGGGGTTGGACTAGATGACCTGCAAGGTCCCTTCCAATTCTGTTAATCTCTGTTAGACCAATCCCCTTTGCAAAAGGTAGGCTTTTCTCTTCTCTTTGCTATTTCCCATTGAAGTCACAAGAAAATGAACAGGAGAGCAATATTCATATTAGAGTACCAAACTTTATCAGGAAGAACGAAGAACATTCAGTTTCCACTTTCAAATTTACTTGATAATTCATGCATGATGTTGTTGCAAGCACATAAAAAAATAGCTAAAGAAAAAAAAATAACTATGAAAAAATGGACCAGTATATCAAATTAAATAAAATGTATGATCCTGGAAATATTATTCTTGAATACTTGTCAATGGCATGAGTGTCAATTCTCATGCTGCTATATCTTTGGATTTTCCTCCTATTTGAATTTCCTTCTGATCCAAGACCCAACTGGACCATCATTCTGTCTTCTTTGCCTCCATTTTCAGACACATATTGCCCTAATTCATTTACTTCTCCATCACTGTAGCTGCCTTCCATCCCTGTCATTTGCTTTGGCTGTGGGATTGCAGAAGCACAAGAAAGCTGCGTAGGAAAGAGAAGGAATGACATTCAAATCGACATAACTACATCCACTGGTTAAGATCAGTTCCTGCCATAATTATGTATGACTTTGTTTTAAATTTAAATAATTACCGTATTTTTCGGAGTATAAGACGCACCTTTTTACCCTCAAAAAGAGGGTGAAAACTTGGGTGCGTCTTATACACCGAATGCAGCCCCACCCACCCAGCCACTCCCACCCTTTGGCCTCTGTCTTCCAGCAATTTACCTGCTTGCAGGAAAGAGGGAAGAGCCTGTAAAGCCAAGCAAGTCAGTAGCAGTTTCCCGATTGACAGCTGATTAGGTTTGCCATGTGGAAAATGAAAGTGAAACTAACTACAAAGGCAAATAGCTGGGAGAGACAGGCAGATTTTTATTTTTTGCTGAACTGGCTGCAAAGGGGTAAGTGAATAACTATAAATGTCTGTAGAATGTTCAAATTATTAGACTTATTTTTTAAAGACTGCTTTATTATTGTTCTAGAGCCAGGGGCAATTTTAAGACTTGTGGACTTCAACTCCCAGAATTCCACAGCCAGCTTTGTTAGCTTTGCTGGCTGTGGAATTCTGGGAGTTGAAGTCCACAAGTCTTAAAGTTGCCAAGGTTGGAGATCCCTGTAAATCTAGACAACTTAACAAAATAAAGAAGCTTTTTAAAATAAATGCTTGCTCTGAAGAGGCCCAGTGCTATTGTATCTTCTTTTAAATAGAGAATAATATATACTTCCAGAAATTTTAATTAATTTTAACAGCTCTGTACAAGTATAGTATGAAATGTAACAGTGTCCTGTTTAGTATTATAGTTTAGTTACCTTGGAGTAGATCTATTTAAATAATTGGGAAGAGTTAGTGTGACTACATTTAAGAAAACTTTCTGGCATAATGTACATTTGCTATTTCTTTGCTATTTCTATGGGTCAGGCACACATGCACAGAAATACACAACAAACAGTGTATATCATCTGTGCTGTTTGCTGTTTGCTGTTTTGCAAATTGCTTGGAGGCAGAGGCCTTTTTCCCTTGTTTTCCTTCCCCAAAATTAAGGTGCGTCTTATACTTCGGTGCGTCTTATACTCCGAAAAATACGGTATTTAAAAAATATTTTATGCAACTAAATATCTTACCACGATAACAGAATATTTGAAGGTTAGGGTTGAATTGTGGGGTCCTTGGTGCTCTCTGAGCATTGTTGTTTTCTTGCAGATGTTTTATTACCCAACTAGGATATATAATCAATGCTAGAACTCCACTCTTTTCTAGCACTGATGAGGTTATCTAGTTGGGTAATGTAATGTCTGCAAGGAAACAACCAAGCTCAGAGAGCAACAAGGATTCACATTAATGTCTCAGTTGTTCCCCCCTAGTTCCTTATGACAGTAACATTTACCTTCTCGCATTGCTTCCGTTCTTTTCTCTCTTGCACCGTGGTCAGGTAATTCACTGCAGCATACTCTAATACTGAGAGGAAGACAAACACAAAACTGACCCAGAGGTAAATGTCCACAGCTTTGATGTAGGAAACTCGAGGCATGGAGGCATTGACACCAGTGATGATGGTAGACATGGTCAGAACCGTCGTGATACCTAAGGACATTACAATTTTACAATTGAAGGTACTCATTTTTAAATAATGCATTTACTTCACCAAAGAACATGTTGATTTAAAGAAGTTGGTCTTATTATACTGATGGCCTGGCATCTTTATTTGTGTTTCTGCCTTTTTTAGGGTAAACTAAAATCCTGTTTGTACACATCCTACCTAGTATTGCCCAGACTGATGCATAGATGCCTTGAGGATAGTTAATTCTGCTTTTGGGGCACAGAACCAGGCTAGGATTGCTATCCTAGATACACTTTGGTGGAAGAAATAAGACTGTTGAAAACAGCAAGACCTATTTTTGAGAAAATAATTGTTGAAATGGGATCTCACATTTGCAGTCTAAAGCAAACTTAACTCTGATAAAACTCATTGGACTTAGTACTGTTTTCAAATAAACAATTAATTTATAATCCCCTTTAAATACAAATGGCTAAATCTACATAGTTTTAGTCCCTGTGATAATCTGTCTAACTGTCTGTCTATCTGGATCTATCTCTATCTACCTTCCTATCTACCTTCCTACCTACCTACCTATCATCAGCTCCCACCTGCTTTTTATCCACAGGCTATCTAAGACTTACTATGGTGAAGAAGAGAGGAGGTAAAAATACAAGTAGTCCTCGCTTGCAACAATTCATTTTGTGACCGTTGAAAGTTACAATGGCCCTGAAAAATGTGGCTTATGACCATTTTTCACACTTCAAACCTTTGAAGCATTCCCATGGTCAGGTGATCAAAATTCAGATGCTTAGCAACTGGTTCATATCTATGACCGTTGCTGTTTCCCACGGTCATGTAATCCCCTTTTACAACCTTCTGACAAGCAAAGTCACTGGGGAAGCCACATTCACCTAACAAGTGGGTTGCTAACTTATCAACTGCAGCAATTCACTTAATAACTGGGGCAAGAAAAGTCATAAACTGGAGCAAAACTCACTTAACAAATTTCCTACTTAACAACAGAAATTTTGGGCTCAATTGTGGTCATAAGTCGAGGACCACCTGTATTACAACTAAGTTTACTTGTCAATACACGCTGTCCTAGGTTGCAGCTGTTCTAAATAAAGCAGAGATGGATTCTATCACTTACCTAAGGGAACTCTTGCAGGCACAGCACGGCGGTCTATCCAAAAAGAAACCCAAGACAACATGACCATCAGAGTGGCAGGGAAATAGGTCTGAAGCAAGAAGAAGAAGATATGTCGTCGTAATGTGAAGTTGATGAAGAGACGGTTATACCAACCTGCAAGAGAAAGGGCGAGAACCAGATCACAGTGAAGAGTACCAATGACAACAACCACATAAACAGCATGGAACTCTTACAATATTTATTTTCATAGTACTATGCTTCAGAATTATCACCAAAAAGGGGCACTTTTCACTTTAATAATACAAACATGCTAATAACATTTAGAAGTCCTGTGGATTCAGTTTAGATGTTTTTTAAAAATTGAGCAAAAGAGACTGGTTTACCTAAGTTTAATGAAACAAAATAGTCTGCTACAAATAGATCTGGTTTTTTTCTTCCTAATTCCTGTAAATATTTTTGTACATTGTAAAAGAGACAAAAAAAGTCTCCATGTTCTCTATCTCTGTGAAGCAAATGTTGCAATTGTGTTGACACTTCCTGCTGTCAAAATACCCTCAGTCACACTGGAACAGGTGAAAAGTGACATTTTGGTAAATAGAAATGCCCTACTCCTACTAAGTTCCACTAACAGTTCTATTTGTACAAGAATGACTTCTGTTCCTTCTTCTCTCTAGCCTTTCTATGTGAACATTTTTAGAATTCATAAGACTGAAACATTTCTTCAGACAATAGCAATAGCACCTAGACTTGTATACTGCTTCACATTGCTTTACAGCATGGGTCACCAACCTTTCGGACCTCAGGGACCACTAAATTCATAATTTTAAATCCACTAATATGATCTGGCTAATGACCAGGTGGGTGTGGCTAGGTGGTCATGTGACTGGGTGGGCATGGCCAACTCATTGTCACGTTGAGGGGCGCCACGCCAGCCTCTACTCGCTCCTCCCCTGCCAGCCACTCCTCGCCTCCCCACCCGGGCTCCTTAGGGCCCCAACAGGAAGCAGTTGTTGGAGCTAAGCAGCCACCACAAGAAAGAGTTGGCAAAACAGCTGGCTCAGTTCAAATTGGATCTGACGGAGAAGGAGGCTCAGCAGAAGCACCTCACTGAGGACTACGAGCATAGGCTTTCCAAGCAGAGGGAAGACCTGTGGGAGTGCAAGGCCAGGTACCGGTGCCTGGAGGCTCAGATGGTCAGCCAGTTCCAGGTCATGATGCAGTCCCACTGGAACAACATCTGGCTCTTCACCACCAGCAGCACTTCCCTCCAGCCTTCACCCAAAGCCCCACATCAGGAGGCTGAAACAGACCCCAAGTCAGAATTTCTGCCCCCCTCCGACCCGCACAAAAAGACCCCGAAGGGGGAGACTCTCTGCAGCAACACAAACATTCATTGCAGGTATCCGGCCCAGGGGCCGTAGTTTGAGGACCCCTGATTTAGTGCAATATAAAAAATGCAAATAATTTTTCTGCAGACCACCAAAATTTTCTCACGGACCACCAGTGGTCCACTGACCACCAGTTGGTGACCGCTGCTTTACAGCACTCTCTAAGTGGTTCACAGAGTCAGCATATTGTCCCTAACAATCTGGGTCCTAATTTTACCGAGGTATTATATCTTTCACACACCACTTTTAAGTACTGATGAACATTATTAATCTTGCCAAGGAAATCTTATATTTATGAATATTTAAGTTATATAATCTTCTTGGATTATATACTTTAAATCTTCTTTCTTAGTAACACCTGTGAAATAATGTTACGAAAGGCCTTTTTTGGCCTGATGGACAATTTGGCAAAAATAGATTCTTGGAAATAAAAGAATGACAACTCTAGATAATATACTTTCTTTTCTGATAGGCCTAGAACCTCTTGAAAATTGATATTATATGGGTTTCAAAAAGTTGGCTAATTAGATAGTTAACTAGATGTCTTACCTAGAATATTTTCTGATCATAATCCAGCGATCTTAACACTCAAGGGAAAAATCTACAATTTTTAGATGGAGATTAAATGAAGTACTATTAAAAAAAAGAATTGTGTAAGACTGTAAAAAGAAATTAAATGATTTTTTAAACTACCGTATTTTTCGGAGTATAAGATGCACCTTTTTCCTCCCTAAAAGAGGCTGAAAATTTGGGTGCGTCTTATACTCCGAATGTAACTTTTCCGCAGCTTTTTTTCCCCAGCCCTAAGGAGGTGCTAATGATCTTCCCGGCTTCCTACTCCGTCTTTGCCAGCTTGTTTTCATTCCTACTCCCTCTGGAAAAGGTTTTTTCAGCCCTAATGAGGTGCTACCGATCTTCCCGGCTTGCAGCATTTTTTTATTCCTACTCCCTCCAAAGTAGTTTTTTCCTGCCCTAAGTCTTTGCAGGCTTGTTTTCATTCCTACTCCTCTGAAAAAGGTCTTTTCAGCCCTAACCAGGGGATAAAATAATGTGCTGAAGCTGAACAAACTAAGGACGCCAGCCAGATGAATATCTGGTAGGTAGATTTTCCCCCCTATTTTCCTCCCCCAAAACTAAGGTGCATCTTATACTCCGGTGCATCTTATACTCTGAAAAATACGGTAATAAGTTGGACAAAGGCATGGAATTAATGACTGTCTTGGATGCCAGCAAAGCTGTAATGAGAGATTATTTCATTCAATATAATTGTGAGCTAAACAAAGAAATCCCTAACAAAAAAAGAACTTTTAAAAAAGGAAGATTTACAGAAAATATCCGGGCTCTGGAGCGGTCACGCGCAAATTGCGCAATCGGTCGCTCCCTACCAGAGTTACCTACCGGACAGCTCCAGCAGGAACCTACCTCTGCTGACCCATAGAAATAGCAAAGAATTGGAGAAATATACATTATGGCAGTATATTAATGCCAGAAAGTTTTCTTAAATGTAGTAACTCCTCCCAATGATTTAAATAGATCTACTCCAAACATGACTAAGTCAGGGTTTAACTCAGCTGCCTTATCTTAATACTAAAACAGGACACTATTACATTTCAGACTATACTTGTACAGATACTGTTAAAATTGATGTGGCTTTAATAATAGTAATAATAATAATAATAATAATAATAATAATAATAATAATAATAATAATAATAATAATAATAATAATAATAATAATAACAACAACAACAACAACAACAACAACAACAACAACAACAACAACTTTCTGGAAGTATACATTATTCTCTGCTATTTAAAAGAAGATACAAAAGCACTGAGCCTCTTCAGAGCAAGCATTTATTTTAAAAAGCTTCTTCATTTTGTTAAGTTGTCTAGAACAATAATAAAGCAGTCTTTAAAAAATAAGTCTAATAATTTGAACATTCTACAGACATTTATAGTTATTGACTTACCTCCTTGCATCCAATTTCAAGCAGTCTGATTAGCACAAGAAAATAAAATTCTGCCTCTGCTACTCCCTTCCAGCAATTTGCCTCCTTGCAGCTAGCCTAGTTTCAGTTTCATTTTAGCACGTGCCCTGCAAGCCTCAGTCAGCTGTGGGTCGGGAGGCAGATAATCACTTGCTTGTGCTAATCAGGCTCTGCGCTGTTTGCTGCAAGGAGGTAAATTGCTGGGAGGCAGAGGCCAAAGGGTGGCGGTGGCTGGGTGGGGCTACATTCGGTGTATAAGATGCACCCAAGTTTTCACCCTCTTTTGGGGGGTATACTTATACTCTGAAAAATACGGTACATCTGCCTGTTTAAATAGAGGTGGCACTCTTTCTGGGGGTGATGAGGGAACACCTGCAGAGGGTGAAGATCCCAAAGACAGGTCTGGCCAGATGATGTGGGTATTTGTGACAGACAGACTGGCCTTCTTCCTCCCCTTGCTACGAATCCAACCAACACCAAGTTACAACACTGCAGATAGAGATGTGCAACTCAAGCCTGAGTTTGGGATTTATCTGCTGAGATTTTGTAGGAAAGAAAACAAATTAATTCCCATTGTAAAGTAGGAAGAAATAAGCTTTGTGATCCAAGCAAACTTACCTGTGCTGCTATAAAAAGCAAGTTTGGTGGTGGTGTGGAACTCTTGTATAAGGAACTGAGATAATGATATTCTATCATCTGTTTTCAAGGATTCGTTCCCATTCTTCCAGTACAGCATGAGATCATCTTCAGTATAAGCATCTACAGAGGAAGGAAATATTTATGGCAATGAATCCAGGTAACATACAGCACAGAGCTTAATCCAGTCCTCAGCAGCCTGGTACCCATAGAGTAATGTCTTACATTTCAACTCTCAATCTATTTTATATACATCATAATTTAGTTTTTGCTATTACGAACACGCTAGCAGTTCTTCCGAATGCAATTGTAGTCCGATCAACGCTCTTAATATTAACGATGAGGGGCATTGATAGCAGCATAACAAAAAGCTGGAAACATTTCCTAAATGTGAAATTGCACAGCTACCACTGAAATTGGACAGCTACCATTGGACAGCTACAACAGTTGGTCGGTTTTACGTGAAATAGCTAAAACTCAGTCTAGACACAGATCCTTAGGGACTAAGAGGAAGAAGACTGAATCTGCAAACAACATCAGTTACAGTATTAGAACATCTTCTGGGAAAATAACATGCAAACCTACTTAGAAATAAGTTTTAAGGGATCAATATGTGGTTGGTACTTGTTTACTTACAGCTTTCAATTTCCAGGGAACATGTCTGTGTGTCAAGGGGGAAACGACTGAAATCCATGTTACACATTGCTGTTACCGTAACCCTAAGAACACAGTAAGTATATTTAATGTGTTAAAATGAGAAATGGGAGAAGAAAAGATGAATAATGCAGGTTAGATCCACATTCTATTTTTAACAAGTTTTAATGGGGTGCTACATAATAAATGCAAGATATTTTGGTATGGCATCCAGTGTGCCAATAATCATTGAGACTACCACTGCCGGTTTATGCCATAAACGTTGAGCTTCACTTTTCAGATCTTGATAGTTTATGATCTTCTCAGTTATTTGACTTCTATTATCCCCTGGTCTTGCCGCATCAATTATCTACATTTTCTTCTTTTCTGGCACATAACATACCAGTTAAATCTGGTATGTTATGTGCCAAGATTTTATCAGTTTGAATTCAGAAATCTCACATTATTTTAACTAGCTCTTTTTTTTTTACTTTTTCAACTACATGTTCCCACCAATTTTCTTTACTGGCAGATGATAATATTTACAGATGTTCCATTGAATCACTTAGGCAACTGCCATTATGTCATTGTTTATAATCAATTTGTGCAATCTTCTTGCATGAGTCGAGTATATGATCTACTGTTACTTCTGCTTCTTTGGCCAATTATTATTATGATTACATCTTACCTCAAGCTGTAAAGTACTTGCCCATCTGGCTGTACTCGAAGCATGACATTATCTGTCGTTGTGTCATGGATAAAGGAACGCTTTGAATGGACAAAGAACATGTCAGGCACCCAGATCTTTTTCACAAGTCTGCCATCAAAGGTCATACTTTGGTTATTGGTACTTGGAAATGACAATCTTTCATCTTTCCAGTAATGTCTCAGGTAAAGCGTCATGGTGAAATCCTAATTAAGATTTAAAAAAATGAAAAAGAGACATTTTCACTGCCAATCCTACCTTTTTTTCATAAATATTATTTAATCACATGTGGCAAATACTAAAAAAAGCAACAACAAAAAACCCCTAAGTGTTTAAGCACTTAATGGAGTAAAGAGAAAAAAAGATTTTAAAATTCTCATCTACCTTAAAAATGAGAAAAAAATTTCTTAAAATATTTGATAATTATTTGTAATTTTAAAAAATATAAAAACCATTAAATGAATAAAACTAAAACAGAAGTCACTTTGATAATGCAAATTCCAACATATGCATTATGTTACAGTAATCCTACAATAAATACATTCCCTGCATGGAAGCAGAAGTAGTGCTCCTAAGTGATACTTAGCTCCTATGTTCTTCTAGGAGGCTCTAGTGGGAGTTCCCCTGTTTATAAATGTGCTCAAAGGATTATAATACTTGTGAATGTTTTCTATTATGTTCAGGTATTTCTGAGCCAAGGTTCATGAGTAGCATTTGAATGGCATTGCAAAAAGCATTAGGTTCAAACAAAACCTAAATTGGATTCCATTTTATTTATATTTATTGAAAATTAAATATTGTTGATACAATTATTATCCTGTCATGTTTATAATAATTAAACTCTTCTTTGCTATTAATAATTACATGAAACTTTAGGGAGTTGCATAAAGCTTTAGGGTGATCCTGGAGCATCTAGTTGCATACCTCTGAGTCCAATATTGCTAACTTTATATTTAATTTCATGAGCATTTATGGGACTGGGATAAATTTATGTTACAGGAGACCCTGACTGAATTACTTTTGTAAATACATATGAATGTGCAAAAATAACTCCTTGAGTACTCCAGACAATGCTGATCCCAATAAATGTCATAAGAGTCCAGGGAATCCCGGATGTATTCATGAACAACTAAATGAATCATATTCCAACTATCCATTTGCATTTTGAATCATAAAATGGATCCTTACCATGTCAACCTCTGAAATGCTGTCCAGGCTTTCAACTTGTACATCAACTCCAACAGGAATTGAAGGGCCTGGATAAACATACAAGATATTTATGTCAACCATTAGGATAGATATTCAAAAAGAAAAAAAGCCGTGCCTATTTTTTTTTATTTACAGAATTTTTAAGGTCTCCCACTCACAGTTTGGGACTCTTGGTGGAAATCATCATTAGGAACCAAAAACAATAACATCAAAAATAGATATCACAGGACAGGTAGTCGTTAATTAACTACCACTTGTTCAGCGATCATCTGAAATTATTTTATTTATTAGATTTTATCCCACTGTTTTTACTTTAGAAATAAATAATACTTTTATTCCTCTTCCTATTTTCTCCACAACAATAGCCCTGTGAGACAAGTTGGGCTGAAATAGAGTAACTGGCCCAAAATGACCTAGCTGGCATTCATGTCTAAAGCGAGGCTAGAACTTAATCTCCTGGCACCCCACAGATCACAGTCTAGATCAGTGATGGCTAACCTTTTTCTCGTTGTGTGCCGAAAGCGCGCGTGTGCATGCCGGCACCCATAATGCAATGCGCCCCCTGCGCATGTGCACATGACCTCCCTGCTCCCCACACCCCCGCTCCCCCCACCCAACCCATGCATGCACGCATGACCCCCACCCTGCCCCCATTTTGGGCCTAGCAGGCCTCCCTGCAGCCTCCTGGGACCAAAAATGGGCCACGGGGGGCGCCGCACACCCATGCTCCCCCCAGGCCATCCGCACATGTGTGCGCAACCCCGCCCAGCACATGCATACCCACGCATGCATGCACAACCCCACACGCATGCACGTGCATCTCCGGCATTTACCCGCGCATCCCAAAAATCAGCTGGCTGGCGGGAGGCACGCGCGCATGCACAGTGGAGCTGAGCTGGGTGATGGATCACATGCTCGCAGAGATGGCTCTGCGTGCCAGCTGTGGCATGCGTGCCATAGGTTCACGGATCTAGATACTTGGCAACTGGAACACACTTATGACAGTTGCAGTAATTCGTAGTCAGGTGATGGCCATTTGTGATCTTCCCTGCTGATTTCACAAACTCAGTGGGGAAACTGGCAAGGACAAGTCACAAGATGTTCCTGTAACTCATTCACACTCCTGCAGCTTTTTTCCCTGAGAAGTCTGACTAAGGAGTGCATGCATGTCCACAATACAATTTAATATCATTAGCATTCAATAATAGCAATTAGGACTGGAATTGTGGTTGATAAACAATGTCATAAATAACAGTGTCACATGACCATGTTGCTTGTTGATGGCAGGTCTAGTAGTCCCAATTGCTATTATTCAGTGAGGACTACATGTGTCTTTAAACAAGGACCTCGTGTGACCAAAACTTCAAACTTACTGCTCGCTTCCCCATTGATTTTGCTTGTCAGGACCGCAAGAAATGTGAGAAATTACAATCATGACAGCTCACTGTGATGTCGTAATCATTAGCTGGGCACCAAGCACCTGGACCATGAACACATGACCTCAGAACATTGCAATGATCAGAATTCTAAGGACTGGTCATAAGTCCCTTTCATTCAGTGCTGTCATAACTTTGAATAGTCACTGAATGAATGGTCCTAACCTGAGGATTATTAGTACAGTACTAATCATTTTTAGCTCCATGCTGGGAAATGGCCTCACCCAATGCCTTCAGGTAGATGTTAGACATTTTCCCCAAAATCCCTGTCATACCACCCTCGTATTAATAACACCCAGTTTTTGCAGCTTAATAACAGGCAGAAATTCAATCAGTAGATTTCTCAGTACCAGGATGCAGTGAGCAAAACAACTAATACAACATTTCTGTCTGTCCTTCAACTAATAGTCATCATTGTACCCTTAAAGACTGTAATTTAAACTTATATCAAGGGCACCAGGTTGGAAAAGGATGCATTCAAGATACAATAATCTCTTCCAAATTTGATTGGAAAAACACCTACAATCTGAAAAACTACATCAGGAAAAAACTGTACCCTATTTAAGCAAACGTTTACTGTACATTTCACAGAATACAGTGATTCTTCCTATTCATTTTGGTGCAAAATCAATGCAATGTTTTTTTCAAGAAGCAATGGAGGAAAAAAAACGTAATATCAGGAGAACCTCTTCTATCATACCTCCAAAGCCTGGCCGCATGCTGAAGTCATGATCATCTATTTTGAGAAGTTGTTCTGACTTTATCAGTGGCGATTTGGTGATATCGGGACTTCGTTTAAGTATAGGGCTACATGGCAGGGAGACAACAAATACAACAAATTATTCCTTAGTGTGGGAGTTGGGCCCCCAGGGAATCAGCACATATCAGAGGGGTAGGAATAAGTTTTTCATATTTATACTGATGAACAATATTCATAAATATTCAAAAATGAGGATTTTCTCTGAAAAGACTGGGTGTATCAGATAATTCTTGAATATGTGGGAGCCACATGTGGGCAAGTGATAAAAATAAAAACATGGTAAATGATATACCAAACAATAGCATTGGAGAGATAGGAACAAATAACATTACAGTGGCACTTGTAAAGAATTTCTAAGGTAATTTTGCAACAATTTGATTAAGGGGAACTATTAAAGAACTTTGCATAATATAAAATCTAGCTGTAGTTAAAAAAAAAAAGATTTGAATGCTTTATGAACTCAACAGAGCTGGGAGTATAGTAGCCAAGTACTATAAAAGCCAAGTATTTGAGGGCACTCCAAGTACTTAGAACAGGGGTGACAAACTCGAGGCGTCACGGCAGCGTCATGTGATGTATCACAACTTTCCCCCCTTCGCTAAACTGGGCATGGGCGTGGCCAGAATGGGACGCATCCAGCCCACGGGCCGCGAGTTTGACAGCCCTGACTTAGAACATAACAATTGCCTTGAAATTGCTCAGCCATAGTGTCATCTGAAGTACCTGAACAGGTACTCTGGTTACAATCATATTTGAGATGGAGGCATGGAATGCTATTTAAACCATAGTAAGTATTTACCATGTTGCAGCTCTACCTTTGAAACACCATATGCAAATCTTGCTCAAATCTCTGTTCCTGTTTTGTTTTCTCTAATTTGCCAATGCACAAGGGTACCCCGTAGAAGAACAGGCTGCACACTTACCGGTAAATAAATAAAGTGGTCATCCCAAAGGTGCTTTTGGGACAACCATGATCTGGATGACTGAGAATCTCCATAGACAAAGAAAGTGGTTGTTTCCTTCTCTTGGAAACCTCTCCCACACCCTTGCAAAATATCTTCTAGGGGTTCTCTACATTGCCCTTTCTCAGCCTGATTGTAGAAGCAGTTCTGTTAGTGGAAGAGCAGGTTGGATTCTAGACTGATGCACCAAATTCTGCTAAAAGCGTAGGCGATTGAAGAGGAGGCGTAGCAGAAGTAATTCTATCCCTTGCTGCTTCGAACCCAATAATCCATAAATTCTATTGCTTTCTAAGCAGAGCTGTAATGTGAAGCAGTCAAACAAAGTACATAAATGTGTAAATTAGTCCTTAAAAAAAGACTGTTACTGCCCAGGAATTACTGATTTGCAACTCCCTTCTGCTACAGTCGTCATGGAAAGAATTGTTGGCAGCCGTAATTCAAAATAACTGAAGGTCCACTATTCCCCAGCCCAGGGGTGGGCTTCAAAAATTTTAGCAAGGGGTTCTCTGCCAGGTTGCTGGGTGGGTGTGGCCTAGTCAGCCTCCTGCACCACAGCAGTGGGGAGGCATTTTTGCCTTCCCCGGGCTCTGGAGGCTTTCCTCGAGCCTCCGGGAGGGCGAAAACATCCTCCCCAGGCTCCAGAGGCCCTCTGGAGGCTGGGAAAAGGCCCATTTCCGGTCTTCCAGAACTTCCAGTAAGCCCGTTTTTTGCCCTCCCTGAGCCTCCGTGAGGGCCCTGCATCCAAAACGGGCCGCGTGGGGACTCCTGGGAGGGGTGGGGTGGGCGGGGCCAGCCAGGAGTAGGATTTGGGGGTTCTCCAAACTGCACAGAATCTTAGCTTAGGGCAGTGATGGCGAACCTTTTTTCCCTCGGGTGCCGGAAACGCTTGTGCGTGCGCTGTCACGCACGTGTGAGTGCCCACACCCATAATTCAATGCCTGGGGAGGGTGAAAACGGCCTCTCCCGCCCCCGCAGAGGCCCTCTGGAGGCCGGAAATGGCCTGTTTCCCAACTTCCGGTGGGCCTGGTAGGCCCGTTTTTTCGCCCTCCCCAGGCTCCAGAGGCTTCCCTGGAGCCTGGGGAGGGCGAAAACACCCCCTTGGAGGCCCTCTGGAAACCTAAAATGCCCTCACAGAGCCTCCACATGAGCCAAAAATCAGCTGGCCGGCACGCACATGCATGCTGGAGTTGAGCTAGGGCAACAGCTCGCGTGCCGGCAGATATGGCTCCGTGTGCCACCTGTGGCACGCGTGCCATAGGTTCGCCATCACTGGCTTAGGGGGTTCTCCGAACTGCACAGAATCCCGAACCCCTGCAAATCCCAAGCAGCCTACCCCTGCCCCAGCCTGAAAAATATCTAAATAGGGAGCCTCTATAGGTTCAGATTGCTTTGCTATATGTAAATATCCCCAATCAAAATAGGAAGGAAGGCCTTCCAGAACTTAATTGGTGTTGAACTACATATTCTTTGTAAGGGCAACCAACTGATCGGCAGTTCTTCCACCCAGATAACTGTTCACTTTTAGAGAATGACTTGAAATGAAGAATGAGTCCATCCACTGAACTCTATTCATTTATTAGAACTTCTGTCTGGGTGTGTATATAACATTCATATTCTAGACCACTATATGTTGAATACAACACAACAAAAGAAGAAACAAGAATTTCCTTGCATAGTTTCACAGTGCTTGGCCTAGGAGCTTCCCAATATGTTAGTTCTCCATCTCCTGAATTAGCACAGTTGTGAAATCAATCCATATTTTTAATTTTTATTCTAATAAGGAAAATAGATGATCCCATGAAGGGGTTGGAAAACTGGGAACCTCCAGATGTTAACAACTAATGTGAGTTGGAGAACAACATCTGGAAGGACACAGACCCTTGGTCTATAGATATCTTGTTTGAGAATGGCAGACTAGGTCTTAGAGGAAGAATGAAATGGAACTCTCCCATCAGATGCTGCAGGAATATCATTTACCAAGTTTTGAAATGAATAAAATTATACATGTACTATTGCCACCTTTAAAAAAAATCTCATTCCCTCCAATCAAACTGTCAAATCCAGAATTTAAAGTAGCAAAACCATTCTACTAGTTTCTTTTTTATATATGGGGATAAGAAAGGAAAGAAGCTATAAGAATTACAATTTTCAGTTTATCACTTCAATTTTAGTTGCATACCTGCCTTGCTTGTGTGTTGCTCCATGTGTTTCTCTTCTCTGTCTTTGTGGCTGGCTATACCAAAAAGAACAACAACAACAACAGCAACACAATTTTTAGAAACTTCCATAAAACTGAATGTATGCTTTAAACTTAATCAACATGTCAAGTCAAGAGACAAAGCAGAGTTTATGAATCAACCCCAGTGTAATCTAAGCCCAAGCAGGGAGAGACTTGGCACTACCAAGTGTGTACAACATACCAAGCCTGGTAAGCTGGAAGTAATTCCCCAAGGTGGTTATTTAGGCACATCCAAGGTATATAGGAGCATTTGTAATATCTTGTTTGTGAATCAATGATCCAATTTGGGACTGCTGCTGCTGAGATGCTTGTGCAAAGCAACCAAATCTTGATTATTATTTTTAACTAATGAAAATTATTCAAGATTGGGGAAAGGATAATTGAGTCCATTGATGAACCCCTGTACTCAACCATAATTCATAACTTGCAAACGCTATGTCAATAGCATGACATTGACAAACAAAACACAATCTGGTCACTCTGGAGAACTCTAGAAAGACTTTGTAATTTACTACCAGATTGTTCCTCTTGTTATATGGACCTGAAACAGTGGTGGGTTGTAAAATATTTTGCCACCAGTTCGCCCGGGCGGGTGGGCGGAGCCTCCCACCAGCGCTACCGGTTCTAAGAACCGGTCCGAACCAGGAGCAACCCACCGCTGACCTGAAAGCCTATGTCAGGATCTACATCTTTCCTGTTGTTGCTCACCAATTACCTAAAAAATAGAAAGCATACATATTTTTAGACAGTAGAGGTCCTAAACTCAGAGGTGAGCATCTGAACCCTTCCCACCACTCAGACTCAATGTGTGTTTTGTAGAGTAACAATAATGATACTCTGCATAACTCTGCTTACCCCCATCTCCCCCACAACAAAAGTAATGGTCTAAGTTTCATTATACTATGGCTATTAACTTGATTACAAGTTTTGCAGGCCACTTTGAGAGATTTATTCATTTATTTTATTTTTATTTTTATTTTTATTTTTATTTATTTATTTATTTTGTCAACACGTGTACAAGATAACAGGTATGATATAAACATAAACAAAAGCAAAGTATGTATAGGTAAAAATTAGACAATAGGACAGAAGGACAGGGATGGTAGGCACGATGGTGCGCTTATGCACGCCCCTTACAGACCTCTTAGGAATGGGGTGAGGTCAACTGATAGTTAACACTGATGCTGAATTCTTGAGAGCACCTATCTATATTATCTATCTCTATCTCTATCTCTATCTCTATCTCTAATCTAGATAACTATCATCTATCCATCCATCCATCCATCCATCCATCCATCCATCCATCCATCCATCCATATATCTATTTCACTTGTGATATCAATTCCCATACTGTACTTTGAACTTTCCTAGTTTTCCATTGATGGTTCACTATTAATCTGGATTAGATGGCTCAGATGGTATAGCAAGGATTCTACTCTTGCTAGTAGAAGATGGAGGTGACTTTTGAGAATCCACTTCTTGGATCCTCTAAAAATCTATGTGGGGAATTGAGAGAACCTTAAGACTGCAGAAAATGGCAGCTGCAGAGAGGCAGGGATTTAGTGAATATTGGATCCCCTTTTCATACTCCTATGCTCGATCATGGAAGAGAAGATACGAATCCAAATCTTCCTCATTACTGGATTGCATAGCCCATCTTTCATTATGAAGTCAGCAATATTTGGTTTATCACATCAAATCCATTGCATTGGTTTTAAAACAGCAAATAATATTTTATTGTAGTGCCAGCCCCATTCATTTGGATTCCCTGTTTTTACTTTGGAGAATGGCCTTCAACACATCCCTCAAGGGGTAAGGACCTTAAAAAAACCTTCATTCTCTATATCCCATAACAAGGGTCATTTCAAGAGGAAAGGAATTGGTAGATGCAAAATGGCAAGGATGTTTTGGGGAGGAAGAGAATAACAGCAGCAAGAAGGAAAAGATCGTAGATATCCATTCTTCCATTGCTTATGGTAGATTGTTGAGCCCATTGTATGAAAACCAAAGGGCTTAGACAATAGTAGTTTAGTAAAAATGACAGCTGGATGTGAAGGGGAGGATGAAAACAGATAATAAAATGAGAGAGCTATAAATAGATGAAATCTGGGTCATAGTAGGATTCCCATGGCAGCAGAGGAAAGAAGTGTATCTGCTTTGTGGCAGCAGGAAACTCTGTTCTTCCCCTTCCACCCCTCAGTACCCCTCAATTCCCTCTCTTTGGCAAACTTAGTCACCCTGCACATAGGGAACAAGGAAACAAAATTCAGTCCTTAAGTTCTTCTTTCAACAGCTTGTGTCAAGCTCTTAACTCACTTTTATAACAGGCTTGCTTGTGGTTTTCCCATAACAAAATTATCCAATCGAAAGTAGCTCTGATTCTGACTAGGAATTTGAGAAGCTCTGCTAGAAAATGAAGGCTAAAAATGATGTTGGTTATGCTAAATGTCTGAATCTGCTTACATGGGGTATAAATGTTTATATCCCATAAAGAATATTCGTAGCTCAGGGTTGAAATGAGGGGTCCTTGCTCTCTCAGCTTGGTTGTTTTCTTGCGGACATTTTATTACCCAAACTAGATAACGTGATCAGTGCTAGTGGGAGTGGGGTTTGCTCTCATTTTATATTCTAGTGGTTTGTCCTGTCGGTGTTGGTGGGAGTGGTTTTGGAAGTTGTTTGGTTGGACTGTTTACTATTAGCTTGTTTGAATATAAAATGAGAGCAAACCCCACTCCTTGCTAGCACTGATGCTGTTACCTAGTTTGGGTAATAAAACATTTGCAAGAAAACATCCAAGCTCAGAGAGCACCAAGGACTCCACATTTTTAGGTATTTTAGAATGCTAGTTGAAGATAAAATTTATGTTATGTAATTTATGAGTGCCTGCTGGGACAATAATTTCCACCTAATGAAAATAAAACATGAAAGTACTGATACAACGTTTTGCCATTGCCTTCTTGGATTTTTCCCTACTTTCCTAATCTAGTCTATCATCCAGAAATACCTTAGTGGCCTCCATTCCAGGTATTAATCAGGCTGATATTTCTTAACTTTAGAACTCATAGAGGGTCAACGATATGTTGCTCTAAGACCTTGGAGGCTTGGCTTAATAAGGAACCTACAATTAACTATAATTTCCAGTTTCATCCAGTTTGGAAAACATGGTTCACAGCATGGGGGAGCGAGATATTCAACCAATCTTAAACTATAGTTTAATATCATGGTTTGCACTAAAGCTAGCTCATTGTTTTGACAGAAAAGGGCAAATTATGACTAAGTGAGAGCTTTCTGGTGTGTTTGCTGTTTTCAAGAGTGGATTCAGGACTTGCAAGCTTATCCATACCTCAGAAGATGAGGAGGAGGAGAAATACATTTACGCATATCCTGCCTTACAGCTGATACAAAATCTCATTAAATCTTAGTGCGAAAGTGGTCTTAAGGACAAAAGATAAGCTATTGAGTGCCAGTATGCAGTTCCAGTAAAGTCCAAATACATGTGAATCCTCTTTTGAAATGCAGCTTGCACAATGCAGGTTGAAGGAATGTTCTGCACCAGTAAGAAAGTAAGATGATAAATAAGAAAGAAAAGATTAGCTGAGACAGGTAAGGCTCTTTGCCTCCATATTCCAAACTACTTTATTTATTTATTTATTTATTTATTTATTTATTTATTTATTTATTTATTTATTATTTGTTTGTTTGTTTGTTTGTTTGTTTGTTTGTTTGTTTGTTTGTTTGTTTGTTTGTTTGTTTGTTTGTTTGTTTATTTATTTATTTATTTATTTATTTATTTATTTATTTATTTATTTATTTATTTATTTATTTATTTATTTATTTATTTATTTATTTATTGGTGTTTCTTATATGCCGCCCAACTCCCGGAGGACTCCGGGCGGCTTACAACAGAAAAAATACAAGAAACCAATATAAATAAACATTAAAACAGATATAAAAATTAAAAACATCTTAAAACATTTACTATCCATTCAGCCATCATACATACTTGGGGGTGAGCTCAAGTGGACTACGCTCTACCCCCTGCCTGCAGGAAAAGCCAGGTCTTAACAGCTTTCCGGAAGGCCAGCAGGGTGGGGATAATTTGGGTCTCTGGGGGAAGTTGGTTCCAGAGCACGGGGCCTGCCACAGAGAAGGCTCTCACCCTAGGGCCCGCCAGGCGACATTGCTTAGCCGATGGGACCTGGAGGAGGCCGACTCTGTGGGCCCTAACCGGTCGAAGGGAAGGGAAGACTTTAATCTTCCCCATTCCTTCCGCTCCCTTTTAATTTTCCTCCTCCCCAACCGTTATAAGCAGTGCTAAGAGGCAAACAGCCATTCAGGCATCCTGTGCAGAATGACTGTACAGAAGAAAACTTTAGAGGCATAGCTGAAGGATCCACCCCTGGCTTAAATGTATTTGTGTCAATGGCTGAAATGAGTCACTGGCCATATGGACAGAGAACCAGTCTTGGAAAGGAAGCAGTCTCGCAATGATTCTGAACAGGCATTGACCAATGGAGGCTTAGAAGATTAGGGATCTAAAATATAGAAAAATCTCTGCTTCCTGAGTCCAGACACCATTTATACATTAGTATACCATACTGTAACCATCAGAGTCAGTATAAAACCACTCTGTGTTAATGATTTACAGCAGTATTTCTCAACCTTGGCAACTTTAAGACCTGAGGACTTTAACTCCCACAATTCCTCTGCCAGATTATCTGGCTGGAGAATTCTGGGAGTTGAAGTCCAGATGTCTTTAAGTTGCCAAGGTTGAGAAACACTGATACAGGATCACTGGGTGATGCTATGAAAGCACATATGAGAAAGTAAGCTGAGCACACAACAAGTCCATCTGTCCCAGAACACTCTGTTTCCATAGCATGGGCCAATCCAAACATCCTGGGGCGATTTGTCCATTCTTAGAGGTGACTCTTCTGGAGATGAAGTTGATGGCTACTTTCTGACCCTGATTTGCAGCCAGCAGACTATTGGCATTTCTACACCCCTGGGAGCTTCATCTTTGCAGGGTGTGCAGTTTTAAATAGAAATAAATGTTTATTCCCATGATAAAACAATTAAGGCATCTGTTAAACTATTGCCAGGGCTGATTTATAGAATTTGGAGGCCCAATGTAATACGAAGTTTGGAACCCCTCCCCCTCCCAAACCTAGATTAATATTACACAGGAACTCCTGCAAATTGAGATGCTGAAATATTTTAACTGGAATAGTCACAGTATCTGAACTAAAAATTGAACATGTGCCTTAAAGAAACATAGGTTACACAAGTCACCACACTACAAAATCCACCTTAGGAGAATAGCCTCATTGGCCAACATAGAGCAATATTATTCTGTAAGAAGGCTTGGTTCCCTGAAAACCTTCTTAGATTGATAAATATCTTGCCTAATATGGAGCTGTGTTAGCTAATAGATAGGGTGGCCTGCTTGAAAAGCTCATGGGCCTCAGGTAAACACTCAGGTACATAATGATGGACACAGGAAGTCATGTCTGTACCTTCTAGCGCCTATAGCTTGCTTCAACCCGCTGCTCCTCAGCCTACCGCTACATACACTGCAGTCCCCTTAAATTGGCCTTGCTATTTCCATGAGCATTTTCCACGAACAGCTTAAAAATTAAGTGATAAAGATCCCAAATGACTTATTTTGCCAGCTTCTTTACAGTCCTCTTCAGTTTAATTTTGCTTTTAAGAACTTGATTTGGCAGGCAGTACTCTCCAGGCAGATGTGTCCCAACCTGGCATCTCCAAGACACTTCACAGAATTCCCAGCCAGCACCTGGTTGTTGTTTTTTTTAGTATAATACACTTGGAGATATATTATACTAAGTTGGAAGAGGCTGTTTTAGGACAATGTGAATAGTTTCCAAAGTCAGGAGTTGGAGGGTATATTTCTTTAAAATAACATTTCATGTTGAATTCCACTTCATAAAAGTACATTTCTTCAAGTTTGAGGAGGAAACCCTCTACTGATTCCCATTTTGAATTGATTCAGACAAATAAAAAAATCAGGAACTTCAACAATCCCTTGGTGCTTTTTTTACATGGCAGGTAGCTTATTCCTTGTTCCTTGTTAACTAGAATTCTTCAGGGAGACTGTGTTGGATGCAAAATTCTGAGAGGACAGGAAAGGGAAAGGGGCTTACCTTCCTGAAGCTTCCTGAAGTTAACTTATCTAAAAATTCAAGCAATTAATGCTAATACATTCACTACACTAAACCTCTTTGCACTAAGAAAATTTTGATCTACCTAAATGATTTGGGATACTACATTGGGAAATTTACAAGAGTCTTTTTAATTAAAATAATTTCCAAGTATAATGGACATCTTGCGGCACATAAAGATGATACAAATTCTATAGTTCCACAGAGTTCAGTAGAGTTTGCCTTGTAATTAACACAACCTTATTTACTATATTTCTTAGGTTATAGTTTTTGTTAAAAGTTGATAATATTATGAACTAATGTATAGAAGCACAAATTTTACATACTGAACTCATGCAAAATGGAATCCTTTGGTTTTTACTAAGATCCTCAACAACAGCATATTGACATTAAAAACTCAAGGAAACGATATGTCCTTGGTAGAAAAAGAAAGAAATCTAGATCAGGAATAGAGAAGTAATTTGTTCAAGTCTTTTAAAATTCAAATTATGTAATAATTTTAATATATTCTATGATAATGAAAATGTTAAATAATTGTAATGAATTTATACACAGAAAATAAAATGTATAAGATGTCTGGAAGAAACGTATCATCGATGTTTGACACAAGAGACATTTTCACTTGGTGCAAGTGTGAATGGATTGAAAAATATATTCAAAATATTAAACTGAGAGAAAAGAAGAGGTGTTACGTTCTCATTTAGTCTAATTATTCTAATTACATCAAATTAAATGGTTGATCGGTTGCTATCAAATAATCTCTCCTGATTTCCTTCCTCATAATGTTCATGTGAAATTAAACTGATTTATATTTATTTAGTGTGTTGATTATAAACTCATCACATCAAAAAGGGACATACTTTTACAATAAATAGTTTTAGTACAAACGAGAGATGGATGTTTGGATGTTTTAAATCTGGGCTGTATATTCTCTTGAAAACTGCATCACTTTTCATCTTTGGGGTTTCACTCACCTGCCCTTTTTATAGACTTCATGGATTTCTTTTCCATTAGCTTTGCATTCTCCAAGTAAAACCCATCCACAAAACAGCAAGAAGACGCTTGATTGCATTTTATAAATCGTCAACATGATAGCTGTTGTTCTTGCATCCAGAATTATTCCACAAAATAAACAGAAGAAGAAGAAGAAAAAAGCAAAATGAAGGTTTGTTTTATCTTTTTAAAACACGATCTGTTTGTTCGTTACTGGGAGGATGCTTACTGGTCGGAGGGGAAAAAAGGCATCCCACAATGTTTAATCTGGACAGTGGAGAAAGCAATTTGCACTAAATCTATAAATCCTCCTACGTCAGTGGCAGGGATTTTCAAACCATGCAGAATTCCTGAATCTACAGAGAAGAATTCTTTTGCTTGAAAAGGGTTATGTTAAAAATTGGTCTAAAATGAAGCATTTAAGGTATTTTAGGAAATGGCTTTTAAAAGTGTCCCCCAGGAGAGTCAGCATTGTACAAAAGGATTTGACAGAGCTCTTTATCCAACAAGAGAGGATCCAATGGCAACAGGGGCATCTGTTGAGATGCCTTTAAATACCAGCACTAATTTTAACAGTTGTTTTGAGTTCTATCCTAGGCCAGTGCATCATCCTTGTAGCTTGGCATCTAGATGGTGAGAAACGTTTGATCCCCCAGCTGTGTTTTCTGGTGGCATTTGATACTTGTTTCTGGGTATCCTGTTATTAGTTTTGTGCTAAAGCTGCTTAGAAGCCTGCAGGGGTGTTCAAATGCACCCTATGAAAACAGTAAAACTATATGAAGGCCGAATACCATCCCCTTCCCAGAGGGGGGACATTAGTAAGCTGTTGTAGTAGCTTGTTGTTCTCAACTGTGCAAAGTAGTCCAGTGGAATTAGTCCAGAGAATTAGAATAAATCATGGGGTTTAAGTCCTTCAATAGCAGTAGTAATCACAGTAGTAATAATGCCAATATTTGCCAATTTATAAAATGATGATAGATGCAAGTGAAGTACTTAAATGACTTGCTATTTGGATTCAGGTTTGGGAGGCGGGGTTAAGCAAGGTGCTTTCAGTGGGCCCCATCCCTGAGTGGTCCCCCTTCATTTTCATCACTGCAGTCTTTTGAACCCAGTCAGGGAAAGTCAAGTTTCTTCTCAGAACTGACCTGTTTATTCAAAGCTGGTGATTAGTCAGTGACTTAGAAGAAGGAAATCAACATGTCCAAGTGAGGTTTGCTAAGAGTAAGGTGACCAGACGTCCCGCTTTTGGCGGGACAGACATGCTTTTCAAGCGTGTGTCCCGCGTCCCGCATTCTTTCCAAAAAGACACACTTTTTTGGAAAGAACGCCCGACAACAAACAAATTTTGAAAACAGCGGGACGTCTGGTCACCTTACTCTTGGCTCTGACACTCCGCCTGCTACGCTTACCATTGCTTTCTGCCCAGGAGTCCGGAGCGGAGCCGAAAGGCGGAAGCCGGGGCGCGCTTCCCTTCCCCCCCCCGCTTATTGTGGCGTCTTATTGGCTGAGATGAATGCCCACGCAATCTTAACCCCAACATGGCTATTTACCTTCGCCTATGATTGTAATCCCCGCTCCCTCATTTGCATACCTCATTTTCCCAACCAGTCACGCCTGCGGCGCGATACCTTTAGCAGCCGGACTTATCCCAGAGACGAGGAAGCGGCTTTTCCCGTATATCCCACCCCGTAGCGTCTGAGTTTTGAGCTTCTCCCGACAGTCTCCCTAACTTGGTTTTCCAATGGGATCGTTTATGAGATCTAAATAAGTTGCTTGAAATGACCTAAAAACTCTTTTTTCTACTCTTGTCATTAATAAAAGGCTTATGCAAATAGAACGCTCCTTTATTGGCTAGTTTCTCTCTCTGCATGCAAATCAAGCATTGTTCCACGCACGGAGGCATTATTAGAGGAACTGAGGAAGAGTCGTCCGGAGCTGTTCCAAGGATGAGGAAGAGAGAAAGCCATTGTGCTGCTACCTGAGCGCCTTTGGTGGCCTATCGCCTTCTTATATCGCTGGGCTTTCTAATTTGCATGCCCCAGGTAGCGGTCATTGGCTGACTGCTACCTGGGGCATGCAAATTAGAAAGCCCGGCGATATAAGAAGGCGATAGGCCACCAAAGGCGCTCAGGTAGCAGCACAATGGCTTTCTCTCTTCCTCATCCTTGGAACAGCTCCGGACGACTCTTCCTCAGTTCCTCTAATAATGCCTCCGTGCGTGCCAACTCCAGTGGTTCCGTGCGAGCGTAGCGGCGGCTTCTTTGCTGGGCCAGGGCCGGCAGCAGGAGGCGCTGCAAGGGTTGAACGAGCACCTGGCCAGCTATCTGCAGCGGGTGCGGGGGCTCGAGGCGGCCAATCGAGCCCTGGAGGAGGAGATCGCCGCCACCCGGTCAAGCAGAGCCGGGATGGTCGGCCGTAAAGACTGGGAAGCCTGCAAGCAGCCCCTGGCCGCGCTGCGCAAGCAGGTGAGGGGAGAGTAGTAAAATAGGAGGGGGGGAGAGATCCCCGAAGAATTAAAAACTAGACCAGATAGGATGCAAAGAAAGAAACGCGGCTGCGCCCAAGCCACTGCCAGCTCCCGAAGGGGAGGCGGGAGGCGAGGAAAGGCCTCCCGCCTCCCCCCCCACCTGGACGCCGGTCTTTTGCCCTCAGCGGTCTTTTGCCCTCTGCACATGTGCAGCGTTCTGCGCATGTGCAGAGGGAAAAACTCGAATGGGCGGCCCCGCCCCCGTCAGTGTCCCGCTTAAAAAAAAAATCTGGTCACTTTAGCTAAGAGGCCCCTACAGGGAATGGCACCGTGGACATTTGTCCACTGATATCACAGTCTGATGACTTAGCTGTACTAGAATTATAAAACACAGCAATTGGCTTAATACTCCATTTTTAAAGAACTCTATCGTGTAGTGGACTTCAGTAGGCAAGAACAGACCAGCATAGATACAACAGCATTTATTGACTCAAAACTGGAACTGTGGAAAAAAGAGGCAAATCCCTATAATTTATACTCTGGGCCCACAGGGCCTTAACCAATCACAATACTTGAAAAAGCCCGGCCAAATATGAATGTTCTAAGTTTCCCTCCAAAGCAGTTGCAGTTAACAGTTAGGGTCATCTAAAGGTTAGTTTTACTTTAGCAGGGCTTAACACAACTATATATATTCAATACATAACACCCCTCCCCCCTAGGATAGTTCTTACCCTCAGTCTGTTCAATATTCATAGTCTTTGAGATAGGCTGGGGATCCACGGATCCTGGTGGACTGCCATAATGTTACTGGAGAGTCCTGTTTAAGTGGAGTATTGTCCATCTCCAATTGGACAGAGTCTTGATGGCCGTTTTGGTTACCCGTGAGTGGTGGCAGCTCTATGGCCCTTGGTACATCCGTTTCTCTGGAGGCGGCCACGGGTGGTGTAGGCAAACTTGGAGGAAAACAGTTTTCTAGTGGGTCTGATAAAGCCTTGGGATCCTCATCCGGAACTGGTCTGGCCTGCTGATGCCGTAACTGCTCAGTTTGGTATCTGATTGTACAATCATTCCCCAGAATAACCTTGTATGACAATGGGCACGTTACCTTAGTTACCCTAGCTGCCACCCAAGGTACCCCACTCCCATAGTTCCTGGCCCAGAGCAATTCACGTGGCTGTAAGTTCCTGGGAGGGTTTGGCTGAGCCGTCTCCGCCCCTACTCTGTCTGGGTCAAGTCGGTCGAGCTTCGTTGTGAGCCGGCGGCCCCACCTCAGCTCCATTGGGCTGCAACCTGTTGCTATACTGGGAGTTGTGTGTTGACACAGGAGGAAGTTCGCCAGGCGGTGATTCCAGTCCCCATTCGTCATCTGCCTGAGCGCCTCCTTCGTGGTCCTGACCATTTGTTCAGACTGACCGTTGGTTGCGGGGTGGAATGGAGGAGGTCTTACATGCCAAATCATGTTGTTGATGAATGACTGAAACTCTTCTGCTGTGAATTGTGCCCCGTTGTCGGACACAATTACATCTGCCAGACCATGTGTGGCGAACAGCCGGCACAACTCTCGGATGACCCTGGTTGTTGTCATCTATGAGACCGGTGCCACTTCCAACCACTTGGAATAACTGTCCACTACTATCAGGAACACCTGCCCCTGGAAGGGGCCACAAAGTTAATGTGAACGCGAGACCATGGGGCATGTGTGGTCTCCCAGTGGTGCACTGGTGCTTGTGGTATCTCTAGTCTGGTTTCTTGGCAGACCTGGCAACTCCTTAGTTGATTCTCAATGTCTTTGTCATGTGGTGGCCATGTGACTGTACGTGAGTGATGTCAAGTTGGCCACGCCCACTCAGTCACATGCCCCCCACCTAACCACATCCACTGAACCAGTAGTTAAAAATTTTAGAACCCACCTCTGACTTTAGCAGGGTGAAGTTAACAGTTAGGGTCATCTAAAGGTTAGTTTCACTTTAGCAGGGCTTAACACAACTATATATATTCAATACATAACAAACTCATCGACCTTTCAATAGCCATTTTTTGTCTCTAAAATCCAAATGGCTTGATAGTTGGAGTCTTTCTATTGTTTCATTTACTTTCCTCAACTTTTATCTTACTATCATGGGACAGTACTTACTATCTATACTTACTATCTTACTGTGGGTGTAAAGGGGGAGTTTCCCTTCCCCCCTTTTTTTCTTCTGTGTGCTCTGTATGCTGTTTGATTTACCTGGTGATGTTCTTGTGTTCCTGACTATCTTGTCTGCTATGAATATAAATGTAAAACATATCTATTTATATAAAACTACAAGTTTGTTTCAGTGTCTCCGACTTCATTTAGACAGCTGCTACGCAATTCCTTGACAAAAGTCCACTACTATTGAACTAGACTGGATTATAGCATTATATTTCTACTACATTTCTGCTTTGTAAGGTATTTCCACAACCAGGAGACTGTGGGTTCTAGTCCTACTTTAGGCATGAAAGTCAGTTGGGTGACTTTGGACTAATCACTCTCTCTCAACTCAACCCACCTGTTTCTACCCCTTGTGGAACTTCTGTGTCCTTTCAAATCTCATAAACTCGAGTTTTCTGAGGAAATACACACACACACACACACACACTTACAAAAAAAAAACGCTCAATGTCCACAGGTACTTTCTTTCAGTGTTCTTCTTTATATTTCAAAAATAAGGTTTCCCACACATACGGCACCTCTTTTCTCCTATTCTCTATTTAGTCTGTTTTACCTAGACCTACCGTATTAAGCACTCTAAGCAAATTGCTGGTGCAAACATGGAGCAGCAGGTGAGAATGCCCTGGTTTCTCCTTGGGACCACAAGAAAAATACTGCAATTCGATCAGTCTGCCAGCCTGGCACAGCTTGGATGCCTTAAGGATTTAAAAGAAAACAGAAGAAAGCTTCTCATTGCCTTCACCTATCTGGCTAAAATTAAGATCCAGAATGTCCATGACCTTGGCTTCCTTAACCCAGAGATAAAGTAAGAGAGAGGCAGGATATAGCTTGTCATGTACATTAAGTCTATGTAAATCCCTAAATGGATGAAATGCTGTCTAAAGAAAAAGGGGATACACTAGAGTGCAGCCAAGATACAGCCAACTCCAATGCTGTGCCTCCAGATTGGCCACCAGCCAAAGTGAGCTAATGCCCCTTGGATGATGCTCAAATCTATTTTGTATAAAGGAATGACCTCCAAACTGAAAGGCTAGATTTAATTCACATCATTTCCCTCACCTAAGTCTCTTATTCAGACCATTTGTGTTTCATCTGTCATCTTTTTAATTAAGCAGGAAAAGCAGCCGAAAGACATGTCTGCACCAGGGGCGGGTTGCTAACTTACCGATACCGGTGCACGTGCCCCCTCGCTACGCGTGCCCCCTTGCACGATTTTGCTTCTGCACATGCGCGGAAGCAAAATCTCGCCAAAATCTCGCACGCGCACATGTGCCGTGAGATTTCAGCACGGTTTTGCTTCCGCGCATGCGCAGAAGCAAAAAAGCCCAAAAATTCTTTTTAAAAGATGGCGATGCACGCGACGGACTGGTGAAGACGGCACTGGAGCGTTGGCGCAAATTGCACAATCGGCCGCTGCCTACCAGAGCTACACATTGGACCGCACTGGTAGGAACCACCACTGATCTGCACCCTCTCAAATGCTCTTCACTTTCTCCTGCGCCTCCATCATTTTGGCTCTTCATAAGTCCAAAGTAATCCTAGACTTTCTTCTTGTCTTCCTCTTATTTCATCATCTCTGTAAGAACCTCATAGATATATGTGATTACACTGAATACCCATGGTACGGTTGAATAAATGCTTCGAATGTGCAAGTATATTCCTATTCATAGCAATAAACAAACATTTCCGTGATTTAATTTAATTAATTTAATTAATTTAATTTAATTAAATGGATTTGTATGCCGCCCAACTCCCTAGGGACTCTGGGCGGCTCACAACATATTCGGATCCATTTCGACAATACAGTGCAATAAAATACAATAGTTAAAAAACATATAACATATAAAAATTAAAAGAGTATCGTCACGCTTTCACCCCGCCTGCCGGAAGAGCCAAGTTTTTATTGCTTTCCGGAAGGCCAGCAGGGTGGGGATAGTCCTGATCTCCAGGGGGAGCTGGTTCCACAGGGAGGGAGCTCCCACAGAGAAGGCCCTCCCCCTCGGCCCCGCCAACTGACATTGTTTGGTCGACGGGACCTGGAGGAGGCTGACTCTGTGGGCCCTGACCGGTCGTAGGGAGGTATGCGGCAGGATGCGGTCCCGAAGGTAACCTGGCCCTGAGCCATGTAGGGCTTTAAAGGTAACGACCAACACCTTGAATTGGATCCGGAGACTAATGGGCAACCAATGCAGCTGGCGGAGAATTGGTGTTACGTGGGTGCATCTAGGAGCACCCACCACAGCTCGCGCAGCTGCATTTTGCACCAGTTGCAGTCGCCGGACACTCTTCAAGGGTAGCCCCATGTAGAGCGCATTGCAGTAATCCAGCCGTGAGGTGATGAGGGCATGAGTGACTGTGAGAAGTGCCTCCCTCTCCAAGTAGGGTCGCAATTGGTGCACAAGACGTACTTGTGCAAAGGTCCCCCTAGCCACAGCTGAAAGATGTTGTTCCAATTTAAGCTGTGGATCTAGGAGGACACCCAAATTGCGGACCCGTTCTGAGGGAGCTAATTTCTCTCCCCCAAGAACCAAGGAGGGACAGTTGGTCACGTCCTTAGGAGGCAGTATCCATAACCACTCAGTCTTGTCAGGGTTAAGTTTTAGCCGGTTCTTCCCCATCCAGACCCTAACATCATCCAGGCAGCGGCCCATTACGTCTACGGCTTCCCCGAATTGAGACGGGGTGGAGATGTACAACTGGGTATCATCAGCATATTGCTGATACCTCACCCCGTGTCGTCGGATGATCTCACCCAGTGGCTTCATGTAGATGTTAAACAGGATGAGCGAGAGGACCGAGCCCTGAGGCACCCCACATAGTAGGGGCCTAGGGCTCGACCTCTGCCCCCCTGTCAGCACCGACTGCGTCCTGTCAGAGAGGAAGGAGGAGAACCACTGCAAAACAGTGCCGCCCACCCCCACCTCTCCGAGACGACGCAGAAGGATACCATGGTCAATGGTATCAAAGGCCGCTGAGAGGTCAAGTAGCACCAGGATAGAGGAATGACCTCCATCCCGGGCTCGCCAGAGATCATCCATCAGGGTGACCAAAGCCGTTTCCGTACTGTAGCCGCGCCTGAAACCTGATTGAAAGGGATCCAGAAAATCCGTGTCATCCAACAGCCGTAGGAGCTGGAGCGCCACCACTTTCTCAACAACCTTCCCCGCGAAGGGAAGGTTGGAGACTGGACGGAAGTTCTTTAAATCCGCCAGGTCCAGGGAAGGCTTCTTGAGGAGGGGTCTCACCACCGCAGCTTTTAAGGGCTGTGGGACGGACCCCTCTCTCAAGGAAGCGTTGACCAACGCCTGGAGCCAGCCGCGTGACACCTCCCTGGTGGCCGAAACCAGCCAGGAGGGGCACGGGTCCAATAAACAGGTGGCGGAGCTCATCGCTCCTATGGCCTTGTCTACATCCTCAGGAGTCACCGGGGTGATGTGGTAAGTACAGTCTAAATCAGTGGTGTCTGCAGGCTATGGTTAAATAAAAGTTAAGGTGATGGCCATAATGATGTGATCCAAGTTCCAGTGTCACTTGTGCAGGGCTGTGGAGTCGGTAGATAAATGTTCCGACTCCGACTCCTCAGTTTTTTGTACTTCCGACTCCGACTCCAACTCCAACTCCAGGTACCCAAAATTTTCTCCGACTCCTCGACTCCGACTCCACAGCACTGACCAGGGCTGTGGAGTCGGTAGATAAATGTTCCAACTCCGACTCCTCAGTTTTTTGTACTTCCGACTCCGACTTCAGGTACCCAAAATTTCCTCCGACTCCGACTCCTCAACTCCGACTCCATAGCACTGCACTTGTGTCACATTTTTTAATAAGAATAGGTAGAGGTTTGATTGTATCACTGTGGCTGTCATCTTGACATTTTTTTTAACCATACCCTGTAGTCATCCCTGGCTAAGTGGTGTCAAGCCTGAGTTTTTGGAAAAGGTTTCTGAATGAGCAATTAAAAAGTGTTATTCCACCTTATTATTTTATAAACAAATCAAGGCAGTGAACATACCTAATGCTCCTTCCTCCTCCTATTTTTCCCAAAACAACCATGTGAGGTGGGTTGGCCTGAGAGAATGTCTGGCCCAGGGTTACCCAGCCAGCTTTCATGCCTGAGGAACTAAAACTCAGTCTCCTGGTATCTAATCTACTGTCTTAACCACTAGACCAAACTGGTTCTTATTGTTCCTTATTTTCTTATTATATTTTCCTTTAGCTCATAGTCCCTGACATAATAGCCTGCGTAGCCAATTCAATTTTTGAACTGAAACAGTAAAGCCCCCTTCTTGCTATGAAACTTCTGGGCTGTTTGTTCACGCTGAATTTTAGAGTGGTAAGTGATGAAAGGCAGGGGTGGGTTCCAACTTACCTCGCTGCTGGTTCGCTCCCTCCTGCACCTCATGGGTGTGCCTCTTGGGTGTGCGCGTGCATTGCGTGCGCATGCACAATAATGAAAAATCCAAAAAAATAATAAAATCAAAGCAAAAAAAAAAGATGGCAACCACATGCACAGTGCCGGAACTCTGCTTCTGCACATGCTCAGAAAGGAAAAAATTTTTTTAAAAAATGGCAGCGGCACCGACCGATCCGGTTTGGTGATGTCATTGTGACGTCACCAGCAGATCGCTACCAGTTCGGTCGAACTGGTCCGAACCGGGAGGAATCCACCCGATGAAAGGTTGAAAGTGCTTTCAGGTTTTTGAGATACCTACCGATAATAAAAAAAAAATAGAAATACCAAGAATATAAAACCAAATGAAATATAATTTGAAATTTTAATTAAAAAAATAAACGGCAAGAGCCTAAATTTGAAGCTCTGTCAGCAGGACACCCAGACCAAAGGGCCGTCCTCTAACTGGCTCTGGAAACTGACTGACTCATTATGTGCTATCAAGATGGGGTTAATTCTTATCTACCACAGATACATTTTGCCCAACTCTGTTAATCTGTAAATCTCGTCTCAACCAGGTCCTTTAGATGCACCCATTGTGCTGTAATCAAGTCCGACCATCTTGTTGCTAATCATCATTTTCTTCCCCCTTTCCCAGCATCAGAGCCTTCTCCGGAGAACTAGAACTCTGCTTAATGTATCCAAGTGCAGTAATTTCAGCCTGGTCATTCGTGTTTTGAGTAAGCACTCTAGAGACAGAATAGTAAACACTATTAGCCAAGTTGGCGCCCTGGAATGTTTGCTATGAAAACTATTGTCATTGAATGTCGACGTGTATGGCTAGTTCAATGAGAAAAGTAAAAGGGTTGCTAAAATTTATAATGTGGTTTTCTTGTTTCTGTGTCAGTTGCTTCTATCATTATGGTTCAATATTATGTGCCAACAAATATTTAGGCTTTAATAAATTGGGGGTTTTAAATCCAGGTTTAAGATTATGTTAATCCAGTGTGGATTTCTGTGAGATTGCATGGTCACATGGGCATTCCAAGAAGAACCAGAGAAAAGAACTTGGTGTATAAGTCGCTTGGTATTGCCGGTATTAGAAGCAAGATGTCTTTTTTACAGGTTCAGTAAGGCATTAGAGAGATCTCCTGATCACTTCGTTTCCAGTTCACTGCCATCCAATCTGGGAATTGCTGTCATTCCAGGAAGTAAAGCAAAATGGATCAATTAAAATTTGTACATCTTGAGTTGTGTATTTACCCATCCATGTGTCACTGGAAACCATTGGGTTAGCAGATTTGGTGGATTTAATACAGCCATGATGAAGCTATGGCACGCGTACCACAGGTGGCACGCGGAACCATATCTGAGGGCACGCGAGGCATTGCCCTATGTCGGCTCCAGCGCACATGTGCATGCTGGCCAGCTGATTTTCAGCCTTCTGGAGGGTGGGGAGGAGGCTGTTTTCGCCCTTCCCAGGCTTCAGGAAAGCCTCCGGAGCCTGTGGATGGTAGGCCCGTTGGGCCCGTTTTTCACCATTCACAGGCTCCAGAGGTTCTCATGAAACCTGGGGAGGGCAAAAAACGGTCCAACAGGCCTACCCGAAGTTAGTTTCCAAACTTCCGGTGGGCCCGTTTTTCGCCATCCACAGGCTCCGGAGGCTCTCCTGAAGCCTGGGGAGGGCGAAAAACGGTGCAACGGGTCTACCGCAAGTTCGTTATGGGTGTGGGCTATTGCGCATGAGCATGCCTTTTTGGCACCCGAGCAAAAAAAAGGCTCGCCATCTCTGTAATACAGTATCCTGTTGCTTTAGGATCAGAAGCCGTTACTGACTGAACTATGCAATACAGGTAGTCCTCGACTTACAACAGTTCATTTAGCGACCATTCAATTACCATGGCACTGAAGTGACTTATAGTATGACCATTTTTCACACTTACAACCATTACAGTTTCCCATGGTCACATGATCAAAATTCAGATGCTTTGCAACTAGTTCATATTTATGACCGTTGCAGTGTCCCAGGGTCATGTGATCCTTTTTGTGACCTTCTGAGAAGCAAAGCCAATGGGGAATCCAGATTCACTTAACAACCGTGTTACTAACTTAACAAATGCAATGATTCATTTAATAACTGTGGCAAGAAAAGTCGTAAAATGGGGCCAACTCTCTTAACAAATGTTTCACTTAGCAAGGTAAATTTGGGGCTCAATTGTGGTTGTAACTCGAGGATGCAACACTAGATGGCAGGAAAGAGACAGATGTGTGTGGATTTATTTCCCTCTTATGGAATAAACTTGAAATTGCAGATTTCATACCCAAATTACTCTTATTTTTTTTTTCATGTAATATAATGCACATTTAAATTCAGCTGGTGCAGAACACAGCTGGTGGAGGTTTAATTTGAACAAGGCATTTTGACATGGAATCAGGAGAGCCCAGGCTGACCTTTCGGGATTGAAGCACTTTTGGGCTGGATAGTTTCTATCTTCCAGACATGTTCTAAGTTACACTTCAAAAGTTATTGTTAGATTTTTATTGATTTCCTACAACTCTGCTTATAGCTACTCTCCAATATACTTGTTTTTAATGTGCAAAAAATTAGGGCATAGGATTTGTGGCTTTTAATCAATAATCCTTATTCTACTTTCTTAAAAGACTCAGTTCCAGTACTGCAAAGTTCAGTATTGAGACTGCAAGGCTCAGAGTTCTCCAGTCACACTGGAGGGGAAGCAGTGGCAACCTGAAGCAATTTTTGAAGCCAATGAATTCAGAATCAAGGTACACAGGGCTACATTCAACAATGCATGTACTGTTGTGCAAAGAACACAAACCTCATTGGGTTTTTTATTGTCATGAAACAAAAACTCAGTGTTAAGTAAATTTTAGACTACAACAAAACTCAATTGCTGGCCCATATTGCTCTCATTTCAGAAAATAATTTTAGTTGATCACATTGATCTAATAAATGCATGACTCTAGGGAAGGGGCCTCTGCGGCAGGGACATAAAGGGGGATGGAAGTTCATATCTTATACCTGCTGTAGGAGTGATCACTTCCTATGAGCTCTGTGTATCCATATCTGGGCAGTAATTTTACCGCTAACCCCCCACTTCTTCTTTGCAGCGCATACAATCCCAAAAAGGTGCAGTCAGTTACTGAGGAGGGGGAGCATTTTAAAACTTTTAAACCTTCATTACACCTGTATTCATTTGCTTATTTATTTGCCTTTATTACTTTCACAAATATCTCAAGGCGGTGAACATATCCAACACTCCTTCCTCTCCTATTTTCCCCATAACAGCAGCCCTGTGAGGTGGGTTGGATGAGCGCGCATAACTGGCCCAAAGTCACCCACTGGCTTTCATGGCTAAGGTGGAACTAGAACTCACGGACCCTCACTTTCTAGCCTGGTGCCTTAACCACTAAACCAAAGTGGCTCTTTATAGACCTCTTTGGGGGGAAATCCCTTCTCTCAAAACAAAAATGCGATAACCACATTTCTCAAACACTTAAAATATTTGTATTTTACAGCACAAGTCTGGTTCACCATTACCCCTCTCTTCTTATAAAATTGTATCACTGCAATGCTCCAGTTTCAGAGACTAAGCTGGTACATTTGAGAAGTACATGTTCCCAACAGATGCAATCTTATCTGTCCCAGAGCACCATTCATCTCATGGAAGCTACTGAGAATTAATGGATTGGAACACATGCAGAATTCTTCTCCCTATTATACTGTAGCCATCTTTTCTTAGGACTAGTTAGAATTCGGGTTTCCCAGTTGGAGGATTCAATTTTCAAATGGGACTTAACATTGCAACCACATAGTGTCAGTGGTGGGATTCAGCCAGTTTGGGCAAACCAGTAGTTAAATTGCTGGCTGGCCCCTCCCCTCCCGAGTACCCACGCGCCCCATTTTGGCTCCCAGGTAAGTGCAGGGAGGCCTACTAGGCCCAAATGGGGTGTGGTGCACAACCCCTGTGGCCCATTTTCACTCCCAGGACGCCTCCTAGGCCCAAAACGGGTCACGGGGAAGACAGCGCTCTCCCATGGCCCTTTTTCACTCCCAGGAGGCTGCAGAGAGGCCTCCTAGGCCCAAAACGGGGCATGGGGAGCACATCTCCCGGGCCCATTTTTTCTCCCAGGAGGGTGCAGGCGGCCAAATGCTGCCTGTCACTCCCCCCTGGCCACACCCACCCAGCCGGTCATTAGGGCAGAGAACCGGTTAAATTATTTGAATCCCACCATTGGCATAAGTGTAATTGTGGAGATCTGTATCCAACACAGTGCGGAAAGGACAGAAGGTGGATATATGCTTTTACCTTGAATCATCCTTCATTCAGAACTTCTCTCTGCCCTGAGGAAAAACATACCTGTAAAATGAGGGCATCCAATTTCTTGATTATCTTCTTAACCAGTTAATGGTTATATATAGGACAAGGGTACAGAAGAAGGGCCAGTTCCCCACACCCTCTTCCACATTCTAACTATGTAATAATTGCGTGATCAGGGAGAGTAGAAAAAATAGCAACAGCACCATGGACAAACATAACAGATTGTTCTGAAATCCTCTGAGGGATTCATATATGTTGCCTCTCTCATGGGTTGAAGAACCAGATTTGAAGAGTGAAACTTAGATCAATCAGGCATTATTTGTTGAAAGGATGTCCTCTGTTCATCAAATGCAAGAATTGTCCTTTATGTTGCCGTGTATGCACAGAAAGAAGAGAATAAACTGTGGACTAGACTCTCCATATGTTACAAATTTATTGTTGGGCATTTCTTATTCCATGGCATTTTACCATTGCCATTTCCATTTGCTCCTCTTGCCCCAATTTGAAGAAGGAATTGAAAACAAACAATGGCTTAGTCTGAATCTGTTCCCTCCTATTGCTCGTAATGGACAGAAAGGACAAGAAAATTAAGATTGATGGGAAACAGCAGAGAGGCGCTAAAGGTTACCTAATCTCACTTCTGTCCTACCAGCCTGCCACCAGTTCCAAGAAAGGAATATCCTGTGAATTGCCGGCTGGCGGGGCCGAGGGGGAGAGCCTTCTCTGTGGGAGCCCCCTCCCTTTGGAACCAGTTCCCTCCAGAGATCAGGACTATCCCCACCCTGCTGGCCTTCCGTAAAGCAATAAAAACCTGGCTCTTCCGGCAGGCGGGGTATGAATGAAAGTTATTTTTTAAATTATGGATAGTATTTTAATATAGCTTTTTAAAAAATTGTTTTTACCCGTTATATGTTTCTATACATGTTGTGAGCTGCCCAGAGTCCCTCGGGAGTTGGGCGGCATAGAAATTTTAATAAATAAATAAATAAATAAATAAATAAATAATTCAGGCTGGAATGTTCTCTCCTGATTCTTTGTTATTTAAAAAAAAATCAGACTTGAGTTTCAGATTCATTTTTCTATTGTTCATTGATCTAAATAAGTAAAACATGAGTGATGCAGCCTGAAAATGCAATTTTGTTACTGCAAAAGAAACTATTTATAATGCCTAGTAACCAGTGGTGGGTTCCTACCAGTGCGGTCCACTGTATAGCACCGGTAGCGGCCCGCTTGTGACGTCACAGTACCGGTGCGGTCGGTTGCCGGTGCCTGGGCACTGCCATTTAAAAAAATTTTTTTTTTAATTTTTTTAAAAAATTTTCTTTTGCGCATGCCCAGAAGCCGAGCTTCCGGCACTGCACATGCGCTGCCTTCCTACCCCACAGTGAGTCCAAGCAGGGGAGGATGGCTGAGGGAGCGCGTGAGATGCTGAAAGAATGGGCAGCAGGAGCTATCTCCATTCCCCTCCCTTCAGCAGTCCGAGAAGCCACGAACGCGCGGTGATGATCCTAGGCATTTTTGCACGTTCGAGGCTTCTCGAGCTGAGGGGAGGGGGAACGGGCGGCAGGAGCCTCCTAGAAGAACCGCCGCCGCGGTGTTGCTGCTCCCGCTGTGGGGGGGCTACATTGCAGGTGGGCAATGTCCCCATGCTTCTCTGGCCGCTGCCAAGCTTCCGAGGCCCACGCCCACCCGGTCACATGGTTGACAAGCCACACCCACAAAATAAGCCACGCCCACAGAGTGGTAGTAAAAAAATTAGGAACCCGCCTCTGCTAGTAACCCTACCTTCAAAAAGGATACTAGCATTTTATCAAGTTACTACTGAAAAGATTTATAAAATAGTATATATTCTACATGCAAAGGAGACAACAGAACTATAAAGAACAAGTAAGTATCGACAAATTTTAAAGAGCAAGAATAAAAACTTGCTCCGGGAGGTCACAGATGTTATCTGCCTAAGATAAAAGGTAGAAGGCTAAAGATATCATAAAACTACCAGTCCCATCAATTTCCATATGAGGAAGAGAGAGGACACTTCATTTCAGCAGCAAAACATCTTGGGCTAGCTCTATTCCAGATACTCAAGCCTAGGTGTTCCTTCAATATCACTGAAAGAGGTTACAGAACACCAGACATACAAGTAGTCCTCATTTTGCAACCACAATTGAGCCTGGCAACAAGGTTGTTCAGCATAGTGGTTGCTAAGTGAAACTGCCACTGTCCTTACGATATTACTTCAACTTTCCTTTGCTTTGCAAACCTCTGAAGGTCATCAATGTGAGGATTGATTGCAAACTTTTTTCATCACTGTGGTAACTGTGAATGGTTGCTAAATAAAGCACTTGCTACCTGTACTTGATTCAGAATACTTGTACGGACCAGTAAATGCAACAGAACTGTATAGCCCCAGGTGAAGAGAGATATCTATAATAGTGCAAAGAAATTGCTTCTGAAGGCATCCTTTAGAAGTATATTTAATATTTAAGCACATCTTATTTCTTTTTACTTATCAACTGCTCAGTTTAGTGAAACATTTTCATTATCGTCCCCAATGTGTTTTTGAGAAAAATTGTTAAGTGCGTGATGCTGATAAAGGCAGTCCTTTCCAAGATCCTTAATGTATTCCGATGCATTCTAACCTGTCAATCTAGCTTGGGGACTGCTTCACAGCGCCTGCTTCTTAACAAAAGAAATTTCATATGGGGTGCCAACAATCCCTTATGATAAAGATGGACCACATCATTGTACTGGCTGATCAAATGGAAGAGATTTATCTTTCTCCATCTCAATAAAGATCACAGAGCAGATTCCTAGCCACTTTTATAAGTATAGCCTTTATACCTACTATGACGACACTGCAATGGCTGAGACTAAAGTTCAACAGCTGCGTATTTTCACATATGAAAAGCAAACTTGTCATATGTTAAGAAAGGACAAAGAGCAGAGAGTATCCAGCTTGAGTCAATCATCTCCAACAGCATTGTATAAAATGTTTCTTAGAAAAATATCCAGTGTTTCCATGTGACACAGCTGATACAGGATGGATTATTTTCTCACTTGGAATCCAAAATTTTATTACCGGAATCTTCTAAATATCTCCTGAGTTAATCAGAGCTACAGCATGTTCAGCAGAAGACAGACCAGTATACTATGTTAAAAAATATATAGGTGCCTGGGAATATTAACCTTGAATATTTGTCAATTGCATGAGTGTTCTGGATAATACGTAGGCTAACATGCTCTTTGAGCCCTTTCTTCTTTGATGAGTTAGACTCATTACTCATAGTCAAATGGATCACCATCTTCTCTTGTTTATCCTCCTCAGTTACCTCAGATACCATTTGATTTTTGGGATCTCCTTCTGGGCTACCAGCATCCAACTCACTGTATATGCCATCTATTGTCATTCCTTTTGTAGAAGAAATTCCACCCATGCATGGAAACTGGGAAAATAAAACAATAAAGGAGAAGGAGAATGAATCAAATGGAAGACAAAGATTGCACTGCAGTTTCATGTGAAATGTTGGTACCCTTGTATTTGCAAGTTGTTTTAAACTTTGGTTGAATCCACGATCCACCAAACGGAATTCATAGAATGAAATGGTCAAAGTATTTTTTTCACTATCCCTTCTTCTATCTGCAGCCCGTATCTGTCTCCCAAATCTTTGGTAATTGGCTTGTGACAGTATAGGAGAAAAGGGGAAATAACAAGAATGGTTACTTTACATCCTTCTTCTACTCAGGACTATTCTGTTAAAGCTAAACAACTAGACTATACTCTTCTACTCAATAGAAAAATAACGCTGAATATAAATTGTGATCTTTTCTCTGTATATTTTTTTTCATTTTTTTCTTTTAAATATACATCCATATTGTATGTGGACAGTATTGATTCTGGGCATCGTTCATATTAATCCAAATTACAATAACAATATTAATCTTTATCAAATTTATCAAACTTAGGTGATCCTCATAATATTATTTAAACAGCAGTAAAAAATGCCTAACATCTATAAACCTCTAATCTTTCTATTTTTGTTTATTCTATTAAAATCTACATTCTAATATTTCCCCTATCAAATTTTATTTCTCTATCAGCTTACAACAAGCTCCCTTAATATTTAAAAGGCAATTCTTTCTATCCATCATCTCTTCTTCTCTTTAGTGTTTCAATTTTTATCCATTTTTTACTCGCCTCCCACACTCCTCAACTTTATCTCTATCCTTATCTCTATCTTTCTTGTTCAGTCTAAGCATTTCTCCCAGTACAAACTTATGCTGGCAATTCTCCCAAATGCCTGCCCATGTCTCAGTCTCCTTATCAAAGATGACTTCCTATCTATCCAATTGTTGATTTATCTGTTTTATTTTCTTTGATCTTTCTTCCTTTATCGGCTGGTTTGTCAGTCCTATTTTTTTGCTCCAATCCTTGATTTATTTGTTGTTATCGCCACTTCATTTGTTCTTTCCACTCCTTTTGCTTGCCATTTGTCTGGTCTTCCTCATCACTGAACTTTTGCTTCATTTGCTGGTTTTTCTCATCCATGTTTATTCCCTGTTCATAGTCAATTTGCTGGTTTGAGTAGTCCATTTCATCCAATCTTTCTATTGTTTCCATCAATTCCTGGGCAGTTTGGTCTTTATTCGTTGTTCTTTGCAAAATACTTTTCATTTTCTCATCTAAACCATCCATTGATATTTTTATACTTTGGAACAACAGTGTCATCTCATTAAAAAGTCCTCTAATTTCCACAGCTGTTCCTTCAACTCCTTCAACTTATAATAGCAATATAAGTACATTAAACAGTAAAAGTCTCAATCTATTTCAAGGACAGTTCAAAATTACATGTTTCTAATCATTAGTAGATGGCACATAACTCTCAGATTTCCATAGTGCCTTTCTTCCAGCAGATGTTAATTTCAGTCAAAAGCCATTTATTTCCAAGCAAAGTCATTTATTTGGATGGGCCAATTCCAACATTTACTCCATATTTTAATAATCCAAACTATTTTCCGAATTCTTTGAATCTGCTCTATAATTTTGGTATTTTATTCTAGTTTCCCAGAGTTTCTTTTATAAAATGTCTCTTATTTCCACCTCTGGTAAATGTAAGACAATAAACAGTTAAAGGTCACAGCCCTCCACCGGATTATCAGATATTCCTTGCCTCCTCTGTAAATTTCCAGGAGTCTAGGAGTCACCTTTCATCAGTAGATGACGCTCTCTACTTACTTTTCATCATAGATCTCAAAAGTGCTTATTTTTTCAGCTTAAACAATTATCCTTTTGGACTCTCTCTATCACAGATTTTTTTATTTTCCCTAGGGTCAATTTTTAAGTAGAAGAATAATCTCACCCAGAAACAATCATTGTTCAATCTGTTCACTCCTGCACTTTCTTAGGTGCTTTGGCTGTCCCCAGCTTCATGGCAGCCATATTAACTGCCAATGCTCCTCGTCTTTGGATTTCCAAGTCAGGGAGGAGAGGTGCTACTCCCCTCCATCTGCAAGGTGCCCCCCCCTTTACTTCACCCAAGGTGGCTATGGCTTCTTTTGGAGCCCTCCGACAGGGAGAGCTTGGAGTGGGACCGCAGCGCTCGCGGTCCTCGCCTCCGACACCGTCAGAAGCACAGCCAGTAGTCTGTGATCTTTTGTTTTTCAAAATTATTACTAAGACAGAATCTCAATATATGGGCTTACCATCTTACTGTATATGAAATGCCATCAGTGTTAATTAAATGCAACATAATTAATCTTGAATTCCTTAAGAAATTTGGATTTGCATTTGAGTTACAATTGTTCCGAGAAAAATATTTGAGATAATATTGATGGCATGTTTCCAAAACAGAATAGAGAAAACTTTGAATGGTAGAGACAAAGTTTCATATTTCTAGGTATCATATTTATTTGTTCATTGAAGTGATAAAAATGGTTTCATCAGCTCAAACGTCCATATGCGTTTCATTTTATAGACTTCACCAGAAAGCAGTTCTAATGGAAGAGTATCCATCTGGATTGCATCGTAAAAGTCAGTGTTGTTGGGGCTGTTTCTCCTCTTGAGGATCGGATCTGAGGTTTGAGATTTGTGGAACTTGCCCTTTCACAAATATACCCATTGAGGTCTTTTACCTACCATAGGATTCTCAAATGCTTTCTATAGAGTAAAACTAGGGATATACCATATTGAATTTCTCTATTCTTAATCTCCAAAACTGTTTCTGCTAAAGTCCCAGACTTAACCAGTTCAGTTCTTAGGAGTTTATTTGCCTCTGTTACTCCTATTGTCATAAAATTCCTACTTTTGTAATATCTACGCACATTTCACAGCTGGATTCCGACAAGCAGAGTCAATAGAGAAGCCAGCCATAAAATCACAAGTTGGGCCCTGCTATGTTGCGCTTAATGATGATGGATAATTTTCTTAATGACCATGGTGTCAGGGTTCCAAGTAACAGACCAGACCCAACGCAATCAAACCTCTGAGGCCTAGGTGTTCCTCAAAGTACAGATTTATTAGGCATGTCATATTGGCACATCTGGTGAAAACCCGACTCTGAAGGTCCCGAGGTTTTTCCCACCCAAATTAAGTCGAAGTTCTTTCCCCCAATCCACATGTCCATTGCACAGTCCAATCCGGTCACATTCCCAACTCCAGTTGGTTTCAGTCCTTGCCTCCTCAACACCTAGTGAGAACGTCCTTGATTCCCAGGAGAAAGAATTTTATTTTGGCTACAAGTCCTCAGCTATCTATACACCCACCTCCCGTTCCCACAGCTTCAACCAGCGTAGCTATGGCAGTCCTGAAGATGCTCCTAAAATGGCTTCAGGGTTGACACGTGGTGGAAATATAGTTTACAGTAGTGTTGTCTAGCTTAACTACTGCATTGCTTAACAATGAGGAGGCTGGTCCCAATTGTGGCCATTAAGTGAGGACTACCTGTACGTACATCAGAAATTTCTACTATGGATTTCCCCAACAGGGCCAGCTGGGTTGGAGAAGGCTGCTTGAATATAATCATAAACCCAGACACATGGTAAGCATTTCTCACCTTTTCTTGCTCCTTCCGCTCTTGTACTGTTGCCAGGTAGTTCACCGCTGCATATTCAATGACCGAGAGGAAGACAAACACAAAACTGACCCAGAGGTAAATGTCCACAGCCTTGATATAGGAAACGCCAGGCATGGAGGCATTGACACCAGTGATGATGGTAGACATGGTCAGGACTATTGTGATTCCTGAAGAAGCCACATACACAAAGACGGTATTAACACAAGTCAAGCAACAAGCTTATCTGAATCAAGCCTAATAACCAGATACAGTTAATTTCAAAGTCTTTGTGGAAATGATAGTAAAAATGCAAACCTCTTGAGCTTATACTGAATAACTATCTTCCCACAGTAACTACCATCCCTAGGCATTACCTGTTAAGTATCCAATACCTGGGACTTCTGAGATCCTCTAGTCTAGGCCTGTTGCTTGCCAGGTTTTTATTTTTTACAAATAAATCTCATCTATTGCTAACAAGGGGGGAACCATTGATATCTGCTTTACAAATGGTCACAAGACAGCAATCTTTGGCAGAGAAAGGAACAGTCATCCTACTCAAACCAGTTGGCACCTTTGAAAGGACATTAAATTTGCATACTTTTATAATCACTTTTAGAAATTGCTTGTTATGTATTTGGATTAATAAATTTGGATTAATAAATTTGAAAGCCCGGGGGGGGGGGTTGCCTACAATCCTTAACAAAAGGACGTTTTAACTACAGGTAGTCCTTCAGGTGCAACAGGCTGTTTAACAACTGTTCAGAGTTACAAATGTACCCCCGTGTATTTATAATAGGGGTTCAAAATTGCAACCAACAAGAGACCTCTGCAGTCATGTGACTGGATATAGTTACTCCTGAAGCGGCAGCCATTTTTAAACATGTGACCTCCCTTTTTGGGATCCAGAAGTTGCCTGCAGTTATGACACGATTTCCAAGGTCCATGTAGTCAAGCTTATTTTTTTCTATCACATGACCAATCAAGATAGGGACTTTTCAGCCAGCATGCTTTTTTCCTCCTTCTCATTGATACCACGTATCAATGAGAAGGATTACTGCTCTCATTACTGCTCGTTTCTTTTGTTGCTGTTGCCTTGAGGATTGAAGGATGATAGTTGCCTTTGTGAGTACTTTCCTTTTTCATTATAATACTGTACTTGTTTGTAAATACTTTACAAAGCCCCCCCCCCCCATTTCTTGGAATTGCTTGCAGAAATACTAGCCAGCATCTACAGAAAGTAGATTTGAGTAAAGTTCCTGTCAGGCTGTGATTTTATGTTGCCTGTTACACGTATATGCAGGGAGATGCATCCCTATCAAACATAATGGTTTATTCCTGAGCACGTGATTAATATGTTCCTAGTACGCATGTGTACATTCCTTTCTCTTTCTTCTTTCCTTTTTGTTCTCTGCTTCTGACGAAGCAACACCTATGTTTATAGCCAGCATGTGATTTCTTATTTTTGTATCGAAATAAATATCTTATTCATTAGAATTATAATGCGGTTTATTTTGACAATGTCAGAGTTCCAGGAAAAGATTCATTTCGCCTCTGATAAGAGTAATTCTTATCTCAACAGTTCCTCTGCATACTATACTGTATTTGTTTGCATGTGTTTTGAGATTGCTTGCAGAAAGTTTCTTTGCATTCTACTGTACTGCGTTTGCTTGCTTTTACTTAGAGGCTTGGTGTGTACAGTACTACTGTAAATTGCTTATAGAACAGCTGATGGGTGGGGAGCAGTGGTTCCCTCTGGAGGCTCCATGGGAACCCTGCAAATTTATCCCCCACCCTAATTTAAGCCCAGGCACTTGCATGGAAATGCTGCAGTTTGGAGGCAGAGGGCCAACTCTCCTTGACAGAATAGCTGATGGGTGGATGGCAGCAGTTCCTTCTGGATCCACTGGGGAGCCCTGCAAATTCTCGACCTTGTGGGCTCACTTAAGAATCGCAGAAGTCACTTCACAAAAAGACGCAAATAGCACATCTTCCTTCACTTAATGTCCCGGTTGATTTGCTTAACGAGCGTAGTAAAAAACTGTCATTAAAATAAGTCTGATTCATTTTACAACAGATTTACAAGATTTATGACCCAAATGGTCAAGTCCCATTAGGTTGTATCTCAAGGACTATCTGTACAAGCTTAATTTTTTTAAAAAAAACCACACACAACAAAAGGTTGACTAAAATTTTTGATTTTAGAAAGCTACAGATGAATAAGGGTCAATATAAATTTCAAATAAGATTTTGGAATTAATTAACCAGCTGCCAGCAGTTTGGCGGATCGAATCTCACCAGGCTCAAGGTTGACTCAGCCTTCCACCCTTCCGAGGTGGATAAAATGAGGACCCAGATTGGGGGCAATATGCTGACTCCGTAAACCGGTTAGAGAGGGCTGTAAAGCACTACGAAGTTGGAAGCCAGTAGACTTCCTAAAATCTGCCTAGAGGAACAGCAGATCTTAAACCCTCAAAGGTATTTTTGGTTAACTCGGTTGTCAGATATATTGATTCGATATGGCATAGGGCAGTGATGGCGAACCTTTTTTGGTTCGCGTGCCAAAAAGGGGGGGGGATGCGTGGGATCACGTGTGCGCGTGCCCACACCCAAAATTCCATGCACCCCCGCGCATGCGCGTATGACCCCCCCACTCCCAGCATGCAATGGCACACCCATTTTTTGCTCTCTCCAGGCTTCTAGGAGCCTGGGGAGGGAGAAAACGGCCTTTCCCACCCCCTCTGGAGGCTGGAAACAGCCTGTTTCCTGACTCCCAGTGGGCCCAGAAGGCCCGAAATTCAGCCGGCCGGTGAGCACATGCACGCCGGACCTGAGCTCGCGTGCCCACTGATATGGCTCCGCGTGCCACTTGTGGCACCCGTGCCATAGGTTCGCCATCACGGGCATAGGGTTTCCGTTGTGTGACACATTGAAGCAAGTTAAACAATGGATTAAAGATATACATGGGCAAATGGACATGGCAACTTTTTCAACTAATCATTCCCTTATGCTTCTGACAGCAGTTAAAACAACTTTCACCTTGGAAAAATATTTACTCCTAGAAATGCCATCAGTGGAGAGAGAATTATTTGTCAAATTTAGATTTGAACTTTTAGATACTAACATTAAATTCGGCTGGTATCGGAAAATCCCGTATGACGAAAGAACATGTATATGTGGGGCAAATGTTGTCGAGGATACGGCGCATATAATATTTGAATGTAGGATGTATGAGGAAGTAAGAAAACAATATCTGTCCCCAATTATAAATAAATTTTCCCACTGGAATGTAAGGCATAAATTAACATTTCTATTGAAGGCAGACTCTCCTCCCCTGGTAAGGGCTATTACTCGCTATCTTAATAGGATGACAGCAATACGAGCCAGCTACATTGAAAAGAATTTCATTGATTGTAAGAAAGATGAGCTGAGTTAGAGACGAGATATTTTATTTGGGTTATCTAGTTTTAGAAATTTAGTTATTGAATTTTGATATCGTTGAATTTTGACGTCATGTACCATATATATTTTTGTACGGTTGTTTCTGTACCTGTTTGTTCTGTTTTTCTTTTTTGAAAAGGCCTTCGGGCTATTCAATAAAATGTACTATCATCACTATGAAGCGGTATGTAAGTCTAAGTGCTATTGCTATAAAGAATTTTTCCTGTAGAAAAATGCTTTTGTTTTGAATTAAAAAAACATTTCAAAAATTGGACACTAGAGGGAACTAATGATTTCAGTTAAAAGAACACATAAACTTGACTAATTGTTACAGAATGGCATAAAATATTCTAACACTGGAAATATTGGACATTTTTAAAAAATGGAACTAGAAATTAATATTAACAATGGCAACAGCCTCCATAGTTAGACTGTGTCTAAAAGATATTATGAAAGAGAAATAAGTTTTACCTACAAGATAGAGTTGAAAGCAGGTTTACAAATGACAGACTAGAAAATTATACTGTACTACTGAAAAAGATGTTGCTCTGGACATACAAAGGAAACTGACTGATATTTTAACAATTAAAATTGAATATTAAACAAACAGCCAAGAGAATTGACTTGGATATTTTTATTATATTGGTCTTACAAAAGAGACATGTTAAAGTTTTGAAGGGACAAAGAAAAAATGAAAAGAAATCAAGTTCTATGATGTTATTTGAATGCACTAAAGATTAAGGAATATAACATTGGTTTATTTCATCAAGGTTAAAATAGATTCATTATTTCTGGTAACCCTTAATGGACTTTTGCTGACACAAAAACTAAAATAACTATGCTTTATGGATTTGTTTTATAGATAAGAGATGGGATATGGGAAGAAGATATCGTTGTAATTTAAGAGGAAATGAAAATTATTAAAATTGTTTATACTTGTGACTGAAGGTTGGAAAGCATTTCTTTATATGTTTTGTTTCTTTTTCTTTACTATATTCTTCAATTTTTATTATTTCCACCTTTCCTTTTTTTGCACCTTTTATTCTCTTTTACTCTGTATTAGTTTTTACTATTGTAATTATAATATTTAATAAAATTATTTTGGGGGAAAAGGAATACCATGAGAAGATTGATCCCAACTCTGCCCATTTTCTGAGAAGCTTCCCAGGCCTGTAGGTGTTCCCGGGCCTGGAAGTTTATTAAATTTGTTTTTACTTTGGTGGTTTTATATATTGGTTGTTATTTTGTATGTGCTTTTATTTGTTGTTCACCAAGTCACTCTGGTGACATAGGCAGTCATATAAATCAAATTAATTAACCTAATTAAATCTAACTGAATAAAATAAACACTTTATAGCTAACACTAATCTATAAAAAGTTAATTTCTAAGATACTACATTATATTTTTATTTATGTGAAGACAAAGTATAATATATACCTTTTGCATTCCTTGCCCTATTTTACTTTTAGAATAGAAATCTTACACATAGAAATCAAAACGAATGCATATAATTTTCTAAATGAGATATGTTGTAAGAAACAGTCATGCCATATCTTATGTGTCTAGACAGGAACCCCTCACCTAATGACACTCTTGCAGGCACAGCTCTATGATCAATCCAGAAGGAAACCCAGGATAACATGACCATCAACGTGGCAGGAAAATATGTTTGGAGCAGAAAGAAGAAAATATGACGATGTAGAATAAAGTTAATGTAGAGGCGGTTGTACCGACCTATTGAAGAAAAATGTTAAAATGTGAAGTGAGCAGAAACACGAACAGTCATTAGAAAAGGCACCTATATGCCACACAGATAAAATATAAAGAAGGGGGGGGGGGAAGAGATATACTGAAAGAATATAAAAAGAAAATAAAAATGCTGATAGACTCAGTGTGTGTGTGTGTGTGTGTGTGTGTGTGTGTGTGTGTGTGTGTGTGTGTGTGACAGAGAAAGAGAGGGGGGTGAGGAGGGAGAAGGAGATAATTTAAGTACTGTATTTGTCCTTGTAACAATTATGCTAATTACAACAGTACAATGATGCTGAAGACACACCACTGAAAATACAGTAACTTAATCTTATTGCTATAAACCACGTATCTGCCATAAAAAAGGGGAAACTGTTGAACTACACAGCCTAGCTGCCCCAGCAAGTTCTTCAATAGTGAAGGTCTGTAATTTCTCAGTCATCCAGGTCATAGTTGTCCCAAAGGTGCTTTTTCAGGAGGCAACTGGACTTTCTTGTTTCTTCTTTGAAGATGTTTCACTTCTCATCCAAGAAGCTTCTTCAGCTCCTTCCATTCCCCACTATTCCCCAGCTTCAATCCTTCCATTCCCCACTATCCTGTCAGAGCTGAAGAAGCTTCTTGGATGGAAAGCGAAACGTCTTCAAAGAAAAAACAAGAAAGTCCAGTTCAATAGTGAAGGCATTGATAGTTATAATTTTGTAGTATCTGGAGAGATGTCCTCTCAAGAAAGTTATTGTCTTTTTGCACTTTTGTTCTGAAGCCTGAATTATACAGAAAGTGCATTTGATTTTTAAAAAATCATATATGCTGTTTTAACAATATCTACCTCATTTTGTAAATAACATGAGAGAATGTTAGGAAGTCTTATTACAGCTATATTAGATGAGCTAGCAAAGAAGCTTTTTAATGAATGATTAAATATACTTTGTTGATCATTGGTTTACACGAAATGCTTTATTTACATTCACCAAGCAACTGTATGAATAGAGAACACAAGGCCACAGTGATGTTGTTTTTAAAATTCTGTACCAGCACAAAAGATTTAAATATGTACTTAGCAATGAAACTCACTTAAGAGACTTTGAAAAACTCAATATCTCAGTTATCTCTAATACTATATGCTGCACAGGATAGTTGGGAGAATTAAAAAGAGTACTGGAAGACCAAGTGGGCTGCTTGAGTTTGTCAGAGGAAATACAGTCAAAAAATTAATAAAGAATGAAAGAATGGAGTGAAATGTTCTTGCCATACCAGTACTACTATAGAAAGCAAGTCTGGAGGTTGTATGAAATTTTTGAATCAAGAATTGAGACAAGGAAATCTTTTCATCTGTTTTTAGAGATTCGGTCCCATTTTTCCAGTATAACATCAGATCTTCATCTGTATATGCATCTGCCAAGGTGAGATGTAGAAACAGCAAAATAATTATTTTACCAGTCAGCAGCAAAATTATGAAAGAGACCCATTAATCAGAGGCCTACGTTTTGTGACTCCCCCCAAAACACATCAGACTACCCCACTGCATACTGATTTTCTAAATTTAGAGGTTGGAAATAAATGCAAACTACATTAAAAGCTTCAAATGGGTTTCATGCAGTTAAGAGAAACAAAAGTAGTTCTCCAAAGAGAAAGTAGTCCAGAAAATCAGAGTCCCATCTATAGTTATTCATCTACTGGACATGGTCTCCCCAATGCACTCCCTGCTTTTTTTAAAAAAAATGCACCCCGTGAATCCCCCATCCACAAACATTTTTTTAAACTCTCATTGAACATGAAAAGGCAGAGGAAATAATGTATTTTTAAAGGCAGAAGAATGAATACTGTGGGTTGGCTCTGCCTTAAAGCAGAGAAGTAACCAGCATATAACAGATTATCAGTAAAGTCAACAGATTGACTGCTGTTTAATTTGTTACCCCTGTAGTTTTACCACCAAAGATAAATAAAAGCTACTGACAGCTTTCAAGCTCCAATGAACATGTCTGTGAATCTAGGGGGAAACGGCTGAAGTCCATATTGCACATTGCTGTCACTGTGATCCTAGAAATATAAAAAAAAATAAGAGTTGATGTCGTTACAAAGAAAGAGCTACAGGCATGTGATAAACCCGTGATGGCGAACCTTTTTTGGTTCGCGTGCCGAAAGGGGGGGATGCGCGCGCTAACGCGCACTCACATGCCCACACCCATTCTCTCCCCCTCACGCATGCGCACAACCCCCCCCATGCTGCCCCCTGCACATGTGCACACACACACCACCCCCACGCAAAGGCCTTACCGGAGCCTGGGACGGTAAAAAACGACGAAACGGGCAAACCGGAAGTACGGAAAACGCACTTCTGGTTTGTCCGTTTCATCATTTTTTGCATTCCGGGGCTTCAGGAAGCTTCCCTGAACCCTCCGGAGTGCTAAAAACAGCCCAATGGCAAACTGGAAATGCGTTTTCCGAACTTCCAGTTTGCCCATTTCGTCGTTTTTTGCATTCCGGGGCTTCAGGAAGCTTCCCTGAACCCTCCGGAATGCGAAAAACAGCACAACGGCAAACCGGAAGTGCGTTTTTCCAAACTTCCAGTTTGCCGTGGAGCTGACAGGGCAACGCCTCGCGTGCCCTCCGATATGGCTCCGCGTGCCACCTGTGGCACGTGTGCCATAGGTTCGCCATCCCTGTGATAAACACTGTCATGCCCCAGCATATAACTTTTATATACTGTTGTTGCTCTCTAGCCCCATCTAGTGGCCGGAGAGACAAATACCAAGTATATTGTTTGAAGCTGATCCCACCCCATTACCCATCAGCCCACACTCTCAAAACAAGTGCATGCTGGGAAGCTAGACTCCATTTCCTTTAGCATTTGGAGAAGGCAGAAGCACAAAGAAGAATCCATCTTAATCTGTGGCACATGGTCATCCAAGGACAAACCCACATCGCACGCACAGAGCATCGATGGTGAGATTTAAATTGCTTTTTTTTTACTAATTGTTATGTTCAGCAGTAATCTTGTATTTGGTTCTCATTGTATCCCTATTTTCCCCAGTTTCACCATAGCTATTCTTTCAATAAAGCATTCAGATCTACACACACGATCTGTTTTATTGGAGGATAGGTGGGTTTAGCTGCATGTCGAGCTGCACACAGACTAACGTGTAATGAGGACAGAACAAATACGGTAGTATATGAAGCCACATATTCATATTTGAAATCTGTCCATGCAACAAAGATCTGCTTGAATTACAATACTGGAGGAAGAATATGGAGTAGTTCATATAGAAATAACTGTGTGATTACCTTGTGCTATAGAGTACATGGCCATCTGGGAACACCCGCAACATGATGTTGTCAGTGGTGGTATCATGAATGAAGGATCTTTTAGAGTGGACAAAGAAAATGTCTGGCACCCAGATCTTTTTTACCAACCGTCCATCAAAAGTCATGCTCCTGTTTGTACGACTGGGAAAGGAGAGACGCTCGTCCTTCCAATAATGTCTCAAATACAGTGTCATTGTAAAGTCCTGAAACAAAGCATGGGGTGGTGGGAGATATCTTGTGATTATATCTTTTGATCTTATTAAAAAAACTAGATTAATTGATAATTGTGGGTTTTTTAAGTTATCAGAAAAAAAATCAGAAGAAATTGAACCATCACAGTGAAGAATGGTCATGTGTTGCATCCTAGATGCTCTTCAAATAATAATATTACCTTAGTTAACATATTGCATGGTTGGTTTAATGATGGTTTACTGAATAGGCTGTAGTGCCTGGGAACACTTTAAGCCAGTGGTTCCCAACTTTTCTAATGCCGCGACCCCTTAATATAGTTCCTCATGTTGTGGTGACCCCCAACCATAAAATTATTTTCGTTGCCACTTCATAACTCTAATTTTGCTACTGTTATGAATCGTAATGTAAATATCTAATATGCGGGATGTATTTTCATTGTTACAAATTGAACATAAAGTATAGTGATTAATCATAAAAACAATATGTAATTATATATTGTAAAATATTTATTTCTAATTACAAATAAATGAAATTTCCTTCCTTCCTTTCCATCCATCCTTCCCTTTCCACTCACTCACTCACCCACCCATCCTTCCTTCCCATCCTTCCTTCCTTCCTTCTTTCCATGCTTCTCCTTCCTTCCTTCCTTCCATCCATCCATCTCTTTCCACTCACCCACCCATCCTTCCCATCCTTCCTTCCTTCTCTTTCCATGCTTCTCCTTCCTTCCTTTCTTCTTTCCTTTCCACCCACCCACCCATCCTTTCTTCCCTTCCCATCCTTCCTTCCTTCTCTTTCCATCTTTCTCCTTCCTTCCTTCCTTCCTTCCTTCCTTCCTTCCTTCCTTCCTTCTGCAGCTTCTCCCCATCTCCTCCCTCCATTCACACATGACACAAATTTCCAAGCCCTCCGCCCCTGCCCCACCCCTTCCACTTTCCCCACTCCATGATCAAACCTGGGATCGCGCGAGGGATGCGGAGTGAGCTCGGGCTGGCTCGGCGGCTACTTGCCTCGCAAATCTCGCCTCACCGCACCTCCATCACACACACACACACACACCCCACAGCCGCCTCCCTTTCGGGCCCTTTCAAGAGTGGAGAAGAGAAAGAGGAGGAGATCAGACTACCTGTACACTTTTTCTTCATTATCCCTAATCCAAGTTCTCTGATCCACAAATCCTAGGTTCCCTTCTCATCTCTCTTCATATAATAAACCCATTTCCTCTATTCAACATTTTATTACAACCATTTTTCTGCCCTTTGCCTTCCATCCTCTCTTTATTTCCTGCTCCTCTCAAGCTTTATTTCCTCCCCCCTCAATAAACACCCCCCTGGAAGCTTCTCAGTTCGCCACCCCCCACCGGCATTCATCCTCCTACCGATTCAATCCACCTCCTTTCTTTCCTTCTCCTACCCTCGGGATTCCTTCGTTTACCTGCTCCACACGAAGGAAATTTGGCTGCCTGCCTTTTAAAAGCGTCACCCCCGCAGGCGGCTAATTTTCTCTCGCCTCTCCCTCCGCGAGTCATACCTACGATCTCCGTAGGAGCTAGGTTCCCCCCTCCTAAATTACTGTACTTCGGCCAGGCTCATTTCCACGGATGAAAGGCGTTTTAAAACCATCACCCTCGCAACCATTATGTCCCTTGCAGCGAGGAAAATTCGACTGCTGCTGCCTCCTCAGAGAGAGAGCGGGGGAGGGATGGTGCCATTGTCTGCCTTCAGCTTTGCCAAAGCCAGCTGCTTTGGCTTTGCGCCCCCACCCCCCTCTCTCTTCGCCTCGCTGCTCCTCACTCTCACGCAAGGAGGAGGAGGCGGCAGAGGCTTCGCGTGTGCAAGTGCAGCCCAGCTCCCTTTCTTGGTGCTCTCCGTGTCTCAGTAGGAGAAAAGGTCGCAGTAATAGCGCTGCTCGGTTTCACTCAGCATTAAACCCTCCATCTCACACCGGCCCTGCCCTGCCCTGCCCTGCCCTGGGGATCGATCCTACAATAGGGTGGAGTGAAGGAGGGAGCCGGGGCTGTGCTCACAAGCACGAAGCCGCCGCCACTGCCTCCTCCTCACGCCAGTAGCGGCTGGGGAGGAGGGGGGAAGGAGGCCTTCTGCAAAAAAAAAAAGGAACAAGAGCACCGCCTCGGCTGTCGCTTGTTGATTTCAAACCTGCCCTCCCGACAAGAGTTGCGGAGGAAGGTTCCAATCCAGAGCAAGCCCGATGTCAGGGGGAGGAGGGGGCGTGGCTGCGCGTGCAAAGCAGAAAAATAAAAGCGCCCAGCGCTGAGTTGGTCAAAGTCTCTTAATAAAGTTTCTGTATGTTTCTCTTCTGTGCCTTTGGCCACGCCCATTTCCCCTCCCTCGGGCACTCTGGGGTAGGCACGTGCAACTAAGGGGCGGATGGATTTAATTCCGCTCCCGGAAAAGGAGGAGGAGGAGGATTAAAAAAAAGGGCTGTCCGAGATCTCGCGCACAAGACCCTGATGCAAAGCTGAGACAAGGTTTAGCTCTTCTCTCCGCTTTCTCATACGACAAAAGTGTTGGGGAAGGTCGGGGAGTGAGAGAGAGAGAGAGAGAGGCGGCTAACACCGTCCTCTAATGGTCTGGAGGTCTACTACAGTGTTTGGTTCCTAACTCCGTGGGAATTTTCTCTTTTCCGATGGTGTTAGGCGACCCCTGGGAAATGGTCATTCGACCCCCAAAGGGGTCGCGACCCCCAGGTTGGGAACCGCTGCATTAAGCCATTAGGATGATCAGTTAAATCCAACCATTATTGCACTTCTTGAACACATTAAACCATTAGGACAGCGGATCCCAACCTGGGGGTCGCAACCCCTTTGGGGGTCGACGACCATTTCCCAGGGGTCGCCCCGGCATCCTCAGCTCCCCCCCCTGCCACAAGCCTGGCCATATCGCGCCCCACAACCCGTCCCCGCAACCCACCCTGCCACCGCCATTTGCAGAGGGTAAAAGAACCCAAATGGCGGTGGCAGGGTGGGTTGCGGGGGCGGGTTGTGGGGCGCGATATGGCCAGGCTTGTGGCAGTGGGGGGGAGCTGAGGATGCTGGGGCGGTGGGGGCACAGGTCGCGGCATTAGGAAGGTTGGGAACCACTGCATTAGGATGAACTGTCAAGTCCAACCATTATTGCATTTCTTGCACAAATGGTGACTAGTTCCTGGGAGAATCAGTTCAAGAGCTTGATTTCCTTTTAAAAATAAACAACCAAACATTTGAAGCCAAGAAATAGGTCAAGATTTCGTGAGAGACCTAGTTCTGCATCCTTAGATGCACAGACCATTCTCTTAATTCCAATCTCTCAGTGTTACTTCTTCACACATTAGGCTTTGTTCAACTCCAACTAGGCTTCATTTTTAAGAAAATCTATAACAATCGTCCCATTGACAACATCATATTATTTTGATTGCTATACCACAAAACATCAATTAGTGCAATAAATATTTAAACATACATATATATGTCTTGGTGTTCTATACCATACAAGGCATATACAAAAAGAGAAGGTCAAGAACACCAGCCAGACCCACAAGAAGATGTAGAGACAACATCAAGCATCAAATAACAATGGTTAAGGCCACCAGAAAGGCAAGAACCAGAATTTTGTATCTCCCTTGATGATGAGGATGATGATGAAGGAGGAGGAGGAGGAGAAATAATACATTTTGTTTAATCCGTGGGAAAATCCAAGTTACATCTGGTTTTGGATAAGAAATCTAACATTAACAGTAGCGTACCATATTGACTTCTGAAATACTGTCCAAATTTTCAACTTGCACATCCACTCCAACAGGAATAGCTGGACCTACAAGAAAAAGAACATGTTTCAATATTACAAGTACAAATCCTAAAGAGGAAACCATTTACGTGCAGCTGAAATACAACTTAAGGCAGACACCTATTCTGAAATGGGCATTTCTTTCATTCTTTTATTCACAAAGACATGTTAATCCCTTTCAACTCTCAGTTGGACCATGCCCTCTGTTTGCTTCAACAGTGCTCTTTTCCATTGCCAACTCTATCTTTACAGCCAACCCCCACCCACCCCCATTCCTGGAGGGAAGACATATTAACACTCTCTACAAAGGAGCTGTTCTTCGTTTAATAGATGTAGGAAAAGAAAAACGTATTTCAGAAGTTTCATTCAGTCATTAAGCAAGAACTACTTATATTCAATATCTCAGTTTCTTTCTCTATGTGATGTACATTTAGGACTAGTTCTTGGACCATGCACTGCCAAGCCTAGCTATCAGATTTTGCTGCATCAATTACAAAGGAGATTTCCTATTTTCCCAGAGCAATTGGATCATGGAACTAAAATAGGTGACATTACCCCTCTTGGGTTGGCTGTGATTAAAAGGACTCAGCATACCATAGCAGAGAGCAGGCAACTTGAGGAAAGTGTTTAAAAAGAAACACTAAGCGACTGTAGTTATCAAACAAGACTTACCGTATTTTTGGAGTATAAGACACACCTTAGTTTTTGGGGAGGAAAATGGGGGGCGGGAAATCTGCCTACCAGGTATTCATCTGGCTAGCGTCCTTAGTCTGGTCAGCTTCAGCACATTATTTTATCCCCTGGTTAGGACTTTAAAAAACCTTCTTCAGAGAGAGTAACAATGAAACAGCCTGCAAGCCAGTAAGAGCTGGGAAGATCATTAGCACCTGGTTAGGGCTAAAAAAAAACTTACTTGGAACAAGTAGAGCAATGAAAAAAACCCTGCAAAGACTTAGGGCTGGAAAAACATTCTTCAGAGAGTAACAATGAAAAATCCTGCAAGGTAAGAGCTGGGAAGATCATTAGCACCTAGTTAGGGCTGGAAAAAAGCTCAGAAAAAGCTACATTCAGAGTATAAGATGCACCCAAATTTTCAGCCACTTTTAGGGAGGAAAAAGGTGCGTCTTATACTCCAAAAATACGGTATAACAAAATTATTGGGCATCCGTTTATGAATTAAAGCAGTGCTAGATAGGCAGGTTTCTTTAAAAAACAACAACTTAAGCCTATAGGTCCACAGTGGATTAAATTTAATGAATTAATAATTAGATGCAAATTACTGTGCTTTGTGTTTCTAAGGCTCCTTTTGAAGCGGGCAACAATGGGGCATGGAGAAAGATCTGTAAGGATCTTTCACAAAATAAAAGAGCACCAAGAATCTTGTACCATTTTAAATACTAACAAACAGCATCAGTATTCATGCATCAGATGCACAAAGTACTACCCAAGCTGTGAGAAAGAGCTTCAAGTCAGAGAAGAGAAAGGGAAATATAAATTCTTTGTTTTTCTTAGAAGTACCCTCTGAGAAACATAGCCCTGGAGAATTGCATGGCATGAAGTGTTGGAGTAGTATTTCCTCCATAGGACCAGCCTTCTAGTCCTCAACAAAAATAAGATATTCTAGAAATGAGTGAGAGCTAGAGATATGAGAGATTGTTGTTGGGCTGCTGTTGTTTTTTGCCACAAAGAGATATGTATGTAGCAGCTCTGTGATTCCAATCTTCTCCTAAATATTTGAGTGATCCTGTCATATCTCAAGGGTAAGGAATAAACTATGCATTTTGAAATACATATAGCTAATATTCGCTTTCTTGCTTCTATCCTGCTTTACTCATGAGGTGGGTGAGAGATGCTGTTCCCACAGCTTCAATCCAGGATAGCTCAAGGACAGCAATTGGTGGATTCCAAAGCTTTGTCTCGCCTTCTACTCTATGTTTCATCCTAGCAAAACAAAAACAAAAAAAACCCCCCAATCATAACTTATTGTGCAGGAGCAGGCTGGGTAACTGGTCCCTGTGATGGATGCTTCAGCCAACTTTCAAGCGGAGTGACAGATAGCCATAGAAAGATAAAGATAAGACCCAGCTGCTGTGGCCTAGAGGTAGAGCTCTTGCCTCACAATCAGGAGGTTGTGAGTTCAATCCTAGGTAGAGGCAGATGTAGGAACTCCTGCTTGGGCAGGGGGTTGGACTAGATGACCTGCAAGGTCCCTTCCAACTCTGTTAATCTGTTAAAAAGATGCCTCCTCCAACCTGCTCCTATGCTTGTCTCCTGTCCCATTGACCTGTCAGCTAATCTGTTTTCAGAACATGGGCTTAGCACTCTTTCAGAAGAGTAATAAGCACAGGTTCAGAAATAATCCAAGTAATACCTCATTAATGTGGTGGAGGGTCTGAAAGGACTCTCAAAGGGACCCTCTTATGCAGAGGTCTTCAAACTTGGCAACTTTAAGACTTGTGGACTTCAACTCCCAGAATTCTCCAGCCAGCTATGCTGGCTGGAGATTTCTGGGAGTTGAAGTCCACAAGTCTTAAAGTTGCCAAGTTTGAAGACCTCTGCTCTTATGTTTCACTCCACTCTTTCACTGCCCCCCTCCAGCTAACAGGAAAAACTGACAGACCTCTTGTCAATTTCACCAGAGGTCTCATCTATGCCAAACTAGTAACTGCTGCAAAAGAATGATAAGAGTCTGTGGACACCAGCAGCGAGTAGTCTGTGGAGTAGGCAAAATAATGCTCCCCCTCAAATGAATTAAAAACAGTAGAAATTATTTCCACATGAATCATCTTGTCAGCAGTAGTAGTAAAAAGTCTAATGCACTTCTTTGGGACAGAACCAGTAATATAAAGCTACCTAGTAAATTCTTTCCCAGTTTAATTGACCTCCTGCCCCCCAGAGACTAGGTAGCAAGCTCCTGTTCCTCTATGCCCCACACAATGCCATCTTTGCCTCTTTCCAATCGCAGCCTGGATTTTTTGGGAACCTTTCTTTTTTTCAGGATGTAATTTCTCCCCCAAAAATGAGAGATTAAGGGCCTAGGAGGCTGATTCCCTCCTATATCTGCTCCTGCCACTTTTTTTCCACCATTCTCCTCAGGGCTTATTTTTAACTCAGCTGGGCTACCTCATACTAGTGGACATTGGTTGAGGAAAAAAAATTTTTTTTTTGTAATTTGCACTTACCTATGATTAGCCACTCAATCAACATAATTTTATGGGGTCTCATACAACATCTTCAACCACATGAAATTGATTTGCAGAAAGCTAGAACTGGGTTGGCTAATATGTGTTCAATAACTTATACACAACCACAGGCAGGGACAGCATTTGAAAGAGCAGCATTTGTAGGGGGAAATGTATGGGTAGGGAAGAAAGTATTACTTCCTCCCATCCATTTACTCTCCCTTGCAACAACACACTGTATCCACATGTATCTTATGAGGAAAACGCAAAGCTGTGGACTTTCTGCTTTTTTCATAACACCAAGCACATTCTATCCTGCATTCTGAGACCTACAAAACCAGGTATTTCATAAAATTCTGACGTCTCCTAGAGCTCCAAATTATTTCATAGAATAAAGCTCTGTTTCATTAAAACAATACTTAAAATCGCAAGCTCCCTAGAACAGTGATGGCAAACATTTTTTCCCTCGGGTGCCGAAAACGCGTGCGCGTGCACTATCATGCACGTGCGAGTGCCCACACCCATAATTCAATGCCTGGGAAGGGCAAAAATGGCCTCCCCCGCCCCCGCAGAGGTCCTCTGGAGGCTGGAAACAGCCTATTTCCTGACTTCCGGTGGGCCCGGTAGGCCCATTTTTTGCCCTCACCAGGCTCCAGAGGTTTCCCTGGAGCCTGGGGAGGGTAAAAATGCTCCCCCGGAGGCCCTCGAGAAGCCTAAAATGCCCTCCCAGAGCCTCCGTGTGAGCCAAAAATCAGCTGGCCGATGCACACATGCATGCTGGAGCTGAGCTAGGGCAACGGCTTGCGTGCCGGCAGATATGGCTCCGCGTGCCACCTGTGGCACGCGTGCCATAGGTTTGCCATCACTGCCCTAGAAGGTCAGAAACAAGCTCTTCAAACTGGGGTTGGGGGGCCCGGCCATTTTTAATGACTGCTCTGAAGCTCGGGCAACCGGACTAAAGTATTGTGCAGAAACGGTGTTTGAAGGAAATGTTGGAGCCGGAGAGAGATTGGCCAGTTAATGAGAAAAAGAAACTTAAAATAAGGATTCTAAAAATTTTACAGCTTGAAACAGTGGCTGCTGAGATCTGGAGTGCAGAAAAGAAAAGTGGGAGTAACAGAGTGAAAGCCCAAGTAAAATTCTTGTGGATTAGAAATAGAATTGGAGAAGCTTGTAAAGAACAAAAGAGTAAAGATCTGAAGAAGAAAAATAACTTTTTTTGTTTCCCCACCATTGAAACGGAATTAAAACTTTTTGGTATTTTGAAAAGAAAAGAAAACAAGACAGTAAGGAGATCCGAGAGAGACATCTACTGGAGAAATGTGAGTACAACACCTAGAGGAAGATACAAGAAATAGAATACAGACAAAAGCTGACCTTGGAAAGATAAGTTGACTATTGTGAGAATTTTTAAGGAGTGCCTAGTTCCGGCTTATTGTTTTGTTTTGTTTTTTCTTGGCTGAGGAAGATTTAAGACTTTGGGACTGGTTTGGATTAAAATTGGGACTGGAAATTAAAATTGAATATAAAAGAAAAATTGATAAATTCAAAATGGAATGTTGGGTGCATAAAGAATTGCTTGGGATGTTAAAAAGTGCACAAGTAACATTAAAAGATATCATAGAGCCAGAAAAACCAAGGGAGCACATAGAACAAGAGAGAGAAGAAGAATTTGTAAAAGGGAATGAGAATGAGGAAGTGGAAAAAGAGCAAAAAGAAGATAGAAATGAAAATCAGCTAGACAATTTCACTGACATTTACAAGGTTATGGAAAAAGTAGAGAGGGAAACGGGGAAATGCTTTCCAAAACAACAACAGATAAAAGATGAAGAGGGAAACAACAAGAAGAAAAGAAGAAAAATGCTGGAGAGGGACACAAACACACACAAACAATCTATCGAAAGGCGATTAGAAAGGTCCAGAAGAAAAGCTACAATACAGATAAAATTTAAAAAAGGGAAAAAAGAAGCCAAGAAAAAGGGATAAAAGGATAAACAGAAAATTAATACAAAATGGAATGGTAGAGAGACCAAGAGATAATGGTTAAAAAAGGGAAGATTAAGGAGGGAGGAAGAAAACTATGTTTTGTAGGGGTAGATATAAATAGGATTTAATAGGATTGTACTAGTACTAAAAATCTTTGATTGTTAATTATTGGAAAAATGGTTTTTCTTATGTATGTTAAATTGAAAATAGATAAAAGATGATGAATGTTATAAACAGTAAAATATTTTTAAAGATAAAATTGAAAAAAGGAAATGGGATTAATCTTGACTGTAAAATGAAGAAAGCTAATATTGAAAAATGGGTAAATAAATCAGTTGTTAAAGAAAACAAGAAATTAAGGGTGTATAATGGTAAAATGTTGATTTTGAATATGTTTGAGAAGGAAAGAAAGAAAAATGAATTGTACTAGTACTAAAAATGTGGAAAAATGGTTTTATATATATGTAAAAGTGAAATAAAATGAATTATGTTATAGATGATGGAAAACTTAAGTAGATGAAATTGGACTGAAATTAATATTGGTGTTTGATTACAAAATTAATTAAAGATTTAAATGTGGAGGGTTGAGAACTGGAAGCGAAACTTAAAAGGTGTTTAGAGAAACAGAGACTATAATACTAGGGCAGTGATGGCGAACCTTTTTTCCCTCGGGTGCCGAAAGCGCGTGTGCGTGCTCTATCATGCACGTGCGAGTGCCCACACCCAAAATTCAATGCCTGGGGAGGGCGGAAACAGCCTCCCCCACCCCCGCAGAGGTCCTCTGGAGGCTGGAAATGTCCCATTTTCCGACTTCCAGTGGGCCCAGTAGGCCCGTTTCTTGCCCTCCCCAGGCTCCAGAGGCTTCCCTGGAGCCTGGGGAGGGCGAAAACGCCCCCCTGCCCCCCTGGAGGCCCTCCGGAAGCCTAAAATGCCCTCCCAGAGCCTCTGCGTGAGCCAAATAGTAGCTGGCTGGCGCGCACATGCACGCTGGAGCTGAGCTAGGGCAACGGCTTGCGTGCCAGCAGATATGGCTCCGCGTGCCACCTGTAGCATGCGTGCCATAGGTTCGCCATCACTGTACTAGGGCATATAATGATATGTGTTAAAAAATTATGTATAAGAAAAAAATGAATAAGGATAACAAATTGTGGAAAAAAGAAGAATATGGCTGAAATTGAAAATAAGATATATTATTATGTATAAGAAATGATGTAAGAGAAAGGATCCGGAAAACAATTTCTTCATAAAAGATGTATGTTTTGTTTTAAAAATAAAAAACTTATTTACAAAAAAATTTGTTACATAAATTTTACATAAAATTTCTGACATTTTAGAGGCTCTGATTTACAGAGCTTTCCAGAGAAGTCTTAACAGAGCATCTTCTCAGCCTGCCAGGGTAGGGCATGCAACTACTGTACACTGATGCTACAATTTGTTTCTCCCTTGGAAGGCCCTTCCAACAATTTCTTTTACAAACTGAAATGCGATTCTGGAAGGAGGCTGAGAATTTGGACAGTCGTTTCTTAATTATTTTCCCCGAGATCATCTTTCTGAACAAAACTCCTTTCATGCTGCTTTCCTACCTCACAGGGAAAACATCCCAGTGTCTTCAATATCTTTCTCCTGAAAACAGGAAGGCCCTGTACCAAAACCAATTTTCAATACAGCCTTTCCTGTAGTACTTAAACAAGTAAATCTAGTCTGACCTAATCTTTTTTTTTTCTTGCCAGAAGAAAAACAGGTGATGGAGGACAATGCTTCACACAAACACAGACTGAAAGTCAGGATGGAGTTTGCACATGTGAATCCTGCACAAGCAAATTTGACTGTCCTCAAGTTTCCATTCCAAGATTATATGTATCATTCCAATTCCATGGAATTTGTAGTTCAGATCTTATGGTTGTTCCTATTTTATTTTCAGCCCCAGAGCTCCCCCGCCCAAAGGACCAAAAAAATTCAGCCACATCAAACCTTCAGATCTTTTTTTTAAAAAAAAACCTGCTCAGAAGGTACCAATTCATCTTGTGTGCTGGGTATTTAACTGGTATGGTTAAAAGATCTGGACAAGCAAGCCATAGTGTGCAATCACAATAAAACCTCTTCAAGGAAAACAGAATACAATTAAGCAGCTTTATATTGCCTCTTTTCTGTTGAAGAATGCACTACCTGGGACTCAATTTTACCTGAGGCACCTAGGTGGGAAGTAGGGCAGGGGATCTGCAGTGCCAAATTCCCATGTAGAAAACCAAACCCAAGGAAACCTCCCAAAGCTCTGGAAACAGCTGGATAGTTATATACTAGATACTGTAGGAAACTGTGGTATTCTTTCACCTATGACAATGTATTAACAACAATAAAATTTAACAATTAGGTTTGCCCTTGAAGTGGGCCCATTTATATTTCCAGCTGTACGTTCAGATTAAAGGCCCTCCAGTAGAAGCTGTTTGTTCTAAGTTGGGGATAGAGGAAATGAATAGCAACTCTGCTACAACACATTAGGCTGTTCTTCCACAGAAAAGATAGCGCTATTTTAAGTATCAGCTAAAGCTGCTTATTCATGGAATCCCAGTTGTTTTTGGTGGAAAAATGAGCTGACCTAGATGAAAATGCTTTGACTCAGAATTTGAGGAAAGGAGTCTAAGAGCAACATTTACATAATGGTTATATGTTAATATTTGTAACAAATAATGCCTGAACATCTGCTAGCAATAGCAAAGTCACTGGCACAGAGGAACCACTTAGGAGTGGTCAAAACCAGATGTGTCTTCTATTTAGACAGAAAAGGACTTGGTTGAAGGGGAAGAGAGGCTTAGCCATAAGCGAGCAGTAATCTTGAATGCAGGTTCATATGGAATCCATCTTTCCCAAGGAAGAATGGCATTTTGGGGGCGGGGGTGGGGTCAAAGAGCAAAAAGGATGAGAAAATGTTACAAAAGAGGCTGCAATTTCTTGGGGTTTTTTTCTCCCATTCAGCTTTTGGGGGGGGGGTGTTTATCAACTATGTAATCTATTTTATCATTTTCAGTGTGGCATTTTGTATTTTCTGCCTTAAATAGCAGTAGGGGCATCTGCAGAGGCATCCAACAACACTGAAATAATGGGTGCCACCAGACAATGGAAGCTCGGCTCCCTTTTAACGTGCTTCTCACACATAAAATTGGGCAAGCTTTGATCGGCAAATCACATGCAGCATTTTGTCACCATTGACAGCCTGACTTGCTGAATATCAGTAAATTGCCCAATTGATTTGCAGCACCAGTAGTTAGAGGGCTTCTGAAGCTCAACCAAAGAGAAGTGACCCTATACTCCTCCCCTGTCCCAAAGCAGGATGCAGGAATCAACTTGATTTGACAAAAAACCGCAAACCAGGATTTGGGATCCAGTCAGGGAAATCAAGCCTGGCCTCTAAATTATTGCTGAGCAAAATGTATTAGGCTTTAATGTGGTTAAATATAAGGAACTTAAGGCAACTGCTGTTGAGCTAATAAATATTTTACTTACCTTGAGTTCTAGGAATTATATTATGTAGTCAGTTCAATAGAACAGGTATGTTGTGTGTTTTCTCTATATTTTCAAGATCTATAGTTCCCCAGAATAAGAGTATCATTTTAGAAAACCAGATTTCATGAAGACGGTTGACAATAAGATGGACGTACAGTCCTTCCATTTGTTCCTGGAAAGTCATTAGTACATTTATATTCTAGTTTTAGCAACGCTCTGAAATCATAATATCACCATCCGGTTGGGAGGCTTCATTAAAAAAAGTAGCTTGAAGCAGCTTGTTTGGAGCTTCTAAGCTACCATAAATCATTCAACTTTACAGAGATGAGTAAACATACATTTCTTACCTCCAAAGGCAGGCCTCATGGAGAAATCATGGTCCTCTACTCTCAGAAGTCTTTTGCTGCTCCCTGGCAAAGTTTTGGTCATGTCATAGTTCTTTTTATATGAGTAACTAAATTGAAAAACAAGAATACCAGCTATAATTTCTGGTAACTGTGAGAAGGACCACTTTAAAAAGCTGAGGGGTAATTTGCTAATAATAATATACTGAAATTACATCTTTGCAAAGGGATTCCATGCACTGGACTGACCATGAAATGATTTATTATTTATTAAATTTATACGCTGCCTGTTCTCACTATCCAAAGTTATCATGCCAGCATACTGAGTCAGGTCGAAGTCCCAACATGGTATCTTTGTGCTAAATTGGGAATATAAAGAACTCTCCCGAAGAAGCAGAGAAAACATAGCATAAGAAAAATCCTTACAATATCATATATCTGGATCTCTAGTTGTCCTGAGCACAAGTGGAAGTGTAGGAATTGAAAACATGAAAACTGAATGCACTGATACTATCAGTTAGAGCAGTAGCCTTTCCCCAACTTGGATCTCATCCAGACAACAATGATCCTCATGGTGTTAGGGTTGATGGGTATTATAGACCAATAAATTCCCAGGGCACTAAACCAGGGAAAACTACTTTAGTACTTTTTATGCTGACCAACACAACAGCATCTTATTTACGGGTAGCCCTTGACTTACAATCATTCATTTAATGACAGTTTGAAGTTACAATGGCACTGAAAAAAGTGTCTTATAACCATTTTTCACACTTACGACCGTTGCAGCATCCCCATGGTCACGTGATTAAAATTCAGATGATTCATATTTATGACAGTTGCAGTGTCCCAGGGTCATATAATCCCCTTTTGCGACCTTCTGAGAAGCCAAATCAATGAGGAAGCCAGAATCACTTAACCACCGTGTTACTAACTTTAACAACTGCAGTTAACTGTACTTAACAATTGTGGCAAGAAAGGTGGTAAATGGGGCAAAACTCACAACAACTGTCTCACTTAGCAACAGAAATGTTGGGCTCAATTGTGGTTATAAGTCGAAGATATCTGTACTTTTAAGCAAAATAAGATCTCATGTATGAATATATAATCTGATTGTATCTGTAGTTAAGGTTCTCTCTTCAGAATCAACTTTAATGTGTTCATTGAACTATCTCTCTATGCAATTGGTCTGACTGAATAGGTATCCATGCATTTAATCCAAAGGTTAATTATTTATATTTATTGTAGTATATATTATTAATTGCCTGAATTCATACAAATAAAGACAAACAGCAACAGGTTCTCTAAAAGGTACAGTTAAACATAACTGAATGAAATTTTGGTGGTGTAAACCCAACCATATGAACTTTGAATTCGGTATACTCTGTTTAAATGAATGAATGAATAAGGGTAAACCAGACTGCACTGTACTAGATAGCTAAATAACCTGGTTCTTCTAATACTCCTTCAAATGGGTATTTGACCAAGGATATAAAATCTAGATGACTATTAGATAGCAGCAAAGAGACGCAAAAAGCTTGTTTCTCAATTTCAGCAATTTTAAGATGTGTGGACTTCAACTCAAAGAATTCTCCAGCCAGCCAGATCTAGCAATTGGCTGGATCTTCAAAGACCACATCTGGTGGCCCTGTTAGTATGGAGATAGCTAGGCATTAACAGTTCTTCAGGAAAAGATACTGACTTGCCTCACTCCCAAACTACAGAACACATTGGTAAGCAGGTATTGTTGGTAATCTTGCTAAATATCTGATTGTTGGGCTGATTTGATATTGGAACTGTAAAATTATACTAATATGCACTAAATAAAATTACATTCTTCATTTACTGTATGTGTGTATGTACACAGGTAGTCCTAACTTACAACAGTTCATTTAGTGACTGTTCAAAGTTACAACAACAGTAAAAAAATGACTTATGGCCATTTTTCACACTTACAACCGTTGCAGCATCCCCATGGTCACGTGATCAAAATTCAGGTGCTTGGCAATTGGTTCATATTTATGACCTTTGTAGTGATCCGGGGTCATGTGATCATCTTGTGACCTTCTGACAAGATAAGTCAATGGGAAAGCCAGATTCACTTAACACCTGTGTTACTAACTTAATTGATTCACTTAACAACTGTGGCAAGAAAGGTCATAAATGGGGCAAAATTCACTTAACTGTCTCAGTAACAGAAATTTTAGGCTCAATTGTGGGTCATAAGTTGAGGACTGCCTGACTATCACAATTCTCCAAATGTCTGCTCCACTAAAATATGGTCAAAACCTCTGAAGTTTGAGAACAGGATTTGTACCACATATTTAAAAAATTGTGTTTTCCAAAATTTTAAAATTGTGCAGAGAGTTCCAAAATGAGTTATTTACAATGAGTTATCTCCAAGAACATGTGCATTAGCTATAAAAGAAAACTTAGTTTGAAGCACTATATCTGCATGCCATTGGGAGAAAAACAGATTTAAGTCTAAAACAATATACTGTATAACTGTTTTCATCCAATCAATTTTACTGTTGAAATAGGAAAAGGAAGGGTTTATGGAGCCCAATTCCCTGTGAAATAACATTGCCGTATGCATGCATTGATTAACAGCTTGATAGCAGATTAAAAACAGATTAACCAGAGTCAACCATCTGGGCATTTCTGATGCCACTTACAAGGCCATCTTCAAGTTGTCTTTTTCCTCCTCCTTCCTTGCACAATCTTCCATCTTCCCACAGAAGAAATCTTTGGGAAAGTTACTTAGCGTAACCCTAAATCTTACTCTAGAGAGTAGCGTGCTCTATTTGAGCAGCAATTAGAGGAGAGTCTTCTGTCTACTCAAGACCACAGAAGTCCAAGTTGAAGAGGCTCTACTCACGGTCACTCATGCCCTTGTCACCTCCCGTTTGGACTACTGCAACGCGCTCTACATGGGGCTACCCTTGAAGAGTATCCGGAGACTCCAGTTGGTGCAAAATGCAGCTGCGCGTGCTGTGGTGGGTGTGCCAAGGTACACCCACGTGACACCTATACTCCGCCAGCTGCATTGGTTGCCCATTAGTCTCCGGGTCCAATTCAAGGTGTTGATCATCATCTTTAAAGCCCTTCATGGCTTAGGACCAGGTTATCTCCGGGACCGCATTCTGCCTCATACTTCCCTCCGACCGGTTAGGGCCCACAGAGTTGGCCTCCTCCAGCTCCCGTCAGCCAAGCAATGCCGGCTGGAGGGTCCTAGGGGGAGAGCCTTCTCTGTGGCCGGCCCCGCGCTCTGGAACCAACTCCCCCCAGAGACCCGAACTATCCCCACCCTGCTGGCCTTCCGAAAAGCCGTTAAGACATGGCTCTTCCTGCAGGCAGGGGGTAGAGCTTAATTCCATCTACACTCTCCCCCGGGTATGTCTGGCGGTTGAATGGTGCTTTTATATTGAAATTTTTAATTTTTATATTTTGATTTTAAATTGAATTTATTGGTTTTCTTGTATTTTTCCTGTGTTGTAAGCCGCCCTGAGTCCCTCGGGAGTGGGGCGGCATATAAGAAACCATAAATAAATAAATAAATAAATAAGAGCCACAAGAAAAGAGGGTAAAACAATTAAAGCTGCCCCCAATTACACCAAAACAATATACTAATGGTTTGCTCACACACTGCCTGGTGAGCAATATTTGTGTTTCTGTTTAAATTACATCTAGTACATATGATGCAAATGTTATTCAACTTGTCTCTTTAGTATTTTTTCTTTTGGTGGGGGAGGGGGTTCATTTCCTCTTTCTTGGGGAATGCAGAAACAGCCACTCTGCAGTTTAGTCCTTCTTGGATTATTTCTCAGTGCATGCACATACACAGGTAGTCCTCAACTTACGGCCACAATTGAGCCCAACATTTATGTTGCTAAGTGAGACATTTGTTAAGTGAGTTTTGCCCCATTTTACAACTTTTTTTGCCACATTTGTTAAGTGAACCATTGCAGTTGTTAAATTAGTAACTGGGTTGTTAAGTGAATCTGTTTTCCTCACTGACTTTGCTTGTCAGAAAGTTGCAAAAGATGATCACAGGACCCCGGGACACTGCAACCGTCATAAATGAGAGTCAGTTGTCAAACATCCGAATATAAATCACATGACCATGGGGATGTTGTGTGAAAAATGGTCATAACTCACTTTTTTCAGTGAACTGTTGTAAGTTAAGGACTACCTGTACTCTACTTATAACCAGTTACTTAGCAACTATTGGAAACTACAACAGACCTCACCAGGGCAACTTGCAACCCAGATTTGAAATTCTAACACCCCCCCTCCCATTGCAGTCACATGATTGAATTTTGAGCACTTAGCAACCTGCCCATTTACGGCTGGTTGCAATGACTCTTGGTCATGTGACTTAAATTTATGATGGGTTTTTTTTTGTCATTTACTTCTGCTTTGGGGCAAATCAATCAATCTCATTATGAACAATGGATTTGCTTAATGATTCACTGCATTCCCTTAACCATGGTGATTCAGTTATTGACCACCACAAAAAAGGTTGTAAAAATCAGTGACCCACATTGTGACCCACTTAACAGGCACAACTTACCACTGTAATTCCAAGATCAATTATGATGATAAACTGAGGACTGTCAAAACACTCACTTTTCCCCAAAGAATCTTGGGAACTCTAATTTGGCAAGGATGCTTAGAACCATGATAATTAAACTACATCACCTATGCACTAGAAGTAAGGCCAACTAACATCAAGGTACGTCGATCGCTCTATGAGTAGATAGGAAAAGCTTGGGAAATTTGCCTTCTCTGCCCAACTGAAATGGGAAAAGCTGCAAATGAGTCAAGGACCACTTGACTCATTTTACATATTTCACTAATACATTCTGCATAATATTATGGACAGAATACTAAATATTTATTTATGGATCCTGGGTGCTCTCTAAGCTCTCTAAGCTGTTTGCAGATGTGTTTTTTTTAAATCCAACTAGGTAACATCTTCAGCCAACGCTCTCTATTTACATACAGTAGCTTATCCTATCAGTGTTGGTAAAGGTGTTGTTTTCTCCTGGGTAGGAGTTCCTTGATTATGCTGTCGTTTGCTGCTTGTTTGTCTGAGTTGGTAATTCCTTCATTAGGAACTGTTTGCTGCTTGATTGTCTAGTTTCAATCCTGGTGTTAATCCCTGTTTATCTGAGTGCTGGTAAAGAAGTGTTCTGGTCTTTTTTTTCTTTTTTTTTAGCTTTTTTACTGTCTCTTTTGCATGGTGTGTAAATAAATTATGTATATGTATATATCAATTTGTCTGAGTTGTCAAGCTGAATTTCCTAGCATTTTTGGATTTACCTTGGTCTAGGATGCTCAGTTTTCCCAGTTGAGGGTATGATTAAGTCTGTCCATATGTTGTGAAATTAAAGAATGTTTTATCTGGTCTTCTCATTGCTAGTTGACGTTCATGGATGTGCTCTGCTGATCTTCTGCCTGTCTGTCCTACATAGTGGCTGTCAGAATCCTTACACTGTATGTTGTAGATGACGCCCGTTTTTTCTTTTGAGCTACTCAGTCTTTAGGTTTACATAAGATGTTTTGGAAGGCTTTGGTTAGTTTGCGAGCTAACTATGCAGGGCCAAATCCCATATATCTCACCCATTTGTTTTATTAATAAACCAGTTTTCCAGTCATACAAAAGGGGTTTCCCCCGGAAAAAAAATCATTGTTAATGTTCTGTCCCTTCCCAAGCATTTCCCCCCATTTTACAGTGTACTTGTATTTGCTTCCATGTTAATCTTCATATCATATTTTCCTGAGAAAATGCTATCAGATGAAAGGCCAATGCACTTTTTCAGCAACTGATTATCTAGTTCAGCATTCACTCCAGAAAACTGTTTTGTGCAAATCTGGTACATCTTTTTTTCTCCACTGGAACTTTACTACTCTTTTACCAAGTCTTAACCTCTCCCCCAAATCCTAATCTTGAGCTGTATATCCAACAGCAGATAAATTCTTCCTCCAAGCCTATATACCTCTGCAATCCTAACTGGCATGGAACAGCAACAAGCTCTTGGGGAAGATTTGGAAAAAAGCTTAAAAGATGAAAAAGTAGAATAGGGAAGAAAAATCTTATGGTTTTGCTAAATACGCCTGAGTTAGCCAAGTAGTCTGGAAAGAAGCAATTCTCACTGGACAGCAGAATTCAAGACCAAGATGTATTCAGGGTTTGGCAACTATTTTAGGTTATTTCCCCCCTATATAAACATGCTATCTTGACATGACATCTGATAAATATAAAGATTTTTCTTGCTATTTCATAGCTATTTTTCATCAATGCTCAATTCCCTTGCAAATAAAATGCTCAGCGATCAATAACAGGACAGCTGTAAATTTACTCATCTAAACATTATTTCTCTCCAATTAAACATGTCCAAATTGCAATTTCTTAAACTGCAGCAACTCTTTAGAGAAATATAACTTTTTCTCAAAACTTTGGCCCAACAGTGCCCAGATCTCGCAAGATTCTAAGCGGCATCCCAGATGAAGATTGTGCTAAATGCAACTCCTAGAGTTTAGCATCTCTCCAGTATCTGCCTTCTCTTTTAAATCCTGTGAAAACACGACTTGCTACATAACAGCATAAAAACTATTCAGGATTTCCTACGAAAGCATTCTTCTGTGTTTTCCGATTGCTTTGAACAGAGCTCGTGTTTCAGCAACAACCTGGTGTGTGGTCGAACGCCACTTGACTCACAAAGTCAAGAATGAAAACCACATGGATTTCAGAGGCATTTTTAATGCTAGTCGGGAAAAGAAATCTTGGAAACCATAAACATTTATAGTTACTGTACTTGTACTCTTAGTACAGTGCGTGCTCTTTACAAACTTCTTATGCAGGAACGTATAATAAAACTCGCAAAAACTGCCCCTCTCCGCAAATACATACAAGTAGAGGGAAACCAAAGGAAAAGGGCTAAATTGATTTAATTGTAAGGCTCTCTTTACCTTATTTTCTGCACCTGCGCTTCTGCCGTCCATCTCCCCTTTCTGTGCTTCCTACTTTCTCCGAGAAGGACCCCGCAAAAGATCAGCAATATGAGTTTTGCAAAATACAGCATACTTTGGGAATCAGTGCTCCCTGTTCCTTCCGTCCAGCCGCCTCCTGACGGGTAAAATGCACTCCGGTTTAAACATCGAACTATCTGCATCTCTCAAGCGTTGCATTTGTCCGAGCGACCATTCTTATTAGAAAAGCTGCTTTTCCCCTCCAGATTTTAAACCAGCTTCCTAAACCGTCTACCCCACATCCATTCCTCCCCTCCTTGCTCGCCGATTAGCCGTCCCTCGGGAAAGAAAGTAATCCTAGCTGGCCGCGTTTCCACTGAGTTCTACATGGGTGGCCAACAGCCAATGGAAACGCGGGATGGGATGCCATGCGTCAGGCTTTGGGCCAATCAGGCGTACCTCGGGGAAGAGGACGCCCTTCTCTCCGGCAACTCTATGCTTTTTTTAAAAAAAAAATTTATTATTATTATTAAGGGTTGCCCTGAATTGATCATTTGTGCGCTACGTTTCTCCATTGCTGCCTATGGAGAGCAAGCCGTTTCGAACGGGGGGGGGGGGGGGGGCGGTTGAAATAGCTGCTCAGTGGGAATTTGGAAATGCCCTACCTACCTAGTTGGTAGTTTCTTTTTAACCCTTTGTCTGTTTACTCTTTTTTTCCTTTAGTTTTCCAGCCAGCTGTAAACTCCACTGTTACCTTCATTCTCTCTGTTCTGTGTCAGTATCTGTCCCTGTGGCTAAACCTACACGAAAAGCCATGGTTTGCTCCAACCATTGTTTAAAGTTAGCATTCGTAGCTTAGATTACAGGTTAAGACATTAGCCATATAAGCCGTAGTTTACAAATCAGTGGTGTGTAAAAATTGTGTTGGCTTTAGAGAGGGTTTCGAGTGCAGTGTTGGTCAAGATTTTAAGAAAAGTACTGAATTGATAAAGGCGTTGAATACTTTGTCCACATCCAACCAAGTTCTTTTCCTTGTGGCATAGAATCGGGGGATTACTTGTCCTACTTTTCTTTTTTCAGTATATAATTTTTATTAAAGCGTTTTAAGAAGATAAGAACTAACGAAGTAAGGAAGAAAAAAGCAAAAAAGTGCAAAAAAACCCCTCCTTGAAGAAAATAGGAAAGGAAATTATAAAATAGCTTTCAACATTTTTCATAACAGCTATAAGTACGAATATCTTTTAACCCTGTCTTAAAGTTACATATTACTCTTTTTTCCTATGTCTAATCTCAAAATCATAAATCAATTTTTTTCATTTTTATGCAAAAAGTATATAAGGCTTCCAGTTACCAATAAATGTAGATAATATATTTTCTCTAAACAAATAAGACAATCCATCCAATTTCAGCAAAATCTTACCAACTTCCCCATTATTAATTTCCATAGTGGGTAATGTTGAACTATCTCTGTGCATATAGTAAGCTTGCCTCAGTACTCTTCTATTGAAATAATCTTGCATAACTTTTTTTTCTAATCTTTTTATCTATTCATCCTAAAAGGAAAAATTCTGGATTCTATTGAGTATTGATCTTTAAAATCCTCTAAATCAAAGTACCGGTATGTATCTGAATTTTAGCTTTTTTACATGTCCACCAATCATTTTTAAACAGCTAAAAATTTGGATTCAAATGCATTCTTTGATTTAGAGGATTTTAAAGATCAATACTCAATGGAATCCAGAATGTTTATTTTAAATGCCACCAAACATAATTGGCGGCATGGTGGCTCAGTGGTTAAGACACTGGGCTTGTCGGCTGGAAAGCCAGCAAGCCAGGTTTGAGAGCGGAGCCCAGCACGACAGGGTGAGCTCCTTTCCTTGCCCCAGAGCTCCTGCCAACCTAGAAGTTTGAAAGCATGTAAATGCGAATAGATACCATTTTGGTGGGAAGGTAAAAGCGCTCCATGTCGTCTTGCTGGCCACATAATGTGGAAATGTCTTCGGACAGCGCTGGCTCAATGGCCTTGAAATGGAAATGAGCACCATTCCCTATAGTCAGCAATGACTGGCAGAGTAAAATCCACAGGGACTCCTTTATCTTTTTACTACCAAATATAATAGATATCTCATGTTGTTCATATTTCCAACATACATTTGAAGTGCTTTTATACATTCTAGATAACTTCTCTGGCATCATGTCTCAACAAAATACATCATTTTATAAAAATTATATTTGAGATAGTAACACACATTTCAACCCTTTTAGCCACATCTTTTCCTACTGATCTATGTATTATAACCGACATTATTAGCCCATTTGATCATATATTCTTTAACCTGTTCTTCCTGCTTTAAATTTCAACAGAGGTTTGCAATTTCAGCAATTATATGTTCATCATCTGTTCATTGTATTTCAAATTCTGATTCACTTTATCCATAACCATCTTTTTATTCATTTAAAATCTTTCAGATAATTTTAAATGGAAAAATCACAACTATTCCCTTCTGCTATTGTTTTCTTGATTTGATTTTAATTCCAGAGATTTCTTGCTTATCCACAAATGATGTGTTTGTGCATATGACCTGATCATTGCTATTTGACTAATTGCCAGTGGAAATGGTTAAACAAATTAGAAGCTGACTGCATCCTGAGATGTAGAAGGGAGAGAGCCAGGGGACAGATTTGAAGAAAATATTCAGAAACTGTTACTGTGTGTGAACAAAGAGGACAGAGCATTCCTTAAAACCTAGGAAAAGAGATAGCATTAGGAAGAAGCTCAGACTGGCTCCTCCCTGGGATAAAAGATTGAGGGGGGAAGCACAGCCAGCTTGCAAGGGTCGGTTACTAGAGCCCATTTTAAAAAATAGAGTTCCAGTCTTCCTGTGGAGTCAGTTTCCTGATCTGGTCTACTCTGAAGGCTGACAACATTGTCTTCTAGCTCCTACCTGGAATCAATTGCTTGCAAACTCAATGAATGAAGCAATTAGGCAAGCTCAACTAATAATAAAACGTAATTTTCTTAAAGCATTTCTTAAATAAACTTATGAAAATATTCTAACTTCGTTGATGGGTTTTTAAAAAGCATTTTATTTTTTAATGATGGGCACATGAACAATCAATTCAATGCATTATGTATATTTCTGAAATAAGTTATAGTCAATAATGTTTGGGTAAATATTACATAACAATTTGGGGGATTATCAGCTTTAAAAAAGCAAAATATACACAACTTAATATTTTAAAAGTAGCCTTCAAAACTTGCAAAAGATTATTCTAGGTTCAGGACAATTAAAAGTAAAAAGTAAAGTATATTCTGTTCTCCCCACTTTAAAAAAAAACAATGCTCACAATTTACAGCATTTCATTTCATTTAGGTAGGAAATAAATGTGCCTACTATATATTGCCAACTTTCCTTTATTTAATAACATATACTATGCAAACATTTCTGCATTTCAATTTAAGGAGCCCTGTCATGAATAAACCTTTATTGTCTTGCTATTTTGAATAATTATCCATAAATCCATAATGGTATAAAAGACAATTTTAGGGCTCTGTCAGTTAAAAGTACCCATCAAAGCTTGTGCACAATGCAGTAAGTCCATTCACCCTTAAATATCCTGCTAATGCAGAATATTCTCAAAAGACATTTTGGGTAATCTGTCAGTTTGTACAGATTATTAATCATCCATATTTTCACCACTATCAAAGTGTATATTCCTTGAAAATATTAATGTACCTCCTCAGGTACATTGGCATTCACTTTTAAAATGAGAAAATACAAAAAGTAATCTTATGTAAACAATCCTCATGACATACCAAACAAAGAACATTTCAATAACACGTTCAAGTCACTGGTCTTCAAAATGAGAGAATCTCATAATTCAAATACATACTCATTGGCTAGATATATACGTCTAACGACTAGTACTGCCAATGCTAAAACAAGGAGGAGAATCAGCATATTTGATCCCATGTGGCTTTTGTTGACTCTTGGCTGCTGAACCTGATTGAAGTTGGTTGAACCTGGTGCTCTTCTTTGCTGGTTATGTCTTTGGCGAGGGCTCACTGAAGTATTATTGGATGCAGGTTGAGAATGGAGCTCTTCTTGATTTGAAGTGGCAGGATTGGTTGGATTTCCAGACTAAAAGTGAGAGAAATGAATTCAGCAAAACAACTGAAAACAAAATGACCTACATAGTAGAATTATTTAGCCAGTATTTAAAATGAGAACAGCAAGCTGTCATCTTGCTTGAGTTAGCTATTATTTATGTAAGTAGAATGTTGCCAATCAGAATCATAATATATTAATATTAATTGTTCCCAGCACAACAGGGAATCAATTATATTTTAATACAAAGATCTTTGGAAGTCCATAGAAAAGCAGAGCATGATTGGCAAGGAGTGAGACCTTTCTAAAGGAGGTGCTGGTACTTAAGAAGCTCTCTCTGGATCCAGTTAAATGACAATTATCTCCCTGCTTCCAACCTTTCCTATTTAAAGACAATTATTGAGCAGGCATAGAAGCTTCAGCTATAGAGTATTCTATATTTGGACTTCTTTTAATCATAGTCCAGCCCCAGAGAATGACTTCTGGTGGATAACCCTCATCAAAATATGGATGAATTATACCTCTCCTAATCAAACTTGACTTTCACTGATGTTAAGATACCAAGAACTACTTGGACTGCCTACAAGGGTTGATGAATGAGAGGTATTGATTTGCTAAGTGGAAATCAAGCACTAGTCAATGGAGGGAGGAGAGATTGGCCTAGTGGATGTTCTCAAGTGAGTTCCTGCAGGTATCTGTCCACTCTACTGTATTAATATCCACACAAGGATACTGGAAGAGATTATATAAGGCATCATCAAGGGTGGGGAAGAGAGGGAGAGGTATGAGAGGGAGAAAGAGAGAGATCAACAAGGAGATCCTTTAAAATATTAATGTACTTTGAATAACTGAGGATTGATCATATGTAACTAACAAACTTAGATTTTTGTTTATGGAGGGTGCTTGCTTTGAAAAGTCTGGCAAAAATGTAATAGGAATAAATAATGTCACTTAAAACAAGGTAATAGCATTCTGTTTACTCCCTCCCCCCAACATAAAATAAGGTGATTATTTCTGGTGTTCACAATGGGTCAGTTTGCAAAAAGAAAGTAAAAGAGCGACACATATCAAACCACACATTCAAAAGTGATGAGCCTTGTAGAGGAAAAATAAAGTCAAATGCCATGAAATTGCAATTGCATATCAAGAAAATCTTATTGGGAAAAATCTATATAATATTAGCATGTCTACATCTTTTAAAAAGCTGGAAAAATACTCTGTACCCAGGAACAGATGCTTTGATGTGATTTGACATGATTTTTTTTTAACCAATCTGTAGCCCATCAACTCTAAAAACCCGTACACCCACTCATACAGCTTAACTGGGATTTGTCTACAATTTATCAGTGAATTTAGATTGCATCTACAGTCATAGCAGCAGCTGTCCTGGATCAACAGCAAGTCTCAGTTACTTTCAAAGTGGAAAGATTATATAACCAGCTCTCCTTGGTTGTATTAATATGTCATAATTAAAAAAAACCACAATATGTCATAATTAAAAAAACACAATAATTTAAAATGGATAAAATTAATCTTCCTTCATGCAGCTATATTTACTAAAGTGTTTGTGAAGAATTGGGAAGCATGTTTAATAAGTAAATGCCGAAAATCTTTAAAGAGCAAAGCAAAACTCACATTTCTTATGTACTCTATATCATTAAAGATTTTGGCTAACAAGAAATTGGGTCTATGAACAAGTCCTTACTGTGGTGACAAAAACATTTCTCTAGGTATACAGGTACAGTAGGTAGTCCTCGACTTACAAGTTTGCTTAGTGACCGTTTGAAGTTACAACAGCGCTGAAAAAAGTGACATATGACCATTTTTCACACGTATGACCATCACAGCATCCCCATGGTCCTGTGATTTACATTCGGATGCTTGGCAAGTGGTTCATATTTACGACTGTTGCAGTGTCCTGGGGTCATGTGATCCCCTTTGGCAATCTTCTGACAAGCAAAGTCAATGGGGAAGCCAGATTCACTTAACAATCATGTTACTAACTTAACAAATGTGGTAAGAAAAGTTGTAAAAAGGGGCAAAACTCACTTAACAAATTTCTCACTTAGCAACATAAACTTTGGGCTCAATTGTGGTCGTAAGTTGAGGACTACCTGTATTCTAAAAAGGTAAGTCGCTCAAAGGAAAACCGCTTCCTTACTTGATTATAAGCACACTACAAATGGAAAATGATAGGGAAGTTGGAAGAAAAAGTAATGAGGAACTACAGCTGATGACAAAGAAGCTGAAAGCAAATATTTACAAACTACCTTCAGAAGCAAGCTGCAATAAATTCAGTGGCACTTATTTTTAGATGCACGTAAGAGTCAGAAAGAGCAAAGGCCATAGGGACATGCAAAAAACCCTCGGTGGTTTTAATCAAGGCTATTGGGAGAGCCAATAATGTCAAAATGGTAGATGCAACAGAGCAACTGAAAGCTTTTTACACGTGCGCAATAGATGTTAAAAGGGGGCAGGAGTTTGATTGTCTAGTCATGCCTGTCATTTCAACATAATTGATTGTAGTCTGTCTTACAGCCACAACTAAACCCAATATTTCTGTCATTAAGCGAGACAGTTAAGTGAATTTTACCCTTTTTTACGACTTTTCTTGCCACAGTTGTTAAGTGAATCACTGCAGTTGTTAAGCTAGTAACACGGTTGCTACGTGAATCTGACTTCCTCATTGACTTTGCTTGTCAGAAGGTCACAAATGACTCCAGGACACTGCAACCGTCATAAATATGAGTCAGTTGCCAAGTATCCGATCATGTGACTTTGGGGATGGTGCAACTGTTATAAATGTGAAAAACAGTCGTAAGTCCCTTTTTTCAGAACCATTGTAACTTTGAATGGTCACTAAATGTACTGTTGTAATTTGAGGACTATCTGTATTTAAATAGGTTTCTAGTTGCACCTAAGCAGTATTAACTTGACTTTTCCAAGATTGTGCCTCATTTATTAAATACCCACCATTTCACTGGTGATGGTATCCTGGAATGCTGGAGTTGTAATTTCTTGTTGGTGTTCAGAGGAACTCCCAAGGTGATTAAATTCTGACATATCTAAAGGTTCAGTAACAGATTTTCTAGATGAATTGCCTTCAGCCTTAAGCAAAATGAGAAAACACCATAAATTATTACATCAAAGGGACATTGAAATTTTAATCAATCATGGGAACAGATGTTATGTAATGCATTTTTCTTGCAACATTATTGAACACTTTGTAAGAGGTATCTCTCTGCTTAGGCACCTTGTTAAATTTAGGAGAACATGTTATTAAACAAGGCAAGCAATTCTGGAATAGATGATTGATTGAAATATGACACAGAAAGAAAATCAAGTTGTCCCTTTTTTGGTTTTAGTTTATTAAATCCCCGAAGAGCAAACAAACAAAAAAAAGCACATCCATAAAATATAAAAGATGCTAGATATTAGGAGGTGGCAATGAGATGAACTCCAATTGAATGCCAGATCAGTCCACAGAATGGCTTTTCATTCTTATGGGAAGAAAACATTACTCCAGTAACCCTCACCTCTCTGAATTGCTTGCAGCATTATTGACTTTGAGAACCTGCTGTGTTTCTCTTGTACAATAGCTGCTGGGGAGGGAAAGGGGCATGTTCACTTATAAATATAACCAGGTAAAGTAAAGGTAAAGGTTTCCCTGTCCAGTGGTGTCCGACTCTAGGCCATGGTGCTCATCTCCGTTTCTTGGCCAAGGGAGCCAGCATTGTCTGAAGACATTTTCTGTGGTCATGTGGCTAGTTTGACTATGTGCCAAAAATGCATGGAACACTGTTACCTTCCCACGGAAATGGTACCTATTTATCTACTCACATTTGCATGCTTTTGAACTGCTAGGTGGGAAGTAGCTGGGGCATGGAACAGGAGCTTACCCCATTGCCCAGCACTCAGGTGACAAAGCTCAGCATCTTTAACCGTTGAGCCATCGCGCCCCATAACCAGTTATAATGCACTTATTTCCAGAATGCAATCTATCCTCCCCACTCTTTCTTCATCCTACAAAAAGTCCTCTATTGTTCCCACTTATCTTTTTTCTTCTAGAAAACTGGATCCGCTTCAAAACTAGCCACTGGGCTGCAGTCACCCATCATTTTTATTTTCTCAGAAATGTCGTAAGGTCTATCTGGGACATGGAGGCTCTGCAGAATATGCATGCATGCACACACATAATACAGAACCTGGCAAGCACCACACACTTGCATCCCTAAACATCATATGGAGGATTTCAGCTCTACACCCAGAGTGCTGCAGGATTTTTTTTAAACAAGATAACAGAATTTCCAGTCACATATAAAGTTCTGGTCTATAGCCATGTTTGCACTATTTTTATTATTTAAAAACAATGGAGATATTGCTTCTGAAGTCACCAAGGGATTTTATGATAGCTATTACTATGCTTAAAGGCACACTGGTATTCTACTCAAAATGTTAACTTTTCTCAAAGTTTTATTTGTTTTTTAAAAAAAGCAACCAAAGCAACATTTAAAAATCCTGCTTTGCAAGCTAGTCTCACTACAGGATTGTAATTAGTTATTTTTTTGTAAATATTGGCACCCAACTCTTTCAGCAGTATTATAATTGTAAAACAATAGGATGCGTCAAATTAAATGCATGAAAAATACTCCAACAACAATGAGAAATGGGTATGATTCCTTATTCTTCTTGAAACCTGCTACAACTTGCTCCTGAGCACTGGAGAATTATTTGGAATAAATTTAGAGAAAAGGAGAATATGAGGAAAAATCAAAATTCTGCTATGGGCGTGGGACCTGACATATTTCACCAAGCATATTAGCTGTATCAATTTTTAAATCAAACATAGCTAAGAAAGAAGGCAGAGTTTGGATTCTGTGAAATGGAGACAGAACAATGACTCCATTTCACAGGAGCAATTTTCCCCTTTAATCCATGTTGCTTTGATTGGTATTATCTGTTGGACAGTACTAATCCACCTCCCTAGGTATTGTCCTATGCACCAAAGTAATCAAGAGAAAAGAATAACAAATAGTTATTTTACTTTGAAATTGATTTGCCTGGCAAGTTCCTTGGCTTCTTGGTCAGCTTGGCTTGAGGCACTCCCTGAAGTTAATGGTAAGAGGACTTCTTTCATAAGTGAGCCACATCCTTCACAATAGAAATCTTGAGACCTAGGGAATAATAGCAGACCATATGTTAATTTAACAATCAGCAAGCATCAGCATAACATATTGCATGCAATGCTAAGCCTTGCTTAGCATTAACCTTGGATAGACGACTTATCTGTGAAATGTGTGGTGTGTTCGTGAAGGCTCAATTGGGGATGCAGCAGTGCACACAAGCTGGCAGAAGATCACATCTTTCCCCAGACAACTGCCAGAGTAGTTCTGTTTATACATCTGCTGCATAACTGTATGCCCAGATGTTTAAGATTGTAAAAAGAGTAAAAAACAAGCCATCATCTTTAATTCTACTTTTAGAGAGTCATTTAGAATTACATTAGATCTAACAAAATATACAGTATTCTAAAGCACAGTAATCCATTTCTAATAAATTTTGCAACCTGCTCAATGATGAAACACTCTCATTTCCTTCCTTCCTTCCTTCCTTCCCTTCCTTCCTTCCTTCCTTCCCTCCCATTCCTTTCCTTTCCTTTCCTTTCCAACCAACCAACCACCAGCTAACATTTTATCCACATACATCAGAATAACTCTTAATCTAGGTTGGTTTTGTGCCCCAGCTAAGTTTTAACTGATTTACAAAGGTGCAAAATAGGAGGGAGAGTAACCCAGGGTAAAGTCATGATTGCTTCAATCATTTGCAGCATTCTAACTGTTCAACAAATCATATAGGAAACAAATCTTGGTTTATTTGAAGTATAAACATAACCTGAATAACAGGGTATTGTTGTCAATTAACTATGACAAACAATAGATTAAAATGGCAATACTAACTCAATGGTATTTACTTCTGAAACAAGACTGACCAGTTAATGAGTGCATTTGCATGACATACTAAGCCAGAATACTTCTCCATCAATCTTCTCATCTGGTCCTTCTGTCCACAGAAACAGCTAAACAAATTTATTTTATAACTTGTTCGTCTACTTTTTTCCTTCTCCTACCCAGATAGAGTTAGAAGTCATTGCTTGCCCTGATTTGACTAGGCAGAAAAACCAAGGATATTCCTTCACATTTCATGGAAAATAAACCACAGACCATGATTTGTTAGCTGCTCCCATGGTCAAGAAAAGGCAAACAGAAACAGTCAAGCAATGTGTACCAAAGACAGGTTTAGCTATGGGTTTTACAGAAAATGTAATGCAACTGGTATGATTTAATTGCCATTATTTTCTGAAAGTCCATAGACTGCATAAATATTTAAAATACATTATTTTCTGTGAAAAAAATCCAGCCTATTTTATGAATTTTGAATTACATTATATTCAAAATTACATTAAAAAAGATCAAAAGCTCTGATATGGAAAAAATACTTTGTTGGAGAACTGGATACAATGTTAGGGAATAAGCAATAAAGTGATATGCAATGCATTTTTGGCTTTTTTTTTTTTTTAGAACTATCAAAAAAGATGAATCACCACACCAACCTGAAGTAAACATTTTCGGCATACAATTTTGACCCTAGTAAATTTTCCATTTCTGTTTAATCTCTACTCACAGAAAACCACATTTTTTCTGAATCCAGGCTATACCTGAACAGAGCTCTTGACTTAAGCACTGTGGGCTAAATAAAGAACACTGCGTAATTGACTAGTTCCATTTTATAAAGGAAAAAAAATCACAAAATATTATGATTAAAGAACAAACATATCACCCCACTGTCTTCTCAGACAAATACATTCAGATAGTTTTAAAAAATTAGGACCAGATAGTTATTCATTTTACTAATTAAATTTTCATTTCCTATCTAGAGATTTATTGATCAATTAGGTAATTGTGCAAAATCAATTTTCTTGACCTACTAAATTAATTTAAGACTGAAATCCTGAATTCCCTTATCTATCGGTTAAACCTGAATGAATTAATGGAACAATTCTGAATATATATAGGACTATACAACCCATAACCTATGGCTGTGATGGCGAACCTATGGCACGCATGCCACAGGTGGCACGCAGAGCCATATTTGGCGGCACGCAAGTAGTTGCCTTAGCTCAACTCCAGCGTGCATATGCACGCTAGTCAGCTGATTTTTGGCTCATGCAGAGGCTCTGGGAGGGTGTTTTCAGCCTCCAGAGGTGCGGGGGAGGGCATTTTCGCCCTCCACAGGCTCCAAGAAAGCCTCTGAAGCATGGGGGGGGAAACGGACCTACTGGGCCCACCAGAAGTCAGGAAATGGGGCAGTGGGGGGTCATGTGCGGGGAACGAGGCAGCACCGGGGGGGGCGCATGCGCATGCGGGCAGGATACATGGGGGGCATTGAATTATGGGTGTGTGCACGTGTGTGTGTGCGATAGCATGCGTGTGCACGCTTTCGGCACGTGAGGAAAAAAAGGTTCGCCATCACTGACTTATGGGGTCATCTTTTCAGAGATATTTCCTTACCTAAACAGAGAATCAGAATGAGCAAGAGCAAAAAAACAGTAGGAGTAGAAAGAGACTCCGGCCAGCTTGACCTGTAGCTGACTACCCTGTGGCAGCTGATGCTGAGACTGATCTACCTGGCCTCCGGAGGGCTTGGTTGGTACCATTCTACCTGATTTCCAACTGAAAAGGAGGAGCTAAGGTAGAACTGGTCTACTGAACCTCTGGGTGGCAGTGTTGAAGTGACCACAAATTTGCCAAATTTCAATCCCATGGCTGTCATAGGTTCCAGATTTTTGATGCATTCTGTAAATTAGCCCACCTTAGTTCAAAAATTGTTGACTTCTGGTGCAGTGTTTTGCCCAGTTAAAGACAAGGCAGTTTTGGTAGTATAGTGTGTTGTTACTGTCTATATAAGAACTTGAAAAAGCTAATAATGGAGCCAAAACAGAATCAAATGCCTAATTCCACAGCAACAAAAACTTGAGATTACAAATAAGGAAGAACCTAATGGCAGGGTAAATAGATAATGTGATATGTGATTCTAGAAGCATCAGTAATACAGCAGGTCTTATCACACATCAGTAGAAGCCTCTGGAATTATGATACCATGGGATTAAATGTGACTACAATCCAAGATCTTTACAATTTCATAGTCCAAAAAAAGATGAATCTCAGTGGGTATTTGGAATAAAAATCTGCTGAAATTTTTCTAGAAAAAAATAGATGTTCTATCAGAAATTAAAGGGGAAAGGAGATGCTTTATTTCTATCAGAAGTTCTCAAAATGAAAATCATATTTAGTGGTCTATGCAAAAAGGCATCATCTGTGCTGCCCCAAAATTTCTTATGCTGCCTCTCACCTGCCCAAAAAGATTTGAATAAGTGGTTAAAAACTAGGCAAGTTGAAAGGAGAGGAATCAATATAGGCTTAAAAAAATGATAAGGTTAAGAACATGTGGTTTTTGCTACTCCATTTCCCCCTGCCCTCCCTCAGATAACCCCCAGCATAATGTTCACAAGCAGTTTTCAAAAGGTTGTACTATCTTGATTAAACATATACTCTCAGATACTGAAAGGCCTGAAAATCAATTTCAAAATCCAAGAACATTTTTATTCAGAAATACAACTGAGCATAACTGTTTATTTCACACAAAACTTAACCCGTACTTCTTAGCCAGTGCTCTTCTTTCTTCAGGTGTGTAATCTAAAGATCCTATGGCTCCTTCTCCTTTTGTTGGCATAAATCCAATAATAGCAAGCAAGGCAGTTCTTACTGTAGAGAAAGAGAAAGAAAATGAATTATAAAATCTGCTGTACTGAGGTACTATGGTCTTTTTAACAGCAGAGATTTGCTTCTTTATCAAACTTTCCTCACTGCCAATAATAGTTGATACTTACTGCTCCAAGATGGTTGCCATGTTTCAGGATGATGTCCTGAGATGCTTAAACAAATTTTCTTTCCCACTTCAAATCTACCATTGGCCTTAAAAAGACAAATTGAGAAGAAAAAAAATCATTCATCACTTTTTTTAAAAAGAAAACTAAGATTTAGCATTACTCACTGTGTGGCATATGGATTTGAGACGTGTCATCATTGTGGTTTTGCTGACGTAAGCCAGATATGGAATGTCGGAAAAGCAGAAAAAAACAGCTCAGTTGTGGCCTTAAAGGGCAGCTGTGTTGTCACAGTCTTGATGAGCTGACCTGGCTGCTATCAAGGGCTGGTGTAGAAAAGTTTTGAGTGGGCAGACCCATTGGCAGAGTGAGGGAGAAAGCTAAAACTGCTTTTCCAGCATACATGAATAAAAAGCTACTTATGATTTCCTAAATAATGGATCTGTTTATTATTTTAATCTGTTTATTATTTTAATATATATAAAAACTATCAACACCAATAAAAAGGAAATAACTGGAATGGTCTCAAATACCACTTGCTGCTGATAATCATTTCCAAAAATTGTAAACTTATTTTTCCTTTGCATGTGAAAGCAACCATGCCTCATCCATTCTTCAAACATTTCCAATTCTTCCTGCATAAAAGAGCAGATAACTGCTAGTTTCCCTGAGGGAATAGAGCAGTGGTTCCCAAACTTTTTCAGTCCACCGCCCCCTTGGTGCTACAAACTCATCCTCACCGCCCCCCACCCCATCCCCTCAGGTGGGCATGGCTTAGTGGTCAGGTGACTGGATGGAAGGAAAAGAAAGGAAAGGAAAGAGAAAGAAAATGAAGGAAGGAGAGGGAAGGAAATGGAAGGAGGAAGGAAGGGAGGGAGGGAGGAAAGAAAGTAGGAAGGAAAGAGAGGGATGGAAATTAAAGCTGAAAAGGAGAGGGAGGAAGGAAAAGGAAGGGAAGGAGGAAGGGAGGGAAGGGAAGTAGGAAGGAAAAAGGGGGGAAGGAAAGGGAAGGAAGGAAAGTAGGAAGGAAAAGGAGGGGGAAGGGAAGGGAAGGAAGGGAAAGAGACAGAAGGAAGGAAAGGAAAGGGAAGGAACTGAGGAAGGAAAAAGAGGGAGAAAAGGAAGGAAGGAAAGGAAAGGAAAGGAAAGAAGGAAAGGAAAGGGAGGCAGGTGAAGGCGGCAGAAACTCTGGCGGGCAACTGTTCCCGATCTCCCCCCCCCCCATTGCTGCCCTCTTTCTGGACCGACTTTCCGGCCGCGGCGCCTCTTGGCCGAAGGAGCGGAAAAGAGGCAGCTGCAATTTCCCCACAAGGTCTCCCTCCTCCTCCTCCTCCCGCCCCCCCAACCCAGCCCCTGCCTGCCCCTCCACCCAGCCCCTGTCCGCCCCCCCCCCAATCCCGTGTCTTACTAGTTTAACAGCTCCGTGTTTCTGTCGGCTGGTCTCTAGGGAAAAAAGCTTACAAAATACAGAAACTCTTCTCGCTGCGAGTTGTTAATTGCTCACCCTCGCGAGAAGAGTTTCTGTATTTTGCAAACTTTCCAGGGGTCTCCAACCTTGGCAACTTTAAGACTTGTGGACTTCAACTCCCAGAATTCCTCAGCCAGCTTTGCTAGGAGTTGAAGTCCACAAGTCTTAAAGTTGCCAAGATTGGAGATCAGTGCAAAGAGACCAGACGACAGACACATGGAGCTGTTAAAAGTCCAGTAAGATGCCCATCTCGCGGCCCGCCCAGTCCCCGCCGGGAAAAGAGTGGTGGGAAAAGCGGCGAGCGGGTGATTGGGTGGACATGGGTGGCGGCGCGGGGACAGGACCGGTGAACCACCTACCGCCCCCCTGGCCCCTCTCACCGCCCCCCTGTCACCACCCTTACCTCTCACCGCCCCCCTAAGGGTTCCCACCGCCCCCTGGGGGGCGGTACCGCCCACTTTGGGAACCACTGGAATAGAGGGTTAATTTATTTTTTTAAGTGTTAGATGAAAACATGACCCTGTATTTCATGGTGATTTTACTGGTGAAAGATTTTATAGGTGTGTCATTGTTGTGAACCATGCCTGATGCAGTGGATATCATACAAGGGGTGGGGGTGGGGGGAATGATTATAGCTTAATCCTAAAAATCCAGTGTAACTTAATGGCTGTGTGTTGACAGTGAAAGGTTAGGAAAAACAATTACTTAATTTTTTTTCTTAAAATTATTTTACATATTAAGTAATTGAGACTTTTAACAATGATCGAATAATCTAACAAAGCATGTGTGGTTTTCTAGCTGACACCTGAAGTTTGTTACCGTTAAGAGAATAATACTTGGTGGTTTCATAGGATATTCTGGTGGTAGCACTATTCTTCCATGATAAACTCCTCCATCAAACTCTGAATCTGGGGGACCTCTTACAGTAAAATGCCACTCAAAAAGATTGTCCTACAAAAGAAAAAATGGAAATATAAACAGCCAATCACTCTCACTCAAAAATACATCAAATTAAATTTGAAGTAACATTTCCCTGACTGCCCTCATTATGGTTAAATAGGTCATAACTGGCATATTAAAGTTTATTTCCTTGAATCAACAATCTGACTATACCATCCCAATTTAATAGTCCCACTCAGTTGGTAAGCAAGATTGTTAAGCAAGACATGATTATGTCTTCCAATTTCACTGCCAGTTTCTCTGTTGACTCCTGCTTGTTGGAAGCCAGTTATAAGGCACGAAAATGGCAATCACATGACCATGAGATGCTATGATGGATGTAAATAGGATGACGGTCATAAAACTACATTTTCAGCTCTGACATAACTTCAAATGGTTGCTAAACAGGGCAGTTGCTCTATGAGGTCTATCTGTACCATTGTTTAAGGGCCATACTCAAAATTGGTTGGGGCAGCAAAGCTATCAATAGTTACCAATAAAAGTGAATATTGTACATATTGTAGGTGAGGTCAGGATTTTCCCCCTGTGCTGGGCAGAACATTGAGTGTTTTATTTTTTTTTTAAACTACCATAAGCCTTTCTTAGGGCATATATCTGTTTACTTTCCATCAACAATGGTTAGCAGCCATTGTGCTAATTTTTGACAATTATGATTGAAGATGATGGGGAGAGGGCACTAAAAAGAGGTTCAGAGGCAGAACGTCCATGCTTGCCTCCTTTTAATTCTCTAAATTCAATTTATCCCTTAGCCATGAATTGCATACAAAATGGGCATCCACTAACCTCTAAAGGCTGGGCATGATAATGGTCTGTTGCCTCTTTCAGTTCAGCAGCTTCTTTCATTAAACGTTTTACAGCTGAAAGAAAAAATAATGGTATATGACTATGTGAAGTATTACCGCACTATTGGCTGAGCACATCAAAACTTATTCCCAACATTTATTGATAAAGGAAGTTCCAAAATGTACATTTGTCTCTCAAATGTCATGTTTAGAAAGAGTGTTAACTTGAACTTAAACCATGATAATATTAAATGATATTATACTATAGTTATTTAATGGGGAAAATATCCATGTCCTGAAGGGCAATAGAACATCTGAAAATAAATGTAATTTGGCAGTTTTTGTTTCAGTAATTGGATTCAGACTAATCTACAAAGAAAATATTTTAATGTTTCCAAGTTTGCTAATCACATAGTTGATACTTTTAATTGTTGTAAATGAAAAAGGAAGGGAAGGAGAGAGGTGAATCACATACTCAGCATGAAGTAATGGAATAAAAATGATGTTCTGTCATAGCATGGGCTAAATTTTTTTGATACAATATAGATCAATATCCATGTCCTGAAGGGCAATAGAACATCTGAAAATAAATGTAATTTGGCAGTTTTTGTTTCAGTAATTGGATTCAGACTAATCTACAAAGAAAATATTTTAATGTTTCCAAGTTTGCTAATCACATAGTTGATACTTTTAATTGTTGTAAATGAAAAAGGAAGGGAAGGAGAGAGGTGAATCACATACTCAGCATGAAGTAATGGAATAAAAATGATGTTCTGTCATAGTATGGGCTAAATTTTTTTGATACAATATAGATTTGGATAAATGGCAAAAGCTTTGGGAGAGAAATCGGAAACTGTCAATGGCCACATCATACAAGGAAAATCTCTATAAAATGTTCTATAGGTGGAATCTGCCCCTGGCAAGATTAGCCAAATGTTTAACAATATCTCCCCAAACTGTTGGGAATGTAAACAAATACCTGGCACATATTACCACATGTGGTGGACCTGTATAAAGGCAAGGAAATTTTGGATACAAATTCATATGTGGTTAGAAAAAAATGACCAGACGACATATAGAGTTTAAGCCAGAATTATTTTTATTAGGCATTGTATCAGATGGTTATGATAAAGGGACAATATACCTAATATTACACATCTTGAGTGCAGCAAGAATTGTGTATGCGCAGCAATGGAAGAGCAAAAACACCCCTTCAGAGGAGGAGATGATAAGGAAAATACTAGTCTGTGTGGAAATGGACAGACTAATGCTAAAAATAAAAGATAGAGGAGAATACTATGCTACATGGAATAGATTCTATCAATGGTTAGAAACACAAGGTAGAAGTTGGAATGCGAAAGAATCAGGTTAGGTGGATATGGAAAGAGATACTATGTAGGTATTAGAATGTAGGTATTAGAATGATAGATAAATTGACATTCTAGAATATGATGGTCAGAAATAACTGTACAACACTAGCACTGTTTAAAATAGTATATATGTTATTTTGTTTTTACCTTTATTTCACGGCAAGTGGAATGCCAGGACAATTACACTGTATTCAATATATCTATATGTAAACAATACAAATATATTTTTTAAAAAATTATGTTCTGTCAGAGGAATTAGAATCCCAAGCACTCCTTGTATTACTTAAGAAAAAGATGCACAAAGGAATTATCAAACTTTCCTTTTTGGGAAATGATACATGCTACAACTAAACTGAATGTAATTGCTCTCCAATCTTTGGGGACAGAGTTTATGGAGAAGTCTTTGAGAAATGCTGGGGTGACTCTTGAAAGAAAAGCTAAGCTTAATGGATCCTCACCATAATTATGCAAACACATTTTTATTAGTTCTATTTAGATCTTGGCTCAAATACTTCTCAGGTACAATTGTAGTTCACTGGAGTCAGTTATTAATAAAAGAAATTGACACAATATTTGAAAAGGCATAAGGGAGTTTTGTCTTAGGAAGTGGCCATGCCTGACTAAACCATTCTAGGTTCAAACTAAGCAGACCAGATTTAGTAATATTTGAATGAGGACTGTAGGCTAAAACTGGGAAATCCCAAAAATATTCCAGAATATTCCAGAAGAAGGTAATGACAAACCATACTGTTGCCAAAAAACCTGCATAGATGCATTCAGACCAGGAATTAAAACCAATCTAAAGGAGACTGTCTTTTCAAGGAACTCCAAATAATCAGAATTAAAATACAGGTAGTCCTTGATTTACGACAATTGAACCCAAAGTTTTGGTTGCTAAGCAAGACAGTTGTTAAATGAAGCACCTGATTTATATGCCTTTTTTGCCACGGTTAAGCGAGTCACTGCAGTTATTAAGTGAATCATGTGGTTGTTAAATGAATCTGGCTTACCCCCATTGACTTTGCTTGTAGGAAGCCAACTGGAAAGGTTACAAATGATGGTCACGTGACCCTGGGATACTGCAACCATCATAAATACATGCCAGTTGCCAAACGACTAAATTTTGGTTATGGGACCATGCGGATGCTGGAATGGTCATATATGTGAAAACCGGTCATAGGGTACTTTTTTCAGGGCCATTATAACTTCAAATGGTCATTAAACAAATGGTTGCAGGTCAAGGACTAATTATACTTTTAATAAAAACAGCTTGCTATTAGGTATTCCTGCAAGGGTAAAAGGAATTTTTGAGTGGGCTTGTTTTTCACATTATACAAATTATGCAAATCATAAAAATCATAATGCCTTGTCCTCAGATGAGAGATTGCCACCTGCTGGATTAAAACACTTTGTTCTTCATCTAGATTACGAAACAGAACATTAACAGACATTAATAGACAGTCAAAAATTATACTAAATAGAAGACATTGGCTTTTAAAATAAACCTGAAGACTTTGCCTTTTCAACTCTTGGCAACCATTTATGTGTAAAAGTTTCTCAAAAATTACCCTTATCAAGGTAATTCCAACTCTAGGAGCAAGTACTGCACCATTACAAATATACCCATTATTTGTAATAGTATGGTACAGTAAAAATATTTTTAAAATTCCCACAATAAACATTAACAATGCCACATATTGCAAAGAAAAAAAAAGCCTTAACTTCAAATTTAAGCCACATACTATACTTATTTATCCATATATCCATGTATACCATATATAAACATGCAAATTATAAATTGACATATCTAAATTTAATAAGGCAAAAATCCATGGGCCTTATTTTGGTCATATCAAAATGTATATAGCCTACAAGAAATAAAACAATATTTTTATGGGTTTTAGGGTGTGTTCGTCAGTTTTTTACTTTGGACAACTACCTGAATAAGTCCCTGCAGTTTTCTTGGCAAAGTTTTTTCAGAAGTGGTTTGCATTACCTCCTTCCTACTTGTGTGTGTGTGTGTGTGTGTGTGTGTGTGTGTGTGTGTGTGTGTGTGTGTGTGTGTGAGAGAGAGAGAGAGAGAGAGAGAGAGAGAGAGAGAGAGAGAGAGAGAGAGAGAGAGAGAGAGAGAGAGAGAGAGAGAGAGAGAGAGAGAGAAGCCCAAGGTCACTCTTTCGGTTTCCTGCCAAAGGCGGGGCAGAACTCAGTCTCTGGGTTTCCAGTCTGATATCTTACCACTACACCAAAACATAATGCAAGCTCCAGTCTCAAAAATCCATATGCATAGACCAGGAAGAATTGTAGCTAAAATCTCAAATGCATGAAACTTTTTAACCAGGAAGATTACTTGGATTTGGAATGGCATCCAGGCAGCTGCATATTCAGAAGCACTAGTTAATCAGGACACAAGTTAGGTTTGATTACACTTATTTTACATTTATTTAACATTTACTATAGTTAATATATTTTTCCTATTCATGTACTTAATAATCTTCCCTTCCTGTCACATCAAAATGTATAATTTGGTTCCCATTTTCAGGGATTCTAGGGATTTTTGCTATTGGTAAACCTAGAGTTGAATTGGTATTCCCCCCCAAAAATTTTTTTTAGAATCAATAGATTTGATTAATTAACATTCAGTGGCATCTGCAAGGTCCTACTACTTTTATCATTTTGTTGTGGCATTATGGTGCAAGCTCTTGAGTATTTATGGTGCACACAAGACATCACAAGGCACACAAAATAGTGGTGGGACTTCAGTTGCAATGTTGGAACACTACTTTCATCAATATAAACCCCTATGATGACTATGCCACAGTAAACATTCAACATAGAAGGCTCTGCAGTGTTAACTTAATCCTAAAGAAACGTACAGCAGGAGAAAAAGATTATTTCAGGAGAATTAAAAAAGAAATCAGAGGGAAGATAGAAGACAAGAGCAATAAAGCCGAGGTGTGTACAACAGGTCTAATGATGTTTCATGGCTATGGTCTCTATGACATTTCTTCATCATCTAATTCATTTCTGAATTTTGGTTTTCCAAATTGCTACCAAGTGCCTTTCTTATCCGCCTTCTCTAGTCTTTTAATTTTCTACATATTATTTTAGGTTTATTTTAACAATATATTTTTATTTATTAAAAAGTTGTATTAACTTTTTAATAAATATGATCATCACATTTAATAACTTTTTAATAAAATGATCATCACATTTCATTGCAGGATTACTTTCCCTTGTAACTGTTACAAGAGGAGCTGGTTTTGGTTAGTGTATATCCAAAAGCTTGGGCATAACAACCACAAACTTGATTTGGTATTACACAATGAAAGTCCCCCAGTTTCAGGACAGGGTTAAAATGTGGTATGTGAAAGAAACATCTGTTCAAAGTTCCCTGAATACAAAGAACTAATGACATTGTTCTTTGGATCTTAGCCGTATTGATTCTAAACGTTTTCTTTAGTAAGGCAATATATAGTCAACAAACTGTAATGCAATGTAGACCAGATTAAGAAATAGATGCCACATAGCCCAAAATGTTTTTTAAAAAAGATGGGCTACTGTCACACACTTGCAAGTCTGAATGTATTTCCCCTCTTCCGTCTTTTATATTCATATGAATTAGGGGAGTGCTTTTCTAAGATGGTTTTATAACTCTCCATCCTTATCTGGGTTTCTGCAATGTTTACCTACTTGCTGCCTTGATAATGGAGCTTCTCATCAAGATCATCCTTTTACTTTCTACATCAGGTGTCCAACCCTTTGGGGCTGCATACTGTCCTGGGCAGCTGATAATGCGGCTCCACAAGATCATAAACTTTTAACATTATGTGAGATTATATATATATATATATATATATATATATATATATATATATATATATATATATATATATATATATATATATATATATATATATATATATATATATATATATATATATATATACATACACACACACACACACACACTGTATACATATATATATACACACACACTGTATACATATATATACAGTATGTGTGTATGTATGTATGTATGTATGTATGTATGTGTATATATATATATATATATATATATATATATATATATATATATAGTAAAATTTATTATTTATTATTATTAAAATTTTATTATTTATATTTTATATGTGGCCCAAGACAATTCTCTTTGCTTAATGCGGCCCAGGCAAACCAAAAGGTTAAGACACTCATGTTCTACACTATCACCATATCTTGTGACAATGACTTCCACAAGTTAATGCACTGTGTGAAAAAGTATATCTGTTTTAAATTTTCCAAGCAACTTCACTGGATGATCAGGGTTTCGAGAAAGAGAGAAAAATGTTTCCCTGTCCAATTTCCTCATGCATTCATACATCTCTTTCATGCTCAAGCTGATTTTTTGACAGCCCTCTTTTGCCCTTTTTCTAATTCCATTACAAATGTGGTGGCCAGTACTGTACATAGTATTCTAGATATGAAATGCCATAACTTTGTATAAGAACATTACAAAGGTTTTAGTTTTATTTTCAATCTTTTTCATAAAGGCCCAAGATAGAATTTCCCCTTTTTCACCATTGTTGTGCATTTAGCTATGCACTATGACCTTAAGATTTTTTTCCTGGATTGCTACATAGTCTTTCTGAAACAAATGCCCATTAAAAAAAGGTAGGACAGTATGTTTTGCTCTTGTTTAATGTAAACAGCCTGTTCACTGATCTACTTGTTCTCAAACAAAAGACATGGAAACCAAGCCCAAAAGACAAAGGTCTCTAGCCTGCTGCATTACTCAGAAGAAGCACAATAATTTTAACTTTAATTTCAGTATAAATAGAGTGCACATCTGATACACAGCAACCACTGACATTCTGTTGGTGTGGCTTCATATATTTTCTATAATAAATCTAGTTATCCAAGCTTTTATCCCTTTGGAAATCTCTTGATGTTTTTGCCTTATCAGTCAAGACAGGCCTGATAGAAGCAATTCTGCATTATATAGTAAGAAAATATATTATTTTCTTGCAGTTCTATCACTCTTATCTGTACAACTTCAGTGTAAGTGCAAATAAGTAGTTTATATACTTTCCTTATCTTTTTTTTAAAAACAGCTTTGATCTGTTTGCATCTGTGTAACATAACTTTTTATTATTTATATCACACCTTTATTATTTAATAACTTAAGATGCAAGCATATCTACGGTAGTACTCCTTCCTCCTTGTATTTTTCCCAGAAGAACCACCCTGTGAGGTGGGTTGGGCTGAGAGGGGCATGGGCCCAAAGTCACCCAACTGGCTTTCATGCCTAAAGTGGGACAAGAACAGTCTCCTGGTTTCTAGGCTAGAGCCTTAACCACTAGACCAGGGGTATCAAACCGTGGGTCGGATGCATCACATGCAGGCCACGCCCACACCAGCTGCGTGAATAGGAAAAACATCACAAAAGTCACATGATGGCAATGTGATGCAGCGAGTTTTGACACCCGTGCACTAGACCAAACTGGCTCTATTACTATAGCTGAGATATCTTTGCTTTTTAATGTTACATTTGCAGGAGTATGGACTTCCTTCACTTTTATGGATAGTGTGTAACACTGTGAGGGCTAATCAAATTCTACATTTCCAACTTGGCTAGATATATAACAATTAACGGGGGTTATTCCTATGCACAATTAATATCTGATGCTATTATCAGACAGGGATACTACAGCTTTAACTGATAGCTCTAGTTGGAAAATAATAGTGGGCAGTGATAATTATGATAACTTTCATTCTTGATAACAGCATCTTGGCTTTACATATTTTTCTCCTTTTCTATTAAGACTATTTTTGTTTTTCTACTCAGAGCAGATGGAATATTTTTCTGTGAATGCATAGTCATATGGTAACATTTATTCTGAGGAGGACAGAGAGGCAGGAAAAGCAATGGTCACTCTTCCAGCAAATAAAATCTGAACACATATTCTCCTGAGACAATTCTTAATCTGCCAGATCTGATTTCTATCTGTCCTATCATGACAGTTTTTGTTGCAGAGAAGTTATGTCATTGTTGAATATTATGTTTTATAGGAGAGTTCAAAAAAGGAAACTGAATAGTTTAAATATTCATAAGTTCTGGATGTAGCATCTGTCCGTGTCTTCAGGGTACTAAAAAGGAGAGGGGCAGGGAAGGGGAACAGAAGATAGATAACACTAAAGTCAAAGTACATCTAAGTAATCTCTTACACAATATTAATTGGACTTCCCTGAAATAAAGCTGGGGTGGTGCAGTGGTTAGAGTGCAGCACTGCAGGCTACTTCAGCTGACTGCTAGCTGCAGTTCAGCTGTTCAAATCTCACCGGCTCAAGGTCGACTCAGCCTTCCATCCTTCCGAGGTGGGTAAAATGAGGACCCAGATTGTTGGGGGCAATATGCTGAACTCTGTAAACCGCTTAGAGAGGGCTGTAAAGCACTATGAAGCGGTATATAAGTCTAAGTGCTATTGCTAAGTGCTAAAATACTTAATAGGAAGATATCCTAAATATGACGTTGCAATTCTTCAAGTAAACAATGGAAAAACACCACCATAATAATCCAGAAATTTTACATCTGCATGAAACCTTAGGTCTGCTGGGTTATCTTTTGACAACACCGCACCTACTTATTAAAAAAAAAAAACCAACCCTGAATCAACTGTACATGCCCCATCGAATATAAGCATATCCACTCAATTAATAGCCTCTACATTTGGCAGTGGAATTGACAGTGCAATATTGTGTAATTATGCCTTTATTTTTAAAGGTTCTTTAAAATACGTATGTCTTTTAAGGCTTTTAAGATATGATGGGTGTGGTGTGGTGAGAGAGAGAGAGAGAGAGAATTATATACATAATCATGAAAGCAATAACAGAAGTTAGATAGAAAAACGAAACTAAGAGTCCTTGTTCCGCTCCCCTCCCATCATCCGCCCGATGGGTTCCAGGGTTCTCCGGCTCCTCTCACTGCCTTTTTTAGGGGATTCGGCAACCAGAGACAGAAATACAAGCCACGTCCCTTGGGTGGAAGAAAGGTCCTGATGGGGGAAACGGCGGAGCAGCGCCCACGAGAGCTCATAAGAGGGCCCCCTTCAACTACCAAACGGGAGCGATGCAAAAGGCAAGACGGAGCCCCCGCCGGCTCCGGCCTAGCCGTGCACCAAGCCTCGGGCTTGCGTTGGCGGTGCCTCCCCCCCCCTCAGGCGCTGTCAGCCACGCAACTGCCTCCCGCGAAAGACTTCCGCGCTGCCCGGCGCCTGCCGGCTTCACTTGCCCGCCTTCGCTCCCCCTGTCTTCGGCGACTCACCGGGGCTTTTGAGATTGTAGCGAGCCTCCATGACGGAGCCTTCCTTGGGATGCCTTCCTTCTCCGCCGGGCGAAGCGCAGCGGTCCGGCCACGTAAGGCGTTTCACAGTGACAACAACGCCGCCGGTATAGCGGCGTCGAGGCGAGAGGAGGGAAGTGACCAGGCTCCCTCCCCACTCCCTCCCTCGCTTCTTCCCGGAGGTATCGTAAGCTTTGCCTTCGCCGCCGCCCGGAAGTTCCCCTGACGTGGCGGCAGCCCTTAATGGCTCTCTTCTCAATTTGGTTTCCATGTAACTTTTAAAGAAACAGAATAAGCGTGCATAAGCGCACCATCGTGCCTACTGTCCCTATCCTTCTGTCCTATTGTCTAATTTTTTTTACCTATACATACTTTGCTTTTGTTTATGTTTATATCATACCTGTTATCTTGTACACGTGTTGAAAAAATAAATAAATAAATAAAATAAAAATACTGTAGCCTCTCTCAGCTAAGTTATTTTGCTTAAGTCCTGTTGTTTCCTTCATATAGAACCCAAACAGGTGCATCCCAAAGGTGCTTTTTCAGGAGGCAACTGACTTTCCTGTTTTTTCTTTGAAGACTTTTCGCTTCTCATCCAAGAAGCTTTTCCAGCTCTGACAGGATAGTGGGGAATGCAGACAGCTTGACCAGCTGCATCCTTTTAGGGGGTCGTTGAAGCACTTGGAGGTTTATCTGTGTCCTCAGGGTCATCTGAGTAGTGCTCCTGGTTTCTGTAGTCTGAGGACACAGATAAACTTTCAAGTGCTCCAAGGAGCCTCTAAAAGGATGCAAATTACCAGCTGTCTGCAAGGAATAAAAATTCTTCCATTCCCCACTATCCTGTCAGAGCTGAAGAAGCTTCTTGGATGAGAAGCGAAATGTCTTCAAAAACAAAGTCCAGTTGCCTCCTGAAAAAACATCTTTGGGACAACCATGACCTGGATGATTGAGAATCTCTACAAAACAGGTGCATACACATAGTATGTACTCGACCATAATGTGTTTGCTTTTGTTAAGTACCACAATTGTAGTTTGCAAACCATGACTTATTACGAAGTGTCACGCGTGAACCCAAACACAATTCTTTTTAGACGTACTGCATGTAGCAGGTCACACGGTGCTTTGCTCCAGCTTTTTTACTTAGAATTTCTGAAGTCCCATATAATACCAATACTACCAGAGCTATGTTTCTTTCCAGTTGGCTTCCAGGTTGGTTACCATCTTTAAAATCCAACATAGTGTTGTCCCCAATTTGGGTCTGAGCCTGATGCCGAGGCTGATGAAGGACACCAGACCATGAGGTGAAGGTTTCATTTCCTTTTTATTGGAGCGCTCCAAGAAAAGGGGTCCCAAAATGCTAAGACCCAAGACAAAGGATTAAGAAAGCTTTATACGTTTTTGCTAAAGCAGAAGGCGGGACAAGCGGGGATAATAAGAAATATAATCTAATAAACATTTTAGTAATGAACTAACAATTTGTACTATTGGTCTCCAACCATCCCTATTCCTAAGTCTTGGCTAATGAGTGCTTCAGGAGTTATCTAATACACATTCTATGTGCTCCTGACTATCTCTATTCCTAACTTTTAGCTGAGCTATGCAAGATGTCTCTTTGTTACTGTTCTGTCTTCTAACCACCTAGAATTGCTACAAGTGTTACATGTACATATTCTCTGTGAATAAGCATTCTTTGTTCTTGCCAGACAGACCACAATTACAGGCTTCCAGGCCCAGGGTCTCCTTTCAAGTGTATGCCATAACCTTGCTTTGTTTTAGCAGCCAGCCCATCAATAGCTTGGACCCTGCATCCCTTTATTCCATCCTGAAACTGAAGGCTCAAGGTGTGCCCGCAGAGTGCTTACTGAGAGTCCCTATCTTTTGTGACCATTTTTTTTTCTTTAGAAGCTCCCCATTTGTGGAATATTCACTAGATATAAGGCTGGCATATTCCTAGTATTTTAGAAGCGGTTGGAACTTTGGCAATGGAAAGATTGCATTTGTAATGTGCAATAGCACCATTAGCCTGAATGCATGAAATGCAATTATGGATTAGAATTTCTTGAATTTGCTGTAATATTGTACATTACAGACATTGAGGGTACAGCTATACACCACTTGGAATTATATGATTGAAGCAGAATAAAAGCTCCTCAAACCACCATAGAAATAAATCTAGACTCATGGAGAACAGTTGACAGAAAAATGGCCTGTTATTTCCCCCTCATTTGTATAGATTCGCTTCTGAATATGAATGAAACAATAACAGAAGTAGAGAAACAGCTCACCCCTCTTGCAGTGTTAGAAATGTAACTGTTGAATTGTGGACTACAGTATTCTAATGAATTAAGTAGATTCATTTTGGGTTATGCAGTTCTCTGCTCACATCATTGGAGTTTAGATCACTAAAATGCTGCCAGAATGCCCCCCAATATCATTCGAGTACAGTACTCTTTTCTTGGCTGAACCGAATTTGAATTACAGAATGGCAGATAGATTGCTGCCTTCCTCATTCCAAAAGGCCTACCCTGTGTAGTACTGACTTTCAGATACATATCCATGAGTTAGGCTTGTCATTAAATTGAGATGATTTATTTCAGATGAGCAGATCTGGAGATACTTGCTTTGTTCAACACAGATAACGTTACAATTCTTAGGCAATTTGTAGCTCTAATTTTTTTGTATGAATATGAGTTTGTCTGTACACTAATACACACACGTACATATGCATACGCACCTACTACCAAAGGAGGAAAAATATCTTTATATAATTCCAATGGGTTAATAATTCAAATCAGAATTTAAAAAGTAGCAGATTGGGGGGGGGGGTCTTTACAAAATGTGAGACTTGAATAACTAATGATCTAACTTTGTGTCTTTCCCTGAAATCATACTGTTAAGGAACTTTTTTACTATATTAGCAGTCTCTAGTAGGTCACTTTCAATGATTGTAATGTATCAATAATGAAAAAAAATGATTGTAAAATTGAATATTACATGTACACCTCAATTCATAATCATGAGCATTTCAAATACTACACTAACATTTTAAATCAACTCTTTTGAAAAACTAGAAACAATTTTACAAGAGAGAGAGAGAGTGGCGTAACTGCTGAATAATCTCTTGCTTTTCGAAAGCTTTGGCTCCAGAAGGATGATTTCCTTTAAGCTTCTTTTTCATTTTTAACTTCATTAACTGGAAAGAACAAGCTATCCTTAATTGCCCAATCATGTATCTGGTGTGAAGAAAACCAGAAGAAATTGATATACCTTTCAAACAGACAAAATGTCTGTTGTATATATTTATAAAGATAAGCAAAACTAGAGAGAATCCTATGAGATTATTATTTTTTAACTCAAAAACAAGTATGTCTTCAGATCCTTATGTTATAATATACTGCTGTTTACCAGAATTCTAGCAAGCATATGCAAAATCCATCAGTTCAAACTATTCAGTGTCTCTTTGAACTATGCCATTCAAGGAGTGAATAGGTAGTTTCCATAAGTAAATCATCCAAACTAAAAATGGTTTCAGGTATTCCAGCCGAGATGTTTCATATGAAACATCCTTTCTGGAATACTGCAAACAGCTTCTGGAATTCTCAGAAATGTTCCAAGAAAAAGTCAACTCTCCAATTTTTCAAAGCTGGTTATTACCAATTAGTATTTCTACAAATTACTGGAGTTTTCTAGCACACCAATCTTGCAATTAAAGGCAGGATCCAACTCTAGAATCTAGATCTCCTGCCTTGTTAGTATGCACTTTATAGTAACTCTCAGGAGTAAACGATGTCACTCAGATTTAAAAGGGACTGGACATTTCTCTTTTGGAGTCATTATGTACGTACTTGTGCTTTACCCTTTCTGCACAAAATTATTAAAATTCTCCTTTTTATTAAACCAGGGTACTTTTTTCCACAGTCATTCTCAAATGTAAAAAATAAACAAACCAGACACAACATACATCCATTTCAAAATAAGTCTGTTTATCGAAAGTTACTTTTATGTAGAGACAATATAAAGAATAGAGAGGATTTTTCCCATAATTTATGGAATGATTGGGGAGATACTCAATTTCAAAGATTTTTTAAAAACAAACTTTTTAGTGTACCAGTAAGGACACCTAACGAATGTTTTTATTGCTATTGTACTGTACTTTTAATTTCCAGCTTACAAGATGGAAAATATTCACATGTTAAAAAGTCATCTTACCACGTTTTCTTGATTGTTCATTTGTGTGCAGCATGTAGGCATACTATGATATATATTCTACTCAAGACTATACATAAAAAGTAACATTTTGTTTATCAAAAGTCCATTTTCATCATGAAATCAGTCGAAAGTGCAAAACAGGTCTGTCCTTAACATGAACACAGGATATGATTTACAGTGTTTTGAGGAGTGGCTAGTGTGGAAAATTCCAACTGAAGAGTACACCAGTCCCATTGTCTGCTGGTTCTCAAATCTGATACCATTACAGCAAATAATAGGCCTTAGGTGCTACCAGCGGGCATTAAGAGTTCAATTACAGTGGCATTCTAGGTGTGCCATTATGTGTGGCCCTTTTATTCTTCTGTACTTGGTTCGGATTCTTTTGAGTTTTGACTACTTTCATTCTCACTTCAAACACTTCATGTATGGCCTTGCGGAAGCAGTGGAAATTGTAGTCTATTAGTCCTAAGGAAAAAGAAAACACATGTGAATTGGTTTGTCCAGTCTGAAAACCAAGAGGCGGCATGCTGAATGTCTCACCTCCTCCAAAGTTTCATGGGTTGTAGAGCCACAGAGCAGCTTTTTCAATGCTAGTCCTCAAACTTTGGAATACTCTTGTCATAAACATATGTCTGGCTCTTTCCCTCCTTGCATTTCTTAAGGGTCTGAAAATGAACTTGTTCAGGTGTGCTTTTTAGCTTGGACAATGGAGCAACTATTTTTGTTTATTTTGTTGTTGTTATATTCTATTGTTTTTGTTTTGCTCCTTTGAGCTCCTGCCCAAAGTCATTATTATTTACAAAATTTGTAATTTCCTCGAAGTAAAACATGAAAAACAAAATAATTTTCCATAGTGCAACTACCATTCCCCCCTCCTTTTTTCCCTATTCAGGTTGCCTGAGTAAAAAAAACCTTAAAGCTTAAAAGTTCACAACAAATTTACTCACTAGATCTAATTTTGCATTATTAAAATGGGTTTTAGCTTAGTTTTAATCACCAGACAGTACTATCATTATTTATTTATCAAAAGAAAAAAAATATCCAGGGCCCATGATTTAAACTAAAGTATGTATCATATATATAGAGAAAGAGAAGAGGTTTTTTTTTAAATTGAGAAAGTATTTTCCAGAAGCTTTGGGGGAAGGAAACAATAAATAAAGAAAAAACCTTTGGACAGGATCCCAAAAGGCATATCCAGTGGTATTTTTCCCTTGAAAGAACAGACTCCAGTGCAATTTTGAAACTTCTTGTAAATATAAAAGTTTGCTGAAACCCGTATTACGATTCCCTGTTCTAAAATAAGTGTGCATTAATGTAATTTTCTGTTCACTGGCCAATAAAAAGGAGCAAACTGTTTGTTTGTTTGTTTACTTATTAATTACAAATTCTATCTCACAAATCCTCAACAAGCTCAAAGCAATGGATGTTGCACTCTCTTTTCCAATTTTCCCCATAACAGTGTACACTGGGATGAAAAGGTGTAAGTGGCCCAAAGTCACCAATTAGTTTCCATGAGTGTAAGTGGACCTAAAGCTGGTTTTCCCCTATCCCAGTTAACACCTTAAGCCTTAAACCTTAAACTGAACCACACTGCCTCTCTCTCCACAGATCGCTTAACTATGTTTATACATCCCAACACCCTTTACAAAGAAGAATGTAAATGACACATTTTATTAACTATTATGCTGACATATAAGACACATCAGTAGTGGGAAGAAAGAAGGAAGGAAAAGAAAATATAAGAAAGGATATCACCTGATTTCATTTAGATTTAGAACATTTTTGATTTCTTGTGTTCATTTGGAAATCTTTAATACATAGTTAGGTTTAACAATTTAGCTGCTTTGCAGTGACTACATGTAGTAAAATATTTAACAAATTATTTTGTTATAGGAAATGTTCATTAAATCTAAATTTAATCATTTGCCTTACCTCTGTTTACGAATCTACATAATTAGAAGCTCGCTACATTTGTTTTTATCCTTTTAGCTACATAGCAAAATACACTGCCACAATCTAGTCATTCTAATATAGAATGCTGAAATTCATTCCATTCTTCAACCCATTCTCAACAGTATCTCTTACATTTACTAAATAGTTACACATTTTTGGTATTTTGATTTTGATACGATGCTGGCTGGAAGCATGCTAACTGGGGAGTTCAGGGAGTTGAAGTCCACATATCTTAAAGTTGCCAAGGTTGAGAAACATTGTGTTCGATTGTAGGATCAAGACAGGGAAGCATTTTCTTACAAAGGAAAACAAGACTGTAGATAGGTTTAGGCAAAAAAGTTGAATACCTTTTCTCTCAAAGCTTTCTTCTCTGACAAAGCAGACTAGTGCAAGGAACTTTGTCACTTCTTTTAGGTAAAGGACTGTGGCGTTGTTCAATTTTATAATTGCTGTTGATTCTTTATCATAAGGTGTTCCGGCACCATCTTTTTTGAGCCTTAATAGCAAAGGATTGTGAAAGGAAAGAGTTGGGAAAATACAGCATTAATTTGTTATGGTCTAGAGCAGGGGTCAGCAACCCGCGGCTCTGGAGCCGCATGTGGCTCTTTCATCCCTCTGTTGCAGCTCCCTGTGGCTCAAAATATACGTCACATCTGCCAATGTGCGACATCCACTGACATGCAATTTATTAAGCTTTTTGACCCCCGGTAGGCCAACCATGGATAAATCCAAGAAAAGAAAAGTTTCAGAAGAAAACAGAATCTTTAATTCAACTATATATGCTAGTTTTGTGACCGCTCAGGAAATAGTCAGGCACGGGAAGAGTTTTGTGGCTCCCGGTGTTTTCTTTTCTGTGGAAAGTGGGTCCAAATGGCTCTCTGAGTGTTTAAGGTTGCCGACCCCTGGTCTAGAGCCTGTATTTTTATAGTATTATTTAAATATAAATTATATATTATGTGCTTAAGAGTATATCCAAATATAATCTACTGAATTATAAAACAGCTGTGATAGTATTGGTGAAGATAACCACAGTAAATTAAAAGAATTCATATTAAATATAACAATGGAACTATATGATACATAAAAGCATTACTAATATAGTGCTGTAACATTATGGCAGTTCAAATGTCGCCTGAAAGCTTTAAGAGTGGGACCTTTCAAATACTACAGGGAACAACCTTTTAGACTTTATTGCAGAGATAGCTTGCTTGCAAACAAACCACAATCTGCACATGCAGATTTTCTTGGATGATTTTAGTAATCATCGAAATCTATAGTGGTATAAAGAGAAAAGGTCTTCCTTTATTAAAAATCATTTAGACTTTGTATTTCACAAAACCAAAAAAAAATACTGAATTTGGCTGAATGGCTAATTAAGAATCAGTCAAATTGCTTTGTTAGATGTTCTACTCTTACTGCACCAGTTAGCACCATTGCAACTGCTGAACTATGTGTAAAGGAAGCCACAAACAGAATGCCCTACTGCAAACCAAGTGTGAAGTTAACAGGAGTACAGTAGCTGATTTAGATCTGCTTATAGATCCTCTTGGCCAAAGAAACCCTCGGGCCTCCACTGACTAAGAGGATTTTGATAATAACATCAAACTATATATCTATTTAGACTCAAAAATCAGTTTCTTATACTTCAGGGATGTTCTGAGAAATACAAAGTAATAACAAAAAGCAGAAATACCTTCTCTCTGCTACCAATGGATAAATACAATTTATTTATATTTTTTATAAAAATATAAATATATTTATATTTTATTTTTATTTATTAATTATATTTATATTTTTTTAGAAATTCCATTTCAACATCAAATAATCTATTAACTTACTGTATATATAAAGAGGTTTTCTGAAAACATGACTTACCACAATATTGTTCCCCAATTTCTCTTATATAACCAAATAAAATGATACTGTATATATAACCTCTATCTAAAAAAATCAATTATCGTATCTACCCCCCCCAAATCATCTTGAATTTAAAAATTCTCATCTTAAAAAAAGAAAAGAAAGAAATTAAGCAATCCCCTCTCCCTTCATTACCAGATTCTCATCACATCTAAAACTATTCTTCCATTTTTAAGGATAAACTATTGGGAAATAAACTAGCCTTATTCTCGTATCTTCTTCTTTATTAATTTTTCTCCACATCACCCCAACTCTTTCCACTGCAGGCAGTGCACTTCAAAATTCATCATAGGATCTCCCTGATCTTTATATTGGACTACTGTAATGCGCTCTACATGGGGCTACCCTTGAAAAGTATTCGGAGACTGCAATTGGTGCAAAATGCGGCTGCGCGAGCTTTGCTGGGTGTCTTTAGATACACCCATGTAACACCCATACTCCGCCAGCTGCATTGGTTGCCCATTGGTCTCCGGGTGCAATTCAAGGTGTTGATTATCATCTTTAAAGCCCTACATGGCTTAGGACCAGGCTATCTCTGGGACCGCATCCTACCTCATATATCCCTACGACCAGTTAGGTCCCACAGAGTCTGTCTCCTCCAGGTCCCTTCAACCAATGTCGGTTGGTGGGACCTAGGGGGAGAGCCTTCTCTGTGGGAGCTTCGGCTCTCTGGAACCAACTACCCCCAGAGATCCGAACTATTCCCACCTTGCTGGCCTTCTGGAAAGCCATTAAGACATGGCTCTTCCTGCAGGCGGGGTGATTGAGTGGATTGCATGTGTGGTTTTTTAAATTCTTTTAATTATTATTTTATTGTTGTTTTTATACTGTATTATAGCTGTTCTTATATATGTTGTACGCCGCCCTGAGTCCCTAGGGAGTAGGGCGGCATATAAGAATTGCCAAATAAAAATAAATAAATAAAAATATGTTTGTATGTCTATATGTATATGTACTTAAGCACACAATACGACTGCGTGATTCTCATTTGTATTTTCAAGATAACTTGGACTATTTTTCCCAACTTTGACAAAGACCAAATTGCATATCATTGTATATGCAAATGTTAGGTTTTTCATTACAAATGCATTGCCATGTGACAATTACACAGTACATTAATTGCAAACAAGCTCAAAGGGTAGCAAAAATACTCCAACTTACCCATAGATGGAGGAGATGTCAATGACAACATCTATCATATCACAGCTGAGCTCATAAGTCTGCATGTCCACGGGGGTACTATCAGTAGCAATATAAATTTTACTTACTACGTCAAAGAGAAATGCTTTCTCAATTCCAGAATTCTACAAGGGAACATGGATTTTGTTACAAAGAACCTAATATATATATAATGCATACTATACTGTACATAATGCACACACACACACAATTATATACATAAACACAACAATCCATCCATCCTGTCTATCTTCCATCTATCCATCTATGTCTGTCTGTCTGTCTATCAATCATCTTCTCTACCACACACTCTCTCTACATTACATAATACCGTATAATATAGCTGCCCAGAGATGCTGAGAGTCAGGATAATAAATTTAAAGAATAATTATAAAATAATACATGGCACAATAGAAATAACTTTCCTAGAACTCTAGGATTATCTGGGCTGTTTTCTGTCAATCTTCATATTCAGTTGTAATACTGAGACGGCACTAGTTGCTCTTCTTGATGAACTTTGGTGGGATCACAATGGGAGTGGTACACCATCCTGGCCTTCTTTGATCTCTTAGCAACCTTCGATACCATTGATCATGGTATCTTTCTGGATTGGATTAGGGGACTGAGAATGCGTGGTATGGTGTTCCCATGGTTCTTTGTCCAGGGCTGGCTCTAGTTAGTGTTAGAGAAAGGTTGGCCCTAAGGCCCCTGCTTTGCGGGTTCCTCTGGGCTTTAATCTCTCACCACTTCTATTTTGAATGTATATGAAGCTGCTGTGGAGATTATCTGCCAGGACAACTTTGTGACCTGTGTAGCTCAATTACACTTCTCTGCCCCAGGCCAACTGAGTAATGCAATCAAGATTCTTTCCTGACATCTAGAAGCTGTGGGGTCTGAATGAGGGAAGGAACAGGCTTCAGCTGAACTCTGGCAAGACTAAGTACTAGTGGGTTTTGAGATCCTTCCACTTCTGAAGATTTTCCATCCCTATCTTGGAATGCACTTTTGGTGTTTCATACAGAATCTCATAATGGCTTAAATAATAGCAATATTTTTCAAAACATTAAAAAATAAAATGTCCTTTTGCAATAAACATGAAAAACATAGGAAATACATGTACATGCAAACATATTTACCGAGACAAAAATGTTAAGCAGATTTTCCAAAGTTGGGAGCTGTGGAATTAATTTCTGAACCACTTTGCTGAATGCTTCAAATATAGAATGATCGTATATACTTGTCAAATAAAAGCTGCAAAAAAATAATAATCAACATGTTCATTTGAAATAAACACCTGTGAAGAGTTTAATAAAAATACAAAAAGACGCTGAAAAAATAACTTAATATTCTATTTTATGGCTAGTTTTATATTCTATTTTATGGCTTTGCTTTCCATCAATATATTGATGGAATATATATATATAGAATATATTGATGGAAAGCAAAGTAATAACCGAATGAAGGGCAAAAAACCAGAGCATTGGATTAAAAATATCTCTCGAAATTGGAACTTGATCTTACAATTTTCAAGGAATTTATTTTCACCAGATAGTGGACTAATGGTAACATGGTTCATGTACTGCCTAATTGGGTTTATAGAAGTGATGTTTGTAATGACGTACAGGTAGACTTTGACTTATGACTGGTCATTTAATGACTATTCAGAGTTACAACCTACCTGAAAAAGGGGATATAAGACCCAGATCCAAATTTCTGACAGTTGGGCCCTCCCTCTGATTACATAACTGCACTTCAGGCACTTGGCAACATGGCTGCATTTATGGCCGTTTGCACATCCTGTGGTCATGTGATCTCGGCCTTATGAGGATTTTGCCCAAAACTGGAACTTACCTTCAGTTCTGGGCCAAACCACACCACAGCCAACAATGGGTTTGCTTAACAATCATGGCAATTGCACTTACAGTCACCACATTCACTTAACCACCACCACAAAAAAGTCAACCATTATGACATATAACTGTAATGGGCAAGATCCATTACAGTCGTATGTCAAGGACTACCTGGAGTCCTTTGTTAACAGGAACTGGGACTGGTAACTCATTCGCAAACCAATGCAGTTGTAAAGCACAATGTCACATGACCCTGCTGATTTATGACAGCAGTTCAGAACATCGGTAAGTGGGATATTACAGGATTGCCATTTGCAACATCCTGCTGGCTTTCCCATTGACTTTGCTTGTTGGAAGCTGACAGTCAAGGTCACAAATGGCAATCAGGTGACTGCAGGACACTGCGACCATTGTAACTGCAAGCTGATTGCTAAGCACCCAAATTGCAATCACATGACTAGAGGGACACTGCAACACCTGCAACCTTTGAGGACTGGTCTTAAGTTCCCTCATTCAGTACTGTCATAACTTCGGTTGCCGAATGAATGGTTGACTATGCATAAAGTTCATTATCATACAAAATCAATTAAAATGTTCCGGCGTGTTGGCTCAGCGGTTAAGATGCTGGGTTTGTCTGGTGGAAAGCCAGCAGCCTGGGTTCAAGGGCCATGTGGCGGGGTGAGCTCCCATCCTCGTCCCAGCTCCTGCCAACCTAGCAGTTTGAAAGCATGTAAATGCAAGTAGAGAAATAGGTACCACTTCAGTGGGAAGGTAACAGCACTCCATGTTAGCCACATGACCACAGAAAGGTCTTCGCACAGCGCTGGCTCAGTGCTTGAAACAGATATGAGCACCGCCCCCTAAAGTCGGCAACGACTAGCAGAGTAAAATCCATAGGAACTCCTTTACCTTTACATACATACATTCTCAATATAGTTTTCTCCAAGTCTGGAGCATCAACTTTGAGGCTAGCAAAATGCATCACCCTAGCACAGCCTTCCCCAAAATGGTGCTCGTTAGAAGTATACAACTGGGAATCAATACTATATTGATTGAGAATGACTGGAATACTTGCCTCTGTTAATTAAAAAAGTTAATTTTAATGTTTTAAGCATGGCTACACCAGCAAACATTTATTCTATTTGATCATGAAATACTGTAAAACTAAGCTTACTAAGACTTTGCCCAAGTTTGACACTATGGCGCTTCTTTTAATATTACTTGCAGTTTCCTTTTTATCCCCAGCAAACTCCAGCCATTGCACTGCTTTTCTCACCTCAAGTGGATTTTTTCTAGTCCAGCATCTGCAAGGTCATCATTAGCCCGCTGATGAATGTCTCTCTGTGTTTCAATCTTGTGATCATCAGACAAACCGTCTACTTTGTGAATAAATATTTCAAAGTTTATATCTGGATTTACTTTATATGCTCTTGTCACAGTAAGGTGCAATCTAGCTAATGCTTCCATATAGTCATCCTAAAAAAAAGAATTGGATAAAACACATGACTTAAAATTTCGACATGAATTCTTTTTATTCAAAAAGCATTATATGAAACTCCCATTCCATTTAAATAGTATTTCATTAATAAAGTACAAGACGGAATCCCAAAGATGCTTTTTCAAGAGGCAATTCTTTCTGTTTTTTCTTTGAAGATGTTTCGCTTCTCATGCAAGAAGCTTCTTCAGTTCTGCTCACTCAGAGCTGAAGAAACTTCTTGGATGAGAAGCAAAACATCTTCAAAGAAAAACCAGAAACTTCAGTTGCCTCTTGAAAAAAGCACCTTTGGGACAACCATGACGTGGATGACTGAGAATCTCCATAGACATTTAGAAGACAGAATATTTCAACTAGTTATTAATCATTAACTCTCTCTCTTCTACTTAAAGACTACAAGCACCTTAAGAGTACCTAATTCAGTATTCTATTCCCAAAGTGGCCAACACCCATGCTGTTATTCTTTTGCAGCTGTTGCTAAGATACTCTGCTTTTGACATTGGGGATAATAATAGATATCATCACTAATAATCACCAAAAGCTTTAACCTTCCTCATTTCCCTCATTTAAGCAGTTCCTTGACATGTTGATTTCTCATTATATACTGTATATATTTGTTACACTTATATCGCATCTTTCCTCAAAATACCTGAGCTGATATACTTAGCACTCCTTTCTGTTTTTTCTCCACAAAAACAATCTGTAAAGTTGGGCACACAGATACACAGTGGGAGAGTGGATGAGGAGCTGACAGTGGATCTGAATTTGGATGACCTTGGGTACTCTACCACACTAGCACAAACAATCCATAATTATGGATTATATGTATATGTAGACCTCAGTTTATGGCCACATTTGGGACCAGAATTTTGCTTGTTAAGCAAGGTAGTTGTGAGTCACACCCGATTTTATGCCCTTTTTGTCAAGTAAATCACTGCAGTTGTTAAATGAGTTGTGTGGTTACTAAGTGAACCCAGCTTCCCCCCAATGACTTTGTCAGAAGCCAGTAGGAACGTCGCAAATGGTGATCACATGATCTTGGGACACTGCATCCATCTTAAATACACGTGCCTGAATTTGATCATGTGATCATGGCATTGCTGCAACGGACAATGCGAGGACTGGTCATAAGACACATCTTTTCAGTGTCATTGTTTAGCAGCAGAAATTCTGCCCCAATTGTGGTTATAAGCTGAGGCTAGCTGTAGTCATTTCTAGGTTTATTTTATCTATACAGTTATAGAAAACTTTAGAAACGGCAGAAAGTTGAAGGATTACATATATGGAAACAGAAGTGCAAGCAAGCAAAGGTATTTGTGCAGTAGTATCTAAATAATAACAGAATGTACAGCAAAATCCAAATGAGTCCCTTTTATGATAACAGGCTTATTCCTTACACAAGGGTGAGAATTCTGGTTTCTATACAACTGCAGATCTTCTATACCAATTGCAGATCTTACTCTGCATTTCCCAGTTCCAATAACATTTAGGAAAAGGGTTTAAAAAGGTGGACTGTGCTGCAGTGAGAATCCAGGATATGGAAAAAGAGTCCTGTTGCAAAAGGAAAGTTTGCATGCAGTTCTCTAGAGTGTCACATTCTACTTAACTTTCCATCATCTATTCTATTCCTCTACTGTCAGGTGGTGTTCATTTGTGCAAATTCAAGGTTTGAGAATGATTTAAAAGTCAAATTGGTCTAACATCATCATCATCTTCTTACCTGAGAATCAATCACAAATATCAATGCTCCAGTGCCACGAAAAATCATTTCATAGTCAAAAGTAGGATCAAAAAAATCAATTTGGCCAGGAAAGTCCCATATCTGAAAGTTAACAAAGGAGCTGTTGGAAACATCTTCTCGGCAGATCTTGTTAGTGCTCTCCAAGAAAAGAGTTTCATTTGGTGACATTTTATGAAAAACAACTTTCTGAATGGAAGATTTTCCACTTCTTCTCAGTCCCATGAGCAGGATTCTTGGCTTAACTTCAGTACTAAAAGGATCATTGAAATCTAGAACCAAATAAAAACATTTTTTTTAGATTATACTGTACCTAATGTACAAAACTATATTTTATATCCAAACCTGAATGCAATTTAAATGTATTACTTTAACTCTTCTTCGCAATTTAAGGATTCTTTTATTTTCTGGTGCCAGAAAGGGGCAGCTTAATTTCAAATGATCAATATTTATCTTTAAATAGTATTTTTCCACCTATTTTTTCTATCTCTCCCTGCTAGTTTGAAAAAACTTACATCTCTCACAAAATAAGTCATGGAAATAAATGCAGATTACAATCAGAACTCCATACTGCACATGCCTTACCATGTTCCTATCTCATAGCCATGCAAACTTTAATAATGAGATGAAAGATTTACACACACACAAACATTTTTTTTTTGTTTTTTTAAATGTTCAACTCATGGAAGCGAACTTATCAATGCTCCCTTTAGAAACTTTAGATAACACTGAATCACAGGAATACATCTGATGAAGAACCTGGAAAAGTATACTCGTTTCTATGGCATGTATACTTGAAATATTTATGTTCAAGTACTTCTCAAAACTCTATTATTAAAAACAATTTTTGCTTGAGTATCTACTGCATGTCAGCTATGTTACTTAATACAGCCTCTCTGAAACAAAGAGAAAAAAGTCTATACATTCATATGAGAACACACAAACCATAATATTTAGGCCTATACCAGTGATGGCGAACCTTTTTTTCCTCGGGTGCCGAAATAGTACGCACACACGCTAACACACACGCGTGCTTGCCCACACCATAATTCAAAGCCCCCCACTTGCCTCACCCCCCTGCGCATGCGTGCGTGACCCCCCCACTCCCCCCATTTCCCAACTTCCAGTGGGCCCAGTAGGCTAAGGTGACCAGATTTTTTTTAAGCGGGACACCATTGACGGGGGGGGGGTTCTAGGGGAGCAAGATGGGAGGGGTCCGTCTCATCCTGCAGCTTTGTGCACCCCCCCAAACACCCCCCCTTCATCGCAGCCGGAGTGGGTTCCTACTGGCGCAGGCTTACCTGTTCGTCGGCGTAGAGCTGATGGAACTGGCGGCGGTCGCGGCGCGGGGCTTCTCCCGCCTGCTTCCCGCCCGGCTGGATGCCGCCATTCGGGTTATTTTGTCCTCTGCGCATGCACAGAGGACAAAATAACCCAAATGGTGGCGTCCAGCCGGCCGGGGGAAGCGGGCGGGAGAAGCCCCGCGCTACAACCACCGCCAGTTCCATCGGCTCTACGCCGAACGACTGGCCGGGCCGAACCGGCAGCAACTCATGGCACTTTGCATTACCCAAAAGAACAGATCTCCTTTGTTTATTTCATGGTTAAAAGGTGGGAATCCATGAATAGAGATTTGCAGAAGCCCTAGAAATGATGGGATGTATCTCATTGAAGAGAAGAAATACAAAAGAAACGAACTAGCAAATTCAAATTAAAAAGCGGGACTTTTCTGAAACGATGCGGGACACGGGACAAACTGCTAAAAAGCGGGTCTGTCCCGCCAAAAGCGGGACGTCTGGTCACCTTACAGTAGGCTCCCCAGGCTCCAGAGGCTTTCTTAGAGCTTGGGGAGGGCAAAAACGCTCCCCCCTGCCACCCCGGAGGCCAAAATCGCCCTCCCAGAGCCTCCGCAGGAGTCAAAAATCAGCTGGCGTGCACACACATGCACGCTGGAGCTGAGCTAGGGCAACAGCTCGCGTGCCAGCAGATATGGCTCCGCGTGCCACCTGTGGCACCCGTGCCATAGGTTAGCCATCACTGGCCTATACTGCACGAAACCTAACATTTGAAGCAGTTCTACCTATCCTCAGTAAAGGCAAAGAAAATATAGTCTAAAGGAAAACATTCCATGTGTTCCTGAAAGTGTTGTAAAAACTATTTTCTGTTTAAGCCCAAAGGTTTAGCTCTGCCGATCCATTTACAGAAAAAAAAATTCTCTGTAAAAGTACCTATATGAGTGTATGTTGAGTGCCATCATTCCAATGCACTGGTTTTATTAAAACAAGAAAACAAAACCAATGGGACAACTGTCTGGAGTACAGCCTGCAATATGGAGACTGACATTCACAGCTGCAGAGGGACTCTGAACCCTTCTATGGCTCTTGCCTTTTATGGATCTGAAATGGGCCTTCCTTAAAAAAAAAAACCCTTCATGTCTTTGTGATACATGCACTTTGTCTGCACATTGAATACCTGCACCACTATACAATTTTAAAAGTTTGCTTAAACATTTTTTCTCTCTAAGTTGTGCTTAAGCTCTCAATCCCTTAACGAAGTTTTTTTTCTTTTTGTATATGACACACACAAAAAAGATTCATGTTATATAAACTGAATGATCACCAATCTATCAATTCCATACTAGTGCTAGGACTTCTCATTATTGTTGTCAATCACATGCACATTTCTTTCCCTCTTCCCTCCCTCATCTCTTCCTGTTCTTTCCCACAAAACACAGCTACAACTGACAATACTTGTGATCTATATGTTCCCTCTTCAAGCCCTGTCAATGCTCTCTCAAAGCAATTGGAAACAGAAAATCTTTGAAAGATCTCACCTTTCAGAGCATTAGCTGCCTATAGTATTCATCTTTATATGTATTTTGGGAGCACAAGTGTTTTAAATCTTTTTTAAATGAAAGAAGGGGTCATGTGTAAATACACCTTTGTAACTTTAAGATGTATATGTAAACAAATATATAGATACGTTGTATAAATGTAAAAGGCCATTTTTTTGGCCTATCACCTTGGGGATTTGGGATATTTGTGTTGTGTGTGAAAATAGTTAGCTGCCTATTCAGACTTAAGTCCTCTGCAATGGTGTGCTTTTTGTTCTTACTTCTAAAATATAGGTAGGGAACAAGAATTTATTTTTATTATTTTACACCTGTCTCACTATTAACTACTTTTACAGCTGGTGAAATAATTGTTATCAAAGAGTTTGAGCTGTACTTGAAAAATTACCAAATCCTAGTTCACTAAGGCAAATGCACACATTCTCAGCCTCCAGGCTTAGTGTTCCATCTACATTAACCAAAATTCCAAGATTTTTGTAAAATGTAGCTTGCTAATGTTTGCAAAGTGTCTCTGCTTTGACATTCTGCAAGAAATAGGAATAAAAAGCACATTTGCTAAAAAAAAAATATCCAGTCCCAATATCAGGATCTATTAAAAATTTAGAACATATCCTAAGAGGTCAGGTCAGATTTCTCTGTAGATCATCACAATGCATGACACAAATATATATTTCAATCTAGCACACTCACATATTGGTAGCTAGGCAAATCTTGCCTGCTGTCCAAGCCATCTTAGTCTTAGCATCATTCTATTCTCATATTAAAGGCCAACTATAAGCTATCCCAGCTCAAAGTCAAACTCTATTTAGTTATTAAATTCCCCACCAATTCTCAAAAACCTGTACCAACCTGCTCCTAAATGACCTCTATTCCATTTATTCCACCTTTTTCACCTTCTTCCCTCACTTAATATTAATTTTTGTTTTTGCTCATACATACATTTAAATTTAGCTTTACAGCATCCTCATTCAATTGCTTCTCTATCCCCCAAATCCAGTCTCCTTGCTCCCAAACCTGTTCATCAAAACTTTCCTTTCTCCACCAGTGTTGCCAGAGTTTGTGGCCATGAGAAAAGTATTAGAAGTCCTACTTAGTAGAATTACTAAGGGGAAATCTTTGGATTTCTGCAGTCCAGATTTGGCAGCCCTGGCAAAACAATACTGTGTGTGGCCAGCAAAGCTGAAGATAGAGGGCCAAGAAAATGAATGGCCAGGAAGCAAATTCCTTTTCCATTTCTTCTTAAAATCCCAAACTAGGAACAATTGTGTGTTTTACTGCATCTTCGACCTATCCCTTCTCTTCTCTACAGCAGTAATAGGAAAGAAAAGGCGCAGCTTGGATTATGGGAAATATTTCTAATCAGCAGAGATGGAAAAACTGAGTTTCTTCTTGTTTTGTCCAAGAATACAGGTGACCCCCCCATCATTTCCTTTAAACTATGTTAGATATAAGAAATGATTCCACTATACTACCAAAGGTGCATACTTTCTCTTAAAGGAGGATGAAACCAGGACCTGGATCTTAGGATCAAGAATTTAAAAGAATCCCAGCACATCCTAAATATCAGGGAACTATTTTTTTTCCCTGTTAAACCACACCAACTTCCAATTCGCAAAAAAAAAAAAAAAGGCACCTATCCATTCTGGTACTAAAAAAAGGTAGCTTTTTTTCTTCTTCCTTGCTATAAAGAGGAAAGGCTGCGTCTAAGACTAAGGTTTAAAGGATTGTGGTAGGGAAAACTAGGCAGAGCAAGTTCCTAAAGGAAAGGTGAATACCAATTTAATTTTAAAAATAAGTATCTTGCACCCTTCTCCTTTCGCCGTCTGTCAGTTCTGATTTTTAAGACATTGTCTCACTCACTGCCTGTGGTGAAATAAGATTTAAGGACTAGCCTTTACTGACTCTTTGAATACTGGTGGGGATGGAAGGGAACCATCTTTGCTTTTCTCCCCCTCAAGCCAGCTGATTCCCCTTTGCTGCCCCCCCCTTTCCGCATGCGTTCACACGGCACACTGAACTGCAGAGGAGTAGCGAGTTACGCAGAGAATTGGGTAAACTGACCCAACCGCGATTCGGTTTAACCACGAGTAAACGTGTGCCAAAGAGTATGGGGGTAAATGTTAGGGTGCAGTTTCCACCCACCGCGGAACCAAACGTTTCGAAGCTGGGAGGAGCCCAAGTTTAACTCCCAGCCGCCCCCAGCCTTCCTCGATCCCCGCTGCCCCATCCTCCTCTCTCGGGGCGCTCTCTCAAAAGGACGCCTGGGCTTCTGCCCTCCCCTCCCCTCCCCTCCCCAAACAAAAGGCCTGGCAGCAAAATCGCCCGAACAGGCTGCTCGCTCTTCCTTCGTCCTCCCTCGGTTTCAACCGCAGGAACTACTTACACGCCCCGTCCCCGCTTTTCTCGTGGTCGCCATCCGAGAAAGACTCACTCTCATCCCCATAGTCGGCTAGCCCGACAATCTCGTCCTCTTCTTCCTCCTCTTCTTCCTCCTCCTCTTCCTCGTCTTTTTCCTCCTCGTCTTTTTCCTCCCTTCCTTCGTTCTCCTGCTGCTCCTTCAACTTCCCCGGCACCTCGCTCATCCTGATCCCGCCCCGGCTTCGTCCTCGCCAAGCACCGCTTTCCCCGCCGCGTCGCCCCTCCAGGTTGCCTCTCGGGGGGGGATTCGACCCTAAATTGTTTCCTTCCTTCCTTCTTCCCTTTTTTTTCTTTCCTCCTCGTCGCAGTTGTCAAAGGAAAGTCAGCCGAGGCCCTGCAGTCCCTCCCAGAGGAGAGAAAACTGCGTGACCCAAGTCACCTGACAGACACACGCATATACACACACTCGCTCATGGAGTAACATAATAGTTAGGCGCACACAAGTGAGAAGTGCAGGGAGGGGTGGCTGTCCAGGAGCGCGCACCGTTTGTTGTTGTTGCAGCAGGCGCTTGGGGCAAATAGGTAAATATAAAAGGCTGCTCGGGGCCGACAACGCCTGGAAACAACCTCTCCTACCTTTCCTGTAGTAGTTTTATAACGGTTAACAGTGGGGGGGGGGAGAGAGAAACTCTGCTTATGCTCAAAGGCAGCATAAAATGAAGATTCGCTGTAGGAGGACTTTTCTCAACAGCTGAGGCACTAGGAAAGGACAAGTTGCCCGGTAGTTTAATAAAAGGCAAAGCATGGAGCATTTAGAGTGTATCCTTTATTTTATTGGCTTCCAAAGAGACCAGAGGAAGAATAAGAGCCAGTATTTGCAATACACAATGCTGTGTGTGTGTGGAGCCTTGATAGTAAAACTAGTGAGTAAGCATGTAGTCACATTACAAATACCAGTGTAACCCAGGGTTCTATTTTTTAAAAGCTGATTTCACATGGTTATGAATTTGCTTCCGTTTATGCTCTCCCGTTGTGTTTGTGTGCCCTGCGCAACACGGACCAACTGCTGTTATATACCGTAGTACTATTCTGATCTGAATCACATGACAGCAATAGAAGAGGGAGCTGACCAGCTGCTTCACCCATAGAGATGCGGTTGGTTTTTGTTTTTCCTCCAGTTTCCGGCCTGATCCGGCTCGTTTTTTGAACTCCGCCTTTTCTCCCCGTCCCAAACTGTTCTGTTAAGGTTTTAGATAGTTCTGCTACTGAGAGACCGACAATTCCAAGTTCCTTTCCAACATTAAGGGTGAAAGGAAAAACAATTGATCAAAGTTAATTAGAAATCTTGTTTTACATTACAAAAATATCTCTGCAGCATCATTTTGAGTTTCAGCATGTTTTACTACACACACACAGACACACACACACACACATACATATTATAAATCCAACTAGAATCACCAACGCAACATTATATTGTCCATATTAAACATGCATGTGACTGAATAAGGAAACCATTCTCAGAGTTCAGACATAGCTGAAATGCATGCCTTGTGACCCAAGATGGCCTTATGTCTTCTGAACTACATTGGCCATTTTAGCTCTATATTTTAAAACTAATAGTGTGGAATATAGAGAGTGATATACAAACTAGAAAATAATCTTGTCTACTGCAAGCATGGATATTCATTTCACTTGCTAATTGAGGTCCTTGGGTAGGTCTAAGAAAAGTATGTGAAGAAGAAACAGAATTATTGCAATTCAGCATGCCAGTGCAGGTATACCAAAACTGGATTGAAAATGAAAATTAGGTTATCTTGAATCCTACATGTATACTCATTTTCATCTTTTTCATACCAAAATAAGAGGACAGAAAAGGAGGTGACAAGCTTTGAGGATACACTTCATCACAAGAATGCTTTGAACTTCAGAAACTCTTCTATTCTGCTTACTTATGACATAACCAACAAAGCAATTTGCATCAAAAATGCAGTAAGTAATATGAGGAAAAATATTGCCATTTGTCCTTTTGACTTGGCTTGGTACCTACAGCTGTTTTTCGGCCTTTTCCCCTGTGCTGTACATCATACCACAGGAAAAGGCCAAAAACCAGCTATAGGTACCAAACCAAGTCAAAAAGGGCATATATTCAAGATGCGTGCTCTTCCTTGATTATGGTTCTCCTACTTTCAGTAAGAGTAGAGCTAGAAACCCTTAAGTAAATACAACCTCTGAAAAAGTTGGAGGTTATCGTTTGTATATATTTGTTCCATGTATTTTTTGTCACTTTAAATTTTTTCCCTTTTATTCCCTTTTCACTTTTCCCTTCATATTAGTTTGGATTTTACTGGGTTTTAAAAAAAACCCCACAATAATATAGTATAATGCATTATAGAATTAGAATCTATGTAAGTTATGGATATTAGTGATACCGATACGAATTTGTTGTAATGAGAATTTTTTTTCATTTTGTGTGTTTTTGTGTTTTGTGTTTTTAATGTTGAAAATGTTCAATAGAAATTATTTAAAAAAAACTAAAAAACAAAACAAAAAACAGATGTATATAAAATGCATGAATAAATATAGTCTCTTTAATAAAGGGAGTGCTCATATACTGTGGGCTACCTTTGGACAAATGAGGATTAGTTTTGGTTTGTTTTCTTTTTTGCCTTGCCTTGTTAAATATGTCATTTTAATCATTTTAATTTACTGCTTGTATTTTAACGGGCAATTATAAACCAAGTTCTGCAAAGCTAAATGCGGATATATTAATTCAGAATCTTTATTAAAAATAGGGACTTTTGTTGAATCAATAGACTTAGATAATTTCAGTTACATTTGGCCTGGGGAATATTTTGCTCTGTCTTCTTTCCTCTTTCTTCCAGTCATGGGACTGAATCCAAAGCCTGTCTGTGGGAGGAAGTATTTGTAAGTCCTCTGATTCATCTCTCAGCTGTATTAACTCTCCCTTCCCATTTGTATTTCTGCAATAATAGGACCTTCCTGTTTTCAACTTCAATCCTGCTTAGTTAGGCTGCTTAAATATGAAATTTCTTTGCCGCTATTGTTTTGACTAATAAATCTGGTGACTGACTGGACAATTGTCCTTAATTTGCCTCATTAAAAGTGGAAACTTAATCTCTTTTCCAGGTTCATTAATTTTTTTATCTGTTATACTGTGCAGTGGATAAATGCATTGTTCCTTTCTGTGGAGTCCTTAGCACTCTGGAGCTTGCTTATTTACTTATAGATATTTCATTATTAATACATACTGATGCTACCTAGTTGAAATGTCTGCAAGTAAACAGCCAAGTCCAAAGAGCACCAAAGGACTCCACAGTTCCACCCCGAGTTACAGATATTCTTATGATTCACGTAAACAAAGGTACAGAGCCTTCTGTTGCTTGTGTCACCCTTCCTGGCATCTGTCGATAATGTGGGAAACTCATTCTACATATCTCTGAATATTTACCAATGTAATTACAGTGATACCTTGAGATACGAGTTTAATTCGTTCCGTAACCTTGCTCGTATGTCAATTTGCTCGTATCTCAAAGCAATTTTCCCCATTGAAATTAATTGAAATGCCATTAATCCGTTCCAGCCCCCCCAAATTCCAGCCCAGTTGTTCTTGTTACGTGTTTTTGAATAAGAAAAATGTATTTATAAATGACAAATATTGTATAAAAACATAATAAAAGAGAATGTAAAGAAATAAACTGGTTTTATAAAGTGTATTTGTATTTTGATCACTTAAATGCAACTTACACACAACTTAAATGCTACTGTATGCTTAATTTTAGTCACTGCTTTTCTCTTCACTGGTCTTTGCCTTTTTCGCCGGATTCAAAAAAAACCTGTCCAAGGAGGTTTGTTTCTTCCTCCCTTTCAGAATGTTGCGGAAATGAGTTAGGCAAGTGTCATTAAATAGCTCCGATGCACGACCAGTTGCAACTTTTTCGGGGTGTTTCTTTTCCACTCACTTTCTTCGGACCCATGGTTATAAAAAGAAATGTGATAAATTATGTAAATGCACAAAAAGCACAAAGCCCTAGAAAAACTTATCAAAGATGCTTCGACAGCGAGGTAAACAAGCACACTGGGGGGATGCGTGGGATAATGCGAGACGCACGAGACGCACGAGGCGCAGCAAACTGGTGGGTCGTGTGCAGCCGGCCGTTCCTCGTATCTCAAATGTTGCTCGTATTTCAAAGCAAAACTTCGCTCGCTCGACGGCTCGTATCTCAAATATCTCGTATGTTAGGGCACTCATATCTCGAGGTACCACTCTATATTATTTTTACATATAGTATATATATATATTAAAATGCATCAAACCTGTTTCAAATATAGCCATGATCTTTGATTCACTGTGTGAGATTGCTTTCAGGCAAATTTTAATATGCAGTGTTAATTGTATAATTTTATGGGCATTCGGACATTATTTTCTTTTAATCTTTCTGTTTCATCCTCATCTGTTTTTCCTCTTGACAAAAAAAAACAACAACAATTTAGAATAGAGCAAAAATGGGACTCTCCCAAAATATGGATGTTCCATAGATAATTGCTCCTTTAACGTTTAGCCATGTGTGGCTTTCAGACTAGAATAATATCCATTATCTCTCATTACTCTGTCCCTTCCCTGGTTATTTTCTAGAAAACCCTATTTACTTTAAAAGGTACACATGAAGATATTTTGCATACTTCCACACCTGTCTTTATTTTATTTGGGGGAGGATTGGAATCCTTTTGAAGTACTACACACTTTATTTCCATCTAACTTTTCACTTATTAGTTCATTGCTGTGTGCCAGAACAGTACCTATAAGAGGTGCTTAAAGAAGTTGCTAGGCTTCCAGGAAATATTACGTTGGATCCATTGCTCAATAAATCCACTTTTTGTGGCACACCATATTGCCCTTGTTGATGTCAAGAATCCTCTTATTCCAAGTCTCATTGTGAATATTGCTGCTTTATATTACAGAACATGACTATAAAAGGGCTCAAAAAGTGATTTTTAAGTATGTTTACATTTTGAAATTCCATTTTTTTAGAGTTATGTATGTAGAGATGCAAGCACTTTCCTGTACATACCGGTAGTCAATTTCCAATAATTTAAGCAAATGGACAGGAGTAGAACAGAGGAGAAAGCTAGATCAACTATTCAGAAGTTAGCATATAACCTATTGTGATCCTAATAGTGGGGTAGTTGTGAGTTGGTGACATTCTACTGTCCTTTATTTCCTGTTTCTCCCAGTCCTGAGAGTGAATTAAGTATTTTCTAGTCCTCCACTTCATCTCTGCTGCATCAACTCTCCCCTCCTTGTAAGTTATTCAAATAAAACTAAATAAATAAAAATCAACTGTATAGATTTAGTGTTGCAGCTCCACAAATTACACATAAAACGCATTCAAATGGGAAAGGCAATATTTGTAAAATAATAAAGGCGGCATACAAATGAATCAAGCAAACTTGATTAAGGAGCATGCATAAGCAGACCACTGTGCCTACCGTCCCTGTCTTACTGTCCTATTGTCCTCATTTATCTGTACTTCTTTACTTATGTTTATACGAACACCTACTATCTTGTACATGTTTGACAAACAAATAAAAAAAACCAAAAAAACCCCCTGTTATTATCTGGATTTTAACAGATTAACAGAGTTGGAAGGGACCTTGCAGGTCATCTAGTCCAACCCCCTGCCCAAGCAGGAGACCCTACATCTGCCTCTACCTAGGATCGAACTCACTGCTGATTGTGAGGCAAGAGCTCCACCTTTAGGCCACCGCAGATACATGTCATGAGTTTTTGTCCTCAGAATGAAATTGTATTTTTCATCCAACAATTCCATCATTGCGTTTCATTTGCGTTTGAGCAGCTCAGTCCCTTCACAAGAAAAGCAGCGTCAGGTTGCTAAACAAGTTTCATTACCAAATTGTTCCTCCACACACACACCCTCCTCCCGTCGTTCCAAATACGGGTCTGTTTATTGTTTTCTGAGTCGTATATTCCACGCATGGCCACTAGATGGCATTGCGGGAGCAGCTTTCGAACGAAACACATCCGTGTTCTCAGTGTTTGGACGCCAAGTTACCTGAGGAGAGAATAGGAGCGAGATTTCGCAGTAACTTTACAAATCCTTCTCCGGGGGTGGAGCGAAAAGGAAAGCAAAGCGGGCGCTCCACTGGGACTAGTGAAGTATTGTAGCTCTTCTTCAGCCGCTGTCCTTTTACACAAACCGATCACCTACGCAGAGCTATTTTTGCGATCTGCCGAAGTGGGATATGCGTAGCAGATTCTCCTGGCGGAAAATGAAAAGGTGGGACTTTTTATTTACTGAGAAGCGGGGCTCTGCCTCTTGCGCTATCTACGGAAGCGTGAGTTGCGGGGGGGGGGGGTAGGTGGCTCTTTGAAAACAACATCTGCTAAATAGAAATAATCCCTTGTCGGCCAGGTTGATGTGATTGTGAGACTGTTTTAAAGGTGTCCCTTTCCTCCTGCCCTTCTAATCCCAGGATCTTCCAGGGGTTTAATCTGCCCCAGAAACAAATCTATATAGTATGTTTTAGATAGGAAGCAATAGAGCAAACCAGATTCTTGAGTATAAGCAGAGGGCTTTCTGCAATTGATTTGGGCAACTTGCAACAGGAGCTTAATGTAAGTGTGTGTGTGGTGTGTGTGTGTGTGTGTGAAGGGGGCTTCTAAACTAGCCGTGTCATGCCTCACAAGACTGTCTAACCCAGTGGTTCCCAACCTTCCTAATGCCGCGACCCGTGCCCCGCCCCCGCGCCCCCACCGTGACCCACCCCGCCATCGCCATTTGGGTTCTTTTACCCTCTGCGTATGCGCAAAGCATGCTGCGCATGCGTAGACAGTAAAACAACCCAAATGGCGGCAGCGGGGTGGGGCGCGGGGTGGGCGCGGGTTGTGAGGCGCGATATGGCCAGGCTTGAGGATGCTGGGGCGACCCCTGGGAAATGGTCGTTCGACCCCCAAAGGGGTCCCGACCCCCAGGTTGGGAACCGCTGGTCTAACCGTTAGGTAACACTGCAATTCTCCGGTGTTTAAACAGCTCTGTGGCTCAATGTCAACTGTTAATGTTCCCGCAGTTTAAAAATGGCCAAACCCAAGCTGCGCGAAGGATGCGCAGAAGTTCCTGCCATAATGAGTTGCGGTACGATGTACAATGGCCCCAGTTCCCATGTAAAAACTGCGATACGCGCCTATTTCTTTCCTTGTTCTGTGGGCGCAGCTAAGCACGGTGCAGTGGATATTCCCACGTGATCCCCACCAAACTCCGGTGCAACGCGTACCCCCACCAAACTCTTCCCGTACCCCTGGGGGTATGCGTACCACACTTTGGGAAACACTGACCTAATCCAATAGTTAACGATTGTCTTCTCTTATAACTGGAGAGCATAACTTGAGGTTCAGACCTGCATATGCCTTGATATGGTTCTCATAAAGTCGCCTTGAAAATGGCCAAATATAATGTTAATGGATGAAGGAAAAATGATTAAATGTTCGGACTGATCTCAAGAGGGATTTAATTCATTTGGTTTACCGTATTTTTCGGAGTATAGGACGCACCGGAATATAGGACACATCTAGATTTAGAGGAGGAAAGCAAGGAAAAAAGTATTCTGTAATATATTATTTAATAAAATACCAGTGTAGCAGAATACTTTTTACAACCATGTACACTTTTTACAACAATGTACACTTTTTACAACCATATACACTTTTTACAAACTTCAAATTTGACAGCTTTAAGACTTGTGGACTTCAACTCCCATTCTTGAGCTAGCATGACTGGAGGAGGAATTCTGGGAGTTGAAGTCCACAAGTTTGAAGACCCTTGCACCCCCTTGGCAAGTTTAAGACTTGTGGACTTCAACTCTCAGAATTCCTCCTCCAGTCATACTAGCTCAGGAATGGGAGTTAAAGTCCACAAGTCTTAAACTTGCCAAGGGGGTGTAAGGGTCTTCAAACTTGTGGACTTCAACTCCCAGAATTTCTCCTGCACTTGGCAACCTTAAAAAAAACCCCTTTAAAAAAAAACAATTTAAAAAAAAAGTTCTAACCTGTCGGCTCTCTTCAGACAGCAACGGCAGCGGCAGCTCAGGTGCCTCGGGAGCAGGCTTCAGGCGGTGGGGGGGTGTTGGGCAGTAGAGGCGGTGGCGGCTCGGTTTGGGTAGCGGCAGCAGCGACGATGGTGGCGGGAACCACAGCGGCAGCGGCGGGGATGGCGGCGGGGACAGCGGGGACGGGGACGGGGACAGCGGTGGGGACAGCGGTGGCGGGGACGGTGGCGGGGACAGCAGTGGCGGCGGCGGGGACAGCGGCAGGGACGGCGGCAGGGACGGCAGCGGCGGAGGCAGGGACAGTGGCGGGGAGAGCAGCAGCGGCAGTGGGGACGGCGGCGGGGACAGTCATAGCGGGGGCAGCGGCGCCAAGCAGCAACGGCTGCAACGGCAGTGGCCAGCAATGGCTGGAATCGGCTGAAAATGCGACGCACAGAGGCTGAAAACCTCCGAAGGGTGAGGGCTGGTGGGTGGGTAGGGCTACATTCAGTGCATAAGACGTACCCAAATTTTCACCCTCTTTTTGGGGGTAAAAAGGTGCGTCTTATACTCCGAAAAATACGGTAAATTAAAATGAAATCAAATTTAGGATTTTGTCCTGGTTTTGACCATTACTTTCATCTGGTCTTTTCTGCTTTTTGAAGTGCAACTTCCAGGATGTACCGGTAATTCAAAAGGCCAAATCTAGTCCTTGGTTCACAAGCAAAGAATATACCTTTGTTCTAGGATTTTGGTTTTGTCACTCTGATTTTTGATGTACAATGAAGAGGGTTTTTTTTCTCCTACAGACATAAGCATCTGTAGCAAAACATAAAGGTATCAGAGTGACAGTGCATGTCTTATGATATTACATAAGTATGCCATTTGTATGATGTCATGACATCTAATGCACGTCAATAAAACATGTCACTTTGATTTTTACAAACCTGGTGTCATTTCCCTCTCTCCATATCCCTGTATTTGTGTCTGTACAATGTTCTTGGAGAGGAGTCAAAATTATATTCTGTGTATAGGTTTCCTTATTTTAACTATTTATCTGATCTTGGTTTCAGAGAGAGAATCTTTATCTTCTACATTTATTTCTAACCTCAATATTTAGTCCTGTCCCCCATCCCCCAGCATCCTTTTACCTTCCCATAGATCAAAACATTACTTCACATATTGTATAATGTTAGTGCCTTCATATCGGTGTTGATTCCTAATGACAGCCTGAATAAGTCCTTAACAATTTTCTTGGTAGGGTTTTGGAAATGGCTTGCCATTGCCTCCTTCCTAGGGCTGAGAGAGAGTGACTGGCCCAAAATCACCCAGCTGGATTCAGAGTATCTGTTTTCTAGCCTGGTGCCTTACCACTACACAGATTGATTCTCCTCATGTGTATCTCAGTGGATTGTGTTTATTGTATAACAAATTTATCAGTGTGTACGTAAGATTTTTGATACACTTGATATACATTTTTGATACACTTTCAGTGCCTTTGTAACTTTGAACCATCGCTAAACAAACTGTTGTAAGTCAAGGACTACCCGTATTTACTGTATTTTTCGGAGTATAAGACGCACCATTTTCCCCCTTAAAAGAGGCTGAAAATTTGGGTGGTGTCTTATACTCCGAATGTAGCTTTTTCGAAGCTTTTTTTCCCAGCCCTAGCGAGGTGCTAATGATCTTCCCAGCTCTTCCCAGCTTGCAGGCTTGTTTTCATTGCTACTCCCTCCGAAGAAGATTTTTTTGAGCCCTAACCAGGGGATAAAATAATGTGCCGAAGCTGATCAGACTAAGGACGCTAGCCAGATGAATACCTGGTAGGTAGATTTTTTCCCCTATTTTCCTCCCCCAAAACTTAGGTGCATCTTATACTCCGGTGCGTCTTATACTCCGAAAAATACGATACTATTTTGCTTGTTTGGTGTATTTTTATGATATGGCAGTAAATCACCCTGTGTATTTATTATAAGCAAGAAAGTGACATAAAACTTTTTGAAATGGCAGTAGGTTGTCAGATAAAATGGTGTCACCTATCTTGTCTTTTCTACTTTCCAATTTATTTCCTGAAATAATATAAGGAAAGTCGCTTGGGAACATGAAGTGCTGCATTGTAACCTCGGAGATGAATTACTGTAAGGTGGCACGGTCTGCATCAGTTTTATCACAAGAATAACCATTCAGTGCAAAACGGTTTTGTGGGGTTTTTAATAGGTTTTAGCTGAACACTATCTTTTTTGTAGCTAACACTGGCATGGATGAGTGCATTTCACTATTCCAGTTGCAAAATACAACCTCTTGTGAATTCCACATGCTTTAAAAATCCAAACTGATTTGTTTCTTTAGCTGGGTAAACAACAAAAAGTTCTCAAATTGGAAATGATAAGAAAGCATAACAGTTAGCGCTGCCAGAGGTAACATGTGAGATAATAATAATTATTTTGTTGGCAGTTGGTTCACTGTTGTCCTTTTTCCTATTATCTGATAAAAGCTTTATAGAAACTGGAAAAGCCACGCAAAATAAATATTTATTACAGTGAACATAACTCCAGTGTAGGTATTACAAACATGAAGCGTTATAATAATTATGGAAACAATGAATTACGAGTTACATTGCACCTCTTCGTTTTCCATAGGAATCATAAGGCCTGGTAGTTTTGTCATGTTTATCGGTGTTTCGCCCCCTTTAATGGATTAATAACATCAACATTCAGGCTTTTCAAAAATGTAAAGGGACCTGCTCATATCTTGAGTGATTATTTTGAATGCTGTCTCTGCTGTTGATCAATAACGGACACTCGAGTCTCATGCTTATTTTACTGAAATTCTGGAAGAACTAACTCCTGAATCTCCACGTATCACAATTTATACAAGAAGAGCCTTGGTGGTTAGAGTGCAGTACTGCAGGCTACTTCTGCTGCCTGCCAGCTGCCTGCAATTTGTCAGTTCAAATCCCACCAGGCTCAAGGTTGACTCAGCCTTCCATCCTTCCGAGGTGGGTAAAATGAGGACCCAGATTGTTGCGGGCAATATGCTGACTCTGTAAACCGCTTAGAGAGGGCTGAAAAGCACTGTGAAGTGGTATATAAGTCTAAGTACTATTGCTATTGCTATAATCGAGCAACAGGTTGTACTTAATCAGTGATAAGTATTAACCAGTACACTAAGTTTAGATATGAGGCAGTAGTTTCAGGAAGATGACTTAGGCGTAGTTGCAAGGAATGGGTTTGAAGGAGCCAAGCAATAGGGTTAGGGTTTAGTAAAGCTAAAAGGGGGAGAGCCTTCTCTGTGGGGGCTCCGGCTCTCTGGAACCAACTACCCCCAGAGATCCGAACTATTCCCACCTTGCTGGCCTTCTGGAAAGCCATTAAGTCCTGAGGGAGTAGGGCGGCATAGAAGAACTTCGAATAAATAAATAAAATAAATAAATTAAGACATGGCTCTTCCTGCAGGCGGCGTGAGAGACCATTGAACATCTCAGTCTCCTCCTTGGTATGAATGGTGTATGTTGGTTTTTTTATTTTTAAAAATTGTTTTTTATTATTGTATTTTTAACTATATTATAGCTGTTCTTGTATATGCTGTACGCTGCCCTGAGTCCTCCGGGAATAGGGCGGCATATAAGAATTGCTAAAATGAATGAATGAATGAATGAATGAATGAATGAATGAATGAATGAATGAATGAATGAATGAATGAATGAATGAATGAATGAATGAATGAATGAATAAATGAATAAATAAATAAATAAAGAAAGCTACTGAAATAATGACTTCATATGATATTACTCTAGCAACTGCCATTTGTAAATTAAAGTTTGTGGTTTAGTACAGGTAATCCCTGATTTACAACCATAATTGTGCCTGGCAAATACAGTTATAAGTCTTGATGATTGTAAAGCGAATCGTGTGGTGGAATGTGGTGCAGAATCTCAGAAGGAAGGTGGTCTTTCCCAAGGAGCTAAGAGGCAAATCAGCCTGGAACTGTTGGTATGTAGGAAAAGGGTTTCACAAGGTAGATCATATACAGGTAGTCCTCGACTTACAACAGCTTGTTTAATGACCGTTCAAAGTTACAACAGCACTGAAAAAAGTGACTTATGACTGTTTTTCACAGTTACGACCTTTGCAGCATCCCCATGGTCATGTGATCAAAATTTAGATGCTTGACATCTGGTCCATATTTATGACTGTTGCTGTGTCCCAAGGTCATGTGATCACCTTTTGCGACCTTCTGACAAGCAAAGTCAATGGGGAAGCCAGATTCACTTAACAACTGGGTTACTAGTTTATCAAGTGCAGTGAGTCACTTAACAACTGAGACCAGAAAGGTCATAAAATGGGGCAAAACTCACTTAACAAATGTCTCACTTAACAACAGAAATTTGGGGGCTTAATTGTGGTCATAAGTTGAGGACTACCTGTACTGATGCAGGTTATGCTTTAGTCTGGCAAGCTTCATGTCTATTGGTGATGAACAATAAATTTATTCTGAGTAAATCCTTGCATTGCACTTGGTTCCTTGCACTAGACCAGAGGTGTCAAACTCGATTTCATTGAGGGCCGCACCAGGGTTGTGTTTGACCTTGTGGGGGGCATGGCCAGCTCAACGTCACTCGTGTTGGGGGGCGCCTGAGGTGGCCCGAACGCTCTGCCCGCGAAAACAGGCTCCCGAGCTCCATTTTTGGCTGCGACGGCCTCCTGCAACCCTCTGCCAGCGAAAACAGAGCTCGGGGGGGCCGCATGCAGCCCTCCCAAGCTCTGTTTTCGCTGGCAGAGGCACCGCAGGCCAGTCCTTCACTGTTTCCAGGGCAGCCTTGCAGCCCAGATCTAAGCACCCAGCGGGTCGGATCCGACCCCCGGGCCTTGAGTTTGACACCCCTGCACTAGAGAGATCACTACATAACCAGACCATTTTCTATGACTCTTTTTTGCCACAGTCATTAAACAAATCCATTGTTCACAACTTTTGATGGAACCTGGAAGAAATGCCTGTTTCCAGCAAAACTGTCATAAGTCGTTGCCACGGGCGCTGCAAATGGCCATAAATGAGGGATGGTTGCCGAGTACCCAAAATGCAGTTACATGGCCACGGAGGGTGTGTGTGATAAAACTTTGAAATTGGGTATAAATAAATTGTTTTAGGGAGGTCTGTCATAACTTTGAAGTGTCATTAGGCGACCCGTTGTAAGTCAAAGGCTAGCTGTATGTTAGGTAAATCCACTCAGTTGTCAGTTATTTAGCAAAATATGGTTAAGAAAAATAGGGCTCAGTGAAGTAATATGAAGCCGACCACAATTTCTTTTGTTTTGGTTATGTTAGTACACAAAACCATTCTGATATCAGTCTATATGCTACCTTTCACTATGTGTTAAATGTGGCTGTTACAGGGGTGGGTTCCTCCCGGTTCGGACAAGATCTCCCGAACTGTTAGCAACCCGCTGGTGACGCAACGATGGCGTCATGGATCCGGTTCGGTCAGTGCCGGTCCATGGGTGCCGCCGTCTTTTTTGGGGAATTTTGGGTGAATTTTTCCGTGTTTGGATGGCTTCTCCTCTTCCGCGGCTTGAAAAAGAGCCCTCCTGCCCACCCCCGGGTTAATACTCACTATTTCTTCGCCCGAAGCACAGCTGATCAGCTCCTCAGCTGTGTTTCAGGCTGAATCCTGCTACTGAGCATGCACGGAAGTGAAATTGCACGGGGGGAACGTGCATGCATGCGCCATTAGTGGAGCAAGTGCGCGCACGAGCGAAACATCGCAATGTGAACCGGTGGCAAAGGTAAGTGGAACCCACCCCTGGGCTGTTGCTATCATTAGCATCAACATATTCATTAATGCAGTTGTTTATTACACTAATAATAATAAGAAAGCAAAGATAGCACACCTATAATAATAGGCACCTTGGGTGCAATCCCAAAACATCTGGAGCATCATTTGAACGCCGCCATCATCAGTCCGTTGCAAAAGGTACTTCACTTGGAACAGCTTGCATGCTGCAATGTTACTTTTAACACCATCAAACAACAACATCTTCCTATGCCAAGTTTTTGGGGAAAACTTGATAGGTGGATAAAAATGCCAAATCCAGTCTAAACATGTGGCTGACTATGAAACAAACCATAATAATATAATTCAGTTCCCGAGAGTGGAAATCCTTGTTTTGACAGATAAACACCACTAATTGTTGTCTTTTTTCTTTTATATATATATATATATATATATATATATATATATATATATATATATATATATATATATATATATATATATATAGAAAAAAGACAACAATTAGTGGTGTTTATCCACTAATTTATCCACTAATTATATATATATATATATATATATATATATATATATATATATATATATATATATATATATATATATATATATATATATATATATATATGTATGTATATATATATATGTATGTATATATATATATATGTATGTATATATATATATGTATATATATATATATGTGTGTATATATATATATATGTGTATATATATATATATGTGTATATATATATATATGTGTATATATATATATGTGTATATATATATATATATATATATATATATATATATATATATATATATATATATATATATATGAAAGAATTGTTTTGATGGAGTGAAAAGCTTGTGACAATTATTATGGCTAATTGTTATTAAATTATTAGTATAATTATACCTACTGTAATTATGCAGGGAGGTCCTCAGCAAAAAAACCCAATTAATTTAATCCTCAGTTAAAAACACCTACTGTACATTTATAAGAAACTGTATTGAGAGATGGGAGGAGTATGGTTTTATATCAGGATTGTATTTTCAATACAGAGAGTCCTCATTTACTGATGACAGTTGTGACTGGCTCCTCTGTTGCCAAGCAGTGCAGACATTAAGTGAAATGTCACATGATTGCACCACTATATGACATCAGTTCTGACTGCAGTTGTTAAGCGAATCGTGTGGATGTTAAGCGCAACATCCTGTGACTGTGACTTGTGACTTCCTGCTGGCTTTCTCATTCACTTTGCTTGCCAGAAGCCACCTGTGAAGGTTGCAATTAGCCATGATGTGATTGCAGGTCACTGCAGCTTGTAAATGCATGCCGGTTGCCAAGCACCTAAATTGCAATCACATGACTACAAGATTGCTGCAATGACCTCATTGTAGGTCTCCTTTTGCTGCCCCACCATAACTTCAAACAGTGGCTGAACAACGGGTTAGGACAGGGGTCAGCAACCTGCGGCTCTGGAGCCGCATGTGGCTCTTTCATCCCTCTGCTGCGGTTCCCTGTTGCCAGACGGTAAAAGGAAAAGATGCCATGCTAGGTGGAGACTCTATGGTGGGGGAACCGGACTTCTGGTCGGCAAAGGAAAAAGGATGCCACGCTAGGAGGAGACTCTATGGTGGGGGAACCAACCTTCCAGTTGGCTCCAGAATTAAATGGGAAGCTTCTGGTTAGGACTTTTGTGGCTCTTTGAGTGTTTAAGGTTGCCGACCCCTGGGTTAGGAAATGAGGACCATCTGTTGATGTTGATCAGCCAATAGCTGACATACAGTGGGGGGTATATACGTCCTCCCCCCCAAAATAAGCCCTAGTGAAGGGGTGGGCATGGCCAGCACAGGAGGCAGCCCTTCCCTTCCCTGGTCACCTTAACCATGGCCCGCTGATCAGCTGATCGAGCGAGGGCCAGGAATTCTCTCTCTCTCTGGGTGCCTGGAGATATTTTCAGCGCACTCTTGCTAGCCCCAGCTCTGCCCACAGTGCTAGGCAACCTTGCAGCTGAGGGCCCCTCTGTTCTGCAGCTCACTTTGTGGCTATGGAGCAAGCAGCAACCATGGTTTGCGCTCTGCGGGTGTTGGTTAGGCTCCTGCTACAATGAGGCAGAAAGCCATGTGGCCCATCGCAATTGCCCCCCCCCCCGGCTGCTGCTGCTTGAGAAAAGGACAAGCGATTGTGGGAAGTGCGTGCTTACAATAGAAGCAAAGCGCAGCCTGTCCCTTTTAAGCAATCAAATCTCTCTCTCTCACTCTCTCTCTCACTCTCTCTCTCTCTCTCTCTCTCTCTCTCTCTCTCTCTCTCTCTCTCTCTCTCTCTCTCTCTCTGTGTGTGTGTGTGTGTGTGTGTGTGTGTGTGTGTGTGTGAGAGAGAGAGAGAGAGAGAGAGAGAGAGAGAGAGGGAGATATGATGGACGGGAGTAACAAGAATTGCAGGCAACGCTATTTGAAAGAGTTTCCTCTCCGCCGTTTCTCTTTCGCTCTCTCTGTCACACACACACACACACACACACACACACACACACACTTGATGAAAATGGCAGAGGGCAGGCAACTGGGTAAGGAGACTGACCCTCTTCCACCTCCAGCTTGGTGCCTGCTCAGGGTGGCGCCCCGAGGCCCGACTCCCACACAGCCAATGTGAGAAATGGGCCTCCTCTCTGGGCCTCGCCTGCCTTGGAAGCCAGGGATCCTGCAGGCATCCCAGCCACGTAAATGCTGCCCAAATCCCCACAAGTCGAGCGAGCCACGCAGCTGCTCCACCCGCCTGCCCACCCATCGTACCTGGGCCTGCCAGGCACTGTCCGCCCCAAACGAAGCAGCGATGAAGCTTCAGGACAGCGCCCTTCTAGTGCCCGCCCAACCTGCCATCCCCAAATTGTGTCCCACTGTGAGACACGCATCTTACTGAGTCTGGCAGCTCCGTCGCATCTCTCGGCTGGTCTGTGCAGGGAAACACTTCACACAGTAAAGAAAAACTTTTCGCGAGAAGTTGTACAAAGGTACATATTTTGCTTGATTGTTTTTTTTTCTTCCTCAAGATGGAAAAAGATCATTCTGACCAAGACTAACAATGTATTATTTTATGGTCCACCATAATGTAGTGCTGGAAAGGATGATCATGTTATAGCAAAAGGCAGGATGAGAACTTATATGTATATTTTAGCTTTAGGATCCAAAACAGAAATTAAGTTTTAGCCAGTGAAAAATAGTGTACTGTATTATAAAAAATACAGGGCAGATATTTTATTTTATTTCTTTTTTGATAAACCAACTACAAACCATAAACCGGGTTTTGTTAAAAATTAGTGGACCAGAGGAATGCTGTCGATATAATTTACTTGGACTTCAGTAAGGCATTTGATAAAGTAGACCATAACCTACTACTTGATAAAATAGAAAAATATGGGTTAGACAGCATCACCACCAGATGGATTCGTAACTGGCTGACCAACCGCAGTCAACGTGTAGTCTTCAATGGAACTGCATCTACATGAAGGGAAGTATGCAGTGGGGTACCCCAAGGCTTTGTTTTAGGCCCAGTGCTCTTCAACATCTTCATCAATGACTGGGATGAGGGGACAGGGAACTCATCAAATTTCAAAATGACACCAAACTAGCAGGAATAGCCAACACTCCAGAAGATAGGCTTAAGATACAGAAGGATCTTGACAGACTTGAACATTGGGTGCTAGGTAACAAAATGAAATTCTTGGAGTCCTAGTGGACAATCATTTAAATATGAGCCAGCAGTGTGCAGCAGCTGCCAAAAAAGCCAACACAGTTCTAGGCTGCATAAACAGAGGGATAGAATCAAGATCACGTGAAGTGTTACCATCACTTTATGATGCCTTGGTAAGGCCACACTTGGAATACTGCATCCAGTTTTGATTGCCACGATGTAAAAAAGATATTGAGATTCTAGAAAGAGTGCAGAGAAGATGATTAGGGGATTGGAGGCTAAAATATATAAAGAATGGTTGCTGGAATTGGGTATGTCTAGTTTGATGAAAAGAAGGACTAGGGGTGACATGATACCAGTGTTCCAATATCTCAGGGGCTGCCACAAAGAAGTCAAGCTATTCTCCAAAGCACCTGAGGGTAGGACAAGAAGCAATGGGTGGAAACTAATCAAGGAGAGAAGCAACTTGGAACTAAGGAGAAATTTCCTGACAGAACAATTAATCAGTGGAACAACTTGCCTCCAGAAGTTGTGAATGCTCCAACACTGGAAGTTTTTAAGAAGAGATTGGATAACCATTTGTCTGAAATGCTATAGGGTTTCTTGCCTAAGCAGGAGGTTGGACTAGAAGACCTCCAAGGTCCCTTCCAACTCTGTTATTTTTTTCTAAGAAACAATGGATGGATTTATACATCAATTGCTATTGGAATTCAATGGTCTGTTTAGTTTTCCCTTAGGATAATATGCGAACCTAGGCTTATGGTTTGAGGTGTATATTTATAATTAAATGATGGATATTGATATTTCTGTCAAAGACTGCCTTATGGAGTTGAGTGGATATATTTTAAAGTAAGTAAGTAAGTGCATTTCAAATGAAAATCTTACAGTGTTACATTATATTTTAATAGCATTTTATAATTTGCTTTATATTTTCTTGGATGCCATTCAAAGAAGCAAACTTTAAGAGCTTTCGGGAGACAGGACAAAAATTATTCAATACCGCCAGGGATGGCTTCTCAAGGAGTGGGCAGACCTCTGCTTCTTTAAGCGCAGATGGAACTAAACTCTTCCCTCAGGGATGAAGTCACCACTGCCTGGATCTAATCACAGGTTGTCTCTTAGAATACCACAGCCAAACAAGAGGGACATGGCTGTAATACCCAGGACGCAGTGGTGAAATCCAATTTTTTTTACTCCCGGTTCTGTGAGCGTGGCTTGGTGGGCGTGGCAGGGGAAGGATATTGCAAAATCTCCATTCCCACCCCACTCCAGGAGAAGGATATTGCAAAATCTCCATTCCCCCCCCCCACTCTGGGGCCAACCAGAGGTGGTATTTGCCGGTTCTCCGAACTATTCAAAATTTCCGCTACCGGTTCTCCAGAACCTGTCAGAAGCTGCTGGATTTCACCCCTGCCCAGGAGGCAAAACTCCCAGTGCCAAAGACGTTTCTCAAAACTAACAGATTCAAACTCTTCCTGAGTAATAACTAAGCTAGACTGTATCTTTGTCAAATGCACAGGATATGCACAACTGGACTTTATGTGAAATATGCGTCAGATATTCCTCTCAGTGGACTTGCAGGTGTTCCTCTGGCTCTACCTCCTCAGGAGGGACCAGATCACAAACAGGGCTGCTAGCTGGCTATCTGCAGATGCAAAAAGAAAAGAAATGTAGTTAACTTATGTTGATCTGATCACCACAAGGTAATCCTTAATAAAGGCTCGAAGTTCACAGTTGATGTCTACAAACATTGTAACCCTGATGGCACTATGGTTAAGAAGAAAATGAGCACATCAGAATTGTCTCTTTGTTTGCTTGAAAAGATCATGGAACTTTTCTCCTTGCTTCAAGGAGATGGAAACTGGAAGTTTCTTGGATGGGAAACATAAGATAATCCATTTTTTAAAATGACTTTAGACTTATATTAGGCCACCCAGAAGAAATTCCTTTAAAAAGAAAATTAAAGGTAGAAAGGCAGGAAATCTACACCATAAAAAACTTGTGATCCTAATGACCATGGCAGGAGAAAGAAGGAAAGGCAAAGGGCTGGGTTTACATAATTGTATAAGTCATTTTTTTTTGTTTTACAAGTGGTATAAACCCAGCATGTATAATTTGGCTGTGTCCAAATCTCTCCAAAAATAAGAACCTCACAAAATGTTCTGTGTTTATTTATCTTAACTTTTGTTGAGTTGCAAATCTGTTTTCATTGGGTGTCTACTTGCATAAGGGTTCTTTACCTCTTTACTAGGCTTCCTCTTCTCTTGTGTGGTTATGTTTTTGGCTTCAGTTGTGGTAATTGAATTTGATCTTTTAATTTTCTTTGGATTTAAAATATGTATTTGATTTTGATCTTTTTAACTGAAGTAGTATCCTTTAAAAATAAACACTCATGCAATTTTGATTTTTTTTTTAAATTAAAATTTAAAAGCCCCTAAAATATATTTGAAGCAGCTAAATGTGAGACAGTTGAACAGTGATGATGTTACCTAGTTTGGATAATGAAACTTCTGCAAGCTCAGAGAGCACCAAGGACCCCTCACTTGAACATTGCTTCTATGGGAAGTCTAAACATACTGGGTTAAGCTGGGTTGGGGGTTTGTGCAAAATTCCTTCAAATCAGGGGTGGGTTCCATTTACCTTCGCCACTGGTTTGCATCGTAATGTTGCGCACGTGCGTCCCATCGCGCGATTTGGCTTCTGCGCATGCTCAGAAGTAGGAAATGGCCCGAAACACAGCTGAGGAGCTCATCAACTGTGCTTCGGGCAAAGAAATAAAGGACAGCATTCACTCGCGGGCGGGCAGGAGGGCCCTTTTTGAAGCCACGGAAAGGGAAAAATTTGCAAAAAAATGAAAAAAAAGATGGCGGCGTACACGGAACGGCACCGACAGTGACGTCATGAGCGGGCTGCTGGCGATCCGGTCCGAACCGGGAGGAACCCACCCCTGCTTCAAATCCTTTAATTGGTCAGAACTTTTGGTGTTTAACAGATGCAGGTTTTTATATGTGACTGAGAAGCTTTTTGCATTGGTATGAAAACCTCTCCAATTTTAACAGTTTATAAGAGAAGTGAAAGGAGAGATTACGGTACTTAATGTACTCCGGAAAATGAGAGGAGAATATCTTCAAAGGATGCTCAGAAACACTATTCTGGTAAATTGTAACTGCAGGAAATGGAAGATGAAACTTGACTTGTGTTTCCTCTTGAAAACACATCCTCGGGATGTTATTCTTACTGCATCCAAGCAAAGGAAAAGAATAAAGAAAAGTTTAGAATACATTTACCAAGTGGGGTCGAAAGTTGGGATTTTTATGGTTCATCGTTAATTACGTCATAGGAAATGATTCTTGAGATTCTAATGGTAAACATATGATGGATTTTTAAAAGTGTTTATAGAAATCATACTTGTTCTTTACAAACTGTTGCCTGCATCAAATGGTTGAAGTAGAAAAATCAGCTGAAAGAGATGGAGGAATTAAAGCATATCGGCTTAATTTAATTTAATTTAATTTAATTAAGCTGATGTGCTTTAATTCCATTTCAGTGATTCAGCGATCAACCTTTTTCATGATTCTTTGTTTTGAAATCATTTTGTCTTTGGACTGCAAGAGGGTTGAAAGGAGTCTTTAATGTGTCAATTAAGGCAGTTTGCAAATCTAAATTCCTTGCTGTAAAGGAATTTGTGGCTCCTGAAGCTGAACAAACACATTAAGTTATCACTTCTCCCTAAGATAAGTTAAATAAATATATCTATTGTAATAAGATAACATGTATCAGGCACTATTTAGCCAAAGCGAAATATTTTTAGGTTCATTGATTTCAGTTGGAGAAACTTGAAACATTTTCATGGCATCCCTGCCCACCTTTATCTAAAAATAAAATCAGCCTTCAGGCATAATTCAACCATTTCGTCATTGCTCTCTTAATATACCAACAGTTTATCTTCAGTATAACATACTGAGGTTGGCTTTAATTTATAATTACAGTATTTTATTCTTTTAATCTCATGAAAGGAATACTGATATCTAATGACTAATTTTTAGTCATTCTTAATGAATGGATTTGAAAACTTCCTAATACCTGAAAGTCAGCCAATATCAATATTTGTACAGACTTTCTATGTGTAGTTTATTTAATTGATTGTATAGATAGATAATTTTTAATTTGCATTGGGGGGGGAAGCCTATATTGATAACATCCATAGAATTTAAATTTAACATGACATAGCTTACTTGTTTATTTTAATTTTCTGGTGGGGGGAGTTGACTGTACATTCTTAAAGTGCCTTGATTTATGTTACATTCTTGGAGTGTTGGGTTTTTGTTTGTTTTATTATGATATTGTCTTGTCCAAAGAACACAGTATCAACTTTATAATATGATCACAAATGGGTGTATGGAAATATTTGATTTCTGCGCAAGTAGCTGGTTGTGTGGAAGGTGAGGCATCGTACGGAGATGAGGCATCATAGGAAATAATATTCAGTCATTTCAGGGTTTTGATTTATAGCTTTTCCAGGATGTGCTGTAGTTAAGAAAGAAACGTAGAACACCTTCTCCATGATTTTTGATTCAGGAGAAGTTGCCCCCTGGAAATCTCCTTTGAAGCCTTAGACAATTATATGTACAGTATGTCAGGTTATTACTTAGATCTAATTACCTCACCTTTCTCTCTTCTATAGAGACAAGTTCCAACTACCAACAAAATTGTGTTGCCACCCCTCCAGTATTTTGTCAAGACGGAAAAGACTTAAAATTTTTAATTTTAATTAAAATTTGAAAGGGGTATGATGAGTGAATGTTCCCATTCATTGACAAGGCAAGTCTCACTTGTTTTTGATAATAATAGACTTCACGTGACTATACTGAACAAAGAAAAAAAGAAGATAAAAGATCAGCTTTATGGCACACCATGCCATAAATCAGAAACATTTTGGAAGCAGTAGAACACTATTAAAGTTTGTTGCAAAATCAAAACTAGAAGCACACACAGATGACTGATTCAGCTGGATTCAATAACTTCTTTATAAACATAATGATATATATATATTTACAATACCACAAGTAGAATTCTTCTTCAATCAGTTACAGGTAAACACAAGCAGGAGAGTTAGTTTCATTTCAGCAAAGAGTACAGAGAGGAGAGTGCAGAGTGGACAAGAGAGCAGAGTGGACCTGGAGCCACGCCCAGCCTTAAGCTTAAGTTTCAATTTCGATGCTCTGCACAGACTCAGAAGTGGTTAGCTCCCATTGGCTGACTTAGTTGCTATGCCTGTTCATTGGCTAACCTTGTTAACATGGCTCTCCCAGTTCATGAATATCTTAACAAACACGGCTTCTGAGATCTGCAAGCGGGCATTGCACATTGCCCAGAGGCTACCATACGAGGACAAATTATGTGTTGTAAAGATCGCTTGGAGGTGGGAGATATTTCCAATGTAATGTACTGTACCAGATCACCTGCATGGATTGCCACTGTGACTGTAGGACAAATGGAGAGGAAGCTAACCACTAAGGTACAAGAACACAAGTGAATGGTCAGATGAGGAGACCCAAACTCATTGCTAGCCTTATGTTGCAATGAACAAGGACATGCATTTAATTACGCAGCTACTAAGATGGTTGGCCATGCAGATATAAAGATAGCCAGGGAAATGATTAAAGCCTAGGAAACGGGCCACCTTGTCAGTGAATGAGTGATGATTTACCACCAGTTTATCAAATACTTAGCAATAGCACCTAGACTTATATACCACTTCACAGTGCTTTACAGCCATCTCTAAGTGGTTTACAGAGTCAGCAATGCATATTGCCCCCAACAATCTGGGTCCTCATTTTACCAACCTGGGAACAGGCACTAAATGAACTGTTGTAAGTCGAGGACTACCTGAATTAATTTCATAACTATTAGCTACGGGTAGAAATACAATAGGCATGTGATGTCTTCCACATGCATTTCAGCTCCTGGTATTATACGCAATGGCAAGGGATGATAGGACGTGAGGAGCAAAATATCTAGAAGGGGCTACTCATTATACAAGTAGAATATTCCTTATTCCGTTAGCATCTATTCCTTTGTAATTTAGTTTTTATTTAACCATAAATATTATTTTAAAGGAAAATGAAGATTAGTGAGGTGACATACATCCTTGTGGCTCTGTGATTTAGTGAACTAATTTAAATATTTGGAAGCTACATCCTTACTCTCTGGCTGTAGTTAAATGAAAAGCACAAGAAATAAAAAAACTAGCACAACAAGTATATTCTCTTCTTCTGTATCTTTACTGTGTAAAAAAAAGAAGTTACAACTATTTTGGACAAATGGTGCAGCCATATGGTCAACTGCATACAGAATAAAAAGTAGTTCGATGCTTTGTTTGACTGCTCAGACAGCATAACAGCTTTAAATTACTATGTGATGCATTCTATTTAAGAAAGTTATAATAATTTTTTTCTCCTTAAATATTTCATTTACTATCTTGCATCAGTAAACCCATTCAAATTAAAATGTGTCTGCCTTTATTGTTGCCAATAATATATTAGTATAGTATTCCATGATTTTTTTTCTTACAACAAGTGTTTCTATTGGGTTTAAAGATATATAGTTTTGCATTCATGTATTGATTATAGGTGCAACGCTAGCTCTCATATCCAATATTTACTGATATTTGTAGAAGATGGATGACATTCTCTAAGACCTTTCTTAGGAATTTTTAATTTTTATTGTATAGGTATGTTCAACATTATCCTATAAAATAATATTTAAGGAGCCTACTCTATAAATATTTATATTAGAAAGCTAGATAGTTTTGGAATTCTATTAATGATACAATTTTGATGTGTGTTTTACCAAATAAATAAATTTGGGCAATATGAAATTGGTCCTGTTTCTGGAAAGACTTTTCTGTACATGCATGTTAGCTGAGTTCTCTAAACTTTGAAAGATCAGTATCAAGGTATTGCAGGATCCAGTCTGGGTTGGTGACACAACAATGTTTGACTTAGTGTTTCTAATGAAAAACATGTTTTCCTGCCTCTTCATTCCTTGGAGGAGGAATTGATTGGGGAGTGGGAATTCCTACCATTGCTTCCTTATTTTGGTTGTCTGTAGTCAACCTCATTTTACCGGCTGTCCAAGTTAATCAATTTTATAGTGCCGCCTTACTCCTTCTTACAATATTGATCTCCATCTTGGTTTCCTCTTCTTATATAAATAATACACACTTACTGATAGAACTACATTTTTGAAATGTATTGTACCTGGCAGTGAAGCTGTGAAAGAATCATTGTAAAAGCAATCAGGAGGAAAACATGCATTTTTAAATTGAAGTTGTACAAAAAAGAGTGGCTGGCTCATGAATCATATGTTCTGAGAATAAAGCAGTTATTTCAGTATTGATATACAGTGCCCATTTAAATCCATCCATCAATTGATTATAGTTTAGATTGTCACAGGTTGGATAATCAAATGACTTATAGATAACTAGTAGCTGGATACCCGTGCTTCGCTACGAAACTCAACTCCTTAGCATGGAGTAGAATGTCTAAACTCCCAGCCCGCAGGCTGGATGAGTCACGCGCTGGCCACGCCCACTGGCAGTTGGAACAGAGTTCTTTTCAGGTGAGGAGGGGGAGTAGAACGTCTAACTCCTTAGCATCAGAACATGTTAATAATAATATAAGAAATAAGTAATGATCTGATGGTCATTTCAAAAAATCCTTTCTTAGCAAGCACCTAGAAGCCAAGAGGAACATATGTGCCACGTTTCAAGTTTGTAGGCTTTACGGTTCTGGAGATTTCGTGATGATGCGTGAGTGGTATTTCGCTTTTATATATAGATGAATTACACAAACATTTTGTTATTATGCAGTTTATGGAAGATTCTTAAATGGGAAAACTAAATTGTGCAGTACAATGGAGATGCAAGAATAAGATCAGAATATTACGTTGATTTCCCTGCACGCAAGAACACTGGATGGGAAATACATGGGTTTTGTCTTCTGAATTCATGAAAATGTTAGCTTCTATTGTCAGATCCCAGCAGGATAACAATCAGCTTTCTGTATAATTTCTTCTCCATAGAGGGAATAGAATGGGAAGGAGAAGCTGGTAGTAGAAGTAGAATGATTTTTTTATAGTCACCAGACATAATTTATCCTTTTTTAGCTTGTGGAAATACATTAATCATCCTACTATTTTTTTAGCAGCTGGATTCCATAGCTTGCTTATACTATCTGATGGCCTTCATTGTATTTTCTTGAAGCCATGGTTCTGTGCCCATGTTTTCTCTCCTCCCATACCTTGGCCATCACCAGAAAGTTTCTTTGCAAGAGCTGTTAACTGTGGTGCTTATTTAGAGAGGGAAGCTATGAGTTCTATGGTTGGATATGTTGGACAATGTACAAAAAATATTGGAACAGTGCTTCAGTACGTATTAAAATGTATACTACTATAATGCGGCACTTTTAAAAAAGTGTTGTACTCTCATAATCCGAGAACATTGTAAATCCCAAGAAATCAATTGCAAGTAACCTCCCCCTTATGGACTTTTGGAGTAAAAATGAAAAAAGAAAAAAGAAATTGTGACTTGTGGTTATGATGATTAGCCAGAACGAATTATAGAAAGAAGAGTGTTTTAATGTAACTTTAATGAGAGAGGTTAAAATACAATTGTACTTACATCTGCTGTGAAGATTATTGGAAGCTACTTCTTTCTATTTTTCGTTGCATCTTATTTTCCCTACTTTCATCTACCCTTTTCCCCTCTTGCAGCTTTAGCTGTTTTCTGTTATTTCTCTCTTTTTCATTTTTCTGTTTTATTTTTCTGTGTATTATTTCTTATTGCTGTTAAAACTTTCAGTAAAAATTATATTAAAATGCAAATAGCCTCACAAAAGGAAATCTCTCTCTCTCTCTCTCTCTCTCTCTCTCTCTCTCTCTCTCTCTCTCTCTCTCTCTCTCTCTCTCTCTCTCTCTCTCTCTGTATGCACTCTGCTTCTAGACCTTCAGCCTTAGATTCTAACATGCCCAGGGGATTCCTCTATTGACATGGAAATTGGTTTTCCGTGTTATGTCAGGCAGGCCCAGTGTTATTCATTTCAGCTGTCCGCTTCTGGGCATCCTTTTGTTTCTTCATTTCTAAAGCAGCCAGGCCAGACCCATAGATTTGCTTCTGTTGAGAGCAAGGCAAACACATGTGAGTAAGCTGCTGTAAATGTTTGTTTCCTGTGTATCTTTGTGTATGTAATATAGTAGATTCTGGTGTTGGCCAGGAGTAGCTACCAGGATGCTGTTTGCATTTAAATATCTGGGATATTTTACCATTTAAGCCTCATAAAGAACCCTTAACCGCCTAACATAGCAATTGAAGGTTTTTCCCTCTTAAAACAAAAGACTATTTATGAGCAGGAAACTTTGTGTGGTAATTGGCAAACAGTCGTAAGCTGGCTTGCTTTTTTTTGGCAGTTTAGTATAAATAAATACATTTTTTATTGTGCTTTGTAAAATAATAACCTTCATATTTAGCAATTAAGTGAGACGGCTGCAGATTTTATTTCTCAAGATCTGCTTACCTGTTCTTTTTGTTTATTTATCATCACTTTCTCTGGTATGTAACTGTTTCTACTATTTATTTTTTACAAGATATACTACTCTGATTAGACAGAAATGGGGCTTGACAAAGAAAACTTGAGAACTGTCATATAGAGGTTAACTATTTTCAACTATATTAAGGAATGGTTAAATAATACATCTGATGTATGGGAACAAGCAATTAGATGCTATAAACATATATATTACATATAAAACACTGATACAGTTTGTATTAATTGTTCTAGAATAGTGGAAGAATTATAGTTTTTAAATAACATATGGTCTTAAACTAGCAGGTGTGTTTTTTTTTAGTTCTCATGAGGAATAGGAGAAGAGCTGATTTCCCAAGCAGAATGTTGTGCCTCAAAAGTGAAAAAATAAAATCCACACCAAATTCCAAACCATAATTCTTTTTCTTCAATGTGCACATTTGTGGACAAGTGGGGTTGTTGTTGTTGTTGCTTTGCCAACCAGAAGATATTTTGACTAGTAAAATTTGAAGAAATAATTTGGATGAATGTAAATCAATGTAAATGAAATTAAAGAAGCCATTTGTCCTAACCAAAGTATCCAGTAGGTCCCTGGAGTCTCCTCAGTCATTGCTCCCAAATTGTAGAGGTTCCTTAGTTTGGTGCCCAAATGGTACAATTTGGTTTTAGGCTGCACCAAAGCCTTTGTGTGGCATCATAGGTTTTGCCGTGGCAGTATGTCCTATTCCAGTACATTTCAGAGTTATTCAGGCAGGAGAATCTGTTAGTTTTCCAGAGGAAGAAGTAAAGTGATGAACTGCTAGGAATACAAATTCCCCCATGAAAGTAGGACTTCTGAAGGTCAATTGACAAACCCCACTATTTCCACTGTGCTGGAAAATGACTCCGGATGCCTCTGGATGTGTTGAAGCAGTGATGGCGAATCTTTTTTGGTTCGTGTGCCAAAAGGGGTTTGTGTGCGCACTAGCATGCGCGCACATGCCACACCCATTCCCTCCCCCCCACGCATGTGCACCCCCAGGCTGCCCCCTGCGCATGCGCACAACCCCCCCCTCCCGTGCATGCGCACAAGCCTCACTGAAGCCTAGGATGGTGAAAAAATGGCTCAATGGGCAAAGCAGAAGTTCAGAAAAATGGACTTCCGGTTTGCCCGTTGTGCTGTTTTTCGTATTCCAGGGCTTCAGGAAGCTTCCCTGAAGCCTCCGGAGTGCGAAAAACAGCACAACGGGCAAACCAGAAGTCCGTTTTTCTGAACTTCCGATTTGCCCGTTGGGCCGTTTTTTGCACTCCGGGGCTTCCCTGAAGCCTCCGGAGGGCGAAACGGCCTTCCCCAAGGCCAAAAATCAGCTGGCCAGCATGCGCATGCGCGTTAGAGCTCACATAGGCAACGCCTTGCATGCCCTCCAATATGGCTCCGCATGCCACTTGTGGCACGCGTGCCATAGGTTCGCCATCACTGTGTTGGAGTATACATTTTTTCCCTAGGGATCCATAGGACGTAGTTTGAAAAACCCTGGTCTGTGGCATTACTGGCCGAAGAAGCAGCTGCTAAGGGTTCATTTAAGGTGGACAGAAAATGCCTCCGTTGGCCTAGCCCACCTGGTATTGGAGCTTCCATCTCCTGGGCTATTGCTTCAGCATTTCCTTTCTGCCACATTCCACCTTTCTCCTGCCCACTTATTTTCATGCTGTGCTTTCTCTCCCATCTATCCACCTGGCTCACTCCTCATCCCTCACCTTTCCTTGCCACTACCCTGCTAGCTAACAGTTTAGGGCACTGTACTTCTGCATCACCCTGCCAACAAAACTGTGTATAGTCAAGGCTATGGTTTTCCCAGTTGCAATGTATGGCTGTGAAAGTTGGATCATAAGAAAGGCTGAGCACCAAAGAATTGAGGCCTTTGAACTATGGTGCTGGAGAAGACTCCTATGAGTCCCTTGGACTGCAAGGTGATCAAACCGGTCAGTCCTAGAGGAGATCAACCCTGACTGCTCTTTAGAAGGCCAGATCCTGAAGATGAAACTCAAATACTTTGGCCACCTAATGAGAAGGAAGGACTCACTGGAGAAGAGCCTAATGCTGGAAAAGATTGAGGGCAAAAGAAGAAGGGGACGACAGAGAATGAGGTGGCTGGATGGAGTCACTGAAGCAGTCGGCGTGAGCTTAAATGGACTCCGGGGAATGGTAGAGGACAGGAAGGCCTGGAGGAACGTTGTCCATGGGGTCGCAATGGGTCAGACACGACTTCATGACTAACAACAACAACAACTTCTGCATTCATTTTCTAGGGCTGGTTAACTGGTTTGCTTGTTTATGATGTTCCTCTCACTTTCCTGAAGTCTACTCTATCCATACCCAGTTAGGCAGCAGTATAGCAGAACAAAGTGAACTTGCTTAACCAGAGTTGGAATACTTTTACTTGTCCTTGTAGTATTTTAGTTGTATGCCACCCAGAATGGCTCTGTGAGGTAGGCAGTTTCTAAATGTGTGTGTGTGTGTGTGTGTGTGTGTGTGTGTGTGTGTGTGTGTGTGTGTGTGTGTATCTCTATGTATGTATGCATTCTACACTCCTGGTGATCTAGAGTAGGTCACCAGGAGGGTAGTCTCTTTTGAGAATAAAAAATAATAATCCTGGAAAAAGTTATTGGCAAAACCATTTCAATCTTGTTACTAATAAGTGATACAGATGATCCATGCAAACCCAAAGAAATTTGAGTTCATGCTTGACTCAAAGGAGATTATGAATGTTTTAGGTTGGATTGTTGCTTGGCTAATATTCTGCCACTCTCCTTAGAAGTATTTCTTTGTATATATTTTTTAATTTAGTGGTAATCATATGCAGATTCTTTCAAATGTAGCTTTGCTGTGATAAGAACCAGAAGCATGTTTTCCTACAAAGCATGCCAGATATCCAGAAGGTATCAGGTGCTGCTTCACTTTTTAGAGGCATCTTTACAGGAAGCATCTGTCAAAGCAGAACGCCCTTTTGAGGCTTCAGGAGCTCTAAGATAAAGATTCTTGGCAATTTTATAAACTGTTAGATCTTTAATTTTATACATTTAATTTATATATTTTATATAGTTAGATCTTTATATGTGTGTGTGTGTGTAACATTTTTTGCTGATAAATGAAAATAAAGGGAGACTATTATAGATCTATTTCAAGCTATTTTGCTCTCGTCAGATAGCCATACCCGTAGTGGGAATTGAACCTGGGCAGTCTGCTTGAAAGTCAGAAGATTAACCTCTAGGCCACAAGGTTCTATTCCCAATCAGCTCTTCACCAGGAAAGGGTGATATACACATACACACCCACCCACCCACCCACACACCCCCACCCACCCATACCCCCCCACACACATACATACATACATACATACATACATTTGTATGTATATGGGTCTATAATGTGTGTACACATGAACCTTTTTCATTTACTCCTGTGGTTTTCCGTTTAACATTATTTGAAATGATTCTTGAATTTGATTGACAGTGCTAATACCAGGAGATTAAATACTGCAAGTTGTGGCTTGGAGTAGCTTTTAGAGCTTGGTGTTGCTATTAGAGAATTGTATAAATGGAAGGGAAGCTTTAGATAGAAGTCTTTCCCATTTGAACTGCATGTAAAGTTAATTAATTTCTTTAATGAGTTGTTTCGCTTGCTTGTACAGAAATGCATTAAATTGTTGACAGTGGTGAGCAAATGTTAAGACAAAATTTCAATGGTGCTGCTTTTCCAAAGAGATTTTTATTCTGATTTCATTTTGGGGGGGGGGGTTACAGATATGGTAGCGATAACTAATCTGTACTTGCGTAGTTTATTTATAATACAAGAGTAGCATTCCAGAATCACCTTCCTTTAGATATGGAGCCTTTGATTTTTAAAGTTGTTCAGATTCTAGATTACACTGAAAACTATACTTTTATTTAATTGAATGTGAATGTAATTCCCTATCATGCTATTTGCCTGAACATGTGGATGGGCAGAGTCGAGAGCATATTTCCATTTTTTCCAATTTTGATCTTGTCATGCATTCAGGTGAATGACCGAACAGATTATAGAATGATCAAATGTAAAATTATTACGTTTCGTTATGTGTTTAGTATCTATCTGGATTTTGGAAATACTTTGAAATAATCCCTGTTCATCATCTTCCTAACTGCTTAAGATGCTAAATATTATTTCATAAAATTTATTTGACCTTCCAAAATACAGAAGGAAAAGTAATTGTTTCAGACTATAACTGATAAGATGTTTGTGAACTTTGACTTTACTTTTAACTGTATTAAAGTATAACATAGCAGAACTATATTAAAGTTCTGCAAATTCACTTGCTGTTATAGGACCAGGATATAGTTTTTTCCTAATTATTATGATTTACCAATAGAAGGAAAGATCTGTAGTTCAGCGTTGCGTTGTAGAGTTCTTGGTGCTCTCTGACTTGGCTGTTTGCTTGCAGACATTGCTATGATTCTTCTTCCATTTTATTTATGTGATAGAAACATTCCTGCCAAGTATATATTGGATACAAAGTTCAAAAAACCACTGAAGCATGAACTTCATATTTATCTAGCATTTACAGCTACTTCAGTGGCTGCTTGTGTAAACCTGAGAAGCAAATATGTTTTGGGTGAAGCATAACATCTTCTATTGAGCAAGTATCACTCGTGTGAGCTTGAAAATATATTATAATCCCATGATGGGTCCTCAGGAAGGCAATAAGAGGACAGAGTTAAAGAAGTGATGTCTCAGTGACTATTCGTTCTGTGCAGATGCAGGTGGGAGATGCTGCTGTAGGAAGAACCTAGGCACAAATTAAAGGAGCAAATGTGTGTCCACATACCATTGGCACTGTCATCGACAACTGTATTATCAATAGGTTTTTGGTTTCCTCTTGATTTCTACCCCTAGTTTGAAAGAGTTTTACTGTACAATTTAGATTTACAGACTAACTGAATACTTAGTGAGGGTCTGTCTCATAATTCCTCACTTTGAAGTTTGGGCTGAAGAATCTAAAAGCTGTAATACAGTATATCTGGTCAGCACAATAGTATAACAGAGTATTCAAAAGTCCAGAAGTTATTTTAATTGCAGTTTGATTATGGCAAAAGTCTTACAGGTTGAACACAATCAGCAGCAATGATCGTTCTGAATGAAATGGATCTCTCTTTAGGGAGGATAAGGTTTGTAGACAAAATATTGTTTTTGATCATAATTAATAGTGGATATGAAGAATAAACTTTTTGGAAAGTTCCAGACTCTGTAATTCTAAACCACAGTTACTCTTAGATAACTATAATTCCAGCCTCAATATGAAATCCGCATAATTATCTGTGCAAGATGGACAACTTCTGCTTGTAATAGCTTGATTTACAGTACATACTGATTTTATGGTTGTTTTCAATATACTTTGGATAACCTACCCTAGAAATGTTCTGACATTAAAGAATGAGATGATGATTCATAAAATCAACGAGTAGATAAAGGTTGTGATGATAGAAGAGAAAAGTTCATTCTTCTTTAAATAAATTATCCTCAATTTTCCAGCGTCATTCTTATTCTCAAAATGCCAGTTTTAAGAAGACCTGAAAAAGTAGGTTAGATCTGTGAAGTTTGATCAAACTTGATCATTGATTGTGGGTGAAACCCTGTGAAAATTCATTTCAATTGAACAAAAATGAATAGGCCACCATTTAAATTTCCCAGTGTCACAAATGACATATCTTGTCAATGCATTGAGGAAGATGACAGTGAAAGGCAATGGCTAAACTCAACATAGGGGTTTAGGGTATGGCAAAAGAAAACTGATAATAGCACACTCATGAAAACAATGTGGCTTAATGCTTGTGTCAAGTGTCATGACACATTTTCATGTTTATCCATTTGTAAAGCTGCTTCTTTACATGTATAATAAGATATCAGTTTGTTCATTCCAATCCTACCTTTAAAGCTGGAGAGGCATTTGAGGCAAGGCCTCATTTCACTATAAAAAACATTTTATCCAATATCCTGACAAATGTCTACGGAGATGCTCAGTCATCCAGGTCATGGTTGTCCCAAAGGTGCTTTTTCAAGAGGCAACTGGACTTTCTGGTTTTTCTTTGAAGACATTTCGCTTCTCATCCAAGAAGCTGCTTGGATGAGAAGCGAAATGCTTTCAAAAAAAATCAGAAAGTCCAGTTGAGCACCTTTGAGACATCCTGACAAATGGCTTTCCCCCCCCCCAAATATTCATTCTCTTGCTTTCTTTGAATTTCTCTTTGCCTCCCTTTTCTGCATCTCGAAAACAAGATAAACAATGGATATCTTGTGTTTATTTATATTTAATTATGTTAGTTTTTATACAGTTTATTACCGTTAATGGTAGCTGGGTTTCATGCCTTAGCAGCACTATTAAAAGAAATACATTCAACCCACTTTGCTGGAAATGTAAAAAAAGACCAAGGTACCTTCTTTCACACATGGTGGTTGTGCCCGGAAGCGAAGAAATATTGGGAAAAAAATACACAGTTGGCTACAAGAATTAGTAGGGTCACAAATAGAATATACCCCAGAAATTTTTCTTCTAGGGGTGTTTAAAGGGAAATACGATAAAAATTCTAAATATTTGATTTTACACATTATAACTGCAGCCAGGATCGCTTTTGCACAATGTTGGAGAAATACAAACACACCCACTGAGAGTTTGATAATCAAAAAAATATTTGAATGCGTGGAGATGGATAAGTTAACAATAGAACTTAAAGGACAAAAAGATTCGGATTATTATGTAATATGGGAAAAGTGGTATGATTGATGTAGATGTAGACTTAGATAATATTGCAAGATAATGTACAAAATGTATTAATATAAATGTAATGTATGTAAAAGGTTGTAGATCTGCTTAAGAAATTACTGTGACATGTAAAAAGAGAAAAATGCAATAAAAAAAAGAAATACATTCATTCATTCAATTTATATTCTGACTTCCCTCTACGAGATCAATGTTATATACACAAAAAACCCCTCCCTTAATATTCTCCCCAAAATAGCAACTCTGTGAAATAAGCTAGACTGAGAATTAACTAAATCACTCAGTGATTATCATAGTCAAACAGAATGCTGCTCCTAAGTCTCCATATATTTTCTTTCCATTTAAAAAAGACCTCAGCTTTTCAGACCATGGATTATTGCAGTGCTGTGGTCTATTTTTATATCAGACAGTCCTTGAAACCTGAACTTCTTCTCTACTTTGCTTCATTTTTGAAATCTGTTTTCTTTCTAATAAATAATTATTTTAACCCAATCTGTAACCCAATAAGAACTTGAACCTTCAGTGTGCGTGTGAGAAGAAAACCAGATACTATGATTAAAGAACTACTCAGTCTTCTTATGCTTTGATGGAAAAAGCTTACTTGAACACACTTTAAAATCTTCAAAAATAATTTAATAATTAAGTTCTTCTTGCCAGGTATCATGGATTAGCATACCTTTTTGAAAATAAAGTAACTTTTGACTTCCCCTTTTCTTCCTTTATCATAAACATAAGTAATTCTAATTTGTAATTACAGGTATATCTACATATGTCAATGATGGCTAACCTTTTTTCCCTCGGGTGCCAAAAGCGCGTGCGTGCACGCTATCATGCACGTACGAGTGCCCACACCCATAATTCAATTCCTGGGGAGGACGAAAATGGCCTCCCCCGGCCCCATCAGAGGCCCTCTGGAGGCCGGAAATGGCCTGTTTCCCGACTTCCAGTGGGTCTGGTAGGCCCGTTTTTTGCCCTCCCCAGGCTCCAGAGGCTTCCCTGGAGCCTGGGGAGGGCGAAAACGCCCCCTGCCAGCCCTCTGGAAACCTAAAATGCCCTCCCAGAGCCTCCGCATGAGCTGAAAATCAGCTGGCCAGTGCGCACATGCATGCTGGAGCTGAGCTAGGGCAACGGCTCACGTGCCGGCAGATATGGCTCCGCGTGCCACCTGTGGCACGCGTGCCATAGGTTCGCCACCACTGACATATGTAATACAGGTAGCCCTCGAGTTACGACCACAATTGAGCCCAAAATGTATGTTGCTAAGTGAAACATTTGTTGTGAGTTTTCCCCATTTTACGACTTTTCTTGCCAGAAGTTGTGAAGTGAATCGTTGCATTTGTTAGGTTAGTCATGCTGTTGTTAAGTGAATCTGGATTCCCCATTAATTTTGCTTGTCAGAAGGTCAAAAGAAGGGATCACATTATCCCGGGACACTGCGACCATCATAAATATGACTTATTTGCCAAGCATCTGAATTTGGATCATGTGTTCATAGAGACGCTGCAATGGTTGTAAGTGTGAGAAATGGTCATAACTCACATTTTTCAGTGTCACTAAGCAAACTGTTGTAAGTCTGTATATCTGTATGTAATTCTCATATATATTGGAATTTCATGTAAAAATGGAAGGCATTTATTTCTATCTTGGCTCTCCCTGTAAGCAAAACATACATTTGATTATATTGTCATACAATCACATTAATATTGTATGAATTGGGTTGTTTCTGAGTTTTTGTGTAGAACTTAAGGATTCAACTCATAGATTATGTAATAATATTATATAATATCATTGTAATATGAGTGTTAAAAAACCAAAAAGAATCCAATCATTTATCATTAATCCTTTCAGCTGGCAATTTTCCTACAATTACTTGACAGTAAGCTTAACTAAATACAGTGGAGAATATTTCTGTTTCACAATTGAAGCATTTAGTTTATTGAATGTTTACTTTTGAAGTGTGTAATCTTCATTATATAGAACAGAAAGAATGTGGCTAGACTACTTGATTTCGTCTATCTTTTAGATGCAGAGTAACCATTTTAATTGGATGTTTGATTGATTGAATCAAAATTAATTCCAATTAGTTGTAGTTTGTTGGCTTGCAGTTAAAATGTTATTTCTTGTGTTGATAGCATGATACAGGCCTAATATTAATATTCTGCATGTTAAAATATCTTATACCTTTCATAGGAGATCCAAAAATCAAAAAAATCTCTCTTGCATTTACTTTTTGCAACAATTGTTGGTCAATTTCACTTATGTAACTCTTGCTAAAGCGGACATGTACATTTAATATTAATCCCACTTCTTTGCAATGGAAATTACGCAACAAAATGCCCAAGCCTTTTGTTGAACTGAAGACGGCTTTATATTGGATATCAGCTCCGGAAAGCTTAGTAGGCATCTGCTGGTGCATGTTATTGGCTCAGCCTTCCATCCTTCCGAGGTGGGTAAAATGAGGGCCCAGATTGTTGGGGGAAATATGCTGAACTCTGTAAACCGCTTAGAGAGGGCTGTAAAGCACTGTGAAGCGGTATATAAGTCTAAGTGCTATTGCTATTATTCTGTGTCAAAGCAGGAATTACAGGCCTCTGAGGTAAAGGCAGAAATGTGAACTTTCTGGGCTAACAAACACAAGGATCTTCTGAGGTTGTGTTGATCTTTTTTTCCCTTGTTTCTCTCTTTCTTATGCTAAGCAGCCTGGGGAGAGGTTGGCAGGAATCCAAGGGCAATGGCTGACTGGTACCCTCACTTGCTCCATTATTTTCCTCATGTCTAAGACAAAAGTCACCCCAGTAAGCACAGATCCATACGTTATGAGGAGAGAAAAATGGAAAAATATTTCCAAATGTGAACAGAGGAGATGGGGAGAGCTTTTTAACTAGCACCAAGCAGATTTGTTTAGCGAAAGAAGTAGTCTCCATCCCACATTTCCAAAATGAACAGTAGCATGTTTTGAGAAATGTGTCGAAGCTCACCCAAAATGTAGGCAAGTCAGAACCAGATGTCGTTATTAAAGTACAATTCTTTGTATCTAACTTGGTGAGTTCATGAACACATCCCTAACAAATACCTTGGCAGCTGTTTGGAAGTGGATTGCCATCGCCTTCTGCTGGAATGCTTTTCCAACTGCCAAGCCTAGTTTTAATTGTCCAGAAATGGGACATCACAACGCAGTCGCTTTTTTAAACATTTGACAAACAGTATTAACCTTGAAAGCTGGTCCAGAAGGATACCGTGATTGGTCGCATTGAAAGCCACTGAAAGATCAAGGAAGGCAGGATGGATGCATCGTCCCATTCCAGTCCCACTAAAGCAGTGGTTCTCAACCTTCCTAATGCCGCGCCCCGCGTCCGCACCGCGCCCCACCCTGCTGCCGCGCCCCCTGCCCCGCCGCCGCCATTTGGGTTCTTTTACCCTCTGCGCATGCGCAAAGCGTTCTGCACATGCGCAGAGGGTAAAAGAACCCAAATGGCGGCGTCCAGGCGAAGTCTCCCGACCCCTGCGAAAGGGTTGTTTGATCCCCAAAGGGGTCGCGACCCCCAGGTTGAGAACCGCTGCACTAAAGGTTATCTACAAATGCAATCAATGCCGCCTCTGTACTGTATCCCAGTCTGAAACCTGAGTGAAAAGAATCCAGATAACCCATTTCCCCCAGGGCCCCTCTGCAAATGCAAACCAACCATCTTCTTTATTAACGTTGCACAAAATCTTACAAACTCATCTCATCTGAAAGTCATGCCACGGTCAAGGGAATAATCAATGTTGCTTCTCATGAAATGTTTTGTAAAATTTGGGCTGCATGTAAAATATAGAATAGAATAGAATAGAATAGAATTCTTTATTGGCCAAGTGTGATTGGACACACAAGGAATTTGTCTTTGGTGCATATGCTCTCAGTGTACATAAAAGAAAAGATACGTTTGTCAAGAATCATGAGGTACAACACTTAATGATTGCCATAGGGTACAAATAAGCAATCAGGAAACAATCAATATTAATATACTGTATTTTTCGTAGTATAAGACGCACCTTTTTGCCCCCCAAAAGAGGGTGGAAAAGTCGGTGCGTCTTATACACCGAATACAGCATTTTTTTGGCCTCCCGAAGCCCCGCCCCCACATCCTATTTTTGCGAAAAACGGGCCGTTTTTTGCAAAAATGGCATTTTTGCCTTCCCCCACCCCCTAGGAGTGCTATGCAGGCTTCCCAAACCCTCTGCATGCCCTGATTTTGCAAAAAAAACCCAGCGAAAAAAGGGCCATTTTTTGCAAAAATTGGGGCGTTTTTGCCTTCTAATTTGCCTTTCCCCACCTAGGAGTGCTCTGCAGGCTCCCCAAACCCTCTGCATGCCCTGATTTTGCAAAAGAACAAGTGAAAAATGGGCCATTTTTTACAAAAATTGGGGCATTTTTGCCTTCCCCCACCCTCTAGGAGTGCTCTGCAGACTTCCCAAACCCTCTGCATGCTCTGTTTTTGAAAAAAAAAAAACGAGCGAAAAATGAGCCATTTTTTCCAAAAGCTGGAGTGTTTTTGCCTTCTAATTACCCCATCTAGCATGACTGGAGGAGGAATTCAGGGAGTTGAAGTCCACTAGTCTTAAAGCTGTCAAGTTTGAAGACCCCTGGGTTAGGGGTGCAAGGGTCTTCAAACTTGGCAAGTTTAAGACTTGTGGACTTCAACTCCCATTCCTGAGCTAGCATGACTGGAGGAGGAATTCTGGGAGTTGAAGTCCACTAATCTTAAAGCTGTCAAATTTGAAGTTTGTAAAAAGTATACATGGTTGTAAAAAGTATTCTGCTACACTGGTATTTTATTAAATAATATATTACTATACCATTTGGTTCAGAATACTTTTTTCCTTGTTTTCCTCCTCTAAAATCTAGGTGCATCTTATACTCCGAAAAATACGCTAAATCGTAAGGATACAAGCAACAAGTTACAGTCATACAGTCATAAGTGGGAGGAGATGGGTGATAGGAACGATGAGAAAAACTAATAGTAATAGTAATGCAGCCTAGTGAATAGTTTGACAGTGGTGAGGGAATTATTTGTTTAGCAGAGTGATGGCGTTCGGGGAAAAACTGTTCTTGTGTCTAGTTGTCTTGGTGTGCAGTGCTCTATAGCGTCGTTTTGAGGGTAGGAGTTGAAACAATTTATGTCCAGGATGTGAGGGGTCTGTAAATATTTTCACGGCCCTCTTTTTGACTGATGCAGTATACAGGTCCTCAATGGAAGGCAGGTTGGCAGTAATTGTTTTTTCTGCAGTTCTGCTATAATATAATATAGTAACTATTGCTAAAAATCACATAATAATGTTAAAAGTTTACGATCTTAGGGGGCAGCATTGCTAGCTCTCCAGAGCCGCAATGGAGCCCATTGGACACACCTGGTTTAGTTTTAAATGTCATTTTTTTTGTTTATAGTAACAAGCTTTCTTTTTTTACAGAAACGTTTCACGAATTGATTTGGGAAGTGTGATTAATTTAAAATCTGTTTTGGAGAGGAAGTAAATAATTTGGGCACACCAGTGTATCTGCTTTCAAAGGTACACCATTTAATTACTACATTGGCTAGATGAAGCTGCATAGCCCATCTAACTGGAGAAACAGAATGTTCTTTTGTAAAAAAAAAATGAAATCCTTGACATTAAGCGACAAATAGTTCTAAAATATATTAATTTTCTTGGCAGCACTGGTTATTTTATTCCAGAAAGATTGATGCTTGCATATGATGCATATGCATATGATGCTTCATATTCTTGAAGATTTATTATTGTCAGAGGGCAAGTTTCTCTCTATAGTGCATTGTTGGTCTAGCATGCGGTAATAATTCTTAACCAGCATTGAATGACTGGGAAACTTCAGCCAGGTTGAGCCAGCTAAATGAGGATGCTTGAGAATTGTGGCACAGTGTGTGGAATGTGCCCAACCATTGTGGTTTGCAAAACATAGCTTATATTTGCAAACTTAGTGTATGTTGTGTAAAGTCAAGGCAGTTGAGGCTTAGTCACTAAATCATGGTTAGGTGCATTGTATCTTAGGTTTATGTGTGAATATGCTTTTATTGGGAGATGCTATCACAGACCTTTGGGGAAAATGTTTCCATGCATGCATGCATGCATGCATGCATTCATTCATTCATTCATTCATTCATTCATTCATTCATTCATTCATATAGTTGTAGCTCATTTAACTGTGTTGATCATCATAGATGTTGTATTTCATTACAGGCAGTCCTTGTTTAGTGACTGTCTTGTACAGTGACAATCTGCAGTTATGATGGTGATGAAAAAGTAACTTTGCGATGAATCGTCACATTTATGATCTTCACAGGTCCATAAAGCAAAGGAAAGCTGAAATAAGATCATAAGCACACTCATGGTTTCTCACTTGGTGACTGCTTTGCTTAATGACTGCCGGTCCCAGGTGAGGGTGCTAAATAAGAGCTATCTAAACATTTGCCATGAATGTCCGTCGTGCTTTTACCAACTCCTGAGTGGTTGTAGCCTAATGAGTACAGAAAAGACTGATTGAGTACTTCCTGCTTGCCCCAATGTGAGAGAACAGGCCAGCACCTGTTTTGGAAGAGCAAGAACAGATGATGTTGGTGCCCTCAACTCATCTCTATCCTATGGGAAGGCAGCCTCCACCTGAGCTTTCTCGCTCTGCATCAAACATAGTATTTTTTCTCTCTCCCTCCGCTGGCACAAGCAAGGCAGTCTAGTTTGCTTGCTGCCTTTCAGTCTGTTCTGTACAGATCCTTCTGATCAAGTTGGTTGGTGGGTGCTCCGTTGAGCCTTCTCTCTCTTCCCAATCTCTGCCTTCGAGAGCCGCCTCATATTGGACCATGGTCTGTTTGCTTTTTAAAAACAGGTTCCCCAAAGGAGCAATGAATGGAATGCTTGCCATAGTTTTGCTTTTAGTTGGAGAAGCCAATAACAGCTCTGCTTGACAAGAGAAAGGTTTCCCCTTTTAGTCCCCAATGACAGCAGGAAGAACTATTTTTTTAAACCAGTTCTTAAAAGACCAGCGAGCAATTGAGGTTTACTTTCTAGGCCAGGGTGAAAAGGGAAAAGAAACAGGGAAATCCACCAGTTGGGGCCCAAATTAAGAGCTGTCCAGTCAGGACACCTGACCATCACTGTGATTTAAGTCAGTAGCCCCCAACCTTTTGGGCACCAGGGACCGATTTCATGGAGAGAAGTTCTTCTGGGGACCGGAGGGGGCGTGGTTTCATGTGCTGCCTGCATCCTGCAGATGGGGCTTTGCTTGTTTGCGCGGCATGGTTTCTGGCATGCCGTGGCCCGGTGCTGGTCCACGGACCGAGGGTTGGGGTCACCTGATTTAACTGGTAAAAGGAGTTGAAATCCAAACATTTCCTTATTTCATTTCCAGCTGATTTATGCACACGAGACAGGAGAAGTTAAAAAGCTTTTCTGCCCAAAAGCCCAAAGTATCCAGTTACATAAAATGTGGTCCATGGTATACAGTCATTATTCAAAAGTACCGAAAACTGCCACTTGCTGATTTATCTGTGAAGCAGGCTAACATTGTTTTGAGATATCTTTTTAGGGTTTTTTTTTTAACTCTTCAGCTGTGAGCAGCAGCGAATGAGTCATCCAGGACCATTCTTGGAATTCATTATTTAGAAGTGGATTTCGGCTTTGCCTCATTGCTAGGGGTCTGAAATTCTTATCTGTTTTATCAGCTACACATAAAACCTCTTTGGAATGGAATATAGACTCCTTCGTGGTTGATGGACACATCTGCATAGTTCCCTTGGCAACAGTGCGAGAGTGGTTTATCACTGGCTTTTTCTGAGATGCTGATAAAAGACAACAAAGTGCAGAAAGCACCGAGGACCCCACAGTTTTCTGAGATGGTTTGAGCAGCTTCCCAGTCTAGCCCGCAATCTTGGGATTTACAGGTGGATCTCATTCAAGTATTTACTAGATCCAACCCTGCTTGCTATTTTGAGATCAGGCAAGGTTGGCTAAATGCTACAATAGTGTTCCCATAAGCAACTCTTTGGAAGAAAGGGTGATTGTTGTCTTAAAATGCTGTCTTCTCTGCTAAGCTTATTAGGGGACAGCTGGGTCAATTTTTTTCGTTCCTTTAAACTGGAATAGTGGAGTAATTGGTGATCTGTGTGAGATAAAACACCTGGAGGTCCTTCAGGTGCAGAGAGTCAGGGTTAGCCCTAACCCTAACTCTTAATTCCAGGTTGCTTCCCTCCTTTATTAGTTTCCATCCATTGTTTCTTGTCCTGCCTTCTGGTGCTTTGGAAAATAAATTCACCCCTTCCTCTCTGTGGCAGCCTCTCAAATACCAGTCCCTTTTTTGCCAACTCCTGTAAATTTATCTGCTGGCTGAATTTTGGTTTTCCTTGGCACACAGTTTCAGACAGCAAGTAGATGGCAGCCAAGAGATACAAACACCCCCGCCTTTCGTTGCTGCCCTTTCGTTGACCAATAATCACAAAAATTTTGTTTTTGTTTTAAGTTCACCAGTTAAAGATGTAATGGGGAATAGAAACCAGAGGTTTTGATGTACTGGATGAAGTTGATCAAGACAGGAAATTCATTTGAGAAAGTTACCAATCACGGCCCTTGATACGTTGCAGGTTGTATAAGCAACAATGCAACAAGAAGCTGTTCTGCATGTGTGGTAAAGGCACAGTAAGATTTAGAGTGGCGAGGCTGGCTTCTGGATGTGTGGATATAGTTTTTGAATGTGTTAATAAGTAGTTTGGGACTTTTCCTAGTTCAAATCCCCAAATATCACTAGCAGAAAATTTGCAGACACAAACAGATATAAGCTGCCAACAAGAGCCGAGGTGGTGCAGCGGTTAGAGAGCAGTACTGCAGGCTACTTTAGCTGACTGATCATTTGAGTTCAGCTGTTCAAATCTCACCGGCTCAGGGTTGACTCAGCCTTCCATCCTTCCGAGGTAGGTAAAATGAGGACCCAGATTGCTGGGGGCAATGTAAATATATACATTGCTTAATGGTGTAAACCGCTTAGAGAGTGCTTGCATTATGAGGCGGTATATAAATATCACTAATAAATAAATAACAATAAAATGAAAAAAAAACCCAGCATTTTTACTTCAAGAAAATTAGTCATCTTAAGAGAGGGAAAGTCAGACAGTCTTTTTACTATTTTGCAGGATAGACAAATTTAAAATTCCTCTTTATTTCTTCATGGATTTCCTGGACCTTTCCTGGAAGAATGCTTGATTTGTGTCAAGATTATGGACTTCACTTATTTTTATTTATTTATTTTACTTACAGTATATTCTGTCTTTATTATTTTTGTAAATAATCCAAGGTGGCAAACACATACAATATGGCAAGCTTGTAAGAAACGTACTCACCTGTTTCTCTATTTTGTGACTATTATTTTAATGTTCCCACTATAAAAGAAAAGTAATCCCAGAAAGTTTTAAGAGCTGTGTAATATCAGGAGAAAATGTTCTACCTTACTTTTTTTTTTGCTAGTTTTTGGTAGCAAAATGCGCTTTCCTCCCTCTTTTGGTTTAAGAAGAGGATTATAAAAATGTGATCTAAAGTGGTACAGACTGTTCTCTCATTTTAATTTGGTGCATGAGCAATCTGGACATGAAATGTTCCACCAAAGAAGCTGGCATTTTTGTTAATCGGAAAGGACAATTTTTGATCTGAGTTAAGAATGTGCTTTTCACATACACAAATAGGTGGAGAAGTTGTTTAGAACATCAATAAATAACAATAGCAATAGCACTTAGACTTATATACCGCTTCATAGTGCTTTACAGCCCTCTCTAAGCAGTTTACAGAGTTCAGCATATTGCCCCCAACAATCTGGGTCCTCATTTTACCCACCTCAGAAGGATGGAAGGCTGAGTCAACCTTGAGCCCGTGAGATTTGAACTGCTGAACTGCTGAACTAGCAGTAGCCTGCAGTGCTGCATTTAACCACTGCACCAACTCGGCTCTTTTAGAGGAGAATAAAGGAGAATATTTGTAGCTCAGGGTTGAAATAAAGGGTCCTTGGTGCTCTGAGCTTGCTTGTTCTCTTGCAGACGTTTCATTACCCAAACTAGGTAACATCATCAGGACTAGTACTGATGATGTTGCCTAGTTAGGGTTAGGTATTGAAACGTGGTCCCGCCGGATGCGACAGTCTGCAAGAAAACAAGCAAGCTCAGAGAGCACCAAGGAGCCCTCATAGTTTAGTTTTCTTGTGTGAAGCATCTTTCAATGGTTTTTTTGCTCTTTAAAGCTGTGCTCCTTGAAGGATGAAGTCTGACAGTTAGGAGACATACAGTGGGCTGAGTTGTTCAAGAACACAGCCTGTGTTGGATTTATGATATGCTTAAAACTCACAAAATTATAGCTGGAGGAAATTTGGACATGGGTGACTGGTGGATACATACCCACACTGGAGATTGTATTTTGCGAAAGTGAAGCATCTCAATAAGAGAAGGAGATTCAGCGCTGCTCTCTTGTAACAGAAAGGCTGTGAAGAGGTGTCAGGTTTGCAAATGGACATCCTGAAGGGTCTACAAAATAGAGGTTGGTTACCAAAAAGTACCGGGTCTATGCTCTATATACACCCAGAGATTAGAATGTACTACTCTGGGTGCACTCCAATGACTGTAATTCTTACTAAATGTGTGATTTGCCGATGGGTGGATCAAAAATATCTCTCCTCCCCATAAATTTGGCTGTGTTCGGTTCCTAGCTTCGTAATCTTTGCAAGTTACTTTGCCACTCCTTTCTCCTTTTCATAATTTTTTTTGGGGGGTGGGGGTGGGGGAAGGAATTGCTACCGCTCTCTTTTGTTTACAAGATGTGTCTGACTCTATTTTGTTTCTCTTTTCCAGCTGCTCCAATCCACGGAGGCAGAAGATGGCTTAGCAACAGACCAACCTTCCCCCATGCTGGGGTCCCACTGTGCCCGGCAGTTGGACTGATGTGAATCTTTTGTTTTTTTGGGATCGAAGGGATCGAAGAAGCTTGTTCCCAGAGCCATTCTTCCCTAATTCATGAGCCAGCAGGATGTGGTCGCCGTCCTTTCAGAACGCCTTCTCATAGCTGCGTACAAAGGGCAAGTGGATAATGTGGTGCAGCTTATCAACAAGGGTGCCAAGGTAGCTGTTACCAAGGTAACAAGAGAGAGAGAAAAAAAACTCCTTACAAATTCACTGAGAGCTAACCTCACTCCCAAAGTATTCCCCCCCCCCCCTTGTGATAAATGTCTTCTGGCTTTTGAAAGTGTCATTGTTCCAGAGACCGGTATGGATGAATGTGTGCGGTATGGATGAATGTGTGCGTGGGTTTTTTTCCCCCCTTTTCATTCTGTAGTTGCATTTAGGTGTCAAATAATTTTCCTTCTCTTCTGCTGTTTTTTTTTAACCCCTCTGAAAGGGGAAGAAGCAAAAAGCTTCGGCTAATAATGTGCAGAGTTTTCAAAGCGTATTTTGCATTTGTGCTGGCAAGATTAATTGCTGTGAAGTGGGGGGGTGGGGGCAAAATTGAACCACAGTCCTTTGGGCTTCCTGAGAAATGGAGGTAAATACACTTTAGAAGGAGGAAAGCATTTTTTGGGGGGAATGAGCCAGTGCTATGTCATGTATTCCGTATTTTCAAATGGCTGAGAACATGTTGAGTGCTTCTAGTGTATTGTACGTTGTGCCCATTCTACTAATTTCTCCAAGTGAAGCTTTTAAAGCCGTGAATTAGACTTACAAAACCTTGTACTAGTCCATTGAGTGATCCCAAGTGCCATCAACATTTAGCTTTAGATAAGATTTTTTTGCAACCATGAAGCTTAAAAACGGGGGAATGCTAAATAAAAACCCCCAATTGTCTCCATCTCTAGGGAGAAAGATTTATTCTTCTGAGGTGGTTCAAAGAGACAGAACTGAGGAGCAATTCCTCACTGACTCTATTCTGCCAGGATCTCATCCTGTAAACTGGGACAGGTAGCTGTGATCTGGCTTAATTGCCCGGATTCTGTGCTTCCACTCCAGGTACCACAGTGATCAGGGAAAGATAGGAATGCAGAGTTGCACATAGTTTCTTCCTCTGAGCAAAACAATACTGAGATTTTTGGATCTGGGAACCACATTCTGACAACATTGACAGTCTTAATGCCCTAAAAAAAAGAGAGAAAAACTGATGGTACTTTCAGAACGGCTCACTTATCTATAAATTTAAGAATAAATGGCTTCCACTATCTGCCAGTGCAGCTCCCATAAAAGGAGAAGAAATTATTTTCCTCTCTCTTTTCTTGTGTTCTTTCTTCTTTCCTTTCTTCTTTCCTTCATTTATTTATGCATATTCTGCTTCTTTTGATAATTTCTTGGGGCTGGTGCATCACAGCTCAGATTTGTAGACATTAAAGTAGTAGGTGTATATCTAAAAATGAAAAGCCAGAAGGCAAAGCAAACAAAAATGTGTTTGTATTCCTCAGTATTATATAAATAAACTTACCAGTAAGTGATGATTGACTGCAGCTCATTGTTAATTGAACATGTGTAGCAGTACGTCTATGTTTACCTTGGAGTAAAGTACCGTATTGAAATTACATTGTAAGTGAAAGTTGGGGGGGGGAGCCTGTCTCAGTTTAGGAAAATAAAATGAACTGTATGGTGGAATCGGTTTTCAGACAGAGTTTTTTGAAATAACTCACTAAACCTTTTTTTTTTTTGTATTTGGTTCGGTTGAAATTTTAAAATTAACTTTTGAAACCTTCAGTTTCCTGGAATTGTTTGGAATAATGGCTGGAGGCTGGCACAGACACTTTTACATTCGTTGGTTTCGCTGCAGTTAGCTTTATACTTCAATAACAACCAATTGCAGTAATTTTAAGATGTGCAGTGCATAATTTATACCCATACAAGAATCAAGGTGCCAACTTACCCAGTCACCATAGTTGCAAAGCTGGAAAATGAAGGACAGAACAGTTGATTCCATCAATATTTGGCAGGGGGTGCCATGAATGGTAAAAACAGGTAATTGTTGTAGTCCTGTTTTAAAACCGGATAATCTTTTAGAAGTTTTGCTTCATGTGCTATTCAGCTCGGTGCCTCGACTAACAACCACAATTGGACTGGAACCTCGGTTGTTGAACAAAGCAGTTGTTAAGTGAGATGTCACACGAGTGCTTTGCTCAATGACCGCAATTCCCGCACACCTGATTGTGATTGTTTAGTGATTGGGTTTCTAAACAGATGGAGTCCCAAGTAAGGAGTGCAAGGTGCCTCAGGGGAGTGGGGGAGACCCTAGGAAGCTCAGATCAGGAGCTGAAAATCCTCCGTGCTGAAATCCAAGTAGGATTTTCAGTCCTTCAATTGAGAGACACTTGTGTGTGGCCTGTGCCGGGCTTTTCAAGGCCGCCCCAGCCCCCTAAGGCAGGGGTCCCCAACCTCTGTTCTGTGGATCGGCACCGGGCTGCGGCATGCTAGAAACTGGGCTGCGCAAACAATCGAAGCCCCATCCGTGGGATGCAGACAGCATGAGAACCACGTCCCCTCCAGTCCATGGAAAAAACTCTCTCCCCAGAACCGGTCCCTGGTGCCCAAAAAGTTGGGGGCCACTGCCCTAAGGTACCGTATTTTTCTGAGTATAAGACACACCTTTTTCCTCCCTAAAAGTGGCTGAAAATTCAGGTGCGTCTTATACTTCGAATGTAGCTTTTTTTTCCAGCCCTAACTAGGTGCTAACAGATCTTCCTAGCTCTTACCTTGCAGGCTTTTTCATTGTTACTCTCTCCAAAGAATGTTTTTCCAGCCCTAAGTCTTTGCAGGTTTTTTTTTCATTGCTCTACTTGCTCCAAAGAAGTTGTTTTCTAGCCCTAACCAGGTGCTAACGATCTTCCCAGCTCTTACCGGCTTGCAGGCTCTTTCATTGTTACTCTCTCAGAAGAATGTTTTCCAGCCCTAAGTCTTTGCAGGGTTTTTTTTTCATTGCTCTACTTGCTCCAAAGAAGTTTTTTTCTAGCCCTAACCAGGTGCTAACGATCTTCCCAGCTCTTACTGGCTTGCAGGCTCTTTCATTGTTATTCTCTCAGAAGGTTTTTTTAAGTCCTAACCAGGAGATAAAATAATGTGCTGAAGCTGGCCAGACTAAGGACGCTAGCCAGATGAATACCTGGTAGGCAGATTGTTTTCCCCTATTTTCCTCCCCAAAAACTAAGGTGCGTCTTATACTCCTGTGCGTCTTATACTCCGAAAAATACGGTACCCCATGCTCCATTTCCTTACCGCACTGTCTATGCTCAGGAGTTGAAAATCTTCTTTATTGAAATACTGTATAAAAAGGATACTGGGAAATAATTTTATTTTATTTTGTTGGTGATCTGAATGGCAGTTGTTTTGTAACAAGCTATTTTTTTTTTTGCTGAACCTGAAAATGTTCTGTTTCTGTGGGAGTGAATTCAATTTGCATGGAGTTCTTTGCTTACTTTCCATGAAAGCAGCCAAATAGCCTTTTATAAATAGGATGATTCCAGAAGCAAGGGAGATATTCCATGCGATTAATATGAATAAAAACAACATAACATTTTTATTTGGTACTTTTTATTAAGTATTGGTGGAATAAAGTGTCTTTAACCCAAGATATATCAGATACATTTCTAATAGAATTTCATTAGACTTTTTCATCCTTTAAATGGCAAACTTCTGCTCTTCTACCAATTCCTTTTAAAACTGGCCTAGGAAAGAACATAAGAATTGGCCTGCTGGATCAGGTCAAGGTCCATTTTAATCCAGCATTTTATTTCTTACAGTGGCCAAATTCTGGGAGTTGAAGTCCACACATCTTCAAACTGCCAAGGTTGAGAAACACTGTTCTAGAGTGCTCCTAAGCAGGAGATGGAGACATCTTTTGCTGCCTGATGTCCTCTTGCAACTCTGGCCCCAAATCGTTCAATGAATTTCCACGGCTGAGAGCAGTCTTGAACCTGGATCTCCTCAGTCCTAACACAACACCATAACCACCACAACATTAACAAGTCTTTGGCCATCCCCGTATCTTTGCAGTAATGAACTCCCCAAGTTAGTTATATGCTGGGTGAAGAAGTATAGTATCCTCGACTTGCAGCCATTCATTTAGTGGCCGTTCAGAGTTAAAAAGGCACTAAAAAAAGTGGCTTACAACTGGTCCTCACATTTACAACTGTTATAGCATCCCCAGAGTCATGTAATCAAAATTCAGATGCTTGAGAACAGGCATATACGGTATAAGAGCCGAGGTGGCGCAGTGGTTAAAGTGCAGCACAGCAGTTCAGCTGTTCAAATCTCACCGGCTCAAGGTTGACTCAGCCTTCCATCCTTCTGAGGTCGGTAAAATGAGGACCCAGATTGTTGGGGACAATATGCTGAACTCTGTAAACCGCTTAGAGAGGGCTGTAAAGCACTATGAAGCGGTATATAAGTCTAAGTGCTATTGCTATTTATGGTGGTTGCAGTGTCCTGGAGTCATGTGATCATTAGTTACAACCTTCCTGACTGACTTCCAACAAGCAGAGTCAATGGGGGAAGGCGGATTTGCTTAACAACCATGTGATTCACTTAACAACGGCAATATTTACTTAACGACCATGGTAAAAAAAGGTTATAAAATCGGGTGTGTCTCACTCAACAACCACCTTGCTTAGTAGCAGAAATTCTGGTCCCAATTTTGGCCTTAAGTTGAGGATTGCCTGTAATTCCTTTTGGTCTATTCCAGAGGTCTTCAAACTTGTCAACTTTAAGACTTGTGGACTTCAACTTCCAGAATTCTGGGAGTTGAAATCCACAAGTCTTAAAGTTGCCAAATTTGGGGACCCCTGGTATTCAAATCTCCTGCCCATCAGCTTCACTGAATGACCTAATGTTTCAAAAGGGAGAAAAATTCCCTATCTGCAGGCTCCATGCTATGCATGCCTTTATATAATTCAATTATTTTCCTTTTATTATCAACTTTTTTTCTAACCTAAGGGTCCCACCTAATCTAAGCTTTCTTCTAAGGAAAGTATTTGAGCCCCCTGCCCTCAAAAGTACACATAGTTCTGCCCTACTATGAAAGTCTCTGTCCATCCGTGCAGATGGCTAAACCAACCTCCCCCCCCCCCCGAAAAGATTAAATCTTCTTTGTAAGACATTGACTTTAAACAGAAGAGTCTGGGAAGTGAATTTATAATATGTGTCTGTAGAAGAGGGGCGCAATGCCAGATGTCCTGCTGCCAAGCTCGTAGGAAAACAAAACAAAACAAAAAGACTTTATAACCTCTGACCTCTGGTGGAAGAAATCTGTCAGCGCTGGTGACAGAATGGTATCCTTTGCCACAACTGAGGCAAGGAGAAAACTAAGAAAGGTCAGGTTACATTCTCCTGGTGTGAAATGTCTGAGGAGTTTTGGGAATTGCTGGAAAACCGCTGCTATCGGTATCTGCTACCTGAGATCATCTTCTCACACCTGAGAGATTCACTTGGTTGTAATACCACACTTTTTGTATTATGTGAACAAGTCTTGGATGCCCCTCCGAAGTTTGTATTCAAGGAGCAATTGGAAATATTCACATATCTTCGTAACAAATTTCAGTTGATCGTAATGTCCAAACTTTGCATAAACTTTAATAGCTTGTTTTCCCAAACTCTGGGAAAGACTAACCATAGCTAAGAGTTTAAAGCAATTTGAAAGCTGATCCTTAAGAAGAATTTGGAAGGGCATAAGACTTCCCCCATGTAATGGTATCACATATTTTCACCTGAAAGTCCTATAGATTGGTAGTCTGGGACTTTCAGATTTTCCAAAATTGAAGTCATACAGCAGGAAGTTACCAGAGTTGGAGAAGGCTAATTTAGCGTTATGACCAGACAGGTTGATGTCCGAATCTACCTGATTATTGCTTACAAGGTTTTCTTTTGACAAACCAGAACATCTTCCAAACTTTATATCTGCCTTTGGAGCAGATAATACATACAAGTTGCCATCCTATAGCACACTTTCATAGAAGTCCAATAACACTTAGTGGACATTCTGAACAAATACAGGTAGTCCTCGACTTATGACCATTCATTCGCTGACTTCAAAATTAGGACAGTGCTAAACAAAGGGAATTACAACCCGTACCCAAAATTACGGTTGTTGCAGTGCCCTGTGGTCATGATAAAAATTAGGCTACTTGATAGTGTGTCCACACTCTTATTACTGTGGGGGTGCTGCAATTCTCCCAAGCCCCCCATCTATCTCTACCTCTTCTAGGTTGCCCTGCACAGTGGCACTTGGCCACAGTGCTGTGGGTCTGAAGTAGAGGCCTGCGGCCTTCAGCAGCCTCAGTCAGCTGCCACCACCTTAGGCCTTGACTTTAGCCCTAGTGCTTCTTCTGCCATTGAGAAATGCCACCTATCTGCCCCCTGATGTAGGCCACCCCACACAGCAACACTCTGTAGCAGTGCCAAGGCTGGGCCTGAAGTAGAGGCCTGGATAAGGTGACCAGATTTTATTTTTTTTAAAGCGGGACACCATTGACGGGGGGTGGGTTTCTAGGGGAGCAAGACAGGAGGGGTCCGTCTCTCTTATCCCGCAGCTTTGTGCACCCCCCCCAAACACCCCCCCTTCATCGCAGCCAGGGGTGGGTTCCTACTGGCGCAGGCTTACCTGTTCGTCGGCGTAGAGCCGATGGAACTGGCGGCGGTCGCGGCGCAGGGCTTCTCCTGCCCGCTTCCCGCCCGGCTCTTTCGAAGCGCCTCTTCTGCGTGTGCGCCCGCTCTGCTGGCCAGCTGGAGGGCGGGAAACCCCCCCTCCTCTCCGAAGCCGCTCCGAAGTCCAGGTAGGCCGTGCACAGGCGCGGGCTTTTCCCGCCGCACAGATGGGAGGCGGGGCGTCCCGCTGTCACTGGCGGCATTGCAGGAGCGATCAGAGGCAATAGGCCCAAACCGGCGTCGGAGGTTTAAAAAGCGAGACTTTTTTGAAACGCCGCGGGACGCGGGACAAATTGCTAAAAAGTGGGTCTGTCCCGCCAAAATCGGACGTCTGGTCACCTTAGGCCTGGAGCCTTCAGTCTTGGTCAATTGCCGCTATTCCAGTCTTTGCATTAGCCTTGTGTGTGATAAATCTCATGAAAAGCAGCTGTATACTCTTGATGATGGAGATGCCAACTTTATCTCCCCCTGGAGCACCCTGGCACCATCTCCAACAGCACTCTGGAAATTCCCCAAGCTTCTGAAGCAGATTTTCAAAAGGACAGAAAATTTTGCAAAGAGGGAGAAATTAATAAAAATGACATTGTCTACTTCTTTTTGTTCATCGTGTGTAATCTTTATTTTTTAAAAAACTGAGTTATATATTTTTAACCTCATAGCATTTGGGAATTCTTATTTGGTGAAGCAACCACTAACCATGTAGACTTTCAGACATTAATAACATTTTATTTATTTTATTTTATTTATTTTGTTTGTCAAACATGTACAAGATAGTAGGTGTTTGCATAAACATAACATAAGCAAAAAAAGTACAGATAAATGAGGACAGTAGGACAGTAAGACAGAGACGGTAGGCACAGTGGTGCGCTTATGCACGTCCCTTACAGACCTCTTAGGAATGGAGTGAGGTCGACTGTAGACAGTCTAAGGTTAAAGTTTTGGGGGTTTTGGGAAGAAACCACAGAGTCAGGTAGTGCATTCCAGGCATTGATCACTCTGTTGCTGAAGTCGTATTTTCTGCAGTCGAGTTTGGAGCGGTTTACATTAAGTTTGTATCTATTGCATACTCGTGTGTTGTTGCGGTTGAAGCTGAAGTAATCATCATGGTCTGAGACATCATGGTCTCAGCTTGCCAGCATTGAAAAAAGATTTCTGCCTTCTCTTTTCTTGACTTGTTGCTGTTGTTAGTCACAAAGTCATGTCCGACCCATCGTGACCCCATGGACAACATTCCTCCAGGCCTTCCTGTCCTCTACCATCCCCCAGAGTCCATTTAAGCTCACACCTACTGCTTCAGTGACTCCATCCAGCCACCTCATTCTCTGCTGTCCCATTCTTCTTTTGCCCTCAATCGTTCCCAACATTACGCTCTTCTCCAGTGACTGGAGGTCATTAAATCAAGCCAGGTTGAAGAAATCTAGGGTGAAAGTTTAGATTCAATGATAATTCAAGTATGCATAAGCTGGTAAACACTTCATAATAAGTGTTCTGCAGGTTCAGACATATACTTAAGCTTGTTCTGAACCCTATAGTTGTTAGAAGTGTAGGACTAGCCTAAACATTTCTATTGACGAGTCTCTTTCAGTTTATCTCTGATGGTATGTGCGTCATATAGTTCTGAAAAACATGCCAAACCTCAGTATTAGTATTACATAGCTCATTTTCATGTTAGTGCTGAGAAACTATTGATGGTATGAAGATGCTTAAGAGTCCCAAGAAAATTGCAGATATTTACAAATGCCATTGCTAACTAAAAATTTTGAATAGGTCATGAACAATGGCATTTTATCACTATGAAGTAATATGTATTGAAGTTTGCCAACTTAAATGGCTTCCTTTTCAGTTCATCCAGTTTTCTGGAAGGTTTGAAATTATGTCTGGTAATTGAGCTACGTTAGTTGATTGTTATTAATGTAGATTCTTGCAAATGTTGGCTTCTTCATTGAGATCATGATCCAGAAACAATATCTTCTATCTAAAACAAATTTTAAAGACATATCTGTGTTTTCAGTACAAGCAGCAGAAGCAGCTATGATTTTGGAAACAATGGGTAATCCTCATTTAGCAACTGCCCTGTATGGAAACTGTGCTCAGTTACAACACTGATGAAAAAGTAAGTTTATGATCAAGCCTCACATTTATAATCTTCACAGGCTTGTAAGGCAAAGGAAAATTGAAGTAAGATGTTAAGCTCAGACATGGTTTCACTTAGCGATTGCTTTGCTTAATGACAGAGTTGCTAATCCCAATTGTGGTCCCTAATTAAGAATTACCTTATGAGGCAGTTCCTTTTTCCATTGCAAGTAATTCTCGCTTTACTCCCAACTATTTTTCATTAGCTTCTGGCTTCAGTGAAACTTCTCTCCCCTTTCCTACTTACAGAGCTTCTATAGCATTCAATGTTCAAGCAGAGAATTTTCTTTCCATTTCCCCTTTACCTATTTTAATTCTGCCATGGTTATAGGCTGCAGTTTTGAAAGTTGGTGCAACTGATATTCACTCATCTTTGAGCAAAATGGGGAGCATATTACTCTTTTCCTAAACCCTGTCAAGAGGCAAAACCACGGTGTTTATTCCTCTTTCTTGATGTCTTCATCTCCTTGATTTGAAATAGGTGGCTCACGGGTGTCAAATTCAATTTCATTGAGGGCCGCATCAGGGTTGTGTTTGATCTTGGGGGGAGGCGGGGTGGTGGTGAGGCCAGGGGGGGCGTGACCAGTTCAGCGTCACTCATGTCAGGGGTGCCTGTCGTGGCCCGAGTTCTCTGCCAGTGAAAATGGGCTCCCGAACTCCATTTTCAGTTGCGACGGCCTCCTGCAAGCCTCTGCCAGTGAAAACTGAGCTTGGGAGGGCCGTCCATTTTCTGCTGCGATGGCCTCCTGCAACCTGCCGCCTGCTCTAGGCCATCTCTATTACTTCTTCCAGGTTTGACTTCCTTTCCAGATAACTAAAGTCTCCAATAGCAGAAAAAAATATGCTTATTTCTTCTGTGATGTGGGTAGAACAGAAAGATTAATTTACAGCAGAGAGCTATGTCTATAAGTCCCAGAGGTGTTTTTTCAAGAGGCAACTGGACTTTCTTTGTTTTTCCTTGAAGACGTTTCACTTCTCATCCAAGAAGCTTCTTCTGTTCTTCAGAAATTACCTTTGGGACAACCATGACCTGGCTTCAAATCACCTGATTATCTATCCTTAGGAAAGTTTTTGTCTCAGCCTCAGCTTCTGTCTGCAATGAAAGGATAATGTTTATGTGTGCTTAACGGCAAAATTTCACCACATAGCTTGATATGAAATTCAAGACACAAATTTTCTGACACTTCATTTGTGTATTAATGTTTGCTTTTTAATTATACATAGTATTTTTTTATAAGTACTAACATTTTTCAGTAGTCAGAACATGCCAGAAAGTTTTCCCTCTCAGGTAAAATAGTATTGCACAATTGTCAGTTGAAATTCCATGCTCATTATGCATTTAGGTTTCATTAAAATGGAATTCTGTGGTTTGGATTTCTTTGACTGTAAGCCATGACTTGGAAGTAAAACCCTGTTAACTAACCATGCTAATATGCTATATAGTATGTTCCAAAAAAGGAAGGGTTGTTACTCCTGATGACATACATTTTGTACAACCTAACCGGAGGCTTCTATTTGGGAATAATGAGAGCCAATTTGGTCTAGTGGTTAAGGCACTAGACCAAATTAATCAGAAGACCGCGAGTTCTAGTCCCACCTTAGACATGAAAATCAGCTGAATGAATTTGGGCCAGTCCCTTTTTCTCATCCCAACCCTCCTCACATGATTGAGGTTGTGGAGAAAATAGGAGGAGGGAGGAGGTTAGGTATGTTCACTGCCTTGAGGTATTTATAACAGTAATAAAATCAGGATATACACTAAATAAATAAATAATTACCGAGAAGAAAAACAGCTAAACAAATAATGAAAATAAAGTCCAAAGATCAATTGTGCACAGGCAATCCTTGACTTACGACCACAATTGAGCCCAAAATTTCTGGTGCTAAGTGAGACATTTGTTAAGTGAGTTTTGCCCCATTTTATGACCTTTCTTGCCACATTTGTTAAGTGAATTGCTGCAGTTGTTCAGTCAGTGACACCGTTGTTAAGTCTGGCTTCCTCATTGACTTTGCTTGTCAGAAGGTCACAAAAGGTGATCACATCATCCCGGGACACTGTGACCGTCATAAATATGAACCAGTTGCCAAGTGTCTGAATTTTGATCATGTGACCATAGGGATGGTGTAGCAGCCATAAGTGTAAAAAACGGTCATAAGTCACTTTTTTCAGTGCCGTTGTAACTTTGAACAGTCACTAAATGAACTGTTGTAAGTTGAGGATTACCTGTATTAGAGATAAATAATCATATTAATCTGCATGCTAAGTATCTACATTGGTAGGTGTTGAAGTAGGTTAAGAACTTCCTTTCATTTTTTATTCCATTCCAATTATTTAAATATCCGTAATTTAAGATTTAGAATTTACTTCAAGATCTCCAATGTCACCTGGCTCCAAAGTGTAGATTGCACAATCTCCAAATGGCTTTTTGAGAGATGCTGCCTACAGAAGGGGGAGGTGGTATGATGGATTACAGTGAAATGACAGAGGTAAATATCAAGGCAGAACTATCCGCTTTCTAGTATATCTACAGCAGAGTACTGTAGATAATATGTTGGCCTCCAGTGAGAGATCATGTCTAAATAAGCAGGTATAAGACATTATAACAAGTTGGGAGAGGAGGTGACAAAAAGCCTTACTGGCAAAATCTGTCTTTCCAATATTAGAGAATGGTAGAGCAGTCCCTTGGCTTAGTTTAGACCAGGGGTGTCAAACTCAAGGCCCAGGGACCGAATCCGGCCCGTGAGATGCTTAGATCTGGCCCGCAGGCCTGCCCTGGAAACAGCAAAGGACTGCCCTGCAGTGCCTCTGCCAGCAAAAATGGAGTTCTGGTAGGCCGCAGGTGGCTCTCCCGACCTCTGTTTTCACTGGCAGAGGGTTACAGGAAGCTGTTGCAGCCAAAAATGGAGCTCGGGAGCCCGTTTTTGCTGGTAGAGTGCTCAGGCCACCACAGGCGCCCCCGACACGAGTGACGTCGAATTGGCCATGCCCACCCTGGCCACACCCACCCTGGCCCGCCAAGGTCAAATACAACTGTTAAGTCCGTGGGACGAAGAAAAGACAGGAGTCAGGAGTGTGGAAACTCAAGCCTTTATTAAGGCAACAACTGGAAAACAGGAACAGAAAGGAACTTTGGAAAACCGGGAGGCGCCGAATTACCTCAGCCGCGTTTGACAGCTCTATTTAAGAGCGGCTGTCAAACGCGGCAGCCAATCGGGGCTGAGCGCTCCCGCTCAGCAGCCGGCTCCAATCCGCGGCGACCTCTCCAGTTGCTAGCGTTCGGGGAGGACGTAACAACAACCCTGATGTGACACTCAATGAAATCGAGTTTGACACCCCTGGTTTAGACTATCTAATTGGGGACTTATTAGCTCTTCTCCATTCATCCCAGCAATAGGAAAAGAGAGCAGAAGGTGCTTTAGATTTTCCCATTCAAAGCCTAGAAATATAGAACCAAATAAACCTTCTGCCAATCCTGAACTACAGAGATAGCTCTGTAACAATGCATAATGCATGTCTGCCCACAAGGAAGATTTTAATGAGAATGATCCTTTTGAAACTGGTGCAGAGAAATCTTTAGATATTTTGAAGAAAAAAGTTTATCATTGGAAAAAGGGGAAATACAGGAAAACCAAAGAAAGGCAACAGTTGCGTACCTACTATTTTAAATAAATTCAGTGCTGTCAGCCTGGCTAAACTAGTTACTTACAATACTGCCTTCTTGAATAAGATCTTAGATGTCAGTACAGATTCGAGGCTCAAAGCAGTATGGTAAGAGAGAGATCACCATCTGGGCCTTCTGGTTTAGGTATTTTTAGGCAAGGCCCTTTCCTCCTTTTTTGGAAGATAATTGAAAGGTTAAAGAAACATAATTGAAGGCTTGGAAAATGGAATGTTACTTTATCCAGTCAAGCAAAATGTTTCTTGGTCCAGTCAGCAAATTATAAATGATTTTGTAACTGAACTTACCTTCCAATAAATCTTGGTTGAGAGGGAAACGATACAGGCATAAATAACCTTTTTAGCAATTTTATGGGGAAACTTCATTTAGTTTTACCTTAGCACAGTGTTTTCCAACCTTGGCAACTTGAAGATGTCTGGACTTCAACTCCCAGAATTCCCCAGCCAGCTTTGCTGGCTGGGGAATTCTGGGAGTTGAAGTCCAGACATCTTCAAGTTGCCAAGGTTGGGAAACACTACTTAGCATGAAGCGATATTATTAGGTACTGTACTTTGTGGGGAAACATTATTGGCTATCAAACATTGGGGGTTTGTCACAAATAATAGTAACAATAGCAATACAAGGGTAACTGAACTGGTTGCTGTCCATTATCTGTTCATCAACCATGATGGTGTCCTAGCTGCTCATCCTAGCTGGACTAATCATTGATTCATACATTCTCACTAACAAGATGAAAGTCTGGGTTTAGCAATGTGCTGCGTGGACAGGTTCACTCCAAGAAAACCCATCCCAATCTTTTTGACTGGTTCCCTGTGATCTGTTAAGAATAAAGATAAATAATCATTGTGGCCCATTAATTGCAGTTTAGAATTGCAGACAACCGGAAACCATTCACATAAATCCATTTGAAACCTATTTATAATTTAAATGTTACCGGTATAGATCAGTATTAATCCTGAATGAAGGAATGGTTAATGTTGCCTGGAGACATCTAAATTGTCTTCCCTCTTGATTTGTAGAGATAGAGGTCATGTAGAGGTCGTGTGCAGCAAACTGCCTACCTCAAGCATGCCTCGAATACCTACATGATCTCACCCAATTCACATCGCCAGGATGATGTAGGAAACTATCCCTGGCTGGTACATGATCTCATCTAGTTTGTATCAACAGGATGTTATTAAGGATTGGCAGGGAGAATTCACCAATAAAATGCTGTTGCTCTTTTCTACCTTTTGCTGCTTGGAAAACTCTATAAAAGCAATAAACACTGCGAAAGCAGTCAGACATCTTGGCATCCTGCAATGACTGGTCTTTAACTCCATCATTGATTAACAACAACTCATGTGAAGTTTTGGTCATCCAGGAGAGAAATGTACGGCTTATATTTGGCCCACCTGTTGCTTTAATGACAGTTATTGGAAAAGCCATAATTGAATCAAGGGAAGCAGTGGTGCCTTTCATGTATCATCAAAGCTTCCATTGGTAGGAAAATTGCATTTTGACCTTGATGAGTCATAGCTACATTTTACATGGGACAGAGGTAATCCTACAGAGATCAACCCAACAAAGTAAACTAAATAATGATATACCTAAAAATAAAGGTGCCACCATATAAGGGTTTGGAGGGATGAATGGGTAGATCCTGGATTTTTTTTTAAGTAAAAGTGGTGATTGTAACCCTTTCAGATATCTGCATTCCTTGTTTTGTCATGACCCCAAGGAAAGAAATGATGGTTGTGCCAATGTTCTGCAACTGTGATATGACCTTCTGGAGTACAAAGTTAAACTGTAGGGAGATGTTTGGGTTCCTGCTGATGGACCATCTGTCTTGCTGCCTGGTAGACTTGTTCCTGGCCTTCTGGACCTTATGACTGGGTTGTTTCGGAGTTCCCCAGTTATTTTGGGAGATTTTGGCTTCTATGCCCTCAGGTCAGTGGCGGGTAAGACTTAGGAATTCATGGTCTTCATGGTAACCACGGGTTTGCCACCAGGTTTGCCTGATCACATAGGTGGACATCAATGTTCCCCCTAAGTTGCACGGCCACGCGGCCACGCACATAATGAGAGAACGGCGCACAGCAGTTTCCAACTGCCATGCGCCATTTTTTAATATCAGGGACTGCACGACTGCACGCCCACGCACATGACTAGTGAACGGCGTGCAGCAGTTTCCAATTGCCGCGTACCATTTTCTAACGTTAGAGGGACCATTGGTGGACATACATAAAGCTTCATTTTTACTTGTGTGATTTGAAAATGAAGGACTTTACTTTGAGTTCTTTGGCATGGTCAGATCCCTTCCTGATCCAGATGAAATGTGTTGTCACCCTGGTCCTCAGAGTGGGAGGATTAATCAGGATAGTCTAGTTGGGTGCTTATGAATCCGAATGGATTCTAGCAAGCACTTGGGAATTTTCCTAGCACTTCGACTTGCAATTATGTCAGGCATTTGTTGAAGTGTTAGAACTGGAACATGATAAAGATTGCTCTCAAGCACTACTTCAGGTTGGTGTGTGTGAGTGGCTGACTCACCGTTAGTAACTGCGCTCAAAATCAGTTCACAAATTGTCAGTTTTCTCACGTTGAGTATTAACTTTACTATTTATATTAATACTTTCATGCTTCAGTTAAATGGTCTATTTTCAAGAATTAGGCTTTGGTCAGCTGATTGTTGAGAAATATGAGGAGGCTGCGGTAGATCACCTCAATGGACCACCAATGGTCTGCAGAAAGTAAGCGTGTGTGTGAGGGCAAGAGTGAGGAGTCAAAATTGTTCAATATTAAGATGCTGGATTAGGAGAGAGAAAACCTAAGTTCTAGTTCTGCCTTAGGCTTGAAGCCAGCTGGTTACTTTGGGCCAATCAATCTATCTCACCTCTAAGGAGGAAAGCAATGTCAAACTACTTCTAAAATGTTGCCAAGTAAACAGCATGGAGTTGTCCATGTGGTTAAAACTGACTTGACGGCGACACATGCATGCATGCACACACACACACACACACACACACACACACACACACACACACACACACACACACACCCATACCCATGCACCAAAGAGACTCAAAAATAAAAAAGGCACCCAAAAAAGAATGAGAACTATTTTGAATATTTTAAAAATAAATAAAAGGAAGTTTCTAAATTTGAGTTCCCTTTGGAGATTGGGGTAAGTGGATTTTCCTGCTCCTATCATATCTTGATTGGGATCTGAACACTGTTTTACACAAAATCTTTCTTTTCTTGTTTTGTTTTTAAAAGATTATAGTCAGATCCAACCACATTGTGGCATATATGGATATTTGCACATTGCATTACATTTATCTTTTTAAAAAACTATACTAAAACAATGCTTATTCTCAAATGAGATGTATAGCTTTATCCTGAGAGACTCCTAAAGTGGACTATTAAGTGCCAAGTGTAAAATGACTTAATTACATCATTGTCGTTAAAATACTGAAATACAGATTCAAACCATTTCAGTGGGCTTGGAAATGTAAAATCATTTCATTTAATTAATTTCATTCCAAATTATTACACTGTGCACTATAGCTATTACAATGATGTGTACTAAACCTTTGGTCTTAAAACTTGTTCAGCAGTTGGTATCTTCTGCTTTCCAGCATGGGCGGACACCTCTCCATCTTGCAGCTTACAAAGGTCATCTCCATGTGGTCCATATTCTGCTCAAAGCAAGCTGTGACGTGGATCTTCAGGATGATGTGAGTAGTCACAACCATTCTTGCAAGGGAGCTTTTCACATTTGTAATCTTAAGAATCAGCTACATGTGGCTCATTGTGGAAACTTATGTTTGCCTGAAAAATACATTTTTTAAAATTGATTCCAAGCCTGTCTGGGTCAACCTGCAAGAGGCATTAGCAAGAATGATGACAATGCAGATCAATTACTTTAGGCGTTCTTTTCAAAAGCCTAAATCACAGGTGTCAAACTCGCAGCATCCGGTTGCTATCATGTGACGCATCGCGAAGTTTCCCCCCTTCGCGGAGCTGGGATGGACGTAGCCTGCATGTGGCGCATCCGGGCCACGGGCCACCAGTTTGACATTCCTGGCTTAAATGAATGTTTCCCAGATACTTTTTTTAAAGTGGTTGCAGGAAGAAATGAATATAGGTAAATTAAGAACTAGTTATAATCTGCTGGAAGCATGTTAGACTTTTTTTAAAAAACAATTACATTTGCCCTTCCATCAAGGACATTGGAAAGGGCTGATTTATTTTTCCCTGAGAAACATTTGGAAGGAGTTTGTACTTTGAAGAGGCCAAAATGCCAATTAACTTTTCACTGCAAGTTCTGTTTGGCTGTCTTTGAGCGGTCAATGTCTACACTTCTGGCAGTTGCATTAAAAGGGTGAAACATAGTCCAAGAAGGCTTGTATTTATAGAAATGCATTGGTGCATATCATTAGTTCATGAAACTAAGAAACTTTGGGCAAGAAGGTTCATGATTGATTAGTTGCACCCTTTGTCGATTAAGCTTGGCCATTTTCAACCTTTACAAAAATAATGAGTGCATATACTGTATACAAAAATGGCGGTTTTGCTACTGTCCACAGTATTTACAGAATCTTTATTATTATTTCTGGGCAGCATTTCTCCCAGCAATATTGTTGAGCTTAGATCAAAAGTTAATTAACTGATGAAGATTCTCAAGTGATCTTAACTTGAAAATGATTACTATTTATTACATTAAATAATGAAATTCTCTTTTTCTGTAGCACCCCAATTCTTTGTCTGCTGCTTTTGATAAAGTATAGTTTTGCACAAATGCCCATGTTCTTTTAGATCAAGACCTTGTGGATTAGTTACATATATTACCTTGTGAAAGATATTTGGACTCTTCTTTCATTAATTGTATTTTCTACCCTACAATTTCTTCAGGGAGCTTATGCTGATGTACATGTTTTTCCTCCCTCAAATTTATCCTTGCAGCAATCCTGTGGGATAGTCAAACTGAGTGGGACTTAATGTGCCAAAGACATACAAATTGAGTTAGGACTGTCATGGCTCTTCAGTGCTAGTCCCATATTTGCCCATAAGTGTGATTAATAATGTAGTCTTGCAGCAACCAAGATAACTAACATTTCCAACTTTCAAGAGGCTGCCTTTTATTTTGATTATTTTTTCCACTAAGCCATGGAAGTAATTAATTATTTTATTTGTAAATATCCAACTATAAATCATTTATTGATTATCCGGTACATATACCGATCACAAGCTACTGATCTCAACAAGTTAATCATCATGACCAGTATCCTCATAATTACAGTGTCCTCTGCCAGATAATGTAAAGAAACTTGTTAAATGTGGTAGAATATTTTAAATGCTGACTTCATGTTCTACAGATGTTGATCGTTAACATATTGTTAAAGACCTAATCATTAATTGAAGAATGACCTCCAGTGACCTTGAATGGGATTATTATGAATTTCAGCCTGTGGAAGCCAGTTCTCTAGGCTATGAAACCCCACGAAGTAATTCTTTCCTTCTCCCTGCTAATCCTGCAAGCCCCTATTGGAATCCAGATGCCATCTCTGATTGGCCAATGAGTGTTCACACAGCACGCGCCCCAGAAATAGTCAAGGGAGCAGTGGTCCTGGTCACAGAAGTCGAAGAAGAAAAAAATAAGAAAAAACAGAGGAAAAAGGCTAGAAAAGATCCTAGAAGATTGCAAAGAGAGAAAGAGGTTAGAACTCTTTTCAGCTTGCATGTAGCATTCAGACTGGCCATCTGGCATGTCAGGTCTACTTCAAAAATGCATGGTTGCATGTCTCACTTATTTAGACGCTTCTCCACAAAGTAACTTACCTTTTGTGTAGAGTCCCGCTGTGTATTCTAGAGTTTCCCTAGCTAAGGGAATGTACTGTATCCCAAATATCAAAGGATGTTGTTTCCATTTATATGGACTCATCCCTAAACAAGGAATCTGAGGGTTGTGTACATGAGTCATTCACAGGCACCCTCCTGTGCGTTCTTGGAGCATTTTTAATTCTTGCTTTAATAAATCAACTTGTAGTGGTTTTAAATACTGTCATCTCAGGCGTTATTCCGAACCATGATGATGCCCAAATCAGGACTTACACAAGTAAACTCCGCCCTTTCATTTTTATGTCACAGTGTTGCACACAAATATATACAATCATGTACATAAGGTGGAGTCATCAGAATACAAATTTCATCGCTTCTGTCTCCTTGGATGAATATGATCTCAGGATCAGTATCTGGAATGGTTGAAGAATACATATTATCTATGAGGAGTTGCTCATTTTTGCGAAATGGTTGAGTATTGGAAGATAGCTTGGTTAGGACTATTGGCTATGAATGTTTAAAATGTTTGAATTGTGCATGCATTTACGGACCTTCCAAACTGTGCAGGGAGGTTTTGGCAACAGGCTTTTTATATTCTCATTTATTGATTGCTTTTGTGTTCTTTTATTTTCCTTTTTTTTTTTGCTGACCATCAAATGAAGTTAAAAAAGAATGGTTAAGATCATTCAAGCATGTATTCTTATTAACTGGATTACTATAGTGGGCAGCGGCTTAAAGACACTGGATTTGTCAACCAGAGATGGCCAGCACTCCCACAGTTCAAGCCCATGGCACCGCGTGGCGGAGTGAGCTCCCGTCATTTGCCTCTAGCTCTTGCCCACCTAGCAGTTCGAAAGCATGTAAAAACTGCAAGTAGATAAATAAGTACCACTTTGGTGGGAAAAGCTAGTTCCAGGTGGAAGTGGGAGCCAGCGCCGGACCTGCCCCAATGCGAGGGGAGGTCCGTGAAAGAAAGCCCGGATGACCCAACATCCCTCGAGCGCTGCTAGCCAGCTGGGGTAAAGCTAGTTTGCCCCCCATGGTGCACTATGAATAGCGTGCATGTATGAACAAAATGAACTGGAAACTGCTCTGTGGTAAAAAGCATTGAAGACTTCCCTGGCTATCTATGCTGTGCACTAAAAAAACAAACCAAACCTGGGTTGCTATTTCCCCTTCTTATAAACATGAGAGTATTAATTTCAGGCACCAAATCAGTGTTACCCTGAATAGAGAGGACTATTCTCTTATTCTGATAGCTGGATTATATATCTTTATATCATTATTTCTACATTAACACAGATTTACAGTAGAATTTACCGTATTTTTCGGAGTATAAGACGCATCGGAGTATAAGATGCACCGGAGTATAAGACGCACCTTAGTTTTGGGGGAAGAAAATAGGGGAAAAAATCTACCTACCAGGTATTCATCTGGCTAGCATCCTTAGTCTGGTCAGCTTCAGCACATTATTTTATCCCCTGGTTAGGGCTGAAAAAAAATCTTCTTTGGAGGCAGTAGCAATAAAAACAAGCCTGCAAAGACTTAGGGCTGGGAAAAAACTTCTTCGGAGGGAGCAGGAATGAAAAAAATCCTGCAAGCCGGGGAGATCGTTAGCACCTCATTAGGGCTGAAAAAACCTTTTTCGGAGGCAGTAGCAATGAAAACAAGCCTGCAAGCTGGGAAGAGCCGGGAAGATCGTTAGCACCTCGTTATGGCTGGGGAAAAAAGCTTCGAAAAAGCTACATTCGGAGTATACGACACACCCAAATTTTCAGCCTCTTTTACGGGGAAAAAGGTGCGTCTTATACTCCAAAAAATACGGTACGTATTAAGCGCAACATCTAGCTTCCAATTGCTATTGCACTCGATGGGATTTGGTTCATTCTGAATTGCCGGGAAGAGTCATCTTTTGACCCAGAGATGTCATGTGACCATGTCACTTAGTGACAGACTTTTCAGCACTTCCAGTTCCTGTTGCTAAGTGACATCCTGCACTGTTAGTACGTGCAATGTCACAAAGTCGCCATTTGTGACCTGCCAGTTTCCCAAGTAACGTGACTTGTAGGAAGCAGGCAAAGAAGCTTGCAAATAGTGATCACATGACCACAGGATGCTGTGACCATCATAAGTACAAGGACCGGTCATAAATAGCTCTCGTTCATCACCATTGTCATTTTGAATGGTCCCTTGAAATAGTCATTAAGCCAGAACCACCTGTATTACTTTTTTCATAATCTTTTAAAAACTGCATTATATTTCTTTATATCCAACTCTTTGAGTTCTCCCGTTCTAGATATTTTGTATTGCAGTCACCAGCATATCTCCCATGTGGGAAAGCATCATTGCTACAGCCACAGAAAGCTGGCCTGACTAACTATTTTGTAGGCTCTTCTGCTTTGATGTGGGCAGAAACTATCAGTGTCGCTTATTAAAGCAATTTCCTGCTGTGTGACTTAAGATTCTTTTTAATTGGAGGGAAATTTTTCCAGAGCAGACATTGTCTGTCTCTAATGTTAGTATTACGCTGGTTTTGGTTCATACGCTGATCTGATTAAAGTTACTGTTACAACAAAAATCCATTGGGTGGGTGAGCAAGTCGGCTTCTGTTATGAATTAATAATTAGTCTAAGCCCGTGATGGGGAACCTATGGCACGCGTGCCAGAAGTGGCACTCAGAGCCATCTCTCTGGGCACGTGGAGCCATCGCCTGTTGCTCTTCTGGGTTCTGGTGCGCCAGCCAGCTGGTCTTCACGCACGTGGGAGCGCCAGAAACCAAAAGAGCAGCCACCCGGTGCACATGCGCCTGCTGGCCACATGGTCTTCTGGTTTCTGGTGCGCATGTGCGCACGAAGACAAGCTGCCTAGTGTGCATGCGCGCACCGGAACCCACAAGGAGAGCAAGAGCAAGGGGAGCAGAACTGCCAGCCATGATGGGCGGGCCGGGGCTTCCCTCCCTCCCCGCACGAGCGGGCTTCTTGCGCGGCCCCAGCCCACAGCACTACCGCGCGTCCACGGTCTGGAGCACCTGGCCAGCTCGGGCGCACGGGGCAGCGGGGCAGGGTTTGCTGGCTGGGTGGGCGGCCGCCCTGCCCACTGCTCCTGCCGCTGTGAGGGGGGGGCGGCAGTTCTCTTAATGCTGGCTTCTTCTTGGTGGCAGGCTGGGGGGGTGCTTCATCCCAGCCAGAGTTGTGGTGAAGCTCTCCCGCCTGCTGGCCTCACAACCCGAGCCCCATGCGCGTACCGGAAACTGGAAGATCATCTGCTTTTCTGGTTGCCGGAGCTTTGTGCGCACTTCAGCACTCAGTGCCGAAAAGGATCGCACATGCTCCTGTTTCAGAACTCAGTGCCGAAATGGTTAGCCGTCACTGGTCTAAGCTATTTGATAGCAAGAGGCTATACAAGGGCCAGTAATAAAAATAATTGAACTTCTCTTAGGTTATCTGTCATTTAAAAAAAAATTGAATATGGTTTCCTTAAGAGTGTTTGTGTCAAAATCGTACAAGAATACATATACATATACATATACATATACATATACATATACATATACATATACATATACATATACATATACATATACATATACATATAATCACGGGGCACTGCAACCAATTGATTGTGTGAGCCAGTTGCCAAGTGGCCAGATCCTGATCACAGGACCACAGGAGATACAAATAGCCCTGCACTTATGACCATTTGTGTCAAGTCAGCTAAAGACCCTGTTTTAGTCCAAGTTTTAGATTGGGTTCGCAGGGGGTGGCCTTCCGTATCCCCCTCACCTACATTTCAACCATTCTTTAATAGACGCCACGAACTGACCGGGCCCTTCAGTCTAATCCCTACCCTGTACCAGTGGTACAACACCTTTTACACTCCTTGGGCCAGGGGGCACTTTTCGCAAAGCTGGACCTGGCCCAAGCCTACCAGCAACTTCCAGTAGATGACAATACAGCATTGGCTCAAACCATAGTCACACACCGGGGGGCTTTTAAATGTACCAGGCTCCAGTTTGGCGTAAATGTGGCTCCTGGCATCTTCCAGAGCCTCATGGAGAGGCTCCTTCATGGATTACAAGGGGTGGTGCCCTATTTCGATGACGTGCTCATCTCAGCTTCCACCCCTGCAGAACTATCATCTAGAGTTAGGTCTGTCCTACTTAGATTCCGGGAGGCAGGCCTCCGCTTACGTCTTGACAAGTGCAAATTTGGAGTTCCTCAGGTCGAATTCCTGGGCTTCCTCATTGACGCCCAGGGCATCCGACCAACACCCTCCAAAATTGAGGCCATTAGGTCAGCTCCCACACCATCCAGCAGAACAGAGCTGCAATCATTCTTGGGACTCCTTAATTTCTATTCTGTTTTCCTTCCACACAAAGCCACTTTCGCTGAGCCCCTACATAGACTGTTAGACAAGAAAACCGCCTGGCGGTGGGGGTCAGCAGAGGAAAATGCTTTCCAGGCCATTAAGCATCTCTTAACTTCTAAAGCAGTCCTTATTCAATATAGTGAAAGTCTCCCCTTGCTGCTGGCCTGTGATGCCTCCCCATACGGGGTTGGGGCTGTCCTAAGCCATATCCTTCCTAATGGTGCAGAAGCCCCTTTGGCTTTCTACTCCAGGACACTATCCAATGCTGAACGTAACTACAGCCAGCTTGACCGTGAGGCTTTGGCATGCGTCGCTGGCATCAGGAAATTCCATGACTACCTATATGGTCGCCATTTCCAGTTACTTACCGACCACAAGCCCCTTCTGGGACTCTTAGCTAGTGACAGGCAAAGCCCAACCATAATGTCCCCTAGGATGTCCCGATGGTTGGAATTCTTAGCTGCATACTCTTACACCCTGCACTACAGGCCAGGCAGGCAGATGGGGAATGCAGATGCACTAAGCAGGTGCCCCTTGCCCAGGCCCATTAGTGATCCAGCACCAGCCAGTACTGTTTTGCTGGTTGACGAACTCCAACTACCAGTCACTGCTGCCCACATTGCAGCCAAGTCAGCTAAAGACCCTGTTTTAGTCCAAGTTTTAGATTGGGTTCGCAGGGGGTGGCCTTCCGTATCCCCCTCACCTACATTTCAACCATTCTTTAATAGACGCCACGAACTGACCGTCATGCAAGGTTGTTTGTTATGGGGACACAGAGTAGTGGTTCCCCCCTGCTTGAGGACCAATGTCCTCCAATGCCTCCACGAGGCCCACCCGGGCATAGTCCGCATGAAAGCATTGGCTCGCAGCTATGCCTGGTGGCCCAAGATGGATGAACAAATAGAGGGATGGGTGAACCAATGTTTGCCTTGCCAACTGTCTAGGCCTCTACCACCTGCTGCTCCAGTTTTAGACTGGGAATCAGCTAAAGCTCCTTGGTCTCGCCTGCATGTAGACCTGGCTGGGCCCTTTCAGGGACGCACATTCCTAGTTGTGGTAGATTCCTACTCCAAATGGGTTGAGCTGGCTACTATGCCCTCTACCTCCTCAGAATCGATTAAACAGACCCTGGAAGCCATTTTTGCGACCCATGGTCTCCCTGACACATTGGTCACAGATAATGGCCCCCAGTTCACGTCCTCTCACTTCCAGGACTACCTAGCCCGGATGGGGGTGCGCCACGCCAAAACAGCCCCTGCTCACTCTGCAGCAAATGGCTTAGCTGAAAGGGCTGTTAGGTCAGCTAAGGAGGCCCTCAGCCGTCTGGGCACTACTAACTGGCAGGCTAGTCTAAATACTTATCTATTCGCCCAGCACACCACTCCATGCCAGGCTACAGGGCAAAGCCCAGCAGAGCTCCTAATGGGAAGACGTTTAAGAACCCTGTTAGATCGACTCCACCCAGGCTACGTGGAGCTACAACAACCCTGCAGGCCGGCCATAGCTAGACAATTAACACCTGGGGACCCCGTTTTTGCACTAAACCTAGGGGCTGGACCTAAGTGGGTCCCTGGGCACATCTCCCAGCTAACAGGCCCCTGTTCCTATAGGGTCCTATTAGAGGATGGCCGGTCCTGGCGGCGGCACATAAACCAGCTGTGCCGCCGTTTTCCTGCTGCTTCCCAGCCCGTTGCTTCCCAGTTGCCACCAGAGCCTCCCTGCCTTCCCTCCACGCTTTCGACTCCGGCACCGTTGCCACCAACCTCGCCAGTTCACAGGCCGCCTCCAGCGCCGGGGTCTTCCTCGACGATGACACCGGCCACCGTTCCTGCAGGAGTTAGCTGCAGCCCACCTCGGCCTGTTCCTCCGATGCCTACCGAGCACAGACTGCGAAGATCCGAACGCGCTCGACGACGGCCCGCCTACCTCGAGGACTACGCATGCGCTATCCAAGGGGGAAGGAGTGTCAAGTCCTCGAGTTACGACCGGCAAAGTCCTCAACTTACGACCCAACCCTGCTGGCCCAGACTGGAACCTGATTGGTTGAAGCCTAGGCCAGCAGGAGCGCGGGAGAAACAAACAGCTCCCATTGGACACTTACTTTGACAGCCCCCTATAAATAGGAGCTGTCATTCCCTCAGTTTGAGTTCGTTCTATTCAGCTGTTTGGTGCTGATTAAACAGTTCCTTAACAAAAGGAAAAAGCCTCCGTCTTTTTTCCTTCTAAGCCGAAGCTGCCGGCTATCTAACAATTTGTTTAGTGCCATTGTAACTTTTAGTGGTTGCTGAACAAATGGTCATAAGCCAAGGACTATTTGTATCTCAAATTCAGACAGTATCTTTAGCAAATCACTGTCAACAGATTCTTTCCAACTAGCTACACTTCAAGTTACAATTTAAGATAGTCGCATAGAAGATGAAGATTCAGATGGACAGTTTGTTTTTCAGGCTGGAGCAATATGGTCAATAATCCCCATATACACACAGTTATTATAAACTTCAGCTTTTCTCTCTCTTAGTTTTGATTGTTGCTCTTCTTTCTTATAGAAGTGAGTATTCACCAAACTCCAATCTGGTACTCAGAAGCTCTGTATCTGTGGGCCTAGCACCTACTGCCGGCGACATTAAACTCGGGGCAAAATAAGATCCGTTTGAAGGCACTTAGTAGAAAACCGTTCCTATTCAGACCTCTTGTAGATAAATTTGTTTTGCAGTGATGAATGGCAAGGTGTAGATGGAGCACCCCCTTGGGGAATGGGATCTCCGGGCTGGACAGCTGATAGAAACATTTCGGTAGATTGTTCAGACTGATTCTCACGGCCCACTTGTAATAGATCATCAACTACAGACCTATTCTCAAATGGTTATGCTACATTGACCGCTGGGTGTTTTTTCTTTTTTTTTCTTTTCTTTTGTATAGTTTTGCTTTGGACTGGAACACCCTATTTCAGTGATGGCGAACCTATGGCACGCGTGCCACAGATGGCACGCGGAGCCATATCTGCCGGCACGCAAGCCGTTGCTTAGCTCAGCTCCAGCGCGCATGTGCGCGCCGGCCAGCTGATTTTTGGCTTGCACGAAGGCTCTGGGAGGGCGTTTTCGGCTTCCGGAGGGCCTCCGGGGGGACAGGGGAGAGTGTTTTTGCTCTCCCCAGGCTCCAGGGAAGCCTCTGGAGCCTGGGGAGGGTGAAAAATGGGCCTACCGGGCCCACCAGAAGTTGGGAAACAGGCCATTTCCAGCCTCCAGAGGGCCTCCAGGGGGCGGGGGAGGCTGTTTTTGCCCTCCCCAGGCATTGAATTATGGGTGTGGGCATTCGCACATGTGCGATAGCGTGCGCGCATGCACTTTCGGCACCCGAGGAAAAAAAGGTTCGCCATCACTGCCCTATTTATTTATTGGGAATTGTGTATTTCTCAGAGGCTGGACTTAGCAGCATTTCCACAGAGGAGCAACTAGAAAGAAGGAAGCCGTTAGGAGACCCTGTTGCCATGGTGGCTGACTGCACCATCAATGTAACTATTTGAAGGTTGCTTAAGATCAGTTGTGTTTCCTCTGGGGAGGCAGTGGCAAATAGCTGAGCTAAGACTTTCTCATTTCCAAAAAAGTTACTTGAAGCCTGTACCTTTCCTTTAATTAAATCCAGGGTATTTCTTTCCCTGGGTTTGTCCTGTTCTGACTTGATGTTAAAGGAGTCCTCTGTTTTACACATAGCGGATGGCTGTGATTAGGAGCTCTATAGTCTTGTGCCATCCTCCCTCACCGGCTTGGCTCTCCTCCCAGAATTTAGCAAGGGCTGGATACAGCTGGATTGGCAGAATATAAAACCTGCTTAAAAAGTTCTTAAGTTTGAAAAGCAGAAAATAAACTGCCTAAAAGGTAGCATTATCCTTTTAGATCCGTGTCTGCCGGGAAGGCAGGAGATTTCTCTAAGCGCATTAGAGCACACTTTACAACAGAGAAGTAATATTGCCTGTCTGTTGTGCCACCTGCTCTTCTTCAAAGGAGTTTCAGCAGCTTGAAGCAATATTTTGTGTCTCTGCAAAATTAGTTTTCTCTCAGTGGCTTCTTTAACGCTAAAGAAATCTCTATAGTCCATGGGTTAGAGCAGGGGTGTCAAACTTGATTTCATTGAAGGCCGCATCAGGGTTGTATTTGACCTCGGGGGCTGGGTGGGCGTGGCCAGCTCAATGTCACTCATGTTGGGGGCTCCTGTGGTGGCCCGAGTGCTCTGCCAGTGAAAACGGAGGTTGGGAGCGCCATGCGTGGCCCTCCCGAGGTCCATTTTTGATGGCAGAGGGTTGATACCTGTTCAGGTATTTTACTTTTAAAAGGCAAGGAAGTGGTTTTTTCCCTTCCCTTTTTTCATTTTTATAAATAACTCAAGGTGGTGAACATACCTAGTACTCCTTTCTCCTATTTGCTCCACCCGTGATAAGGTGGTTGGGCTAAGAGAGTGTGACTGGTCTGGCCCAACTCACGCAGCGGACTTTCATGCCTAAGATGGGACTAGAACTCACCATCTCCTGGTTTCTGTTCTTTAACCACTAGACCAAACTAGCTCTAGGTTTGTTTGTTTGTTTGTTTTTCCAGAATTTTTTTAAAAAGAAAGAATTTCCCAGTCTCATATACTGCTCTAAAATTTTCTGAAAGTTGCTCATCCTAAATGGCCTCTCCATCAACCAAATTTGATCATGTGCTGCCACCTGCTGTGACCAAAAACAAGTAAACCACATTGTAATTTAGCAGAATGTGTGAATCAAGCCTGTGACTGTTACAGCTAGAGTATATCTTTGCTATCTATCCGTGGGCTGAATGTATTTCCCAGTCACTTAGAATGTTCTCCCTGTGAAAAGGTCTATAATTTCAGGGGTCTCCAACCTTGGTCACTTTAAGACTTGTGGACTTGAACTCCCAGAATTCCTCAGCCAGCAAAGCTGGCTGAGGAACTCTGGGAGTTGAAGTCCACAAGTCTTAAAGTGGCCAAGGTTGGAGACCCCTGGTCTATATCACTGGTTGTGACATAACTTCATTAAATAGAAACATCACTGCTTCTCTTTGCAGAGTGATCAAACAGCTTTGCATCGGGCGACTGTTGTAGGGAACACAGATGTTATCTCAGCTCTTATCCATGAAGGGTGTGCATTGGACAGGCAAGACAAGGTAACAATTTTGGCCAAGGTCCTCTGTTTGTGGCTTTTGGTGTTCCCTCCAAGACTGTGCCATCAAATGTTAGTAGCGTATTGCCAAATTTGGTTATCCAATTGTATAGCTTTCTTTAAAAAGCAAGCAACAATTCCCCACCATCCAGTCAGAGCTGAAGAAGCTTCTTGGATGAGAAGTGAAATGTCTTCGAAGAAAAACCAGAAAGTCCAGTTGCCTCTTGAAAAAACAAAAATGTACCTTTGGGACAACCATAACCTGGATGACTGAGAATCTCCATAGGCATCAAGAAGCAACAAGCAAAATAGATGTGCTAAGTTTCTACTAAGAGGAGAAAAATAGTACCGGTGGTAGTAGTAAAAATGATGATGATGATGATGATGATGATGATGATGATGATGATGATGATGATGGACCTAAACATTGAAATTGAAAGATTATAGCATAAAACTGCCAGAGTGATCTCATGCTTATTGGCATACTGACATACCGAGTGCCGTATCCAAAAATCTTGGACGGCACTTAGAAAATCTGTGCATTGACAACATTTCCATCTGTCAGTTGCAAAAGGCCACACTGTTTGGATCCACACATATATCATGCTGATGCATTACGATGTCCTAGGTTCTTGGGAAGAACTCGATGTGCATGAAGGCCAACACCAACCAAAGAACTGGCAGCTGTGATTTCATATTTTCGGGAATAGATAATAATAAAAATAGGGAATAATGTGGTTCAATTGCCCAATCTCTAAGGCGGAGTGCTTAGAATATTTCTTTGTTATTACAAGGTTTGACAAGAGGCATTTCTTTGGTGGTGATGCCCAATGTATGTAAAATAAATAATCTTAATTCTTTCTATAAAATGGTTGTTTTTCTGTTTTGCTCCCCAGGATGGGAATACAGCTCTTCATGAAGCTTCTTGGCATGGATTCAGCCAATCAGCTAAGCTGCTTGTTAAAGCAGGAGCTAATGTCCTTGCCAGGAACAAGGTGAGCTACACACCAAAAGGAGCTTTTCAATTCTTGTAGTTTGACAAAAGACACACAATAAATAAGACATCAATTTTTCCTTATCGGTTGCTTTTGGCAGTGACGTTTCCTGAGTAGTGGTAGTACATTTCTTTTGCTTTAATTGGCTGTGCCTCAATTGTTCCTCACGAACACATTTTTGTGTTAGAAATGGATTATCTTGATCGCTGACACAGTTACGTTTCATTTTGGCTGAAAAGACTTTTAGTATTGCGCTCAAAAGTAGTAAAGATCCATTACAATAGGAATGTGAATTGGGGCAAGAAGGAAATAGTGAAGAAACAAAAATAAATTTATCAGAAATAGGAGAGTTAAGCACAAAAGTAGAAAAGCAAAGGAAAATTGACTTGATTAATTTCCTTCTTGATGGTGCATTATTATCCCTATTTGTGATTGTGTTTCTGTTGTTCAATTAAAAGCAGAGTTTCCATTGATAGTTGATACTTGAGGAGTCCCATAATTATATTCATCTTGCTCGATTGTATATAATTTAATAGCTCTGGCAGTGTTATTCTTTCATCTTTCCTCAACCTTACAGTTAGTACACAACTATTCTCCCTTTGAAGAAAGTGCTTTTTGGAGCCCAGGAAAATAGAGGTTTCTTGTTATTCTTATAATGCATTGATGCCTCATCTTATTATTAATATAATTGGAAATGGGCTTTTATTGATAAAATCTTGAAAATATTCCTATGTCATAAATAGAGAGAAAAGCATCTACTGTATGTATACTTGCTAGCAGACAGTGATAATATGTAGTATGAAATTTAAGTATCTACATTCCATTATTTTTAATTTATCAAATTCGATCCTAATAAGGGTAAATGAAGATCAGCATTTTTATCACCATTCATTGCATCATACAGTTTATCTAATCTTCACAGCAACAACACAGTGTTGTTTGCATATACACATGTTCACATTCATGTCTTCAACGACCACTTAATATTCCAGGTAATCCTTACTTATAAGAGAGAGAGAGAGAGAGATAAACCTTTATTGTCATTTTTTACTGTGAGCACACTGGCCCACATTAAAAATGAAATTCTGTTTCCTGCTTTCAGAAGAAAGCATATATCCCACACACAACACACAATTACACATGTAAAATAATAATAATAATAATAATAATAATAATAATAATAATAATAATAATAATAATAATAATAATAATAATAATAATAATAACAACAACAATAATTTATTGTCATTGTACATATATACACAGTACTCCCATACAATGAAATTCACATAACGCTTCAAGACCAGTCCCAACACACATAGCAATCCCTAAAAACATGCCCCACCCGCCACGAATTCCCCACCCTGAACCACTCAAACATCCATACAACAGACCAAGTAATACTATCCAACAGCTCACATTACATTAAATAACAATCACATCCTTACCTTATTTCTCAGTCGTTGTTGAGCTATTTACTGGGAAAAAATATTTTTTCCCTAAAGCAAATTCTAACTAAATAGCATTCATATTCATTCTTTCCTCCCCAAATAGAAATACCGCTTTTTTAAAAAAACTTGTTTTTCTAATGATGATTAGTGTGTTCCCCTCCTTCTTTCTTAAGGCAGGTAACACTCCACTGCATTTGGCCTGCCAAAACAATCATTCTGAAAGTGTGAGAGTTCTATTGCTTGGAGGCTCTCGGACTGATATCAAAAACAATGTGAGTATTACAAAATATACCGTTTTTTTTTTAAAAAAAATGTTATTAAACCAAATGTATTGACTGTTTTGAATGTTCGTATACAGATATTTCAGAATCCGTATTGAGTCTCTGTGTTGTGATCCATTCATTGTTTCATTATCTGTATAATAACTATGAGTATTAGAAATGAGTCATTTAAATATACATTTGAGATTTTAGTGGATCCATGCCAAAAGAACATATACCAATTATAAGCTTATTTTCTTGGAATGAGCATTACACATGAATCATCAATTGAATGGAGTCAAATAATACCTTTTTCAGTTATGGAATTGGGTGAAGATTTTAAGTTCTGCTTGGTACACTGAGCATAAAAGCAGCAATAAAGGAGAATATGTATAAGAAAAGGACCAAGATCAGAGAACACCAGGGATTCCCTCATAAACGGAACACTTGCAACTAAAGGTGTCAGGTGGCTTGTTTGTGATTACTAAAATATAAGCAAAGTATACTATCATAACAACGCAGCTACCAAGTAAATGGGCTATTGACATCTGAGAATAAGAATTCTCAATTCCCGTCCTTGTCATTAGCAGAATAATGTAGTGATCAATATTTTGTGCATGTTGGTTTAGAGCAGGGGTATCAAACTCAAGGCCTGCGGGGCCATCCTGGTCTACCCAATGCAAAGAGGAAAGATCAGGCCAGCATAGCTTCAGCCTAGTGTACCCAATGTGAAGAAAAAACATGCTAGCAGTTTGGGGAGTGGCGTCAAGCTGACCATGCCCAACCGGTTGGCCATGATCAACTGGTTGGCCACACCACCCAGTCAGTCACGCCCGCCAGGCACCCCGAGGTCAACCACAGCCCTGATGCGGTCCTCACTGAAATTGAGTTTGACACCCCTGGTTTAGAGCCTCCCAGGGAATGTGTACGTTGCTTTAAGATGGGACATCTCATTAGCTGAAGCTTTTTTTAAACTGGATTTGCTTAGCTCCTCCCCTTTATTTTTAGGCAGGAGACACTTGTCTGCATGTTGCAGCTCGTTACAATCACTTACCCATCATTAGGTTGCTCCTCACTGCTTTCTGTTCCATCCATGAAAAGAATCAGGTCAGTGCATGCACTTTAATGTCCATGTTTCATTTACTGTCAGTTTTTCACATGTATTCTGGTACTCAGGGCTGGGATAGAGGTTGTAGTACTCTGGATCTAATAGAAAGCAATTGAAGTAAGTATTTATTAGGAACCTATTGTTACATCCAAGATATTCTTTTGTTGTTCAGAATGGCCTTGAAGAAATTGGGCATCTTCTGTTGGCTACGTTGGAAGTTCTTCATGACATTTATACTTTAAAATGAACTTTTTGGTTATATAAAATAAAAATTTAAAAACTATGGTGTGATAGTAATTCAACTCTATGGATTATCATTCTGCAGACTTTGAATGCAGTAGAAAAAACCTGACTTAGATTCATACCCAAATCATAGGAAGGTCTAGATCAGTGATGGCGAACCTTTTTTCCCTCGGGTGCCGAAATAGTGCGCGTGCACGCTATTGCATGCGCGCGTGTGCCCACACCCATAATTCAAAGCCCCTCACTTGCCCCACCCCCTTGCACATGCATGTGTGACCCCCCCCCACTCCCCCGTTTCCCGACTTCCAGTGGGCCTGGTGGGCCCATTTTTTACCCTTCCCAAGCTCCAGAGGCTTTCTTGGAGCTTGGGGAGGGCGAAAACACTCCCCCTGTCACCCTGGAGGCCCTCTGGAGGCCAAAATTGCCCTCCCAGAGCCTCCGTGTGAGCCAAAAATCAGCTGGCAGGCACGCACATGCGCACTGGAGCTGAGCTAGGGCAACGGCTCGCGTGCCGGCAGATAAAGCTCCGCGTGCCACCTGTGGCACCCGTGCCATAGGTTCGCCATCACTGGTCTAGATGATGATGGATGGATGGATAGATGGATGAGAAAAAGGGAGGGGGAGAGGGAGAGGGAGGGAGGGAGGGACAGACAGACAGACAGACTGACTGACTGACTGACTGATAGACAGACAGGGTTGTCCAGGGCTGAATGTGAAAATCAAGGTCATGATGAACAGGCCATTTTGATTTTGTAACTTTTAGGCTGGAGATACAGCACTTCATGTCTCTGCTGCATTGAATCATAAGAAAGTGGCAAAATTGCTTTTGGAAGCTGGAGCTGATGGGACAGTAGTTAACAATGTAAGTGTGGAAGTTTTTGTGTGTTACTGTTCTGTTTTCTGTTAAATATCGATTGAAATGTTGCTATGGGCAACAGGAAGGTCATGGGCACCTAATAAGGTCATATGGGTATACAGGTAGTCCTTGACTTACAACATCGACTTTAATGACCGTTCAAAGTGACATCACTGGAAAAAAAACGGGTTATGACTGTTTTTCACACCACCATTACAGCATCCCCATGGTCATGTGATCAAAATGTGGATGCTTGGGAACTGACTCATACTTATGACGGATGCAGTGTCCCGGGGTCATGTGAACATCTTTTGCAACTTTCTGACAAGCAAAGTCAATAGGGAAGCCAGATTCACTTAACAACCGTGTTACTAATGTAACAGCTGCAGTGATTCACTTAACAACTGTGGCAAAGAAAAGTTGTAAAACGGGACAAAACTAACTTAATAAACGTCTCGCTTAGCAACAGAAATTTTGGGTTCAATTGTGGTCGTAAGCAGAAGACTACCTGTACTGCAGGCTCATAAATTAGGAGAAGTGTTATAAATGTAATCATCGTAGCTGGCTAATCTTGAAAAACTAAGCAGAGTCAGAAGAGGTTAACTGAAAATCCCAAGCCTTTCCCAAGACTAGACTAAACGGGGGAATTAAAAAACAAACAAAACCTGGTGTCTGTCCACCACTTTCACTTTAAGAAGCTCAGATCAAAAAGAGTCTTTACTTTCACCTGTTTAAAAATGTCCAAGCTTTCTGAACTTCTTAATGGTTTTGGAGGAGCATAAACAAACTTCTTCTATTACAGGCTGGCCAGACCCCCCTAGAAGTTGCCCGGGAACACAACAATCCTGAAGTTGCTCTTCTACTTACTAAAGCCCCTCAGGTATATCGCGCACCATAGCTGAATTGGAAACTTAATTTCACAAAGATATTTTTGAAGTAAACATTTCTTACAAAAATGTAATTATTGCTACCGTGTTTCCCCGAAAATAAGACATGTCCCGAAAATAACCCCCACAGGGCTTTTCGGGACATGCCTTGAAATAAGCCACCCCCTGAAAATAAGCCCCCCCAACTACTTCCGGCGGAAAGGGGGGGACATGCCGGGAGCCGCTCTTTTTGCAGCAGCACTCTTTTCGCCTGGAAAGAGAGAGAGAGATCCCTCAAGAAGTTTCCCTGCAAAGACCTGCTGAAAAGAGAAGCCGCGAACTTCCAGACGCTGATAAGATGAGCACCTTGCAGCCCGGCCCTCCCCTGCATTCCCCGCCACCCCCAAATTGTGCCTGATGATCTTACCAGCGTCTGGAAGTTCGCGGCTTCTCTTTTCAGCAGGTCTTTGCAGGGAAACTCCTTCAATGCAAAGGAGAAGTTATCGCGAGTGCGACCAATTAACAACTTTTCGCACTCGCGATAACTTCTCCTTTACATTGAAGGAGTTTCCCTCCAAGACCTGCTGAAAAGAGAAGCCGCGAACTTCCAGACGCTGGTAAGATCATCAGGCACAATTTGGGGGTGGCGGGGAATGCAGGGGAGGGCCGGGCTGCGAGGCGCTCATCTTACCAGCGTCTGGAAGTTCGCCGCTTCCCTGTCACCGCCTTCCTCACTCGCGTCACGCCCGCCCCATCCCCCGCCCGAAGTGCTCAAAGTCCTTCGAAGCATTTTAAAGGGATGCGTTTTGCCTGCCATGAAGGGAACCAATGTTCCCCGAAGAACAGGAGGCAAGCATCGGTTCCCTTCATGGCAGGCAAAACGCATCCCTTTAAAATGCTTCAATGGACTTTGAACGGATGGGGCGTGGCGCGACGGAGTGAGGAAGACAGCGGCGACAGGGATGCCCCGCCCAAAGCGCTCAAAGTCATTCGAAGCATTTTAAAGGGATGCGTTTTGCCTGCCATGAAGGGAACCAATGTTCCCCGAAGAACAGGAGGCAAGCATCGGTTCCCTTCATGGCAGGCAAAACGCATCCCTTTAAAATGCTTCGAAGGACTTCGAAGCATTTTAAAGGGACGCCCACCATGCCACGCCCTCCCGCCCTGCCAAACCCCAGCGCGTGACGCCCCTCCTACCTCCGTCACATTCTTACGGTCTTCTCTCCACGGCAACCCGTTCTAAAAGAACGCCTCGCGAGTTCGAGAACTTTAATTGGTTAATTGGTTTGCATAACAGCCACCGCATTTGCTTAATGACGGTAGTGATTAACTTAACGACTACTGCAAAAAAAAAAGGTAGTAAAATCGGGTCAGTTGTGTGGGTAACCTGATCTACAACTATCATGAGTTACAGCCATGATGGACAGTCTTGAGGAATGCCTGTAATTAAGCAATAATGAGTTGGATTCAAACTTGATCACAGATAGATGTCTAATTGATTAGGTGAAGTATTAAAATTCAATAGGATTTAACTTGGCTGCAGCTGTCTTAAGACCGTTTAGCTTTAGTGAGTCTTTTTGAAGTTTTAACTAACTTTGGATCTGGTTCTGTCATTCATGAAAACTTTTGCTGAATGTAGATTTCACGCTTTAATCGTGGAAGGAGCCTGAGGAAGAAAAGGGAGAGACTTAAAGAAGAAAGACGTGCTCAGTCCGTGCCACGCGACGAAGTGGTGCAAAGCAAGGTACAGCCATTTCTGTGTATTTAGGAGAGAAGAAAAGCAGTAGGAGAACTGAAAGACTCCCCTTGTTGAAACTATATGAATTTGCCATGGGCATGTCTGTTGTGTCACAAGCACCTGGAACCAACTATTAGTACTTATGATTGTAAGTGTTCTGACCAGGTTCCAAAACATGACAAACCCTCTGTAGTTAAATCAATGATTCCTTTATTAGGAGCGCCAGAAGCCCCGGCAAAAAGTCTCTCTCTCTCTCACACAGCAGGCTAACAAGTCTGTCCGGCAGGGAGATGAATAGTTGTCTGCCATACCTATTCATCTCTGCCCCCTGCCTTTTATCCCCACAGCTAGGGTGAGGCTTCATTAGTAGCGGTGACTCTTCTGTCCCAAGGACTGGCCCATAGATTTCTACTGCTCTCCTCTCCTCTGCCTTCTGCGCATCTGCGCCCCAGGCACTGGACCCAGCTGTTCCTCCTCTTTCTCATCAGCCACCTTCAGACCTGGGGGCTGTTGACTCTCCATCTGAGGGCTGATGGAGATGGCCCAGTCTCCGCCTCTGTCTCTATTTCTGACAGCTCCATTCCCTCTTCTCCCTCGGAGCTCTCAGGTTGCCTTGATGCACCTGACTCCCACGCCGCCTCATCTGATTCGGCTGCTGGAGGGGCCTGCAGCTGACAGGCCACAACACAGCTTGAGTGCTGCCTCTCGTTGCTGGTTCTCTGCTTGGAATTTGTGCAGTACCAGGATCAGGGCTAACCATAAAACCTTAAAGGAAAAAAATGGAGATCCATTTTATTCATGCCTAGATGTACTTGTATTTGGAACAGGATAGTGCTTCTGCTGCTGAAGACACCCATAGCAGCGATCCTGCTCAAGGGAGAGGTGACTTGAAAAATGAAAGCCAATTGCCTTTGTCGGAGCAAAGAGAGAAGAAGAGTAAAAATAAGAAACCAGAAGAAAAGGTATTAGGGGATGGACTTCAACAGGAGAGAGAGTGCTTCTTTGATGTAGGCAGTGTATTTTTCACCTTCTATCAACAGTATAGTGTCTTTCCTATGCTTTTGTTAGTCTTTGCCAAAAGCATCCAATCCTACTATATTCAGCTATAGTTTTATATTTCTAAAAAAAGATACATAATAGTCCAAATCAGTGTAAAAAGGTTTATAAGATGTGAAGAGTATTTAGTAGGATGTATAGGCACACGTTTGTCAGCTAACAATTATTTCAAGCCAATTTTTCCCATCAATGAAAATATATTGCAAATAGAAATAAAGCTTTGGTGGTAATTGGTTCAAATTTAATTCATTGATTTAATTAAAATAGCTCAATGTAATGGAGACCTTTGCCCGCAGCTGAGGGAAGGAAGGAAAGAGAGGACTTTATACACATCAGCCTTGCCTCTTCAATATGATAAATCAATATAATGGACATATTTGCACCTATTATGGACAATATTAGGAAGAATAATAAATAATATTCTATGTGTTACTTTTAGCTTCATTGAAAATACAGGATACATAGCAGCGGCGGGTTGCTTCCTTACCACTACCGGTGCGCTGCGCGTGCATCTCCATGCTTAGGGTGCGCGCACGCTCACTACACACGTGCGCCCCCTTGCGCAATTTTGCTTCTGCACATGCGCAAAAGCAAAAATGCCCAAAAATTCACAGAAAAAGATGGCGACACACGCGACGGACCGGCAGAGGGCTCCGGAGTGGTCGCGCGCAAATTGCACAATCGGCCGCTCCCTACCGGAGCTGCACACCAGGCAGCTCCGGCAGGAACCCACCTCTGATACATACATTTGGATGCAGGCTGTGAATTAGGGTTGTGCAAATACAGTTGGTATTTGGGATGATCCAGCTCCAAATTAAGGCACATATAATTTGGAAATTTTGTTCCATACAAAGAACAGAGCAGAACTGTTTGGTTTCATGCTGAGAATGAAATACGGTTGTTCTAGGCAGAAGTAGTTTGGCAGGTGTGTTTGTGACGGCAAGAATGGGGGAAAAGCCAAGAACATTAGTGGTAGTGACAGAGAAGCTGGAGAGGAAGAAGGAAGGGAAGATACTGGTGAAGATGAAGGGATCAAGTGGGTTGATGGGAGATTTCATGCTGAGACATTGGTGATGGAAACTGAAAGAAAGGAACCACTAAGAAACTCAGGAATCAGATGGTGGTAGGATAGATTGTCTTAAAAATAACTTCATCTGGACTTCCGGTTTGGCTCCGAAATGTTTTTTCTTTCTTTTTACTTGTTTATCTTTCTTTTTAATTTCTTAATTTCTTAATTTTTTATTATTTTTATCCTTCTTCCGATTACGTTTTGAACAGTCTTGAAAAATTCGGAGTTAAAGATTTTTTAAAAAATGTGGAAATTAAGAACTTGTTTTAACTTAATTTAAATTTATTTTATTGAATATTATGCCCTGTACTTTCTCTGGGAAATCCGGGGGGGGGAGGGAGAGGGGGGGAAGGGAAGGGGGTGGGTTGGGGTTAGGGGGGAAGTGGGGGAGAAAAATGAAAAATGTTTGTACTCTGTACTTATAAAACTTTTTGAATAAAAAAAAATAACTTCATCTGGAATCGAGAACCACCAAAACATTCTGGGTTTAGTTTCTGCTGAACTCTAGATTCAGACCAAAACATATTTTCTGTTTTGTTAGACTCCTTCTGGGAGTCAACTGAGATCATGATGAGCAGGGAATGCTTCAAAATTTAGCTAACAAAGCAAAAAGATTTTTTTAAAAGAGCCCAATTCTTTTGTTTGCTGATAAAAATGCTGCTTCTTCCTTTCCTTAAAAATTAGGTATTGGCACTTTCTGATCCTTTGCCCCCAGCGGATGAGCAGATACCTCCTGGTCCACAGCAAAACCCGACAAAACGCAGAAGCAAGCATCGCTGTGCATCTCCACCACCACCCCATGAATTCAGGGCCTATCAATTATATACTCTGTACCGTGGAAAGAATGGAAAAATCATGCAGGTATAACTCTAGAAGCAGAGTATTGCTTGGGATAGTGAAGGAGTACAGGATTTTCAAGGAAGTTCTGTAACTTAGAGGAGTCATTATATTTGTGCTTTAAAAACATGGCTTGATCGGGGGAATATGAATGTGCCTTCATGATTGAATTATTTAGCTCTTGGTAGCAAGCACAATAGCAATAGCAATAGCAGTTAGACTTATATACTGCTTCACAGTGCTTTACAGCCCGCTCTAAGCGGTTTACAGAGTCAGTATATTGCCCCCAACAATTTGGGTCCTCATTTTACTGACCTCGGAAGGATGGAAGGCTGAGTCAACCTTGAAGCCCCACAATGCTTCCTTAAGAATTAGAAACTGAGAATACTTATTTTGGAATGTATTTTTTAATTTTGATTTGGAGGCAGAACTTTTGAACGATTAAGTAAGTAAGCAACATAAGTTTGTAATCCCAGTAAAGAATTCCTTAATACTTTTTGGTTCTAGGTTCTTTTTTTTAACTACTTGTTTCTTGAGGGTAAAAGAACAATTTTGTTGGCCCTCTTTAAACAAGGCATCACATAGGTCATTACAAATGCATGGATTTCACCTCCCAGAAGCCCACATATCTGGAAGACGCCAGCGTTGAGAAGCATCAGGGCTAGATCACAAGTATTACAATGAGGTACATAGATATTGTGTCATATATATCATGTATTTCTAAAACAAATTCATTTTTACACTTTTGTATCAAAGGAAGTATTTAAACGGTTAGCTGTACTTTTGCATCTTCAAAACAATACGAGGAGTGAGAGAAAGATGCAAACTCTGTAGAACTATTCATAATCTTGCAGAACTGTGGCCTACGATGAGATATGATGTTCATCTGAGTCCTTTTAATAATAGACTCATATAGATGATGCCATAAAAGTATTTTCAGTATCACGTTTCAGTGTCTTTGCTATAAAACATTGTATGAAGCCCCACAATAACACATATACTTTAAGGGAATAATGGTGTTCCAATCAATAATGGTGATTGGTGTTCCAATCAATGAGATGACCTTCGAATATGAGTTTGAGGGTCTTTCCCCTTACAAAAACTAATGCATGTTGACTACAGAATAACAGAGTTGGAAGAGATCTTGGAGGTCTTCTAGTCCAACCTCCCTACTCATGCATGACACCCTACACCATTTCAGACAAATGGTTGTCCAATCTCTTCTTAAAAATTTTCCAGTGTTGGAGCATTCACTTCCACTGATTAATTAATTCTGCATCTCATGTCATGAACCTCAGAAAAAGGGCTGTCACAAAACCATTGCTGACAACGTACAAATGAGGAACATGAAAAGCAAATGTAATTTCTTCTAGGAATGGTTATCCAACAAAAAAAAATATCCTAAGAGTAATGCATGCAACACTCCAAAACAAAAGAAACATGAAGAAATGGCTCATTTCCAAAGGGTTCACAAACTTTACCGTACCACTGTTCCATGTTGTTTTTTTATTTCCTGTGTTATCAATGCAAAATATTCACTTGGAAATCATGTTGGCTGGGAATTGTAGTCCAAATTTACTTTTAAACTTATCAGGCATGTTTCCTTTTTTCCCATTTGATTGGCTTCCAGGAGGCCCCAATCCAGTGCTATCTTCTGTGATTGTCTTTGTTATATTAGCAAAATATGTTTGTTCAGAGAAAGATGCTTATGCACTTGTGTATGTGGTCATTTCCGGTAGGCACCTATAAATGGATGTCGTTGTGAGCCACTAATACATAAAGTGGAGAACCAGCTGGTAGCTGCTATGGAAGAAATAAAAGCTGAGTTAGTAGCAGTGCAAGATAAGATGAACAGCAAATTAGGACAGATGGAAAATAAAACACAACATCAGGTAAGGAAGAATTAAGGGTTGCAATGTGTCTCAAAATGTGGGGTTTATGAGGAAAACAGATGCAGCAGAATCCACTGGTTGACTTCCTATTATCACTGTGTGAAACACATATGATATGACAGCAAAGCTGTTTTATCTGATATGGCTGCTGCAATGTGGACATTATTTTCTGCTGTCTTCGCTTAGGAAGCACAAGCTGTAGACCGGCCAATGTTTTATCTTCCTATCTTACACCTTAAAGCACGGGTGTCAAACTTGCCTCATCGTGTTGCCGTCACGTGACATTTCATGACGTTTTTCCCTTTTGCGGAGCTGGGGTAGGCATGGCCTGCACATGACGCATCCGGCCCGTGGGCCACCAGTTTCACACCCCTGTCTTAAAGCTCTCATTATTACACAGCACATTTAGAAAGATCACTGCTGGGCTTCAGAGGTTGGGGAACATAGTCTAGGACTCTAGGCAATAGATTTCCTGATGTTAGGCCATAGCCACCAAACCTGAAGGCCAATACTACCCAACTGATACTGGCCCATGAAAACCAAACCAATACAGGTAGTCACTGCTTACCAAGTTCATCATTTAACAACCATTAGAAATTACAACAGTACAGAACTTCACAACCAATACCCACACTTACAGTATATCCTTTGCAGTATCCCTTAATCACATAATCGGCATTACAGTCAGTACACATTGTCCAGTGCTGATCTCTTGGGGGCTTTTTCCCTTCCCTTTTAGAGTGGAGAGATTGTAGAGGTGGAGATTACAAGAGAATAAGCAGGCACACAATAAGGAATACACCGGGCTGTTTGTAAAGTACACTCGCAGCTGCCACCCCAGTGCATTGCTTTCAAAATATATTCTCCATTGTGTGTTTGCTCGCTCTCTTGAAATCCCTTCCTTTATAATGAATGTAAGTACACAAGTACACATACATTATACTCCCTGGAGAAACCAGTTTGTACTAGTTCTGGAAGGCCATTGCAATCCAAAGGGCCAGGCAAAAGCGAAGGTGTGAAATTGGTCAGATTTAGTCTTATCAGTTTTGAGCTGGCTATCCTAGGTGCCAGAGTGAGCATTCCAAAGGCTGGATGAGAGGGGGACGAAGAAAGGAAAACATAGTTATGATCACAATTTTTTTTGCTTAGTGAGTGCTTCACTTAGCGAGAAATCTTGGTGGCAGAGTTGTCAGTCCCAATTGTGGTTGTTAAATGAGGACTTATACAAGTATAAGACTTGTAAAGAAAGGGGTCCAGTTCAGTGGTGGGTTGTAAATATTTTTGCTACTGGTTTGTGTGCATGCTTGCACACGCGCGCGCTCAACACTTCTGCGCATGCGCAGAAGCGTCCCGGGCGGGTGGGCGGAGCCTCCTGCCACCGGCGCTACCGGTTCTAAGAACCGGTCCGAACTGGAAGCAACCCACCGCTGGTCCAGTTTATACCTATGATAAGCTATGTTTTAAACAAAGCTTATTGAATAAACCAAGCTAGCTGGATTCACACATTTGGGCTAAAAAAGAAATTATATTCTGGTTTAGCATGATGTGTAAACCCAGTTATATATAAGAATCTATGTCCCTATGTAAAGGCATACTATCTGTAGTAGACAGATAGTAGATATCCTCAATTACTGAATTGAAATTATTGAAAGAAAACGAATACGTTCTTCTTTTTATTAACTTTGTGGGCACATCTGTAGCTAAAATAAATTTGAAATATTTTTTACTGAAATAACTCTTTTTAGTCCCACTACTTCATTGAAAGTGCCCTTTTCAGATTTATTGATCTAATTGCTTGAAGTACAAGATCTAGTTCATGATTGCAGTGATACATTTCTGAATGAACCTTTTGGTTCCATCACAGCTCCGTGTTTTAGACAAATTAATGGCAGAGAGGCTGTCAGCAGAAAGGGTGGAGTGTCTTCATCGTCTTCAGCACACGGAGTTGGAAAGAAATGAAGGGGAGAAACGCCAGGTAGGTTACTGCATTTGTTGAAATGAACACACAATAAGGTTATGCAGCTTTAGGGATGAGGAACTTCAATAACAATAGAAGCTGCCTTTTGTGACATGAAGCACACTTAGGTACAGCCACTTAGAGCAAGGATCTCCAAACTTGGCAACTTTAAGACCTGTGGACTTCAACTCCCAGAATTCTAAGTCAGGGGTCTTCAAACTTGGCAGCTTTAAGACCTGTGGACTTCAACTCCCAGAATTCCTCAGCCAGCAAAGCTAAGCTGGCTGAGGAATTCTGGGAGTTGAAGTCCACAGGTCTTAAAGTTGCCAATGTTGGAGACCCCGGATTTAGAGGCTTGGTATGGCTGCTTAGAAGACTTCTAGGCATATGTAATATACAGAAGGTTATTTCCTGGGAAAACCTTCAAGGGTTTTGAAACAATTTTGTGAGCCTTCAAGTAGCAGCAATAGATTTGTGCTCCAGAAGCAGGGTCTATTTTGCAAATTACTTATGAGATCAATTACGTGAAATGACGAGCGATTTAATAATAGTGCCTATGTGAAATAATGAAAGGAATTACACATTTTTGAAAGGAACAAAACAACTCTGGTTATAGTGGGAAGTTTTTATTCCGAGCATTCAGAGTTAAAATTAGATTGCTGAAATCAAAGCATTTCAGCATAATTTTTGATAATTTTTGTCAGTATGTCTTTTATTCTTGCTGTTGAAAACTTACATTTTATCATCAGACATTTTAATAAAACACATTATATTCTTGAGTCTTAGGAATGGCGTACACTTGTCTTCTAAAGGTAGTCCTTGACTTAAAACAGTAATGAAATCTGCCCATTATGATTGCAAGTCGTGATCAATGTTCCCTCTAAGCTGCGCGGCTGCGCGGCTGCGCACATGATAAGAAAACGCCGCACAGCAATTTCAAACTGCCGCCCCGGCATTTTCTTATGTCAGAGGGAACATTGATCACCAGTTGATCGGGGTGGGTAGGGGGTGGGGGAAAGGAGCCTTCAACGAAGAGAGGCAGAGGCTTTAACTCTTGCCTCCCCAGGCAGGCTCCGCTGCTAGGGAGATGAGAGCAAGATCAAAGGCTGCTGCCCACCAGCTTACTCTTCATCCATGGAGGCCGTTCGGTCCCTCCAGAAAAGAAAATGCCACGCAGCAGTTTCCAACTGCTGCGCAGTGATTTTCAATGTTAGAGGGAACATTGGTCGTGATAGTCATTAAGCGAGTTTCCCACAAGATCCCCTTGCTTAATGACCTTATCCCTGCTCTCCCCAATGCAGTTGTTAAGCAGAGCATGGAATGCTTTGGGGTGGGAGAAGTCGTAGGAGGCTTAGTGCAGGCCCAGGACCACCTGCCTCAGGCCTCTCAAAACTCCCCCACCCCAAGGCATCCTATGCTCTGCTTCTTGCCCCTTGGGATCCCTGCAAGTCTTTGGCCTGCCTTCCCACATCCTCCTCCCAATGACAATTCGCCACGGCCAACTTGCCATGGCCGCCTCGCTGCAGGACAAGAGTTACACTAATATCGAAGAAATGGTGGAATAGAATGATTAAAGGAAGGATGCAAAAGGAGGGACAGAATGAAATGTGAATAACAAAAATTTAAAATGATTTCTATTTATTTTAAACAATTAAATAGAATTGTTAAATTGTCCCACAATGAGTTGTCTCGCAGTGAGTTGTCCAGGGCGAGTTGTCCTGCGCCAATTGCGTGGTGAGTTGGTCATGCCGCGAGTTGGCCGCAGTGAGTTGGCTGTGGCAAGTTGTCCCCATTCCCTCATCTTCCGTAGCTCTCCTGAAAGCTCTGGAGAACACCTGGGAAAGGAGAGCAAGCTTTTGTTGTTGTTGTTAGTTGTGAAGTAGTGTCCGACCCATCACGACCCCATGGACAACGTTCCTCCAGGCCTTCCTGTTCTCTACCATCCTCTGGAGTCCATTTAAGCTCACGCTTATCTGCCCCTTTACCTCCCTAAAGGCTGCATGGCTCCATCCTGGGAGCAGACACCATTTTGGCAAGGGGTCGAGGGGCCTGCTCTCCTTCCCCAACCCAGAATTTTGAGAACTTCTCCTTACCACATAACTAATTGCAGAATTCTATGGACTCTTTTGTACTCGATGTAACTAATTGTTATAGGTTGAAATGCCAAAGTTTTTATTTTGTTGAATATTTCAGCAAATATTTTTGATTCAAAAGTACATTAGTGCAAAAATATAAGAGTGCCTGAGAATTGAGAGATATCATTTGATGCACTCTGATAGATGTGTGGATTCCTCTTACAGCTGTCTTTGGTGGGTGAATTGAAAGCTTGGTGCCTGCTAAAAATTCAGAATCTAGAAATGAAGCTCTCTGGAGATTCTAGATCTTTGAGACCAAAATCCACTCTGTCCACATCTGAGTCTCTCGCAGAGACTTTGGATACAGAAAACCTGCACACTACAAATGACTGTAAAACCAGCCAAACCCCACCACAATCAAACGGGTCCCATCATCATTCTGGCATTGGGAGCCTCTCAGAAGATACAGAACGGAGTAGAATGCCAGTCACAGAGCAGAGCTTTGGAAAGCAGTATTTTATGGCTCAGCAAGATAGCACATCAGGTATTTTTGTTTTCCTATTTCAGCAATTTTCAGTTGGATATCTATGCTAAGCTGCTGCACTGAAACCTGTGGTGTCAATCTAAATTTCAGTCTCTATTTATTTTTATTTTTTTGATACTAGGCAGCTTGCTTTTCTTCACCCTGTACGATTAAAGCCTTCTTCACCGCCATACAAGAAAAACTGTGCTACTGTTAAGAGCAGGAGTCCACAATAAGTTCAAGCCATGGCCATTATTCTGCAATTCTAATGTTGCAAGTGCCAATTTCTTAAAAAATTATAAGCTGCTCAGTGTCATTGGGTGTCAAGCAGGCTATAAATTGCATGCATAAATATTCAAGCAAGCAAGCAAGCAATTAAACATGTCACCAGTCTCCTAAGATCTCATTTGTTATGTTGGAAGAAATATCCATCTTGTTCAGTTCCAAGCTGGGAGGAAGATGCTGGAAACACGGAGACTGATTAGAAAGATGGTTTAGTGATGAAGCAGAACCACCAAGCACATGGTTCTCTGGTGCAGCTGAACACATGGAGTTGAGCGTGAGGGGGTGGGTTATACCTTCTCTTGGGCTTTGAACTTGAACTTCTTGTTCCTGTGTAAGAACATGTTCTATTGGCTGTTGTCCTATTACAGTGGTGGCTAACCTTTTTTCCCTCGGGTGCCAAAAGCGCACACGCATGCATGATAGCGCGCATGTGAGTGCCCATACCCATAATGCAATGCCCCCCATGCTGCCTGCCCCCCTGTGCATGCATTTGCAACCCTCCCCGTGCTGCCCCGCCTCCCTGCGCATGTACACATGACCCCCCCACACCCCGTTTTGGGCCTAGCAGGCCTCTATGAAGCCTCGGAGGCCAGAAACAGCCCGTTTCCAGACTTCTGGTAGGCCTATTTTTCACCCTCCCCAGGCTCCGGAGGCTTTCCTGGAGCCTGGGGAGGGCGAAAACTGCCTCCCCCGGCCCTCTGGAGGCTGGAAACGGCCCGTTTGCGGACTTCCGGAAGGCCCATTTTTCGCCCTCCCAGAGCCTCCGCGCGAGCCCTGAACTTACCTGGCATCCAAAACGGGCCGCGTGGAGACTCCTGGGAGGGGAGGGGAAAGGTGGTGTGGGCGGGGCCAGCTGAAAATCAGCTGGCTGGCACACACGCAGTAGAGGTGACCTAGGGCAATGGCTCATGTGCCCGCAGAGATGGCTCCGCGTGCCACCTGTGGCACGCGTGACATAGGTTCGCCATCACGGTCCTATTATGTCCTGAAGGGCCATGTCTTAATCCCATCACCCTGGAGCTGAAGGTCTTTTGTCTTGTAGATAGGCTGGCCTAGTCCTGCTGGGGCTATTAAGAAAGGTGGGGGCTGCTTTCCAAGAGCATGTTTCTCCTTTAGGGAAATATAATATTCTGCCTTTTTAAAAAATATTTCTCAAAATATTTCATTCTTCTAGGAAGAGATTTCAATCCTTATTCCAATTCCCTTTAATTACATAGGAAATTAGAATAACCTTGGACCAAAACTACATGAAAGAAGTTTGACCTTATTCATTGCCATCCTGCATTGGGGGCTATGATTCCCATTCGCCTGCTTGGCCTGGGCTTTTCTGAAACTTCCCCAACTCCAAGCACTTGTGATTATTTGTTATCTTTCCGTTTACAGGAACAGAGCAACAATCAGTGGGTGGTGCTGTCCCTCCTCCTCCTCCTGCTGCAGCATCTCCCCAAGTGGTTAGGCCAAAGGATAAAGCAAGTTTCAACAGATTGCACCAAGACCCGCCAGCAGTGGAACACTCAGTTTCCAGACTGAGGCATGTAAAAGTACAAACTTTTTTGCAGTCCTCTCCCGAATGTACCAAGGCAGAATCACAGAGCGGCTGCTTGATAGACAAAGGGACTCAAACCAGGAAACCAAGTAAAAGCGGTCAGTTGAAGCACAGGACCCACCAATCAGGAGAGGCACCATCTGGGAAGCCCCCACCTTCTGCCTCTGAAGGAAAGGAGGGCAGTCCACAGCTGGCAGGCACATCTCAAGCTTTGGAAATTACCCAGTACTTCTTTGAGGCTGTGTCAAGTCAGATGGAGAAGTGGTATGAGAGGAAGATAGAAGAAGCTCGATGTCAAGCTGACCAGAAAGCTCAGGAAGATAAAGTGGTCCTTAAAGAACACATCAAAAGTTTAGAAGAGGAACTGCAGAAGCTAAGGACTAAAGTGCAGAAGGAAAACTAGCCCTTGCCTGGCTCAAAAAAGGACACAAACTCCACTGGTGTAATTTTAGGGCAGGGGACACTTATGAACTGTTTTACTCATATTAAATTTATGCCTTTAAAGATGAAGTATCCATGAAATTATTTGAGGAAACCAGTTTTCCTAAGCCAACACTTTGTTGATGGACAAAATGTTGTTTTAGCTCTAAATAGTGCTAGTTTTCATACTAATTCTGGGTAGAATGTGTTTGTTACCTATCAGTGCCCCTCAGATACACTGCTGGGAGTGAGTGATCGAATGTCTATTCTTGTTTTTCAGTCCCTGTTGCCATTTTGTGAATTCTTTAAAGTTCTATTATTTTATAATAAACTGTTTTATTATATTAAACATTTATTAAGTTCGAGCATTTTATAGTATTGAGTATGGTATTTTTATTTAGTGTGAGCTCTAAACACTGGGTATGTTTTTGGGCACTGGTTATCTGAACACTGTATGTGTACAATGGAAACAGTACAAGAGTGGTACAAATAATAACCCTGTGAAGGTTGTATTGAGAGCAATTGGTTTAAAACCTTCCACTAAGCTTCCATGGCTGATGGTGGACTAGAATCTAGGTCTCCTTACTTCTTATCCAATATCTTAACCATAATAATTGAGTTGAATTTTGAAAATTGCAAATGGTGGCCAACATCAGAAAGACTACTATTTTCTCTTTATACTGCACAGGACTTTGTGAATCGCACTAGGATTTGCACTCCTCATGCTAAAAAGCTGACTGATGTGCAGCCAAGAATAATGGTAATATAGTGGAATACAGGTAATCCTTGACTTATGGCCACAACTGGGACCATTTCTGTTGCTAAGCAAGTTGCTGTTAAGTGAATTGTGTCCAATTTTACAATCTTTTTTTTGCCAGGGTTGTTAAGTGAACCGTGCAATTGTTAAGCGAACCCAGCTTCCCCCGTTGGACTTTGTATGTTGGAAGCTGGCACAGAAAGTTGCAAATGATGATCACCTGACCCCAGGATGCTACAACTGTCCTAAGTATATGGCCAGTTGATTGTAGAGATGCAACCATACTTTGCTGTTACTTGCTCCTACGTTTCTTGTGTTGCTTAGATCAATCTACAATTCTGTGTTAATGTTTATTAGCTCTTATTTAAGTTGTATTATGAATATATACCTTACATTGACCAGCATGGGTAACAGACAGAGTGCTGTGGGCTAGATTCTTTCCATAGGAGCTCAAGATTCTGGTAGATCCAGGTGTTCCACACACACTACCAGTCACCTTTTGTTTTGTTTGATTTTTATCCCACCTTTATTATTTTATAACTCAAGGTGGTGAACATTCATAATACTACTTCCTCCTCCTATTTTCCCTACCACAATCCTGAGTGGTGGGTTGGGCCGAGACAGACTGATTGGCCCAAAGTCACCCAGTCAATTTTCCTGCCTAAGGTGGGATGAGAACTCAGAGTCCCCTGGTTTCTAACCCAGTACCTTCTCCACTACACCAAACTGGCTCTTTTATGACCTTTTATGCGTCCTGAAACAAATACCGTATTTTTCAGACTATAAGACGCACTGGAGTATAAGACGCACCTTAGTTTTTGGAGAGGAAAATAAGAAAAAAAAATCTGCCTACCAGCATCCATCTGGCTAGCATCCTTAGCTGCTTTTTCAGCCTTGCAAAGCTCCATTTCAGAGGCTGCTTTTTCAGCCTTGCAAAGCTGTTTTAGAGGCTAGGCAGGGCTACATTCGGTGTATAAGATTTTCACCCACTTTTAGGGGGGGAAGGTGCGTCTTATACTCTGAAAAATACGGTAATTGCCAAGTGAAATATGTACCTCAGTATTTTATGCCAGTAGAACTGTTTATAATAATCCTGGAACAAAAAGGCTGTTTCCAAAGAGTATTTTCATTCTTCTTATTTATAGAATATTCTGGTAAGATTAGGAAGAACGTTACTAATATTAAATTGTGACACAAAATAATCTCATTCCTTTAAGTTATTTCAATACATTTTGATTCAGGAATTAGAAGGCATGTGATCATAATAGAAGATAACCAGTCCTGATTCTAATGCCAAGACTTGAATCCAGAAGTAAAAGCAAAGTCTCCCAGCACTCAAGGATGCAGAGACCTATGTGTAATCTGTCAAAATTGCACTGTAATCACCTCTCAGGGAAGAGTAATGAATGGAGATGCTTTGTGGCGTTGCAATCTAATAAAGGCTGCAGAATTTCAGCTGCACCAGAATAAAGAATATTCACAAGTGATATACCGGTATTTAAGGCAACTCAAAAGGCTTAGCCTTGCTGCAATAGTTTTGCTAATATCACTGTCAATATCCTCCTGTCTTTTTATGATTCCTTTACCACTGGACTGGATTATGGCCTGCACTACCGTATACTTGTGAGGCCAAATTGCATATTGTACTGCAACCCTGAGTGTTGCTTTGTAATTCTACAACATTGCCCTACTGCTTCTAAACTGCAATACTAATGAAAGTTTCACAGCTCAGCTAATTAGTAATTCCCTGACAGAATCTTGCCCTACTGTAAAAAAATAATAATCATATATACTGCTTAATAGCAAGCACACTGGTTCAGACTAAACATCTGCAGTTACACAGTATCCATATAGGTATTATTAAGGATTTGGAGAATATAGAGCAAATATTTTAAAAAAAGAGTAACAAAACTGGATCTCTTTATTTTTCTCTTTACAAATAAACTTGCCTAAACAAATTCTAACAGAAGAGCCGGAGATATATAACAGCAACATCAGATCCACTCTATACTTGTTCACCCAAGTACATGAACTACTTCCATAGGTATAGTTCTAGAAAGAGATAAAATTTACCGGCTAACTATTTTGCTAAAACCTATGATTGCAAATAAACATATACAATAAACAATGGTCAACTCTCATGTCAATATAAGAAAACATTCCATTCTCCTTCAACTTAGTTTGTTTTTAGAAGAAGAAAAAACACCGAAGCCAGAAAGTACCAGAAATCCATAGAACCCCCTTCAAATTTGACTGAAGCCACTCTGAAGTACCTTTATTACCTTGGAGATTAAATTCAATGATTCAGTTCAAAGGCATATTTATATCTTATTAAATTATCCCTTCAAAGCTTTGTGGAGCACTGATAAACATTCAGTTCTTTACTTTGTGGAACTCTAGGTAAACATAATACATGTAAAAGTAAATTGTTCAAACTAGTGATGGTGTTCTTGTATTTACAAATGTAATTCATAGATCAAATTCCCTTTCTCTACTTTTGCACTTTTCACATGGATTGTCCAGATGTTGCTGTTATTGCTTGTCTTTTTTATTTTTATTGCACCTTAATCTTCAGGCATATGGCATTTATACCGTGACAAAGAGTATTCAGCAGGTCGTCCGTCAAACTTTTGAGAAGTGTACACAGGGTTAATTTTTGGATTATCAGCAGGGCTCCTCCCACTTAATGTCTTTGCAGTTAGCTACAAGGAAAAATTGTTTTGATTTGTAAGATAATTAAGCCTAGGATTTTGCCAATTTTAGCGTTCTCTCAAGCTCCTGAAGTTGTAGGTTGCCGTGAGTGATCATCATCTTAATTGTATCCTATAAAACAAAAATGTTATACTTGTAGGCAAAGTAATTTAAACAAGTATATTTGTCAAATTTATATGAACAGCCATCTCACAAGAAGTGACAGTATAAAGGAAAAAAAAGTATAAAAACAAACTATCATGAAAAGATGGCTTTTCTTCTTCACCAGAATAACTACTCAAATTAGGAAGCATTATTCAGCAAGGCAATGGGTTTAAATTATTCTCCTTTCCATAGATAGAATCCTAAACAGGATTCACTTCTCTTACTTTAAATTAATTCCTGGACTCAGAATTCTTAAATTCAAAGTATATGCCATTTCACCAGGCTCCAGCTACTGGCTCTTGGAAACCCAGAAAATGAATGTAAATATGAAATCACTTTTTCTTTACCATAACTAGCTTTGGAAGTTCTTTTTTTAAAGGGGAATTAATATTCCAAAATATGTTTGACTGACAGGCAAGCAATTGCATAGCACCCATAACGCATTTTTCAATCTGTCTAATGCTCTAAGCCAGTGATGAACCTTTTTCTTGTCATGTGCCAACAGTGCGCACGCGTGCTGGCACCCATAACGCAATGCACCGTGCATGACTCCCCCATGCCATTGCGCATATAACTCCAACGCTCCCCCGTGCGCGACTGCCTCCACCCATTTTGGGCCTAGCATGCCTCCCTGCAGCCTCCTGGGACCAAGAATGGGCCATGGGGGGCGCCGCACCCCCCCACGCCCCATTTTGGGCATAGCAGGCCTCCCTACTGTTACAGGTATTGTCTGCCTTGTATGCAGCTTTATTCCTCTTTAGCATTCATCACCATTGTTTTGTGATGCATTTCCTGCCTCTCTAGGATTTACCTCTTATTTGCTCCTGTAAGGCACTTCCTGTTCCTGTTGTATATATGTATTTATATTCTCGATGGCTTGTATAGCGTTTTAACTGCATTTTGATTAAAACTACTTGAAATACCTGCAGCCTCCTGGGACCAAAAACGCCCCCCCCCTGCTTCCCCCTGCTCCCGCGCATGCGCGCACGATCCCCACCCTTGCGCATGTGTCCCCATCCCGAAAATCAGCTGGCCAGCAGGAGGTGCGCAATAGAGCTGAGCTGGGTGATGGTTGTATGGAAGCCTCCCAGAAGGCAGCAGGCAGAGGTTCAGGCCCAACTACCAGCTGTAATCTTCAAGTCCATCAGATTTTGAGAATTCTCTTGCCTCATCTGTAGCCTCTTTATTCCTTTTGAAATCTTCCCTCGCCCAGTCTCTCATGTAGCGACGATCTGCTTCATTGGGGATCTGACGGATGGTCCTGAGGATTTTTCTGTATAACTGAAGAACCTGCTGTCTTCTCAGGAACTGCAGAACATCAAAGGAAACAAAGAATGGACCTCTCACTTTTTGTCGTAAGTCAAAGGACTTGCTCTTTCTGCAAAAAACCTGGAATCCAACAATTCACTTAAAATAAGCTGTACAAATTCATAAGCAGCATAAAAGTGGCCTTGAGGATCATGAGTTTGAAAGGATACTGTTATCATGAACCCGCCTGTTTCTCTCAACTATCAAATTTACATACAATTACCTGCCCTCTTTAAAATTAAATTCATTTAGTTAAACATGAATACTCCACATATTTTACTTCTATCCTATCTCCTATCTTAATGTTATGTCAATTTATTTGCAAGTTCTGTACATCTGCCTGACCTGTCCATCTGAATGGGCCAAGGTTGTCTGGAGATCCACACAAGAGGCCACTTCATGGAATATTTAACTCAGAGCTGTCAGTCTTCACGAGTTTCATCAGAGGGAGCTTTGAGTATACAATCATTACTACCATTTTTACTTTTTTGACTGTATTCTGTGGGTCCAGTGTGCAGGCTTAATCCAGGCCAGGCCAAAATAGCCATAGAGTCATGCCCAGTGGTCACAGAAGAGGGTACATGCTTGTACCAGCCTAAAGTGGCCAATAGGAGCTAAGCAGACCCCACAGTGACACATCATTATGGCAATGTGAACTGTCTCCACACCATGTAGATACAGAGTCATGAAGATAAAGGGCTTTGTCCCCCACCCTCCCAAAAGCTTAGCTCGCACTCTCAAAATGAAAGAACATGATCTTCATCGATTTCTGTATGGCTCCCCCCTAAATCATAGAGAAAATTTTTGAGATATCCATTGCCAATTGTTGCATCCAAAATAGCACCTGTTCCTAAAACACCATATAAGTCCCAAATTTGTGTTCATATAAATCCTACAGAAATATGAAATACTGACAAGATATATAATATATATTGTTATATTGCTAGAACTTAGTCCTGGGGATATGCGCTTGTGTGTTTGTGTACATACTCTGAGGTATGTAACTTATCCACATGCAGTTGACCATACCCGACCATATTTTATCTTCCAAAAATATGTTTTAATCTTGCTTATCCAGAATTCTTCTTTCAAAAATTCTCCTTGGAAGCTTTCTCTACATGCAGTATGCACATGCGTCCCAGTAATTCAGTTACTGAAGCAGCAATAGGCTCTTTTGTTAAAAAACAAACCAACCCTAGGTTAAAACATACAGGTAGTCCTCAACTTAGTGACTGTTTGAAGTTACAATAGTGCTGAAAAAAGGGGCTGATGATCATTTTTCACATTTGCATCATCCCCATTGTCAGTGATTTACATTCGGATGCTTGACAACTGATTTATTCTCTATTTATGATGGTTGCAGTGTCCCGGGGTCATTCGATCTCCTTTTGTGACCTTCTGACAAGCGAAGTCAATGGGGAAGCCCGATTCGCTTAACAACCCCATTACTAACTTCACAACTGCAGTGATCCACTTAACAAACGTGGCAAGAAAAGGTCGTAAAATGGGACAAAACCCATTTAAAAAATTTCTCACTTAGCATCATAAATTCTGGGCTCAGTGGTGGTCGTAAGCGGAGGACTGCCTGTAAGTACAGTCCAAACGAAGCAGCCCCTCAGATTCTGTAACTAGAAGAAATACTTTTTGGAAAGGAAGAAGCGGAATCCGAAGAAGGCCCGGGACTAAACGCGACTGGGAAGCGAGCAGAGTCAGCAGGGAGCAGACGACTTGCTCGCAATTCCTGAGTGCCTAATAATGGCCCGAATGAAGTCTCCGGGCAGAACCAGGGCGCTTGCCAGGAGGCTGCCGCAGCGCTGCCAGGCTTCCTTCCGACTGGCGGTTTCCAGGCCCGGAGCCTCCCTCTCAAGACTCCGATTGCAGCGGAGCTCTTTGTACTGTCAGGCTCGCCCGGCCTCCTGCCGGCGCCGTCTACCAGGCGCCCAAACACAGCGGCCGCTTCGGCAGCTGTTCGGGGGCGAGGCGGCCGCAGAGACCGAGGGAAAGGCGAGCTGCTTCCCCCCTGACCGCGGTCTCTTCCCTACCTGCTTCAGGCTTAAGGCCGTCGGGGGTAACCGGGTGGCCGCCATGGCTCACGCTCGCTCCCTTCGGCCCCTTTTATGGTCTGGGGCGGGGACTCTTTAGCGCCAGAGGCGGAGGACGAATCCTGGCCGCTCGGCGGAGAAGAAAGAGGGAACCCGCAGACGGGGAAACTTCGGAGTAATTCCCCCTCCCGTCACTTTAGCAAGCTTGACTGGTAGCTCCCCGGGTGGAAGGTGAAAAGAAAGACACGTGTTTAAGGAAACATACCGTTGGAGCACGTCGGGAGTTGTGTGGCACGCTTTGTTCCTCAAGTAGCTTGAACGCTTCAGTTAGGAACCAAAGGGAAGTGTAAAGACACCCCCCCCCCAAATATTTATAGAATAACAATTGACAGTCCTAACTAAAAATAATATAAATAAGAATATAAGCAGAAGTGCAATTTGATGATATTACTAAAGTCTTTATCAGTATTCCAATTAGATTGTCTGGTTACAATCAACCCATTGGCAATCGATAGCTGCAAAGCAGATTATTCTTCCAGAGCGAGGTGGTCGTTCTTTTATATGATCTACCCGAAAAATGCTCAACAAAGCTAAGACGCAAAGGTGTGTTTTTTAAAACCAAGAATCCTTTTATGAAAAGTTGTTGAAACTGGTATTATTTGCTATGTAATCTTTTGAATAATTAACCTGAATGTCCAAAACTCTTAATCCAGGAAAAGTTGCTTTTAATAGCAGAATAACAAGAGTTGAGAGGGACTTTGGTGGTCTTATAGTCCAACCCCCTGCTATACCATTTCAGAAAAACTGTTGTCTTCTTAAATACCTCCAGTGTTGGACCATGTAAACTTCTACAGGCTACTGATTAATTGTTCTGTCAGGAAATTTCTCCTTAGTTCTAGGTTGCTTCTCTGCTTGATCAGTTTCCATCCATTGCTTCTTGTCTTGCCTTCAGGTGCTTTGGAGAATAGGCTGACCCCCCTCTTGTTTGTGGCAGCACCTTAGATATTGGAACACTGCTATCATGTCACCCCTAAGCCTTCTTTTCATTAAACTAGACATACCCAATTCCTGCAACTGTTCTATGTTATAGCCTTCTGTCCTCTAATCATGTTTGTATGCTTTAATTAGTTTAACTTTAAGGTAATCTATTACAATAAAATGTGTTGTGTATATATTATTAGACAACACAGAATGCTTGTGGTGGGCTGGCTGCAATTGCCTTGCGGCTGAGATTCAAGAGTTGGCACATTATACAAGTTTATAGATTTTATTTTGTATAAGGAAATTGATTCCATGGGCTTTTCGTCTAGGGGCTTCAATGCTGGAAAGATAAATGTAGGGCCTCAATTATTCTGGGAACTGAAGACCTATGTTACTTGACACTTAAGAGTTTTATATACAGATTATACATGAATGATTTCACTAAAATCTAATTTTATATTTAATTAAAAGAATATTACAACCATATATGGTTGTGCTCATAAGTTTACGTGCTCATTGCGGAATTTGTAAGAAGTGGACAATTTTGTAAGTAAAGTACACAAGTGATCATACAAAACACTTTTTTATTTATGTGATTCAAATTAAACTACTAGGTATCGCAGAATAAGAAAATCATTAAGTAAACCGTAGCAATAAAGGAAATAAAATGATTTGGTTCAAAAATTTCAATACCCCATATTTGGGCTTATAATACAGTCTAAATTTGTCATATACTTGTTGAGATGGCAATGAAGCTAAACACACCTCTGTCTTCTTTGGTTGTATTTATGTCTGTGAATAAATAGTGAGTTTCTTAGCTCTTGAGAAACAGTACACTGACTTTGCTGGTTACTGAAGCATGGGGAAAGCAAAAGGATTTACAAAGGATTTGCAAGCAAAAAATAGTTCAAGTTTATAAATCCAGTAAAGGAAAAAGATGCTCAAAAAATTGAAAATGCCTATCAATACTGTTCAAACTCTGATCAAAAAGTGGAAAATTTGGGGTTCTGTTAATACCAAGTCATGGTCAAGAAGGATGGCATGTACAATTTCTGGGAAAATTTGTAGGGATGAAGAAAAACCCAAACAATTTACATGGAAATACACGCTTTTCTGAAATCAAGTGGGATGGCTGTTTCAGAATACCCAATAAGATACTGTACTTGATCACAAAACTGCATAGTAAATTTGCCCCCCCCCCCAAAAAACCCCACTGCTGCCCCAAATGCTACGAAATGTTGGAAGAAAATTTGCATTCACAGTCTGGAATGGCAATAGCACTAAGATTTATATACCACTCCAGTGCTTTACAGCACTCTATGGGCAGTTTACAAATATCAGCATATTGCCGCCAACAATCTGGGTCCTCATTTTACCAACCTCAGAAGGATGGAAGGCTGAGTCAGTCTTGAGCCGGTCAGGATCAAACTCCGGGCTGTAGGCAGTTAGCCTGCAATACTGCATTCTAACCATACCAGGACTCCTTTCTGAACTTTGTGCAGCTTTTTTTTTCTTTTTTGAATTATGTGCAGCTCTAGAACTTTCACAAAGGGCTTACTTTGGATTTACCAACATGACAACGATTTGAAAATAAGGCCAAGTTGACCCTTCAGTGCCTGCAGCAGAACAAAATGAAGATTCTAGAGGGGTCATCAGTCTCCTGACCTCAACATTACTGAGGTGCTTCAGAGCGATGTAAATCATGCAGTTCATGCTAGACCATGAAAGAATGTACTGGATCTGGAGGCTTTTTGTTAAGAATGGGCACTTTTACCACATGAGAAAATAAAGGGCTTCCCTCATTCACAACTATCACAAAAGCCTACAAGCCATCAGTATTACTTTCCTTTGTTCTATCTCAGGGGTCGGGAACCTTTTTGACTAAGAGAGCCATGAAAGCAAAAAATTTGGAAATTTATTTCAGTGAGAGCCATATATATTTATACATACCTGAACGTGATTTTGGGCGGCGTACAAGCAATAACAATTAAGAAATTAAAACAGCCATGAGAGCAACCGTACGTAGATTAAACGTTTGCCTTTGGGGATTCAGCGCTCTGTACAAGCCAGGACCCCACCTCCTTCTCTTTCCACTCGCCTTCCTATTTACTTTGGACTCACCACGCACAAATCAAGTCTTGGTTTAACATTATGGGAGGAGTTTGAGCCTGTTTCTCCTGAGGACGTGGACAAGGCTGTGGGGGCTGTGAGTTCTGCCACCTGTTTATTGGACCCGTGCCCCTCCTGGCTGGTCTCGGCCAGCAGAGAGGTGGCACGCGGCTGGATCCAGGCGGTTGTCAACGCTTCTCTGAGGGAGGGCTCCGTACCGCAACCGTTAAAAGTTGCGGTGGTGAGACCCCTCCTCAAGAAGCCTTCGCTGGATCCAGCGGATTTGAAGAACTTTCGTCCGGTCTCCAACTTGCCTTTTATAGGTAAAGTTGTGGAGAAGGTGGTGGCCTCTCAGCTCCTTCGGTTATTGGAGGAAACTGATCATCTAGATTCCTATCAGTCGGGTTTCAGGCGCGGTTACAGCACAGAAACCGCCTTGGTCGCCCTGATGGATGATCTCTGGCGAGCCCGGGATGGGGGTAACTCCTCCATCCTGGTGCTACTTGACCTCTCAGCGGCTTTCGATACCATCGACCATGGTATCCTTCTGCATCGTCTCGGCGAGTTGGGAGTGGGAGGCACCGTTTTGCGGTGGTTCTCCTCTTATCTCGCTGATAGGATGCAGTCGGTGTTAGCAGGTGGGCAGAGGTCGTCTCCTAGGCCCCTGACCTATGGGGTGCCTCAGGGTTCGGTCCTCTCACCCATCCTGTTTAACATTTACATGAAACCGCTGGGGGAGATCATCCGTAGACATGGGGTGAGTTTCCAACAGTACGCTGACGACACCCAGCTGTACATTACCACCCCGTCTAAATTCAGGGAGGCGGTTGATGTGATGTGCCAGTGCCTGGACGACGTTAGGATCTGGATGGGGAGGAACAGACTTAGACTCAACCCCGACAAGACTGAGTGGCTCTGGATATTGCCTCCTAAGGACCATGACAACTGTCCCTCCTTGGTTCTCGAGGGAGAAAAATTAACTCCCTCAGAACGGGTTCGCAATTTGGGAGTCCTCCTAGATCCACAGCTAAAATTAGATCAACACCTTACAGCTGTGGCTAGGGGGGCTTTTGCACAGGTTCGCCTGGTGCACCAATTGCGACCATACTTGGAGAAGGAGGCTCTACTCACGGTCACTCACGCCCTTGTCACCTCTAGATTGGACTACTGCAATGCGCTCTACATGGGGCTGCCCCTGAAGAGTGTTCGGAGACTTCAACTGGTGCAAAATGCAGCTGCGCGTGCTGTGGTGGGTGTTTCAAGGTACACCCACGTAACACCCATACTCCGCCAGCTGCATTGGCTGCCCATTGGTCTCCGGATACAATTCAAGGTGCTGATCATCATCTTTAAAGCCCTACATGGCTTAGGACCAGGTTATCTCCGGGACCGCATTCTGCCGCATTCCTCCCTTCGACCGGTTAGGTCCCACAGAGTGGGTCTCCTCCAGGTCCCGTCAGCCAAACAGTGCCGACTGGCGGGGCCTAGGGGGAGGGCCTTCTCTGTGGGGGCCCCTGCTCTCTGGAACCAACTTCCCCCAGAGATCCGAACCATCCCCACCTTGCTGGCCTTCCGAAAAGCCATTAAGACATGGCTCTTCCTGCAGGCAGGGGTGAGTTGAGACGATTTATTCCTGATGTCTCCCCCATGTATGTATGATGTGTGTATATTTATATTTTTAATTGTTTTTAAGTGCTTTTAATAATTTTGTTTGGAGTTTTTGTATAAAATGTTGTACGCCGCCCTGAGTCCTGCGGGAGTAGGGCGGCATAGAAAAGCTACCAAATAAATAAATAAATAAATAAATATCCGAAACGAAGATCCACGCTCAAAAGTCGGTCATTCACTTCAGAAAAATCAAAGGTTCAGTGGGAAGCCAGTTGTTTGGGGGGGGGCTTTATTTATTCAAACTATCCCACCATTAGGCACCACAGAAAAAGGGGGAGGTTGATACGGCCTGACAATTAACAGAGCGGCGGGACGACGCGCGAAGGGAAGCAAGAAAGCCAAGTCTACACTCTCACACAAAGCCCCTCACCTGCCGCGCGTGCTCGGCCCCGGCCCCGCCCTCTCACCGCTTCACTCCCGCTAACCGTTTCCTTGGTTTCCCAACCGTCTTTCCACACAAACTTCCCTCACGTGGCCCCATCAGCGGGCTCTCTTATTGGCCCACCGCTCAAGCAGCGGTAGTTGTCAATGTCGCCCCTCTTTCCACGTTGCTAACGTTCTCTCTGTCTGGGCGTTTAGTTACAGGGTTTTCGGGCAATGCGGAGTATCGAAGATACCGGGAAGGTGGGAAAAGGTTGCCGCCCTCACCCTTTCTCCTAGTGCTCACCCACGCCTGCGAGCACCCGAGTCCTAACCCGCCGTTCTTCTTAACAATCACGGAAGAGCAGTCCAGCTCGCGCATGCACAGAGGGAAAAATAACCCAAATGATTGTGGTCAGCCGGGACGGGAAAGCGGTGATTGTGTTCAGCCGGGACGGGAAAGCGGGCAGGAGAAGCTCCGCGCCGCAACCGCCGCCAGTTCCATTGGCTATACGCCGAAGGACTGGCCCGGGCGAACCGGGAGGATTTCACCCCTGCTGCGAGCCATATGCAATCATCAAAAGAGCCACATCTGGCTCGCGAGCCATAGGTTCCCGACCCCTGTTCTATCTGAATACTTGAGAGACCAGGAAATAAACAGTGCAAGAAGCTATCTTGAGCTGTCAGGTTTTATTTTATCAAATTACAGCAAACTACAGTATTCTTCCTTTATGCCTGAAGCTTTTGAGGTAGTTCTGCTTTATTTTGGACAGCCATTTTATGCTGTTGGTAAAGATTACAATACCCTGACATAAATCACCTCCTGTATATTCTCCAAATTCGGATCTTTATATGACCAAAATAGACTCATCCATAGCAAGAAATTCCCAAGGTTTACAGAATATAATTTTTAGCAGAAAAATATCAAGAGGAATTTAACCAGTGGAACAATGCAGTTCTTTTACCCAACAGAACAACTTTGTGAGTTTAGAAAATGGAAAACAGTTATGATGGTAAACATCAACTCCAATCTTCATGGTTTGATTAATTATATGTCCCAATTATCAACGTCTAACCTTACATAAAGCTATTTATAGCAAAGTTGTTTTAAGTAACTTCATATTAAGAAATTTAAGAAAGGTTTGGTTTAGGAATTTTAAAAACCTGCAGTTTCACGATATTATAAAAGGTTTCTCTTCCTTCTGTTGAACTGGGTCCGATTTCTAGAGACTACCTGGACAAATTCCTGCAGTTTCCTTTTTTCCAGAACTGGTTAGCCATTGCCCCTTTCCTAGGGCTGAGAGAAAGTGACTAGCCTAAAGTTACCCAGCTGGCTTTGTGCTCAAGGCAGTACTATTACTCATGATCTCTGTTTCTAACCTGATGTCTTAACCACTACATCAAACTGGCTCTCACAAACTACTTTAAATTCTGCACTACATAAACTGTAAATACTTTGCAACAGTGGTGGGTTGCTACGGTTCGCACCGGTTCGGGCGAACTGTTGGCGGAAATTTGGCCAAGGTCGCCGAACCGGTAGCGATGGCCGGCTGGCCACGCCCCTAAACTGGTCCCACAGTAGCCCGCCACGTTCATCGCCATGTTCTTTGCACACGTGCATCTCATTGCCTTGCAAGTCCAATGGATGCGCATGCACAAAGAACATAGCGATGACAGCACTGCGCAAGGAGTGTGAAGGGGGGTAGACACCGTGCCAAGAAGCCGAGAGCAAAAGTAGCGGAGGCGAGGGTGATGGGTGTGTGACGTGTCCCTCCGTGGTCCCCTTCCAGGTGACAGCCAGGGCTTCGCCGCCTCTTTTCCTCAGAGGCACTGTGTCTGCCTTGAAGTTGTTGCAGAGGGACACACACACACACATGCCCCTGTCACCCCCGCTACTTTTGTTCTCGGCTTCTCGGTGCTCTTAAAGTCAATCTTGAAGAACTGGAAGATGTTTCCTTACATCGCCGCCAAACTCATCGTTAGGAGAAGTGTAGGCTAGCTCCTGAATATACGAGAAATCTTGGGCAAAGCTCTTCCAAAGTTCGGCCAATTCTTCTCCTTCACCTTAATGTGTGTGAGCAAACACGCACACCATGAGGTGTGTGCGACTGTGCATGTTTGCTCTGTGATACGAGGCCAAGGAGGAGGAGAAAACTTGGCCAAACTTTGGAAGAGCTTTGCCCAAGATGTCTTGTATATTCAGGGGCTAACCTACACCTCTCCCAACAATGAGTTTGGCGGCAATCTAAGGAAACGTCTTACAGCTCTTCAAGATCGACTTTAAGAGCGCCGAGAAACCGAGAGCAAAAGTAGCTGCAGCGGTGGTGACAGGAGTGTGTGTGTGTGTGTGTGTCCCTCTGCAAGGAGTGTGAAGGGAGGCAGACACTGCGCCTCTGAGGAAAAGAGGAGGCACTGGCGATCAACTTTAAGAGCGCCGAGAAGCTGAGAGCAAAAGTAGCGGCAGCGGGGGCGACAGTGTCGTGTGTCCATGTCCCTCTGCAAGGAGTGTGAAGGGAGGCAGACACTGTGCCTCTAAGGAAAAGAGAAGGCACTGGCAATCGACTTTAAGAGCACTGAGAAGCTGAGAGCAAAAGTAGCGGGGGTGACGGGTGTGTGTGTGTGTCCCTCCGCAAGAACTTGGAGGCAGACACCGCGCCTCTGAGGAAAAGAGGCGGCGAAGCCCTGGCTGTCACCTGGGAGGGGACCGCGGAGGGACATGTCACATGCCCTTGTCACCCTCGCCTCCGCTACTTTTGCTCTCGGCTTCTCGGCTCAGTGTCTGCCTCCCTTCACTCCTTGCACACATCAGAAGTGCCGAACCGGAACGGGAAAGCGTTCACGGGAGTGAGAATGCGCGAAGTTGGCCGCTGTGGGGCAAGCGCCTTGGCTTCCCCTCTTGCTCCTCAGTCACCCTGAGCTGAGGCGGTGCAGTTCTTTACTTGGGCAGCCCCGACGACCACAGTAGCAACAAGCAGTGCCGCAACAATGAGGTACAGTAAGATTTGGCAGCGCAGAAATTGTTCCATAAAAAATAGTGCACCTCCGAGGGGTTTCTGGCAAAAAACAAAAAAACCACCCAAAAACAAAACCCAGGCTTGCAGCAACAGTTTGGAGCTTGTTAAACATTCCTCTGCCCCAGCCATGCATTTTCCAGTCTGGGCCGCTCAGCAGGCAGACTTTTATTTTGTCAGCCCAAGGGGGGGGGTACATAGGAAATCGCCCTGTCTCTGCAGCATCGGCCATGTGACTGAGTGGACGTGGCCAACTCGATGTCACTCACAGCAAGGTGCCACCCCACCTTGCCGTGAGTGACGTCGAGTTGGCCACGTCCACTCAGTCACATGACCCCCACCAAGCCATGCCCACCAAGTAAGCCACAACCACAAAAAATTTTTAGAACCCACCCCTGCTTTGCAATGTTGTTCATTAGATATCAGACAGATGCTGGCTTTCCAATTACTGTATGTATCCCCTTTGTGATTTATGATTGTTGCATCTGTACAAGAAATAATATTTCCTACAACTTCCATTTACTAGCCCTCCTGTTTAGTTGCTAACTTTCCCTGCATCAGCAGTACCAGCCACATCTGGACCCCATGAAATAGTGCAGTAATCATTACATTGATCTTTGGTTTACATACAAGAATGGACAAGTTTAAGACAATGTCAGAATTTACTTTAATTCTCAAATTTGAATAATCCTTACTTAGATTATTTCAGGCCTGATTAATTCCTTCAAACAATGGACACCATAATTACAAACAAAAGGATGGCTTTATTAATAATCACAAACAATGCATAGATTTTGCAATGAAAAAGAGTCAGGGAGAAAAAGTCCCTTGCAAGTGTGTCCTAGTAATTGCCTTGGACAGAAGGCAAAAGTCACAGTGTAAAATGATAATTCAGTCTTTAATGTAACAAAAATATCCTTGCAGCAACCGTTCAGCAATATTGAGTAATTTCAAGTATTCAAGGAGATTATTATCATGATCATTATTATTTTTTGGCTGTGTAAAATTTAACCTCCCCCATCTCCTCAACACAGGGTCCACTCATGCAGGTGACTTAAAAGCAAACTATTTTTTTATTATAGTTCAACAGTTTGAGTTCAACTTCCTCTTTTGGAAACAAAACTTGCTTCTTACTACTCAACAAGCCTGCCTAATTCCTAATGATGAGATATCGAATAAACCCTAGAATAAGTTACTCAAAAACAACAACAATAAAAAGAAATAAAATATGTTTTTTCACTGTTTCCCAATACTGGCAAGGAAACTAGGGACGATGTCTAAGTTCATCATGGATTGCATAGTCTCCTGCACTGAGAAGGGAAAATGCAAGTTTGAGGTCTTGGATTTCTGGCCCCCTTGAACATCAGCTTATATGCTTCGATGAAGTCTTGACACACTCTACAAAGTGTCTGAAGCAGTCACCAGTTCAAACCACTGCCTAAGGGCATCACTCAGAGTCTCTGGCAGGGCATTCACATCTCTGAGAATTATGTAGAAAGGAAAGGGAAATTCTTCCATGTATGACCTTATTTCTGGCAATTCTCCAGGCCGTGTGAATACAGGCACTTTAATATCCAAGACTGAATCCTGTGAACGAAAACAGCAAATTAACTGAATTACAGATTTAGACTTTTCTTATAATCAAGTAATATTCACTTCCGTGTACACATGCTTGCGTTAAAATAAATGAAAATGGTCAGGAGGACTGCAGAAAAAATGCGATTTTTCTCTTCCTGATAATTATGTCCCTCCCCCAACCTTGTAAACTTTTACAGCCACTCCTTGATTAACAACCTCCGTTAGCAATCATTTGCAATGATTGCAGTAATAAATTGCAGCAATCATTTGCAATGATTTGCAGTAATAAATGGTAACAACAACTACAATAACAACATTTGAAGGGGAACTTAGCAAATATCCAATATTATTAATTTATAATTATGTATACACATGCTTTTTTCATAGTTAAAAGTAGCACAGATGCATTGATAACTTACCCGTGAATTAGGGTTGTCCAATATTACAAAAATAACGAAGATATTTGCATTCTGTACAGATTGAACAGCTGCTTTGACACGTTCCTTGCCCTCAAGGAAAAGACCTCTTCCATCTGATACTATTAGGAGTAACTGAGCAGTTTCTAGTAAGAGACATATTTTCAATTGTTAATAAAACCCTGAATCCAATATACAGAAAACAAGAAATATTCCAAGAATTTATAAAAGCTGTGTACCGCCTAGTATTTTAAAAAATGAAAAAGTTCTAAAAACGTATTGTCTATATAGGATAAACTAAATGGAATCTAAATAATTTTTTAAAGTAAAACATAATATTGGTGAATATCCTGTACATATTTGAAGAAATAGATCCTAATCTGTCTAGTAGTATGGTAATGAATTGGGGAGCTAAGAATTCAAATGTTTCTTCTTTAGAATATTATTCAGAAGTGCTATTCAACACAATATTTTAAAGTTTAAACTTTCAAACAATTGAGTTGCCCATTTCAACATTGTTCCAGTGTAAAGTGCAACAAGGACCGTTCTGCTTTGAGATGTTGTGACCTTAAATGCTAGGCACACCTTTATCAACCAATCAGCAACAACAGACAACAATGCTTCTTATAATCAATGCAGATTTTATTTATTTATTCAGTTTAGAAGTTGCCTGATTCCAGAACAACTCAGACAGCTTTCACTTAAGGTATGCTACTGTGTGGCATCAGTGATTATAAAAAAGGAGTCAGAGACACACCTGGGTTGATGTTTGAAGACAAGTGCTGTGCTGCAGCAAACATATTTATTGATGATTCTAAAAACTGTAGAAGAACACGAGAAACAAATATTGTGAAACAACAATATCCACCCTGAAACTGTCACGCTGATTCTGTGACAAAGAATAGGAATGTCCTAATTTGAATTATACACCTTTAAGACTATACTTTTCCAAATTCTATTTGAAGCAGAACAGTACGCATTATTTCATTTTGAGGTGGTTTTCTGATAGAACAAAGTAAATAATTATTTTCCTCAGCGGAAATTAGGCAATACCCTGGGTTCCATTTTGTTAAGAGTTACTGCAGTCACCACAACAACATGGCAAAGGAACCATTTCATTGCTGAGAATTCCTGTCACTCTCTCCACATCCAATAGGAAATTGATCACCCCAATTAAGGCCATTGGACAAGAGTCCAATAAGTAAACACAGTCTCCTTTATTACCATAATGAAGGCCTGAACAGAAGCATGTATCTGTCCTCGGTTGTATTCACTTCTTGTCTTGCTACAATTATGCTCCAGACATTGTTTCTGGTGCTTCACTTCTAGAAAGGGTCATGGAAAAGCAAGGCACCAAGTGGGATCCGCCACCAGCAAGAAGGCTCTACTCAGGGGCAATGCTATTCAGCACCCAGCACACTTTCTAATGCCAAGTACTTAACCAGTCAGGGCAAAACTGCCTGCTAGAGAGCTGGAAAACTCCCCATGCTCCCATTGGAAACCAACTGGGGCAGAACAATGAGCCCCACCACCATACAGAGCTCACAGATGGCTCTTAATCATAACCAGATCAGGGGCGATTAGACCATGATGATGGAAATCCCCTCTCTCTCCAGAATATCAACTAGTTGCTCAGAGAAAATGACAAGATCCAAGGGGCTACCACCATTATGGTTTGGGCCCAGTATTTGAGACAAGTGTATGGTTGTCATGGGGGACATGAACTCCTGAGCTTTATCACAACCAGCACCCAGACAGGTAGAGTGAAATCCTGAGGCACCAACAAGTGAGGAAATATTTATTTCATTTGATTTATGTGGTGCTGTGGCCTAGAGGTGGAGCTCTTGCCTCACAATCAGGAGGTTGTGAGTTCGATCCTAGGTAGAGGCAGATGTAGGGTCTCCTGCTTGGGCAGGGGGTTGGACTAGATGACCTGCAAGGTCCCTTCCAACTCTGTTAATCTGTTAATGTGCTTCTCATCTCATCTAAAGGTTACTTCCACCACCAACCCAAGGGCAATTCTAAAAACTTGGGGAAGGATCCTGCCATGCAGCTTGAAGGTAGGTACACCAGCAGGATCACAGATTTGTCTCTATAATGCAATCAGATGTAAGGCAATGGACAACATGACCTTAAGAAGTGACGATACCTGAGCTATCTTAGTCTTCTTTTGTTCAAATTTGCAGAGCTGTAGTAGTCTTGCTCCTGATCGGTCATTGAATTGTTCATGGAATGGATGTAGCAGCTGAACTGTCTCTCCAAAACTAAAATAAAGTGAAACATATTTTTAAAAATTGTGCCCCCTGCAAAAATTATATTAATTTTCACTACCAAAAATCAATAAAGGTTTAAGGTATTCTTACCTACATACTGCAATTTGTCCCACTTCCAAAAGTGTCAAAGCATTCCCAATCACTGCTAAGGATTCATATGCAAGCTACAAAAAACAAGTTGATACAGTTGGAGTTCATTGATGAGTAGGGTTAATAGTATTATCAGTAGATTTTAATATGAACAATTTAGCACATAAATTAACATTTAAACTGCAAAATTCTAAAAATGTTTGCCACCGATAAAACCTTAAAGCTTGTGATTCCACATACTTTCATGCAAACTCTGCAAGAAATTAGAAAATTGCAATGATGACACTTGCCTTTAAATACATCAACTATCTCAAGTACTAAACAGTCATTGGGGCAGAAGTAAAGATGCCTGTACATCCATTGAAGTGCAATTTAAACTCTGTATGACAACTGGCATTTGGAAAACCCCAAGTGGCAAAAGCAAAAGAATGATAGTGGCTCTAGTTACAATGGCAATTGGGACCAAAATTTCCATTGCTAAGCGATGCAGCCATAAAGCACATCATCAAGTGATTGCCTCACTTAATAATAGCAGCAAACATGGCAGTCTTGGTTGCTGTTGTTAACCAAATCCTACAGGTCATGAACCAAGGATCCACCCTGATCCAAGCCACTCCTGGTCCCTTCCAATCCCAATGCCAATCCGTCTTCAATTGCCCTTGTGGCTGCCCTTGCACTCTGCTGGCTTTGCCATTACTACCCTTGCTGGTCCTGCTGGCGCTTCCAGCCTTGGTACCTCCGGCTGTCTTTTGCTGGCTTATTCCTGCTGCTGCAGATGAACACACCCTACCTAGCCCTTTTGCTGGCCATGCCTGCCCTTTGTCCCAATTTGTGCATGGCCTTGTCAAACGCAGGCATGGCCTTCTTTCAAGATTTTGGAAACAGGCAAAGCCGGTAAGGACAAGGTGGCAGGAGCAGGAGGACCAATGAGCACAGGGCAGCCAAAAGGGCAGAGATTTGGGATGGGGGGAGGAGAGAAGTGATAAGCATTTGGGAGAAGTGCCCCTGTGAAGAACAAATGGGTTGTCCCAAGTGCCCAATTTTTCATTACGTGACCATGGGATGCTGCAACAGTCGTAACTTTGGGGACCAAAGTTACACTGAAACATTTTGGGTGTTAACTATCATATGTTATGAACACCCATAATTCTGAATGGTTGCCGAAGAAATGGTCACAACTGTACATAGGATAGGATGAAACACAGGAGAAATATGAATGAATGCAGGCCTGTAAGATCAGAATGTTCTTTATTTATATTTATATTTATTTTTACCTGTTTAGAGTGATTGTCTACCATGCTGGCAGAGTCATCAAGGGCCAAACAAATCTGGTACTGCCGTTTGCTGGGTTTGGTCCTTCGTAACCATATTTTATCTTTTCGGAACTGGCTTGCAATGTATGGAATTACTTTGCGCATGTTCAACCTTTTTCCTGTTCTGTAATCACCTCTGGTAATTGGGAACATTCAAAACATTAACACTATAACACAGTGTTTTAAATATCATAACACTATGACATATAACATTTATTGTAAACATGACATTTATGAAAATAACTAAGCAGAATATGAGTTTTGCACAACTCAGCAGAGATTTAATTATGAGAGATATTGGTTTAAGATTGCTAGAAGAAATTGCTAGATTTCTACATATGTGGTTATTGTATATATGTAGTTGTCTGACAATTGGAAAAGGTGATGTTGGCTGAGACAAAGGGTTGGAAATAATTTTAAATATTTTTCACAGCTTTTCTAAAAAGCTAGGGGGAAAATCCAAAATATTAGATACAAATTACAAAAATGTTGCTATTGTTACTTTTCAAATAAACAGAACAATGTGTTATTTCTGACAATCTCAATGAATTCTGCAGTCTATATAAATTCTGCCAGCTGAGCCAATCGGACAATGTTTATTCTGCATATTTTATTCTGATTTTTTAAATCATAGAATGTGTGATGGATATTGTCTCTCTGCTCTTAGGCTGAGAAAGTATTTACTCAGCCATCTCTCTGAAGCACAATTTACAGATTTGAAAACATACCTTTACTGACATAAGGGTTAAAAAGTTTTTCAATAAAAATAAAAGATGAAAGATTTAGGAATATGCAGGTTATATTTTCACCAACTGTAATCTTGTTGCATGTGTGCAAATATATATAGACTTCAGTCTGCAAATGCTTATACTACAATAGTTAAGCTGTTCTAGTTGAAGGAATCAGACTCTTGAATCATCTTAAAATATGGAACATGACAATATATAAATGAAGTAAACAATTAAGAATTAATACACTTGGACAAGTGATGATAGCATTTAATCAAGATACATGGCTGTTGAACTCAGAATGTTAATTCAGTTAATATTTTAATGCACCCATTTTAATGAATACTGGTAGTCCTTGTTTAGTGCCTTTAACTGGTTCTGGAGAAATGGTTGTTAAGTGACACGGTTGCTAAATGAACCATGTGAGAGAAATGCTGCAAAGATCATTAGCTGCTGCCATCTTATTCAGATAAAGTTCTCTAGTGCCCTACTGTTTCCCCCCTCCCCCACTTTTTGTCTTCTTGCAAGATGAAGAGATTGCTTAAACAAACTATTTTTCTGAGATGCTTTTCTCTGCAGTGCAGTTCTTCCTTAAAAAGGGCTAGTCTCAAGCTCTCCTCTGGGACTTTAACTAATTAAGATTTAAATTAGAACTCTCCCATGGCTAACACTGGTGGTTGAAACTGACTTGGCCTTAATCAGTTTCACAATGACTTTTATTGTCATAAATGTCCACACTTGTTGACAGATGATTTTTTAAATTATTTGTGTTTCTTGACCTATTTGCAAACAGTCTTGTTTATATATATGTGAATAGCTGAGGCAGTTGGTAAACAAGGACTAAACAAAGATTAAATGCCATTTATTTCATTGTGCTATGAATTCTACCATGAAACTCTGTTCTGCCAATCAAACTGTTTAGCTGGTTCCTGCTTTTTGCTCTACTTACTTCAGCTTGGCTGCCTGAGTTGGTTCCAGGAGAAGTCGGAGCTGCTCACAGAGCTGCTGTGAAAGAGGTTCAGTGAGCAGAATATATCTCTGCCACATCTCTTCGGCTGCTGCATCCCCCTACAGCATTCAAGATACAAGACAAAATCCCCATAAAATCCATGAGTTAAAAAGTGGTGAGACCCAGATTGTTTAGAAAATAACTGGGGTTTTTTTTGTTATCTGCACAGTGCTTTAGCAGTAATAAAGAATACACATACAGGGTGTCTATAAAAATGAGTATTTGTTCCTAGTTGATGTATTAAAAATACTAGATGAGGTCATACTTCAGGCTTCCAATATTTATTTTAAAAAATCCAGAAATACCTTTAATAAAACACCTAGTTAAGAGTACATCATTTCTTAATACCTTGATGTCAGTAATTTAGTAATTCTCCCACAGGCTTTCAAAGGTAACATTTTATAATTATTTAATGTAAACTAAGTAATTTGTTGTACAAGTTTATGATTATAAAAGTTACATACTGCAGAAGATTATCAGGACCACCACACAAATTTGAGATGATTAAGCAATAGTATTTAACATGACTTCAAAACAAGGTTTAATTACCTTTCTCATAAAAAAACAAAATGATATCCTTAATTAAATGTGTTACTAACCTCGAAAGGATTTCTAATCTTCCAGGCTTCAAGCTGCTTCTCTAGTTCTTGCCTTAGTTCTTCAGGGTTTTTAAAAATGTGCTTAAAATATAACAAATTGGAGTAAGAATCCAGCAATATGAACAGATTAGTTTTAGTGTGAGGTAGAAATACTCCTTCAAAGGGAGTAACATACATTTTATCGTTGTCTATAAAAGTTGTGCAAAACCTTTAGAATGGGATGCTCTGGAGAAATACAGAATGTGATTCTTCTCCAGACCATGCCATTTGTCCAATTCTGAAGATACTCTAGTAGTATTCTGAAAATTTAATCCTCTGAACTGGAAAACAGGTTCTCTTGGAAACCAGTAGTCCAAGCTAGAACAGCCAGCTTATCTTCTGGAAAAGTGCTAGATCATCCCTAGAACACCATCATACAAAACAGTAACGCAACATTCCAGAATGATATGGGTTTCCCCCCAGATTATCTATTGTCCTTTATCAAATCTACACTTGTAGGAAACATTTCAGCAACTCTGCAACCCTGTTTTACTGACTTGCTCTGATTTTTTTGTTACCATCTATCCTTCTAGAATAAATAGAAGCACAGTAGAATAAATAAATTTCACAGTGATCTGCCAGTTCAGCTCCCTTCTGCAGAAAAATGACTTAAACCTCTAACAGGTCCCCATGCTTTTTAACACGTACAAGAAGTCAATTGAGAAAATCATTTACAGATTTGGAAAAAGTACTGTCACCACTGATTATATTTAGCCTTCTCTCCCTAGTATCCACTTGAATCAGGTGATATAATTCAGAGGACTGCACCAGTATTTAAGGCAGCTACAGCAGGAGTGTCAAACCTGCGACCCACAGGCCGGATGCGTCATGCGCTGATCACACCCACTCCCGGTTTAGCGAAGGGGAAAAAAGTAATGATACATCATGTGACGACAACGTGATGGCGCGAGTTTGACATCCCTGAATTACAGGCTGGATGAAGCTGACGAAAGTGAAAATGAATATTGATCAGAATGCTGAAATTTTGCAGCTCTGTGTCTTTCTATTTCAGTATTCCTTATTTTCAGGCATTGTTAACTTTAACCGTATTTGTAAACTTCCAAGGAGCCAAATTGTAATTATAATTTTTACAAGTGTGTAATAGTAATGAAAGCAAAGCAACTTTATGCCATTTTAATGTAGATATCTGACTCTCCCTATATACTGAGTCTACAAGGTAAAGTGGTAGTATTAATGTCTTTTCCTATTGTCATAATTTTATCTCCCCATCCAATCATCGGCAGTTGAACGTCCTTCCCAAATTTGAATCCTATCTATTGATTCTACATCAATGGTCCCCAACCCTTCTGGCTCTGTGGACCAGCAGCGCGGGGGGGGGGGGGGGAATGGAGAGAAGGAATGGGTTTGTGTGCTTCCCGTTGCTTGTGAAAATGCAGCTTCGTGTGCTTGTCCGCCGCTTGTGCAGTTTGGGTCCCAACAGGATACGGACCGGTACCAGCCGTGCACTGGTTGGGGACCCCTGTTCTATATCACCTGAGATTGTAATCTGCAACAGCCTGCAACTACCACAACATTATGATCACATTAAAATGCATCTAGTTAAACCAGTTAGCCCATCATTTTGTTTTAAAAATGTGAACTATCTTCTACCTGTACATTGGGATCCTTCAAAAACTGATGAGCGGTATGAATAGTAGAGTGCTTGTTTCGGTCCGGCTTTACTTCTGGCAGTAAAGAGTTTGCTTCCCTTTCTTCAGCATCTTCAGAATTAGGGACTTGGCTATCTGCCTCTATCTGCTCAGGTCCTAGGATTGAATTATACATGCTCGCTAATTACTGCATACATCCATATCCATTTCTATACTCTACTTTGGCTTACTTAATACATAGCCATAGCAATGTCTTAGATAAAATCACCAAATTATTATTCACTAGTATTAACTTATTTCATTAACAGTATTCTTGTGCTGTTTCCACAAACATGCAGGAAGCCATTTCTTAAAAAAATGAATTCTCAAGGCAAGAAGTTGATGACTTACCAGATTTGGGAGCCCCAGACATTTTTGCTTCTGGATTCAATTTTTCTACCTCTGAAGTTTTGAGTTCCTCAGCAGCGTGATCCTCTGTTTCCATAGCCAGATCTTCAGAAACTGTTTCTTCATTGTCTTCATTAACAGGCAAAATTGGTTTTTGTTGTTCTTGACTTGCTACATCTGGTGGGAACATAAAACCAATAAAATACCGTTTTCAGATCATATTAAAGAAAAATTACAAGAGGCTCTCCAGCATCAGCACATAAGTCATCATAAAAATCGGAGCTGCTCTATTAACAGTCTAGAAACAAGCATGGCATTTGTCCAGCAAATTGACTTTTCTCCTTGAACCAGCCCAACTTAGCAAAAATAATATATGGCTAGCAGTTGAGCGTAAAACACAACACAACGCTATACATTGTTAAATCAATATTAAGTCTCTTCAATTCAACGAGATTTAAATTTGCACAGATGTGATACTGGGATGCAAGCTTTTTCTAGGCTGAGGATTGTGCTTGACTTGTAAGAGGCAACAGGAGGGGAAGTGTACTTCAAAAGGTTGTGGAGAACACATTTCTCCCCCGCCCCCAAAAGGTTTTCATTTAATTTACATTTCAAGCTAAATAAAAGATTAACTTAGTTATCATTGTGGTTTTATTTACAAAAAAGTATATCGTTTTCTAAAATGGTTTATTCATCTAAAACGAGAATTTAAAATTATTCTCTAGTAACAAATTTAATGCCTTTCCCTTTCTGGCTACATTAGCAATTACCATTTTATAACAACACTTGAGGATTTTGGGGGTCACACTCAAGGCTCAGGAAGGTTTTGTGCAACCCCACAGTCTTAGGATATAGAGCATTGTAGACTAAACTGTAGAGAATTAGCTAAGACAGGATGAAAAATACATTTCTCAAAATAAACCTAAAGTTTATAAACCTAAATGAATGTAAAAGGAATGCAACACACCCAGTCATCACATATCTGTTAGTGAAGAAATATATATGTTTTTCAAGCTATGATGCCATAAAGAGCTTATCATTATTATTCCCTGTGATATCTTGTGAAAGCTGCCATACCGTAGGTCTGAGCATCATAGGATTCACTGCCTTGTTTAATATGCTCAAAGGTGTCAGCTTCCACCTGATGTTGTCCTGGCTGAACTGGTCTTTCCTCTGCTTCCTGCCTAGACTCAATAGTTCTCAGTCGCTTGTGAACAGGTTGGCTCTGATCTCCTGGTGTGCTCTCTTTGTCAGCTTGTCCTGGCTTTCTTTTATAACTCTGGAACACAGGAAAGCACAGCCAGTTAATTTTCAAGGGGATGAAGCAAATCCAAATTCTATTCAGGAAGAGAGAATATAAAGGTCCTGTACCTTTAAAAAAAAAGAGAGAAAGGGGTTCTAGAGATGCATGAAGATAGCTCTGGGAGCTGCTTGAAAAGATAGGAGGGCTGTTGTGCCTCTGAGGCTTCACATTATCCACTCCTGCCTTAAAATATCAATTCTGTTTGTTTGTTTATTTATTTAAGCTTTGCTTGTACTAGGAGGCTATTTGCACAGTAGGGAAAATCTGGCCTGCAGCTTAATCTTGTTTGCCAGGCTCCAGATGGGATACCTGCAATTCTCTGCAAATGGGCAACTAGACCAAAGCCAGATGCCCCAGAAATTCTGGTTTACTCTATCGCTGGCTCCCTAGTTCAAGTAGCAGCTTCTCTTTTCCTCTTGCCCAAAGTATTTTTAGGCTGACAGCTTTCTGTATATGAAGGTTCATTAACAACATAGAATTCAAATCAAAATTTTATTTATGATCCAAGACCAAACACTATTTAGAATTCTAACTCTAAATGGCTGTAAGAGTAAAAGATAGAGCCGGAATGAAGCCAGTAAGAGACTGATCTGTGAGGACTGCCGGCCTATGTCATTTTCACACATGTTCATTCAATACTGCTTCTGCTTCTGTTTCTAATAAACACTGTACAAAGTTTGCGTTTGATTCTGTATTACTTCTAGATGCAGTTTCTCTTCAAATTAGCAGATTCTGATACTTTTTTTTAGCTCAAAACTATCTTAAAACATCCAAGCAGCATGAGAGCCAAGGAATTAATTAGCAGTCCCATATGTTTAGTTTTTCCTTTGGCTTTCCATTAAACAGTCTTCAAAGATCATTAGTATAGGAGCCTCCAATTGTAAAAGAGTAATCTACACATTTTTTAAAAGAATAAGACACCTGGGTATTTTTTCTGTTTTGTTTCTGTGAAGCCAGATGTGCCATTAATTCAGATTCATGTCCTTCTGGTTGATTTGCATCCGAAGTTCCACTCCCGTGTTCCTGAAATAAGACATACAAAGTAAGATCATGTTTGCAAAAACACATCACAGGCATATTAAGCTTAAAGCCGACAACTACATTATCTTTGGAATAGAAAAGTACGTTAGTTTATGGTTCTGCAAACAAGCCCATCTGTCAATTCTAGCATGGCACCAAAAATTCATGAAATATAATAAGTGAAGTCTGGCTCATAAGACAGGGAAGAGATCCCTAGTGAAGTATAAAGTATTAAAAATAGATATAATCCATAGTCTGGCAAAACACAAGCATAATTTGGCATGTAATGGCCCTTTCAGCCTTACTGGAGAAATTGATTAATTTAGCAATTTGAGGATGTAACCAAAGGGAATAGTCAATAAAGTTTAAAAAGCACTGTATATACAAAGAAGAGCTGTAATATATTCTGTCACTCTTATAGATGTCCCCCACCTCTAATGTGGAAATATGCTCTCCTCTTTACTGGAAAATGGATGCTGGTATCATTATCTACTTTATTTTTCAGTGTTTTGAGACCTACTGAAGAATATGAACAGATCCAATATTCTCCAAAATACCTGAGGGCAAGACAAGAAGTAATGGATGGAAGCTTAACAAGAGACATTCCATCTAAAACTAAGGAGAAATTTTCTGACAGTGAGAACAATTAATCAGTGGTACGACTTGCCTCCAGATGTCGTGGATGCTCCATCATTGGAGTTTTTAAAAGAAGAGATTGGACAACCATTTGTCTGAAATTGCAAAGGATCTCCTGCTTAAGCAGAGGGTTGGACTAGAAGACCTCTAAGAGCCTCTCTAACTCTGTTATTTTGCATTCTATAGATCTACCAAACTCTTAAGTCAAGGTGAACAAAAAAACAACAACATTCTGGATATGAGCCAGCCACTACTTCTTAAAGCAATTACTCAATAAATTGATAGGATAGAAATAAATGAGAGACATGAACTGGTGCTACAGAAGTTACAAAATTCTCCTTCTACTGCAATTAGGGTTAAGGTTATAATTAGGATTAAGGTTGCAGTGAGATGTGCTGGGGTGAGAGACAGTGATCCAAAGGCACCAGTGAGCTCCCATGGCTGAGGTACATTTGAAGCTGTAATTCCTCCAGTACCAGTACATTTAGTTATAACGTTGCTCCATTTCACCTCTTTTGCCTGATCCTTCTCAGATGCAGTTCCAACCAACTCAACAGCTGTATCGCTCTGCAGATTCTCTTCTCCTGCCTCTCCATATGCCTCATGTTCCATTCTTTCCAAAGCTTCAGGTAACTGTTCCTCGTTTTCAGTATCATTACCAGCTTCATCAATTTTCTGAAGCAATTAAAAAAAATGAGTCAGTATTAGCATTAGCTTGGCAAAATATTACTGTGTTTCCCCAAAAATAAGACCCTGTCTTATATTTTTTTGAACCCTGAAATAAGTGCTTTACCTTGGCCTTATTGCCATGCACTCAAAAGCCCGATTGGGCTTATTATCAGGGGAGGTCTTATTTTGAGGGAAACAGGGTAGTAGCTGATATACCGTACATAACAGAATACTTTTTAGACTATAGACAAGCTTTGTTTGTTTCATGACAAATTAGAGAAAAATTCATTTACTGGAATTCTTTATCTCCCCCCCCTCACACACAAACATCTATTAATAACAATATGTGAAACCTGAGGACAAAGGCCTTGATCAGCAGTGGAAACGTTCTGTTCTTTCTCTTCAGCTTTTTGCTCGTCTACTGTAGAGTCCTCTTCTTCGCCTGTATTTGCATCAGAATTCTCTGTTCCTTCTTCATTTTTATCTTGTTCACTTTTATCTTCAGAAGGATCTTTTTCGACTTGCTCAGAATCCTGTCTATCTTCATCCATATCTCCAGAGTTCTTATCTTCTGCTTCCTTTTCATCTACATCTATTGCCTTCTCTTCAATCTCAAAAGGATTTTCTCCTAATAGAAAAAGAGATATAGTTTTTAAAAAACTACATACAGTTGGATAGAATGCCCCAAGTCTGCTAAATTCCAAACATACCCTATTATTTGTGGAACTGAATACCTGAAAAGACAAAGGACACCAGACACAATTCCCAGACACAAGGGATCAAGGCCCAGGGAACTGAATAAAGTGCAAACCAAGGATGTGCTTTGGATACAAAGCTCTGGACTGGGATTGGGTGTATCCATGAAACCATCAATTTCAGTTCCTCTTTCCTCTCAATATCTTCCATAAATAAGTTATTTCTTTTTCTGGAATCGCATGATAGCTGCACAGTGGGTATTGAATGGATAGCTCCCATGTGTTCAGGGAGCATCAATTGGGCCCAAAATTGGACACTTCTTTAACCCAAACACATATTTTTCCTGGGATAACACGGTTACCATATGGAGCTAGGGAAAAACACAGCTTCTTCAAGGAGCCATTGGCAGATATAGCATGAATGCCCATAAGCCCACGGAAGCACCTTTTTGGCTTCAAATTTGAAAAAGAGCACATTCTTAGCTTACCTACTCCACTCATTCCCCAAATGTTAATCGTTCTATCACTTTAAACTATAAATAACATCTTTTAAATCAACTCTTCAAATTACTAAGATAATGGTATTAACCTAAGTTAAAAGGTAATGACCTTTTTACTTCATCAAGCTGATGAAAATTGTTGTAGATGCAGTCTAAATTATTGAAAATTAGTCCTAATTTTCAATAATTTAAGTTACAAAATGGCCAGAAAGCTTTAAACTCTGATGCCAAGTTTATAACTTGCAGCTTTTGTACCAGGACACAAGTTTTGTCAAGTGGTCCTCCTTCACCCCCCTTGGAGATAACAATCTGTCTGATACTAAGCATCATTTAGCCATTTTTACTTCTACCTTCTTCTTCTTCTTTGTCTCCCTCATCCATCTCTTCATTTCCTAGGTTCAGCTCATGATCAAGCTCCAAGGCTTCAGGTTCAGGTTGTTTTTCTTGCCTTCCATGGTAAGGATCCACTTCGTTCTCATCATATTCGCCCTGTAAAGCAGAACACACTATAAGGAGAACGAAGGTAGTAAGCAGAGATGTAATTTTTTAGGGAGGCAAAGTTCCTGAGGGTTGAGATTCTATTGAACCTGCTCAAGCATAAAAATCTCCAAATGCTTTAAGGAAGCTTATCACTTATTGGAAAAAATATCCATTCATATCACAGGGTACAATTCTAAATACATATTGATGTTGTCTTAGTTAATATCTGCTTGTTGGTTTGACTGTGAACTGTGAATGATCCTTGTTATTGGATGGAACTTTATGATTACTATATTTAATTCTTTATGATTGCTATATTTGTAATATATTTTGGTAAAAGAGAATAACAATAATGGTAATAATAAACACTGTCTAGTCATCAACAATATATCTTGCCTTAGCTGCTTTCCCCATTTAGTTAAGAATATTAATTTTGACTATATTTTTTTAACTAAGAAGTTATTCGACTGCATCTGGGTTTAAGAATATTATACAAACATTAATGGAGGGAAAATTCTAAAATGGACACCAGTCCTTTCATCAAGTGACACACTTCAAATATTTACAATTAAAAAACAAGAAAGATGGGAATCCTCTAAATACATATCAAGACTAAGGTGACACATGCTTTGAAAATGATTTGGAAAAGTATTCTGGACGTTGTATGAGCACAGCCCTACTCTGCTTCTAATTAAAGCAACAATGTCTTTTTTTTCCAGATTTTTGTGCCAACTTTAAATGTGCAGTAACTTTAAGAATTGTTGCAAAAACTGAATTTGTTTAGCCAACTTAACATGTTTTTCTTTATTTTGTTGTATAGATTGTTAAAAACGAAAGCAAAGAAAAGGTGGAAAAAGAAATGGAAAGCCGGAAAAAAAAGAGAGAGAAAAGAATACATTTAGAGATTTAAAAATGAATCAATTGAATAAAGTGGCACATGCTTTGCAGAAACCTGAAAAAAGAGGCGGCTGCGCCTCAGCGACAGAGGAGTAATGCACAAAAGGTCCAAAGCACTATTAAATTAGCAATGCACACTCCCAATTAAGAGTATTTTATTGAATCTCTGACATACGGGTGCATACACTTTCAGCTTCTTAACTACTATCCTCTGCTGCCATTTCCTCTTTTAATTTCCCGCGCAATGCAGAAAATAAGTAAACTATCATGCAAAAGGTAAGATATATACTGGCTAGTTTTGATGGACACTGGTTGTGAAACTCATCTTATAGAAATTCTGTGCATGCACTGCATTTTTGGGAGACAAATTAATTAACCATTAATTTACAGCAGCCTCTTATTTCTTCTTTAGTGAACAAACAAGAGGTTTCTGTGCATCTCTGTCCTGGAGGCCGTGGGATATACAGTAATCATCTGTTCCCAACTATGCTTGTAAAATGCAAGTTCGTCTGAACTATGTAACTTCAATTATTTCTACAATAATATGCAGGTTCTCTCTCTCTCTCTCTCACACACACACACACACACACACAGAGAGAGAGAGAGAGAGAGAGAGAGAGAGAGAGAGAGAGAGAGAGAGAGAGAGAGAGAGAGAGAGAGAGAGAGAGAGAGAGAGAGAGAGAGAGAGAGAGAGAGAGAGAGAGAGAGAAGCAGCTCAATACAGAGTGGTTAGAATATTACCTCATCTATTTGTTCATGGATTTTCTCTTTAGTTTCACTGTCATCTGCTTGCTTCTCTTTTTCTTCATTGTTGGGTGATTTCTTCTCATTTTGATTGTCAACTCCTATATTGTCATCTTTTGCCACCAATTCAGAATCTCCCTAAATAATTCAAAAAAAATATCCATGTTACCACCAATGTACACATATTTCTCAGGCTAACATTATTCAACTTGTTTTGAGAAACATGGTTACCTCTTTATTAATATAGCTATTAAATTTGTTATGCTTTCTCAACAGCAAACAGAGCTAAACAAATAAAATATGCTATCATAGAACAATCTGAACTTTTAAGCTAAAGTAAAAGTAGATTTATTACATCGCACTCAGACTGTTTTAAAAAGAAAGCTCAAAATATTTTCTTAAAATATTAATGCATACTCCATTACAAAATAAGGGAAAAGCTATATTAAAATAATAAACCGAGTAAGATTTTTTAAAAAAATCTTTTTAAAATTCTAAATTGAAAAAGCCTCAAAATCTTCTCTGAGGAAATAAAAAGCCCTCCAAAAATTCCAATATAAGAAATAGACTGATTGGAGTTTACTCTTTATTTTGCTTTGAGTATTACATTCTGTGCAAAGTAATTACAGTGAAGAATAGCTCTTTGGATGAGTCCCACATACTGAGAGAAGTCAATCATGTGCTGAAGGCATTCACCATTAGGATAAATGGAACAGTGTCTTCTAGCAGAAGTTCTTGGGAGTGATCAGGTATTAACATCAAATATTCTGATAATGAAAGCTGCCATCTCTTTCATTGTCTAATCTCCATTTGAACTGAAGTTTTGGCATCCATTGCTATTATTTTGCAAAGTTTAATTCACTGTATGAAAAAGCACTTCTTTTTATGTGGCCTGAATGAAAAAATAGCTTGAAATGAATTAAATTCTATGTAAAGGTAAAGGTTTCCCCCATCTAGTCATGTCCGACTCTAGGGGGCGGTGCTCATCTCCGTTTCTTAGTTGAGGGAGCCAGCGTTGTGTGAAGATATTTCTGTGTTCATGTGACCAGCATGACTATATGCCGAGGCACTCAGAACACTGAAGTGGTACCTATTTATCTACTCGCATTTGCATGCTTTCAAACTGCTAGGTGTGCAGGAGCTGGGTCAAATAATGAGCGCTCGCCCCGTTGCATAGCGCTTGGGTCTCGAACCTGGACTGTCAGCTCTCCAGCTGAGAAGTTTAGCATCTTTAACTGCTGATCCATCATGCCCCCTTTTCTATGTACTGCCATGCATTTTACATAATTAATCAATGGTGCAACTCTTAGCTCCTTCAAACATTATATTCATTTAAAATTTTACCTCATCCATCCCTGGTCCAGTTTCTGTTTTCCCGTCTTCCTCCTCCTCCTCCTCTTCCTCTTCCTCCTCCTCATCTCCCCAAAGCCTCTCGTCCAATTTGTCAGCATCTTCATCTCCAAGATTTCCCATCTGCTTATCCAAGTCTTCATCTTCATCAGAATTATCATCCTCTTCTATACAAGGTAACATAAATAAAGCTCAATGTTAATCTTCAAAGAAGGAACTCCCATAATTGTAAAGATAAAGCATAATGGGTCTGGAGACAGACTGGAGCTCAATAGGAGAACATATAGTTTCCAGCTGACTAAATGGACTAATGGTTTAACTTAATATATAGGCAATTTCTTGTATATAAAGTACATTTATACTGGGATATGTGAAAGTTCTCATTCCATGGGCAAAAAGAATTTCTACAGGAATGGGAATATTTACGCTTTTTAGCTAGTCTACATGAAATAAAGATTTAAGATTAAAAAAATCTTAAATGTATAGTCCTTTAAAATATTGATAGAGTATTAAAAACCTTATTTTTTATTTCTGGCTGTGTCATACTACCTAAGTGTACTAAAGTTCACTCATTCATTATCGTAGTATATTGCTGAATAGGAATTATAAACACTTCACTAAACAGATCTTCCAATGCAAACTTTTGCTTTTTAATTAGAACAACTACTAAACACACATCTTCTTTCTTAAATACTTGAAAAAGATCAACAACATTGCCATTTTCATGTAAAAACCATGACCTGTGGACTTCAAAATCCTGTTGAATTCCTGGTCCTCTTGGTCTGAAAATCTTTATTCCAAGTATACAAAGAGATCGACAAGAAGGGAAGGAAAGCTCTGTTTAGAGCTTGGATTTGATTAATTTTTTCACAGGAAACTTCTGTGAGTCACATTTTAAGTTAATTCTATATAGGTACATTTGGTTCTATCAAGTTCCAACTTCAGTAAGAAAAAAAAATATTTCCAAAGTGTTTCAGTGTTACCAAAAGATTTTCCTAATAATATTACACAGGAATGGGAAGCCTGCCTATCACTATGTTCTATTAAATTCAAAGAAAAAGTTATTAAACCTCAGTATCAGTTCCCAGTTGTGGGCTGAATTCCAGAGTTACTTTATATCAGGTCAGAAAGATGAAAAATATAGTGCAAAACACATACCTTCTTTTTCTTGGTCCCCATCATATGTTTTCCCTTCAAAATCTTCAGACATTTCAATTGCATTATCCTCTCCTTCAATATCTGGTTTCGAATCTGGATCTTCCTTTTCCTTTTCCTGACCTTTTTGGTGAGTATCTTCTACCTGGAATATTTAATCAAGCTTTATTTTAACAGGGCGTTTTCTTTAAAGTAGCATGAATTCTCCTTGTCCCCTCAACTTTCAGCAAGATAATTTTAACATTCCCTCTCCCCTCAAGAATGCCATAATTTATTTTTATGGTATATTTCCTTAAAACTGAAGTAGACTATTAAAAAGAATGAAGGGAGTGAAGTGACTTTGAAACCCATTAAATGAATGTACAAAAATAATGCAGGGATTCCTGCATTACTCCATGCATTAACCGTTCCTGCACAAATAGAACAGCACTTTGTGTATGGCCTTTATGCCTTTAACCAATATACACATTTCAGTTGCTTTATTCCAAACTAGACCAACCGTTCCTGGCAGAAGTGTTTTGATGGTGGCTGGTATGGAAAAAAGCCAAGGATGTCAGCTGCAGTGACTAAGGAGAAGCATGTCAGCTGTTGGCATATGCCATGCTGGAAGCCTGACTGATCCTGACAAGGCCATCACTATAAAGAATAAATGCCTAGGCCAGGGCATAGGTAACAGCAGGGCTGAGGAAAGGGATGGCACTGGCAAGATTAAGGCAGTAAGCCATGGGACATGCTAGGCTCGGTCAGCAATTGCAGAAGTGATTGAGGAAAAGGAAGGACTGAGGGAAGTGTGAAGATTGGGGGTGTGTGGGCTAGTTGAGATGTGCTGTGCTGGGACACCTCTGATGCTAGTGGCCTTGCCTTAATTACCTCAGAAAATTGCTCTGTTGTTGTTTTGGGTGTTGTAATATCAAAAATTTGGGACCAACTCAAAGGTTCCAGGTTTTGTTTCTGAACTTTGACATGTTTTCCATTTTGTGTACATCTTTATGCAATGCTGTTTGTTGACCACCAAAAAGTATAAGCACTTTTTCATGTTTCCCATAAACACTAAAACCCTAGCATTCATTTTTTTTGTATAGACTATAAATAGACACTTCAAACCTTACCTGGTCTTCATTTTCTATCTTATCACTAACATCCTTTTTGCCTTCCCCTTCTCCAATGCCACCATCTTCATAATCATGGAATTCTGTTCCTCCTTGTCCCCCGTCCTCAATTATTTCTTTCGGTAAACAGAAACCCTAATTAAAAAAAAAAACCACTCAGCTGAATCAAGGATAGCAGTCATTAAAATGAACACTAAAATGAACTTTAAAATGAAATCCAGTAAAGATCAGTTACTTATTACCATGTAAATTAATTGTCATATAACCGGATTATTCACCCAAAAGTTCCTAAACAACTATATGAAAAATTGCTTCCCTCCTAGAAAAATAGACTTTTTTATTTATATCAGAAACAGAATACCAAAAGAAAGCCAAAATGATATTATTATTTTCTTTAAAAAGTAGGCAGTCAACTTAATATTTATTCCAGGCAAATTGGTGGGAATGACAATCAAAATTTAAGAAATAACTAGGCATTCAGGAGAACAAGATTTGCTCGAAGAAAATTAGAATGGATTCTGCAATGGTTAAATCCTGCCTCAACTTTTTTGAGTTTTCTGAGAGTGCCAATGGGGTACATGAATTAAAGTGAATTTATGAATACCGTACACCTTGCTGTTCCAAAAGCCTGATGAAGTTCCCCATCAAAGACTTATGAATGAACACAGAATAAGTGAATCATTCCTTTTATTGGAATCATTTCAAGGCTGGGGAATCCTGGGAGTTGAAGTTCAGATATCTTCAAGTGGCCAAGGTTGAGAAACACTGCATAAAAGGATTTATTCTCTTATTCTGTGTTCATTCATAAGTCTTAATTTAGAAATAGTCAGGTACCCGAATAGTGGATAACTATTCAGAATAGTAAAAGCTAAAACTGATTATGAAGAGCTCTGGAACAATATTTTTAAATTGAGTGAATTGTCAATCAAAGAGCAATGCCAAGTGTGTAAAGTGATGTACATTCAAACAACTGGTTCTTGTCCTTCCATTTCAAATCTACAGTGTTGGGGTCGGAACTGTCTGCAACTGCTCAGGAAAGAAAGCTTGAGGTCACAGTGCACAACAGAATGAAAATGTTGACTAAGCTGCTCATAGAAAGGGAGCCTCTGTGTTAAGAGTGATTAGAAATCACCTGAAAATAAAAATGTCCCTATACAAATCTATGGTACTTCCACATCTGGAATAGCATGTACAGTTCCAGTTGCCATACTTAGGATACAGGAAAGCTGGAAAAAAATTTGTAAAAGACTGCAACCAAAATGATCACGAGTTCAAACACTTCCCTGTGAAAAAAGGCAAGGCGACCTTATTTATTTTATTTTATTTTATTTATTTTGGGATTCTTATAGGCCGCCCTACTCCCTGGGGACTCAGGGCACTTTAGCCTAGAAAAAAACGTGACGGAGATGGGACATAACTGTGGTACACACAATCTTGCATGATATGGAAAAAATGGACAGGAAGATGAGGATCTTCGTTTTATCTGCACACATCTGGTCCAATTTTACCCAGTGTTTCTATAACTGAGAATGGATAAAATCTGGGCCATTCAGTTCTAGTCAAACGGATTACTAGTTAACATTCTGAAAATTCTGCTAAGCCTGTACTGGAAAACCAATACAATATGAAACAATAAACATTACTCCATTTCAAAGGCCATGTTTTAATTTCAGGAAAAAATAGTACAAAGTAAAAATCTTTTTTTTTAAATGAAAGGCAACTAATAAATGTAGATTCTCACAATGACATTCGCTTTCCACTTCTTACCTTTTGTGCAATTTCCGTAAATATGTTTGTCAAGACAAAAAGCAATTTTGCAGTGCTCCTATGTGTGGCCAAGGAAACCGTGAGGTAGAAAAGGACAATATTGGAATATTTGCAAAGAATTGGCATTAGACGTGCCAGCAAATGGCAGGCCTGATTAAAAAGCTGAAGAAATAAAAGAGAAATAATGTCAATTAATTATGGAAAATATTCACTGTCTGTAATATTTATAAGCAATTTCAGAAAAACATTTGTTATTCTTACATGCTACTATTTGAGGCAAGATGAAGAAACAATTTTAACATTATGTTTAACATCTTTCCCCAAGATATATTTCAGCCAAAAAATATCACCTTGCATTCGTATGCAGTGTAATCCTCGCCATAAGTTTTCAATTCCACCAGGAGTGCAGAAATGACTGAAATTATTTTTTGTATATGCAAAGAATTCACATCAGAACAAATTTCTTCATCTAAGAGTTTAGTTAAATGCCCTGTCTGGAGCCCATCAACTGAAGATTCTTCCCCTGGAATAAGAAATATAAAAAGCAATTATCAAAAATGCATTCCAACTGAGCTCATGAATATGTCCTATAAATCGTTGGTTCTCATTTTTTAAAATTATTGTGCTACAGAAGTGTCATATACAGCAGGAAAAATGCATTTGACATAACAGTTGCTTTCAAAACAAAACAAGTGAAAAAATGTTAAGTCTTACCATCTTCTTTTGAGAAGATCTCCTCGTTGTCTTTTCTTCTTTCAACCAAAGACTGGACAGAACTCAAGATAACGTGGATTGCATCTTCTATTTGATCTGAGAAGAATTCTACAAATCCATCATCTGATGTTTGGTCATCTATAGAAATATCATTGAAAAATTAAATGGGGAAGGTTTTTAGTTTTACAATGGAGAAATGGATGGATGGATGGATAAATGTGTGCACAATGCTTGGTTCCATAGTGTCTAGCTAACTACTTACTTAAAGAAATGCTACTGCTCTACTTTTCTCCCTTATTTGAGTATCTGAAGTATCAAAATTCTCCCTCCATTAAAATTGGGATCGATACTATTGTACATTATAGAGAAAGCTGTTGTTTGTTCTCCAGAATTAAATCCGAGATTCCCTTTCAGGGATGAAATACAGAAATGACTGGTAAACGAAGTCAATAATTTCATTATTGCATAATAATATTTCATTATTATGCAGAAATTTAAAGTAAATTTTCTGCACATACAGGTAGTCCTCAACTTACTTGAGCCCCAAATTTATATTGTTACGTGAGACATTTGTGTTAAATGAGCTTTGTCCCATTTTACAACCTTTCCTGCCTCGGTTGTTAAGGGAATCATTGCAGTTGATAAGTTAGTAACTTGGTTCCTAAGTGAATCTGGCTTCCCCATTGACTTTGTTTGTCAGAAGGTCGCAAAAGGGGATCACATGACCCTGTGACACAGCAAAAAGTCATAAATATGAACCAGTTGCCAAGTATCTGAATTTTGATCACATGATCATGAGGATGTTTCAAAGGTCACAACTGTAAAAAACGGTCATTAAGTCCCTTTTTTTAGTGCTGCTGTAACTTTGAATGGTCACTAAATGAACTGTTGTAAGTTGGGGACCACCTGTAGTTGAAAGTTTAATCACTTAGGAATTAGATAGCCCCCCCCCCTCCTTCAGCCTCACAGTAAGCTAAAAGTAGCCTGAGGGAGCCGAACTATGAGGCACCTTCCCTAAACCCTAAATCTTACTCAAACAATTCTAGTATAACCTCTCCCAGGATGGGAAAACCCCATAAGCTCCAGTGATACATTTGTGACCTCAAAGGCAAGTCTAGAAGAGCCGAGAGAAAATCAATACAGGAGTAACTCAAGTAAGCGTGTCTTCACTTTTTAGGTTGATCCCTTCTTTACTTTTACTTTCCAGAAGGCCCACTACTCAGACAATCAGCTTCCAAATACAGGTAGTCCTCAACTTATGACAACTGAGCCCAAAATTTCTGTTGTTAAGTGAGTTTTGCCCCATTTTATGACCTTTCTTGTCACAGTTGTTAAGTGAATCACTGCAGTTGATAAGTTAGTAACTTGGTTCTTAAGTGAGTCTGGCTTCCCTATTGACTTTGCTTGACAGAAGATCGCAAAGACATGACCCCAGGACACTGCAGTGGTCATAAATATGAACCGGATGCCAATAGTCTGAATTTTGATCACATGATCACAGGGATGTTGCAAAGGTCATAACTGTGAAAAACGGTCATAAGTCTCTTTTTTCCGTGCTGCTGTAACTTTGAACAGTCACTAAATGAACTGATGTAAGTCGAATACTACCTGTCCTGCAGAAGTACAACAATGGCTTAAGGTAACAGTAAATGTCCTAGATCCCAGCCCCTTAAAGACTATACTTTCACTTACAAAAAGCTCATTTCTAGAAAGAAGAAGAGTCTAACATTGTGACCACTGGGTATCAAGCATAAAGCAACATTTAGGAACTTAAAAAGTAATGATGTAGTTAATCCTACAGGCAAATAGAGAATGATATTAAATCAATAAAGCCCCTGCATTATTGAATAGAAGGAGAGAATCATTTTTACCTTCACAGTGTGAAATTGAACTGAAGAGCTGTGTCTTCCAGATAGCAAAATCATCTACACTGCTATTAATTTCTCCTTGGATATATATGAGACTCCTGATTAATGCCATCTGTGATCCAATTTGATTGACTTGAGAATCGGGTGGTGAAAATAACAGCTCAATATCCTGCAGTTGGGTTGAAACCTTCAGCAAACAATCCACTCCTGAAGAGCACACTTCAAAGCTTTTCCTGAGAAAAAAACATTGAAAGCGACATTTGAAACTAAATAAAAACTGCATGAATAAACATGGGAGTGGTTTCTGTTGCACTTATGAGTGACTTGACATTAGAAACACAATACATACATACACACATACACATGTACAGTAGCAAAACAGGCCAGATCTAAGCAACCCGTGGTCGGATCCAGCCCGTAGTCCTTGAGTTTCACACCCTTGAGCTAGGCTATCAGCTTCCATAGCACTGAATACCTCTTTGAAATATGATGGACTCTGATTATAGGAATGGTTTAGCTTTCCTATGGGCACAACCTCTAGAAAAGGTATAATCCTATTGAGGCAGTTACATGCAGCTTGCAAACCAATGCAACCCCCTTTTTTGTCCCAGTATGATAGGATGCATCTCACTTACCAAGAATGGAAGAGAGTCTCAGAAGACACCTGTTTTATCCTGTCCACATCTGATTTTATTGCCTTCACTTCTACTAGCATCTCTTTCACCTTGGAAGCCAGCTGCTGATATATCGTATCCTGCTTTCGCATCCTGCATGCAGCAGGCAGCTGTTCTGGACTCATTGGAGTGAGATACTGTAGCTCCGATGGATCCAGTTCTGGAAGTGACTTTAGAATAATGGAAGAATTCAATTCCATCCCTTCAGATTTTATTTCTGTCCTAGGGGTGTTCAAAGTTTGGTCTTCTGGACAGCATTCTATAAACCAAGACAGCTGTTCTAGAAGCACTACACACTGCATGGAAAGATACTGCAATCTGTCAGTCCACTGCTGAACACCTTCTTGGGGAGGGAAAGCCACTTCGTATTCACTTCCAGGAGACAGCCTGGCATCGATCTCTTGTATACAGCTTAGCTGATTCCTGTTCAAGAGATTCATATAAGTAACAGATTTATTGGTAATTAAAATGCAATTATTACAATTCAAATACCAGTATTTTAGTTCTTATTAGACTTGGCTTTCCCTAAATGCTTTGTTTTTTCTACATCAATTATCTACTTGACTTTTCACCATCCTGTAAGAGAGCTATTTTTCTTCTGAATTTGTTTACCAAGACATCCAGGAAGCCTGTGGATTTGTCTATTCAAGCTTTTCTCAATTGGTACCTTCAACCAGAGAAAGCAGGGAATTGTTGTATTCTCAGTACAGACTGAGGAAGGCCTGAATAATGATAGGGAGAACAATGGCAACCTCAGGTGAGCAATACCTTGTCCCCAAAGAATGACAATCTCATTTCTGTTCAATTTTCTTTAGCCAGGCTAAAAATCCTGGCAAAAGGAAAAAGAAAATCCTGCTATGAATTTTTTTACCTGAAATTAGGCCAATTCAGCAATTATTTTAAGTAGCTCCTAAGTATGAGAATATCAAATTTTTCAAAAACTAAAGGAAGTATTTGTGTGCCCCATGAATGAAATTAATGATTTAATTGGGCTTAGAGATGGGACATGTAAAACTATACGATTTACCAATTAAGCAATTACATTTTAATTTTTGTATCAAAGGGCTCTCAAACTCTGGTACTTCCATCTCCCAATGAGGTTTCCTCAAGTAGAGTGGGAATGCTGTCAAACTTTGCTCCCACTTTGTTTGGGCCGAGCTACAGCATGAACAAAATGGCAAGCAAAGTCCAGGATTAGCTTTAAACACCCTCCTCAATGACCTCAGCAAACCTGATTTTTTTTTAAAAAAATCACCTAATCATTCAGGCTCTTGGCAGCTAGTACCATTTGCAACGGTTATATCCCCCCATGTCACATGATTTAACATTTGTAACCTCAACAGCCAGCTTCTGACAATCTATCAGTGGAGAAATTGGCAGGAAGTCGCAAGTTGTGGTCATGTGATGTGGTGCTTAATGACTGCAGGTAATTTCCTGAAGTCTGTAGCTGGAACTGACACTGTAAGCTGGCACTTTATGACCATGTATGTAGCTTAAGAGGGACGCGGTGGCTCAGTGGCTAAGACGCTGAGCTTGTCGATCAGAAAGGTCAGCAGTTCGGCGGTTCGAATCCCTAGCGCTGCGTAACGGAGTGAGCTCCCGTTATTTGTCCCAGTTTCTGTCAACCTAGCAGTTCGAAAGCATGTAAAAATGCAAGTAGAAAAATAGGGACCAGTTTGATGGGAAAGTAACAGGGTTCAGTGTGCCTTCGGCGTTTAGTCATGCCGGCCACATGACCACGGAGACGTCTTTGGACAGTGCTGGCTCTTCGGCTTTGAAACAGAGATTAGCACCGCCCCCTAGAGTTGGAACGACTAGCACCAGAGGTGGGTTTCTGCCTGTACGCTCTTACCTGTTGGTCGTCGCAGAGCCAAACAAGCTGGTGGCGTTCGCAGCGTGGGGCTTCCCCTGCCCGCTTTCCCCTGCCCGCCTGGACACCGCCATTTGCGTTATTTTGCCCTCTGCACAAGCAGAACGCTTTGCGCATGCGCAGAGGGCAAAAGAATGCAAATGGCGGTGTCCAGGCGGGCGGGGGAAGCCCCGCGCCGCGAACGCCACCAGCTTCTTCGGCTCTGCGACGACCAACAGGTAAGAGCGTACCGGCAGGAACCCACCTATGACTAGCACATATGTGTGAGGGGAACCTTTACCTTTATGTAGCTTAGCGACATAATAGCTGGTCTCAACTGCAGTTGATAAGTGAGGACTACTTGCATATAGTTCTAGAAAAAGCTCTTCTTAATCTGAATGAATAAGTTTGGAACATATATATATATATATAGAGAGAGAGAGAGAGAGAAGAGAAAGACAATACCTCAGGAAAACCCACTGTTCTGTCAAAGCAGTGAGAGATTTCCTCTGTTTGACAAGCATCTTCATGAGGTGCGCAGTGAATCCTTTACATCGCTCAACAGTACTTACTCCAATCTCCTATAGAAAAAGGTAGCGATGGTCATCCTTTTGTTTATCAAAACAAGTTCTTCTAATGATAGCTGTAAAATGCTTGGGAGTTATAGGCTACACAGTCAATTAGTTAGATATGATTTTGCACATTGTTTTTAATTCCCCTACAGATACTTTGAGATATGCATAAAATTACATTGCAAATTTATTCCATACCTAAATTAGAATGACTAATTAAGCATTCTGAATACGTAGGGTTTTATTATTAAAGGCAGCCAAGCGCTAAAGATAAGTAATCAAATGGTACATAGTTATCCAACTTCCATTTCTTCACTTAATTGCCACATAATTTCACAATATTTTTATCTCTGTGGTGCACTCCAGTATGTTAAATTGTAACATTCAATGTCCTCAGTCAATAGCAGTCAAGGGCTGGGAATGATGGCAGTCATAGCCAAAACACCTAGATTTCGCCATACAGGGGAAGAATAGTCTATAACTAAAGGACACACACTCTTTAAAAAGTGTCCGTCTATATAAGAGAAGATCAAGTCTTAGAATGAGTGGTGCTATCTCACCTATTGAAGAATTAAAAAGAAATAAAACTTCTGGTTTTGCTTGCTTTATTTATTACTTTTTACCTCTCCGTTTTCCTTGGTGAGTTCATGGGAAATATCTCTCATTTTACCCAAAGCAACTAGTCTGTAAGGTAGGTTGCACTGACAGAAAGTGACTGACCCTAAGTCCCTCAGTCAGCTTTATGGACAAGATAAGTTTCAAGAAAGAAACCTGCTATCTCCATGGCCCAAGCCTAACACCAAAACAAGTTTATTACATTGGCTCTGGGGATTTACCTTTGAAGGTGCTAATAATGCTGTCTGAAGCCTACAGTGATGCGCAAGAGACCGATAGAAGTACTTCTGGCATCCATCCCAGGACAAAGAGATTTGAGAGAGTAACCTGAAAAGCAAAAGATTTTGAATCCCTTAAGACAGGTACCCAAACTTTGGTTGAAGCCCACATGGGGTTGTAGAAAACTTACATAGAGTCACAACTTTTTTAAGCCTATAAGGCTTGAGAAGGCAACCTGATAAGCAAACCCAGAGTGAGTTTTGATCGAAGAACAGATCTATGGGCCTAGTCTGCTGCCAAAATTAACTTCCAATCATATAAATATTTATTTGTAAAAGGGGCCACACAAGCTCGTTTATCTTTTGAGCAGTCTGTGAGATGATAACAAATCCCTGCCTTAAAAGAAAAAGGCAGAACACTTCAAAGTCTTCACATGATAGCATATAATAACACAAAATCTACAGCTTGCAAATTCTTGATCAGCATTTGATTGTATATTTAAGTTGGATATCTTATCTTTATTGGCTTTCCCTACTATGTATTACATCCAGTAAATCTTATTAGTTTCCACAAAGTGCTTGTTTCCACTGCAAAGAGCAGGGAGAAGATCTCTGATCAGAAATAGAAACAAAGGCCAAATACCCACACTTGTCAGATTGTTGTTGACTACAGTAAAAATAATCCCATAAGGAGAAAACAATGGGATATTTATCATGCTTAAACTGATTTTAAAGTAACCGAATCAATCATCTCCACAGACTAGATTTCAAAAATCCAAGAAAACATTTTTGCCACCCTTTCCGACATCAAAATTCTATTATAGTACAGAACTAAAGCAATACATACGTTGCATCCAATTTATGCGTGCAGTTAACTAAAACCAATGCTCTGTTTAAATCCAATGGATGAAGGAAAAGCATATTTTGCGAACTTTTGGAACGAGACCAAGTCAGGCCTTTGCGATACGATAATCCTAGAAAGATATTTATTTATTAGGTTTTTATTCCGCCTTTATTGTTTTTATAAATAATTCAAAGCAATGAATATACCAATACTCCTTCCTCTTCCTATTTTCCCCACAACAACCCTATGAGATGGATTGGGCTAAGGGAGAATGACTGGCCCAAGATCACCTTATTGGCTTTCATGCCTAAGGCATGACTAGAACTCAGAGTCTCTTGATTTCTAGGTTAGCCTCTTAACCACTACATCAAATTAATATTTTTATCTTTCTCAGATCTGTAATAGTAAATATTTTTGCAAATCTACTACTCATGCAGCTTAAGAATCCAAATCTAGTGCTCGTTTGGAATCAGAATTCCAATCAAATAATAGGGGCGATCGTCATTACTGGATAGATTTTCCTTCACATTCACTGAATTTTCTTTATTTGTAAATTAATGTGACACAAAACATCAATTATGGTTTAGCATTGTTAAGCTGTAACAGTATGGCTTGTTCAACCAACTGTAATTTAAAATATTGATCTGGCATGATTTATGAATGAATTCTCAGAGTTTATGTATGTGCCCAAATTATGGTTGAATATTAAAATACAGACTCATATGCCTTCCCTCGCCATTATCTCTTCTCATTCCAATTCACTTAGATATGATTTAAACTACATTATTATCTAGAAATAACTATATTCAAATAAGGAGAACTATGTGAAGACCATCCAAATTCTCTGAAACAAGGAATTTAGAACATGCTTTTCTCACCGAGAAGACACAAGCACAATCACTAGCATCTCTGATTAAGAGAATGAGATTGCAGGTGATAGATTTCTTTGGAGAGCAATGTTGGACTAAAAGTCTATTAAGATAAGTGCTGGAGTTTCTCTACTCGAGCAAACTTAACTAGAGACAGATTAAATGGGTTTGTTTGTCCCCATTTTTTTTCTTTAATGAAAATTAAGGTAATTATATGCAGGTTTCATGACTGATGGGAAAACAATCAATATGAAGTACCAGTGTATATTCAGAGGAGATCCGCAAAACTGTAAGACTTGCATAAACCATAATCACTACTATTTGTATCCACGTGCAACTGTTTCATACCAGTTCTTTTCCTATGTTACTTACTGGTGTTTCCGTGAACCAAAACTAACTGCTTGCCAATGCATGAAATTCATTCTGTGACTGAGCCTTAAAAAACAAGGGCATGTTTTGACTTACATAATACGCTAGAAGAACTTTCATGTAACTGACCTGTAGTTGCAAGGTGTTTAAAGAGCTCTGCTAGAGCCCTTTGTTTTTGCATAAGTAAGTGTTTGGCTTCGGATTTCTGTTTTTCCTTTTCTGAAGTTGAATTCACGGGCATGTTCTGCAATCTGTGGGCAGAAGAAATGACGTCACCTGCAAGGAGGAGAGGAAGAATCAATAGGAGCATCACAGTCTCTCGAATTATATTTTCTTTTTCTTTTCTTTTCTTTGTATGTTAGACACGTTTTCTTTAGCAGTATACAAATATTTTATTTTTAATATTGACTGATATTAAAACCACACTACCTGTGACCTGTTGGGTCATTGTTTTAGAGGTATTTCTTACCTAAAGAAAGACACATAATGACCAAAGACAATAAAGCAAGAGGAATAGGAGTGATTTCCAACTTCATGACAGTTTGATTGTAGCTGACTATCTTTCTGCAGCCAATGCTGGGACCAGTCCACCTGGCCTCCAGAGGGTGGGCTAGGTGAAACCAGTTTCCTGAACCTCCAAGCAGCAGTATGCTAGCAGGGCAGCACTAAAGCAATCGCAAATTTGCCCGATTTCAACCCTACTGGAGTCATGGGTCCCAGTTTTTGGATGCATTCTGTAAGTTAGACCATTTGACATACTTTGATTCAAACATTGTTGTCCTATGATGTACTATTGTTTTGCCCAGTTAATTACATACTTTCTTTGACAATAGTTTAAATCTAAACTATTGTGCAGCAGCTGCCAAAAAAGCCAACAGAATTCTAGGCTGCATTAACAGAGGGATAGAATCAAGATCACGTGAAGTAATAATACCACTTTATAATGCCTTGGTAAGGCCACACTTGGAATACTGCCTTCAGTTTTGGTCGCCACGATGTAAAAAGGATGTTGAGACTCTAGAAAGAGTGCAGAGAAGAGCAACAAAGATGATTAGGGGACTGGAGGCTAAAACATATGAAGAACGGTTGCAGGAACTGGGTATGTCTAGTTTAGTGAAAAGAAGGACTAGGGGAGATATGATAGCAGTGTTCCAATATCTCAGGGGTTGCCACAAAGAAGAGGGAGTCAAACTATTCTTCAAAGCACCTGAGGGTAGAACAAGAAGCAATGGGTGGAAACTAAACAAGGAGAGAAGTAACTTAGAATTAAGGAGAAATTTCCTGACAGTTAGAACAATTAATCAGTGGAACAGCTTGCCTCCAGAAGTTGTGAATGCTCCAACACTGGAAGTTTTTAAGAAGATGTTGGATAACCATTTGTCTGAAGTAGTGTAGGGTTTCCTGCCTAAGCAGAGGGTTGGACTAGAAGACCTCCAAGGTCCCTTCCAACTCTATTATTATTATTATTATTATTATTATTATTATTATTATTATTATTATTATTATCATCATCATCATCATCATCATCATCATCATCATCATCATCATCCAACATTCAATCCATTTCTGTCTCAGAAGTTTATTTTGCAAGTTCACACAGTTTAATTTCTTATAATTCCAGAACAACCTGTAATTAGACGGAGTGGTCCCTTGACATCAGCTAAATGATTACGGATTCCATTTTGTGCCTACTAAATACAGATCTAAAAAATCTTTTTAAAAAGTTAATAAGTTAATCAGCAAATTTACTGTAAAAACTAGAACCACAGTCAACGGTGCAAAAGTAATTTCCTAAAACAAAATGGCTAATTAAATCATAATATAAACAACATTTGGGATGCTTACCAGTGAAATTGTCAAGATTCTCCACCAAGTCCAAGATAGAACTATCCTTCACTAGAGTTGCACATATCTTCTTCATTCGTTTGGTGAGTTTAGGTAAGCGTCCCTGAAGTGATTCTGGATCAAATGCCCACCCCTGGAAGTCTTCTAAATGAAGAGCCTGGGAAATATTCACAGTAGGAAAGTCAGCGAAACTGAAACTTTTGTGCTATCAGCACATATATGGACCTTTCAACAGTTACTAGCTTCAAGATGAAAGTTGAAGCATCAGATGTAATAATGGGGCTGCCAATCTGACACCTAGCTGCTGTTTACCAAGATAAAAAACTTACACTACAGATATCTATCCTGAATAGAAAGCCAATGGATTCATTTATACTTATAAAAAAAATTAAAGGTATTACTGGGTAAAATGAGACATGTACTCCAAACTGCCAGCTGCCAGTTCCTGAAATCTACTCCTTTAAAAAGGAATAGACTGGGGCAGTAGCCTTAGCAGTTCGACTGCTTACTAATGAAACAAACCTTTTCCAAAGAGATCTCCACCATCTCAAATAATCAGAAAAGGAGATTTTTTCCCCCTAACACGTTTAACTTTTTTTGAACATGGGAAGGTCAACATACAGCTTCAATTCTGAAATTTGGAATGACATAGTGAACTATGTGCTGTAAATGGTCTAAGAAAATCTCATCTTATACCTGCCACATAAATAATTAACTGGAAATAGTACTCTCTGAAAATAATCCAATGCACTCAGGGGTGGATTCCTCCCGGTTTGGACCGGATCACCGGAACTGGTAGCGACCTACTGGCGATGTCACTGTCGGTGCCGTTCCGTGCGCACTGCCATCTTTTTTTGAGGTGTGTGTGTGAATTTTTCCCCTTCCGTGGCTTGAAACTCCCGCCCACCCACGGGTGAATTCTGACCTTTATTTCTTTGCTTGAAGCACAGCTGATGAGCTCCTCAGCTGTGTTTCAGGCTAATTCCTGCTTCTGAGCATGCGCGGAAGCCAAATCGTGCGAGGAGACGTGAAACATCACGATGTGAACCGGTGGCGAAGGTAAGTGGAACCCACCCCTGAATGCACTATATGAAAATGTTTAATACTCTATTTCATCGTAATAAATAGCCACAGGTACCTGAGTAGCATCTAATTTTACAGTTAGGTGTTTCCTCAGAATATTGTTTAGGTTCTGAATGTTAGTTTCAACATTCTCTGGTGTTTTTTGATCCTGCAGGGAAATGAGTTGTTCTTCTTTAGGCATTTCCACCAAGGCTGATTGACAAGGTTCACCAAGAGCAGCTTCAAATTTCTTCATAAATTTAAACAGTGTCCTAGAGCCCATGAAAACCAAAGTTGAGAACTAGGAGAACAGCAGGTATACATTTATCTTTTCAGTGTCTTTCAAAGTGAAAGGCATTGTTCAAACTTTGTATGTAATGTTAGGGTTTGCACATAACATTAAGAAAGAATATGGTTTGTTTGTTCTCAGCTTAGCACAATATGTGAATCCAACTAAACATGGCTTACTGTTATGAATGGTGGCTTGTTCAACAAAAAATAAAGATTCTGACAGAATTGTGTGAATGCAGCCAATATTGCACACGTTAATGAATCCAATTTAATTCAGTTGGAAATGGAAGTTTCTATTATTGGCCTGCAACAATGAGACAGGCAGGCTGGTTATATCCTACTGTAATTTTGTTGATTTGTTATGCATTGTAACATTGGGCACCATGCTCTGTGAGACAGTTGCTGAATTTTGTTCTTAAATTGTCTGTCTGTCTTTTCTTAATACTTTGCAGTATTAAAGAACAAAGAAATAGATTGAAAGAAGAAAAAGGAGATCTCAATGAATGTCCGAAATTGACCTTTTACCAAAACTTCATTTACCTGTGTGTCTTTTCTACAGACTGTTTTACAGCCCAAAAGCTGACATCATTCCATCTTGAGATTTTCACAAACTCCTACAGTGGAAAACAAATATCTTAATTTATTATTATGTCTTACACATTGCAAAATATTGCAAGTAGTCCTCACTTAGCAACCACAACTGGCAGTCATTAAGTGAAACCACAACTGTGTTTATTATCATACTTCAGCTTTCCTTTGCTTCACAGAACTCCAAAAGTTATAAATGTGAGGATTGGTCACAAAATTGTTTTTTCATCATGGACAGTCACTATGTGAAAACTATCTGTAATGTTGATTTCATGTTTTCAGTTTAAAGAAAAATACGATCCTTTTATTGGTATCTGATATTCAGGAATTAGACAACTGTCATCATACTTAAGTATTTCATTCTCACCTTCAGTTCTTTTTCTATGGGATGTCGCTGTTCAATCAGCTTGGCATGGACAGATTCTGAAAATTGCTTATAATAATTATATAGATTCCATAATACATTGCCCAGCACATCTAAAAAGAGAAAAAAAATCGTTTAGTTTTCTGCTTCTATAATAAAGGCATATGAATATCACAGCATTATTTTAGTCCCAAACTAGAAAGAACCCTGTTTTCACCAATCAGTGGGCATCCAACTACAAGGGGAAGGGGGGGGGGAGAATCTCATTTACTTAACAAGTTTTTTTAAAAGATAGTGCCCAATGGGTGAAAAAAATTTTACTCTGAAGGTCTGCCATGGAACGATTTTAAAAGCTATCTATAAAAAGTCATCTTGCACTGCAACAAGTAATCTTAATTATGTTTACCCTAGGCATATAAAATATTAGCAGCACTGAATAAAAGGTAGAATAAGCTAAGAGAAACGAAATGCAATGAATAATGTTGTTATATTCTTCAGGTAATACTGCCACTAATATTAGTCAATTTGTTGGCAAACAAAGTTGATAAACTCATTTGATTATCACTGAAATAATACAACTTAGTAACCACCTAAAATGGTTATCCAAATATTCAGAATCAATTATATGCACTTCCATACGAGAAATTTTCTAGATACAACTTATTTTGTTTTTTTTTTTTAAATAATTTTTATTTGGTATATAAACATTAAAAATGACAAACATACATTAAACACGACACTATATGTACTTACATGTACATATATACATATAAACTTTTACGGTAAACGTCTTGACCTTGTCCTTTCATTTTTATTTTTCTATACAACTATGTCTATCTATATAATATTTCTCTTCTCATTTTTATCTACTTATAAGTTATTTATAAATTAATAAATACATACATATATTTATAATACTTATACTTATCTATTATTCTATAGGTTGGTAGATTATCGATTATAACTTATCTATCTGTCTAAACATTTCTATGTTTCTTTTTTCCCGTTTCTTTTTTCTAGCCAATTATAAAAGAGGTTCCAAGTTTCAAAGAATTCTGAATTTTTTTTGTGCTTCAGTTCTAGTGTTAATTTATCCAATTCTGCACATTCTAAGATTTTTTTGATTATTATACTTTCTGCTGGTACATCACCTTGTTTCCAGTACTGCGCTAGTGCTATTCTTGCTGCTGTTAGTACATGGGTTATGATATACCAGTGTTTCTTTTCTATATTTTGCTCCAACATCCCTAACAAGAAGGTTTCCGGTGTGGGGTTTATTTTTAATTTGGTTATTTCTTGAAGCCAGGCGTGTATTGTTTGCCAGAAGTTTTTAATTTTGGAGCAAGTCCACCACATGTGGTAATAAGTTCCATTTTTGTGTGGGCATTTCCAACATTTGGGGTTCATGTTTGGGTACATTCTGGCCAATCTCGCTGGTGGAAGATGCCATCTGTAATACATTTTATAGGTATTTGCCTTATATGATGTTGATTTAGTTATTTTCAAATTTTTAGTCCAATTTCTTCCCATTGCTCCAGATTTATTTCATATTCGAAATTTTTAATCCAGCTCGTCATATTTCCCTTTACCTTTTCTTTTTTCATTTTATAATTTATTAAAAATTTATAGATTTTTGTTATCATCTTTTTTTCTGGTCCCAATAGAATTTTGTCCAATTCTGATTTCTTTTTTGCTATTCCGAATTTTTTCTTGTCTTCCTGTAATCTAGTTTTAATTTGGTAGTATGGCCACCAGTCTATTCCAATTCCTTGATCTCTTAGAGTTTGGATCTCTTTTAAATTTCCTTGTTCGTCCAATATTTGTTCATATTTAACCATTTTATGTATGTCTGTTGTGGTTGGGTAGGTGATCGCCTCCATAGTTGAAAACCATATCGGAATTTCTTTGTATTGTTGGTGCTTTATTTTGTTCCATATGTTATATAATGCCTCTCTAATTTTGTGTTTTTGGAAATAGGAGTGTGTTTTGTGTTTTCCGTCCCATATGAAGCCATGCCATCCTACCTGTAGATCATGTCCCTCGAGGGTTAATATTCTTTTATTAATAATTTTAATCCAATCTGTTACCCATTGTAATGATGCTGCTTGGTAATAAGTTTCCCATTCTGGGAGTCCAAAGCCCCCTTTCTCTTTATTCTGCTGTAAATATTTTAATTTAATTCTTGCCTTTTTTCCTGCCCAAATGAATTTAGATACCATTTTGTTTAGGTTGTCGAAATATTTTCTGTCTAATTTAATTGGTATCGTTTGGAACAAATATAATAATTTTGGTAGCACTGACATTTTAATCGTCGATATCCTCCCTGTTAGTGAAATAGGTAATTTTGTCCATTTTTCCAAGTCCTTTTCTATTTGTTTATTCAACTCTATATAGTTATCGTTCTTAATTGTTGTGCATTTAGCCGTTAATATTATTCCTAAGTATTTAATTTTTTTAACAGCTTGATTGCCCAATTTCTCTTCCAGCTCTTGAATTTGTTTATTTGGCAGATTTTTTGTTATTATTTTGGTTTTGTTTTTATTGATTTTTAAGCCTGCTACTTTCCCGAATTTGTTTATTTCCTCTATTAATTTTGGTCCCACCTCGATCGGATTTTCCATATTGAAGACCATGTCATCTGCAAAGGCTTGGAGTTTATACTCTTGTCCTCTAATTCTAAGTCCTTCAATACTTGGGTTTTGCCTAATTTGTTGTAGCAGCGTTTCTAATGTGAATATAAATAGCAAGGGGGACAGTGGGAATCCCTGTTGTACTCCTTTTTGGATATCGAATTTATCTGTTGTGTCTTGATTTATGATTATTTTGGCTGTTTGTTTTGAATATATGGCTCTAATCCAGTGGTTCCCAACCTTCCTAATACCGCGACCCACGCCCCGCCCCCGCGCCCCCACCGTGACCCACCCTGCCGCTGCCATTTGGGTTCTTTTACCCTCTGCGCATGCGCAAGGCGTGTTGCGCATGTGCAGATGGTAAAATAATCCAAATGGCGGCAGCGGGGTGGAGCGCGGTGGGGGCGCGGGTTGTGGGGCGCGATATGGCCAGGCTTGTGGCAGTGGGGGGGGGGAGCTGAGGATGCCGGGGTGACCCCTTGGAACTGGTCATTCGACCCCCAAAGGGGTCCCGACCCCCAGGTTAGGAACCGCTGCTCTAATCATCCTAATGTATTTGGGGCCGAAATTTGTAATCTCTAATTTTTTTATGAGAAAGTCCCAATTTAAATTATCAAATGCTTTTTGAGCATCGAGGAACATGAGAGCTACAGGTTTTCCTGAGTTTGCCTCATAGTATTCTAATATATTCATGATTGTTCTCGTGTTATTTCTGATGTTTCTATGTGGGAGGAAGCCATTTTGGTCGGGATGTATGTTTTTATTAATTACGTTTTTTAGTCTTTCTGCCATTATGGTCATGAAGATCTTATAATCCACGTTTAACAGCGAGATTGGCCTGAAGTTTTGTATTTTCTGTTTTTCTGCTTTATCTTTTGGAATTAATGATATTGTTGATTCTGCCCATGTTTTAGGGATTTCCCCTTTATTTAGTACTTCATTATATGTTACTAGCAATAGTTGTTTAATGGAGTTCTGTAGCTCTTTATAATATTTCGCTGGTATACCATCCGGTCCAGGTGTTTTATTGTTTTTTTATGGCTTTTTCTAGTTCTAGGGGTGTTATTTCTTCGTCTAGCATGTTTTTATCCAATTCTATTATTGGTATATCCTTTGCTTGTTGCAGGTAGGTTTGTATGTCCTCTTCCCTTATTTCCTCTTTTTTGTATAATTCCCTAAAATATTTAAGTATTATATCTTTTTTGTCCTCTAATATTGTCTTTACTTCGCCCTTCTCATCTTCTAATTGTTGTATGTGTCTTTCTTCCCTTTCCTTTCGTAGTTTGTAGGCTAACCACCTGCCTGGCTTATTGGCATTTTCAAAATAGTTTTGTTTTGCCATTTTAATTTTCTGTGCCACCTCCTCTTGTGTCGGTAAATTAATTCTATGTTTGATTAGAGCCTTTTCTTCTCTAATTTTTTCATTTAGTGGTTCCATTTGTTGTATATGTTCTAATTCTCCCATTTTCTTTTGCAATTCATTAATTTGTTTATTTTTGTTTTTGTTTCTCCTTATGGTGTATGTTGTGGTTAATCCTCTTATGTATGCTTTTGTGGTATCCCATAGGTTCTGGGTTGTAGTATCGTTATTCCAGTTTTCCTTCATAAAAAAGGCTAACTCTTTTTCCATGTAATTGATATAGTTCCTTTCTTTTAATATAGCCTGGTTCATAAACCATCTCTTATTTGTCTTTTTCCTCTCTTTTATTGTGAAAACTATAGGATTATGATCCGCCCATATATTTGGTTTTATTTCAATTTCTTGGATTTTATTCAGTATTTCTATGTCAGCCCAAACCATATCTATTCTCGACCAGGAGAGCAGCATTATTTTAGTCCCAAACTAGAAAGAACCCTGTTTTCACCAATCAGTTGGGCATCCAACTACAAGGGGAAGGGGGGGGGAGAATCTCATTTACTTAACAAGTTTTTTTAAAAGATAGTGCCCAATGGGTGAAAAAAATTTTACTCTGAAGGTCTGCCATGGAACGATTTTAAAAGCTATCTATAAAAAGTCATCTTGCACTGCAACAAGTAATCTTAATTATGTTTACCCGAGGCATATAAAATATTAGCAGTATTGAATAAAAGGTAGAATAAGCTAAGAGAAAAGAAATGCAATGAATAATTTTGTTATATTCTTCAGGTAATACTGCCACTAATATTAGTCAATTTGTTGGCAAACAAAGTTGATAAACTCTTTTGATTATCACTGAAATAATACAACATAGTAACCACCTAAAATGGTTATCCAAATATTCAGAATCAATTATATGCACTTCCATACGAGAAATTTTCTAGATACAACTTATTTTGATTTCAATTATAGAACACATTCTATGAAATATCATGCAACTCCAATTGGAGAACATATTATCTAAAGAAAACTGAGTATGACAGTTAAATCAAGCTTTTTATGATTGACCAACCTTGGAAAATTAAAAAAAAATCAAATGTAAATGAGTTCCTCCTGGTTGTGGTTGCTTATTTAAAGAAATAAAAATAATGATTTTTTTTTACATTTTTGAATATAAAAATAATGATTTTAATGGCCTATGCTAGTGAAGCCTGATCGGGATTGAGAATCAAAAACATTTGGAGAGACCTTGGTTGGGGATTCTGTTCACTAAGTAGATAGATGGTGTAGGAAGTTTTGTAATAACTGGACTGCTCTTTTACATCAAATAGGGAAAAAACATACTTTACTGTCTAATTACTTTGTAATTAGACTAAATCTAATCTAAATCTAATCTAAATACTTTGCAGTTAAACCTGTTTGCTAACCCTGATCCAGGAAACAAACAAACAAAAAACCCAATTACTTACTATTTTTTTCCTTTTGTGTCATCAACAAGACATGGCAGTGGAATTCTAAGAGCATTTGAAGTCTTGTATGAAATTCTCCCAATGTGGATCCTTCTATGAAAAGTTTCAGTGTATCGACCATAGATGCTAAATTAACTTCTTATCAGTTTCAAGAAGTTGGAATTGTAAGAGATAAATGAGCAGCAGAAAAATGAGAAAAACACATTATGGAAGCTGTTTAATGGTGATGATTTCCAATAAAGACATACCAACAAAACAAACACTCCTGCCTCCTATATTTCTTTAGTGCAAATATAACTTACATATAAATTACATTCAACTTCAAAACTATGATTGTTTCTCCTACAATCCCTCTGCCCGTAATGTCAAGAGTGGGTAAGAGAATTAGTTAATACAAATTCTTATTCAATTCAAAGGAGGCTAGGATTGGTTGAGGGGGGGGGGGAGAAAGGAACAATGGTACAATTAAATCACATTATTCACCTCAACTTGATTTGAATGAGTTATATTCAATCCACCATTGTAGTTACAAATATACAAACACAAACAATGGAATTCTTGTGTTATATTAATTTATCTCATTCATAGAGATGCATTGTCTTCACTGGGTAAAGTTAGCTCTCCAGGAGAGGCTTCTATTAGCAGCTTATTTCACTACATGAATATTTTGTTACCTTCAATTTTCTTCTCTGACTGTTCTTGTTGGCATTTTTCAACCATTTGATAGAGTGAAAACCAGTGCTTCATTGATTTTTCTGTGTACTGTTTCATTACATTGTCCAAACTGGCAGACCAACCACTGAAAACATGAGAGGAGAAAAAAAAGTAAAGTTTAATGCTTTATATGAAAGACCAGGTCCACACATGAAGGTTCAAATAAATTTATTTATGCTAAAAGACTATGCAGAGGAAACTTTTCAACAATGCTTAACTGGATAAGGGTCAAAGGCACTTAAGGGGAGGGGGGGGGGTTTGGACTTAGTTCTCTTGTGGCCATATCGGTATTCTAAGATAATCCCTGTTTTCACTCTGCTACCAGGTTCTGCCATCCCTTCTACAGTTTATCCTCAATAACAGTCATTTATTTATCCAACACTAAATGAAGACCTTTAAAAAAAAAGCCTTCAGGTTAATCAGAGTTTGGCAGAGCCCTATTGTCTGTTGTAAACAAATCTAGGCCTCTTCATTACTTTACTATGGTTATTGTTCTTTTACTATATTGCTTATTTTGCTTTATGGTAGGCCTTACTTAACAATTTATTTAGTGACTGTTCAAAATTACAATAGCACTAAACAAATAATATTTACGCTCAGTTCTTGAAGTTATGGCTATTAGCGTGCCCCTGCTGTCACATGATCTTTTATGACTTCAGGATGTGCACATACTGTCCTATGCGCACACTACGCAGGCCCTGCCACTCTGCACTCCACTGTCCTCAGCAACAAGATATGAAGCCACGTCCATCTCAGCTCACTCCAGTCCTGCAGTGAAAGCGCCAATTGTTTCAGCCCAGCCCCGTCCCATGCTGCAAAGACCCTGCTGCTCCATCTGCAGCTGCCCAGAACTCCAAGGTCCCTGTCACTCTACTATCCACTACCCTGATGAACTTCGCCCTCTTTTTGTTCCAACTGCCAATAAGGTGTAACCAGTCTGGCCTTCATGAGGCAACTGCTGGCTGCGCAAGGCCTTCTTCTTCCCTAGGCTGTGGGCAGGCTGAGGCAGCTGCGGCTCCGTGTCTTGATGCTGGGCTGGGATAGTTGCAGCTTTACACCATGATGCTCGGCTCAAAGGGCCAGGTTCGGCATGCCTTGTCAAGCAGTAAGAGGCATAAGATGGCAATGGTAATTAGAGGCGGCAGGGGTAGCAGAGCATAGGGTGCCTTAAGTAGTAGCCACTCGGCTGCCAGCAGCAGCCACACTTGGCCTGGCTGAACTCACTGCCGGGCTTAACAACCCACAAATCTCACTTAATGACAACAACTGAGGCTACCAGGATCACTGTCGCTAAGCGATGCAGTCACATTATGTCGTGTTTTGTGAATGCATTGCTTAGTAACAGAAATTCTGTCCCCAATTTCTTTAGTTATATACTATAATTACTATAGTTAACCCAGGACTACCTGTTTTTTCCTGTAACTTGTCCTAGGATGGCGTGATGGCGAACCTATGGCACACGTGCCACAGGTGGCATGCCGAGCCATATCAGAGGGCACGCGAGGCGTTGCCCTATGTCAGCTCCAGTGTAAATGCACGCGATGGCCAGCTGATTTTCGGCCTTGGGGAAGGCCATTTCGCCCTCTGGAGGGTTCAGGGAAGCTTCCTGAAGCCCCGAAGTGCAAAAAACGGCCCAACCGGAAGTTCGGAAAAATGCACTTCCGGTTTGCCATTGGGCTGTTTTTCGCACTCTGGAGGGTTCAGGGAAGTTTCCTGAAGCCCCGGAGTGCAAAAAACAGCCCAACGGGCAAACCGGAAGTGCGTTTTTCCAAACTTCCAGTTTGTCCATTTTGCCGTTTTTCACAGTCCCAGGCTTCAGTCCCAGGCATTGCGCATGCATGGGGGCATGTGCGCATGCGCAGGGGGCAGCGCGGGGGGTTGTGTGCATGCATGGGGGGGAGGGAATGGGTGTGGGCACATGCACGCACACTAGCACGCGCAGATACCCCCTTTTGGCCCGCAAACCAAAAAAGGTTCGCCATCACTGTCCTAGGATCTTTATAAGATAGGGGTCAACTATTCCTATTTAAATAAAGATATTAAAAAGGAAACTAACAGTACATACTTCAATTCTAGCTTTCGCCAATGAATGATCATCTGAGTGATGAGATCGAGATGTTTCCTCAGAGACACAGCCCGGCTAGCATTCTCTTCCCAATCCTACAAAACAAAGTGATACCTTTCAAGTAAATTGTAGAAGATGATAAAAAAACCATTCTTTGCACACTATCTGTACTAGCCTTTCTTAGTCAATTGCTTTCCAGTTGTTTGGAATTCTAACAGTGTCGGGAATGCATGAGAGAGGGGAACACTTTATACAGGTGGTCCTCATTTAGCAATTCGCTTCCTTTAGTGACCGTTCACTAAGTGTTGAAAAAAATAACTTTGTGATCAATGCCTGCACTTCTGACCTTCGCAGGTCTGTAAAGCAAAGAAAACTGAAATAAGATTATAAATACAGTTGTGCTTTTACTTAACAATTACTTTGCTCAGTGACCAAGTTGCCAGTATCAATTGTAGTTGCTAAATAAAGATTACCTTATTTAAATACAATCACACTTGTTTGATCCATCCTTTCTATATGGTAGCAGTGTGACCCCCATGAGCTTTAACTAGTGTACCTTGTTAATAAAATGCTGTCTGAATTAAAGGAGAGAGTTGTTTGGCTGTCTGCCTTCAAGGCACAGTCTAGGTGTCAAACTCGATTGCGTGTCACGTGACGTATCGTGACTTTTTTGCCTTTGCGGAGCTGGGGCTAGTCGTGGCCTGCATGTGACGCATCCAGCCCGCGGGCCACCAGTTTGACAGGCCTGGTTTACAAGGACCCTTGCAATCCTGGCAATCTTTATTCATGAATTTCAAGGTGAGGGGTAAGGATGGGCTTCTTTACATTTTTTTAGGACTGCTCCACCCAGGAGGCTGCTCTTTTTGGACTGTTATTTAGTTAGCTCTGCCAAAGGCAAAGTGAGTGGAATTATTTCAGCAACTCTTCATGCTAAGGTAATAGAAGAGGCAACTCTACCCTAATACGCTACCCTAATACTTGAACCGGCAAGTCTATTTCACAATGTGGCACAGAGCTCCTTTTCAATGTTACTATCATTCACTTTATTAGAAATTTGTTCTACTAAAAGTAGTCCTTCTTTAGTGACTGCAAAATGTTTACTAAGTAAACAAGAGAGAGACAAGCACAAAGATCACAGATTTCTGCTGCCTCATTCAGTAAAGTTTTCTCAAACAGTGACCTGCGCCTGACCTGTTCCCCCCCCCCTTTCTTCCCTCCTTGCAGGGCAGGGATATTGCTTTAAAAAAGCTACCTCTTCCCAAGCTGCTTTTGTCTGCAGCTTAGTGCTTACCTAAAAGTACTAACTGCAATTAAGAAGCTGAGCTCTGTGATCTTAATTAGATTAGAATTTGGGGGCTAGCTGCCTGAAACTGACAAGACCTTAATCAGTTTCATGATGAAGGCTTTTACAAGACCTTAATCAGTTTCATGTTGAAGGTTTTTTTTATTACTGTTGTATTTGTAAACAGTCAATACCTGTGGCAGTTGCTGAGCAAAGGCTACCTATACTATTAGAACAGCTTCTTACTTCTTACTAACTTTGTTACATATTCACTTATAATAGAAGATCTGACCTGAGACTTGGCTAGCAGAATTTCCAAGCCATTTAGAATCTTTGAAAGAGGGCTGGAGAGCGGAAATCCAGAAATTCTGTCCATCACCACCAAGAGCTGCAAATTGAAAAATAAAGATATTTCTGGCCCAGACTTTCCGAAGTGTGAAAATAATATTATAAAATAACTTACTGATATCTCTAGAAATGATAAAACATTTGTCAGTGATTTAATAGAAACGTAAAACTGTAAATGTAAATGCACTGTCAGCATTCGGCAAGTATTAATGATTGTATAATTCCTTTTAAAAAATTTTTTTTAAAATGTGCTTACCTGGACAAGTGCAGGATGTTCTGGCCAATCTTGCAATAGTGCCTTCACTTCTTTATGAAAATTTTTGAGCAGAACTTGACACTGTTGCATTTGCTGAATATTAGGATGGTGATAAAAGTCATAGGCCCCTTCGCTTTTCAAGGCAAGCTCTGAAGTTCCTTTTTCAAAAAGTGTGTTCTGCAATATTGTGCTAGCTAGAAGTTGGCTGCCATGAAGATTATCATTTATTTCTGAACCTAAGGTTGCAGAGACCAAGAAGGGGGGGAAGAGTGAAAGAAAATTCCAGTAATGAGCAACGAGGGAGAAAGTACAAGTGCCGGATGGCTTGTACAAACTATGGGAGCTCATTCCAAAGGGGGTCTGCACCACCAGAGCATGCACACTTTAAGAAGATGCAACTTTTTTCCATATTAAGTGGAAACCAAAATTACAGGTACTCCTCAAACTTATGACTACAATTGGAACTGGAATCCTGGCCATTGAATGAAGTGGACTTAAAAAGGTCTGTGCCAAAATCCAAGCAGGATTGTCAGCCCCAGAACAGAGAAACTTCAAAACCCCTTCCGTTCTGGAGTCGAAAATCCTGCTTGGATTTCAGCATGGACCTTTTTACCAGCTTCTCCGTTGGATTTTCTGGGGAAGTCAGCAGGGAAGATTACAAATGATCACATGATTGCAGGGACTTGACAACTGTTTGTAAGCGTGAACAGGTTGCCAAGCACCCAGATCACAATCACATGATTGTGGGAACACTGCAACAGTTGTAACTTCAGTAACAGATCTTCATCATAACTTCAAATGTTCACTAAATAAATAGTTGTAAGGACTATTTCTATTTTCTTGCCACAACTACATTGGCAGAATAGCTTTACTAAAATATGGTTAAAATAATGCAGTACAAATTATTGCATACAATACAAACAATACAAATTCTTGTTTAATGTACTATTTATTTGTGGCATGTCGGCCCCCTCTATTAAGATATTCATGAACTGGGAGAGCCATGTTAACAAGGTCCGCCAATGAATAGGCATAGCAACTAAGTCAGCCAATGGGAGCTAACCACTTCTGAGTCTGTGCAGAGAATCGAAACTGAATGCTTAAGCTTAAGGCTGGGTGTGTCTCCACTCTGCTCTCTGTCTCCACTCTGTACTCTTCCACTCTGAACTCAGCTGTAATGAAACTAACTCTCTTGCTTGTGTTTGCCTGTAACTGATTGAAGAAAAATTCTACTTGTGCTATTGTAAATATATATATTATTATGTTTACAAAGAAGATATTGAATCCAGCTGAATCAGTCATCTGTGTGAGCTTCTGGTTTTGATTTTTATACAACAAACTTTAATACCCTCCATTTCTCTGACAGCACCAGATAACTTACACATTAAGTTTCCTCCAGTGGTGAAATCCAATTTTTTTTACTACCGGTTCTATGGGTGTGGCTTGGTGGGCGTGACAGGAAGGCTACTGCAAAATCCCCATTCCCTCCCCACTCCAGGGGAAACATACTGCAAAATCCCCATTCCCTCCCCATTCCTGGGGGAAGGATATTGCAAAGTCATTCCCACCCCACTCTGGGGCCAGCCAGAGGTGGTATTTGCCGGTTCTCTGAACTAATCAAAATTTCCGCTACCGGTTCTCCAGAACCTGTCAGAACCTGCTGGATTTCACCCCTGGTTTCCTCTCATTTTATCCCAACAATAATCCTGTGAAAAAGTTTGTGGTAATGGTTCCCCAACATCACTCAGTGTATTTGAAGATCAGGTTGGTGCTTAAATCTAAAACTTCCAATTCCTGGCCAGCACTTCACATGACACTCAGTTTGTATCAGTGATCAGCATGCTCTACACAAATAGTTCATGTCCTGGAATCTTCTATAATTTTTCCTCCCCCCCCAAATATGCAAATTGGGGTTCTTAACAATGGACAAACCAAAGTGCCGTCTGAAAGAAAAGCTATTGGAATCTTGTACCTTGGGAAAAAAAATTCAGAGAAGCCTTACCAATCAAGGGATAAAAGTGGGCGATCAGGGAAACACCAGTCTGGTAGCAGGAAAGAAACAGGCTCAACTGAAGTTTACTTTGATTGGGTGGTATGTTTTGTTGATACCACAAGGTTCGGGCAAAGGAAAGACAAAATTGCTGGTGAACCATCATTACTGTTTTCATTGAGTGACGAGAAAGAAGAGTTTTTTCAGGGAGAGCTGCTTCTTCCAAAACAAATTCTGTTTCCATTTTCCCTTCAAGAGTTTCCTGAGCTGTAATATCTTCAAAGTCCTGTTAAGAGTTTTATTAAAAACATGTGTTTAATGCAAATTTATCACACCCATGTCTTAAGATGAGAAATTGACCATGCATATTGTATACTTCTATACAATTAGGTACATATACAAAATGGGACATTGTTTTATTTCCCATGCAGAAACAGAAGCACCACAATGACTTCTCATTAGCTGCCTGCCTACCTTTTCATGAAGGGGGAATTTCCTCCTGAATTCTCTCTCTTCCTCCTCCTCCTCACTCAGGCCACTTCCGTGGCTCTTGGTCTTATATCGATAAAGACTGTTCTTTTGTTCCTCTTCCTCTTGGGCCTGGCGCTCTTGCTCATCCCATTCATTTATAATTACCTATGAAGTAAGAACAAACAAATACAAAGTATACATATGTCTTGAGTTAAGGCATATGGTGGTACAAGGCCTTTTCATACAGTCGTTTGGGACAAATACATTGCAAGAAAACAACAACAACACCCCACCTCCCTATTTCTATGGGTATTCCCTTCCTTCATAGATGGAATGGTAAAAAAGGGAAGGTCTAGCAATATATTCCTCTAAAGGCCGGCAATTGCCCATGTGTGCGCTGCTCTTCCTCTGCGTAATCAGGGGTGGCCAAACTATGGTTCTTTGAGGACCTGTGGACTTCAACTCCCAGAATTCCTGAGCTAACCATGCATGGCTGGCTGGCTCAGGAATTCTGGGAGTTGAAGTCCACAGGTCCTCAAAGAACCATAGTTTGGCCACCCCTGGCATAGATACTGCCTTTTCAAATTATTTCTCTATGTGATGCGCGTGTGTGAAAGAGAGAGAATGCATGCAAACCTTCATTCCAATTTTTAAATCTTTTAAATTTTAATCCACCCTAATTTGTAAAACACATTTTAATGCACATATATTTTTAAAAAAACAGCTTACAATTGTTGTCTTTTGTTTACCAAATGCCCTCAGTCTCCACTATAACTTACATTTCGGAATAAATCCCTGAGAAAATTAAGATTATTTCCTAGGGTTCTAAAACCAAACAATGCTTAATATGTGCTGTGCTGCCCAGAGTCATTAGTTTGAAATGGCTGGCCGTATAAATTGTTTGGATGGATGAATGGATACATAGATGGATTGGACAAACACACAGACAGACAGACAGACAGACATTGTACCTGAAACAAATGCCTGAAAAGTATCAGAGACTTATGGTCCACTCCTCCCTTGGACAACGCATGGCACTGGAGATATAATAAAGCATTCACCAGCAGCTGTTCCTGGGTAACACACATCTTTTGTGCTTTCTCAGTCTCTTCAGCCATATATTTTAGAGATAACCTCTTCAAGCCATGAAGGATGTCCAGAGACCTCACAGAACACAGTGTATCTGCACGGGAGAGGTATGTGGGGAAAGTGCTACCAATGGAAGGGAACGAAAGCAGAGAGACAACAAGGCTTTCCAGTTTGGCTGGACTGACGAAACTGTCAAAGGTGGCCTTATGGACTTCAGAAGCTACCAGCCTCAGGCCGTGCTGCATCTGTAAAATGGCAGCTTGCAGAGGAACGACCGCATCGGGGAAGGCGGCATAGTTCTCTGCCAAATGTCTCCTGAACTGGTGGTGTGACTGCTGCCAAGCTGCTTCTTCACTTAGCACGTTCTGCACCCCCTGAGACTTGTCTGCCCGGAGAAGCTGCAGAAGGCGAGTCATGAGATCCTGGACTTTTGAAACCTGGGCAATGCTGCCAACGTATTGATGAACTTCTTGATATAAGGACTCAAACAAAGGAGTCTGGGGTCGAAAAGCTTGCTTTTGGTCAAGTCTGGCAATCTGATCTTTCAGCTTTTGGATTCTTTGGCATAACAACCTGAAAAAGGAGATGCATAAAGATTTAAACCCTCTTACCAATAGTACTATTAAGGCTACTCAGATAAAATTAAGTATTTCATTGCTATTATTCTTTTTTTTAATATGAAGAGCACAGACAATTCCTACAGTTTTCTAAAAAAACCTTTTTAAAATCAATACACCAGATAGAAGAGAATCATATGTAAGTGGCCTCTTCTCACAAATTTTCCCCCCTTTTATTCACCAATCAAATGACAATTTAAAGATCCCAGCAATATAAAAAGAATACTGACTCGAACCAAAGGCCAAATGGACTACTTCAGCCATTTACAATCATTCTTTTGAAGATGAAAATAAGATGAACATACAAAGTTCCAGAGTTGCATCATTCAGTTGTACTGAATCTCAACTGTACCTAATATGAGGGTGATCATAACTATTGAAGGGCTCCTCTTCAAGATCTTTCCCTGTACGTAACTGAGTAGACAATCTGTGAGTTTTCCATTCACATTCCAGATGATGCAGCTGAAAGCAGTAGAGAAAAATTGACTTGATTCAAATAGTACTTTACTATTGCTTCAATTAAAACAAAAACTATGATGATGTTATCAAGAATGTAGAGATGAGATAGGCATTTGCAAGTCTCCAATCTTTAACAAGACAATTGGGCACATCAGATAACCGAAATTATATCTAAAAACATTATGCTTCTAAATACAGGATCTGTTAAAGAAGAAGAGCTATTGGCTTCAAATTCTGCTAGTTTATATCAAATTGTACAGAACCTTCATCTGTTCCCACATTTTATGAGTGGCAATATTTCAAGTTTTGTATATTTATGCAAAACTTTATTCATCCTATATGGATAATTCTGCCCTTGTAATTACTCAAGTATTTTTTTTAGAAAATCAGTAAGTTCTTTATCCTTATTTCTGATAAGATTAATGTACTTGTATATTAAATGCTATGCTGCTTTTCTCTCTCTCCATATGATGGCAAGTTCCTCCTGTTGCCTTAACATCCATTTATTTATGTTATCTATTGCTACAGATTAGCCTCTTAACATTTTTAAATATCGCTGTCATTTAATACACCCAACTCGCTGCAAGGCAAGGAAACATGCATCAGCTCCAAGCACTCACCTCTTCTACTGCATATTTGAGTTTATATTTTCTTTTCACCGCAGGATCGAACATCGTCTGTGGAAGCCAAAGGTAGATTTGCAGAAGACCTAGATTTACCCAGAGGCTGCCTCGTTGAGCTGCTTCAGGCAAGTTATGGAGCCCTACTTCCTGTCCACAGAACTGCTGAACACAAGTCAGCCAGAGACAAAGGATCTGTTCGGGCATCATCTCCTGAGCACCAACATCCCGGACTACTTTGCAAATGTACTGAAGGGCCACCAAATCCTTTGAAAACACCTTGTTACAGTTTCTGAGATATTCCTCTTGCATCTCTACTGGAATCAAATCTTGAAGGGCCAGAAGTTGCTTATGTAACATTACATACTGAAACCTTGAATCTGTAAGCCTGAGAGAAGGAAAACAGAGTTATGAAAGAGTGAACAACAGGAGACATCCAAGAGACAAATCCAAGGGAAGAATCCACTGGTCTCCTGATAACAACAGAGGCAAGGGGCATCACCAAAACGTTAACCCCCTAAGACATATTTGGAGACTCTTCTTATTTTTAGATTAATGGTTGCTCTGAGGCAGGGGTGCTGAGATCTGGCCCACGGAGCCGACTTGGAAATATCAAAGGACTGGCCCGCGGTGCCTCTGCTCACCAAAATGGGCTGCAGGGGGCCTTTGGTAGTCGCCATGCGGCCAGTGTTCAGCCTCCACAGCCTCCTGCAGCACTCTGCCGGCCGAAAACGTTTGAGCCCCCCCTCCCCCGCAGCCCATTTTCGGACAGCAGAGTGCTGCAGGAGGCAGTGGAGCCTGAAAATGGGCCGCAGGGGGCCCCATGTGAGGCTCCCCACGCCCTGTTTGGCCGACAAAGTGCTGCAGGAGGCCATCCAGGCTGAAAACAAGTCGCAAGGGAGGGCACGCGAGGCCCCCCGCACCCTGTTTTGGCCAGCAGAGTGCTGCAGGAGGTGTCCGTCCCATCTCCCCCCCTCCCCTCGTGGAGAACTACAATGCTGATCCGGCCCTCAAAGAAATCCAGTTTGACACCCCTACTCTAAGGGATGAAGGATTTAAGGAACAAAATGAAGGAACGAAAATGAAGGAACAGTCTTTTTTAATACCTAAATTCAGCCACAGAAGAAAAAGCTGCATTGGTCCACAAAACTTTACTGATATCCTGAAGCTGCTCTGCTTTTTCCAGACATTCTCCCAAGGTCAGCCTGGAGGCTGACAGAATAGGAAGACCTGTTGTATCCCATTGGCTCCACTTGTTGCTGCTAGTTAGAATTTCAGAGAGGCACTTGGAGAAAACTGCTCGATTCAAAATACCCACACCCTAAATTAATAAAAATCAAAATGCAGATTTAAAACACTGATAATCATATAAAATTAGGAGGTTAAGTCCACAACCTTAAAACTAATTGTAATCAAGGAGAGCTAACATGCATGGCCAATACCCCAAATGTAGCAAATCCTCTTTGCCTCATACAGTAACTATTTCCTATGGAAGATAGTAACAAAACTGTAGTCAAGGAAACTGTTACAATAGAGGGAGGAAGGGAGGCTCTTCCTGATGTCCTAATCATCATTATAAACTGGAAAGAGGAGAGAGCATTATTTCATTGCATTCCCCATTTCTCCCATCAGTGGTTTTCACGGGCCAACTACACTGAAAAATCACTGGATATAAGAAAAAGGAACAGCAAGTTGTAGTAAGGATTATTGTTAGAAATGACTTTTGCACCCAATGATCAAGAGATAAATGGTGCATTGATTGATTAGAAGCACAAAATAGAAAAATAAGAGTCCTGAACATAACAGGTTTTAAAAATGACCCAGCTGTAAATATTTTTTTAAAAAATTAAGTGGATTCAAGTCTAACAAATACTGCAGCATCCAATGCAAGAAAGTGAGAACTCTTTTAATTCCTGTAAACTAGTAGCAAGCACATTCCTAATTTGAATCTTCCAGCATAAAAGTACCAATTATACACAATAAAATTTTAGTAAAGTATCTATCTGTAGAAAACTATTTAAATTAAAGGAACCACAAAAATCAGTCCAGTGGGCATGCTCAATAGGGACAGAATGAAATAGGGTAAAGCTTTCCCTGTCAGCCACGTCTGCCTCTAGGGGGCGATGCTCATCTCCGTTTCTTGGCTGAGGGAGCCAGGTTTGTCTGAAGACAATTTCCGTGGTCAGGTGGTCAGGCTATATGCAAAGGCGCATGGAATTAATGCTGTTACCTTCCCACCGAAGTGCTACCTAACCCTAACCCTATTTATTTACTTGCATTTGCATGCTTTCGAACTGCTAAGTGGGCAGGAGCTGGGGCAAGAAACAGGAGCTCACCCCGTTGCACGGAGCTTGGGTCTCGAACCCCAACTGTCAGGTCTCCAGCTGACAAACTCAGTGTCTTTAACTGCTGAGCCATTGCATCTCGGGATAGAATGACATGTAGAGAAAATTGTGAAATAGAATATTGGATGGGAGGGAAGATGGAGTCATCTACAAAAAAGGCACGGGTAACCCAATGTAAAAATACGTACAATATTTTGCAAATATTAAAAGAGACTAAGCAAGCTAAGCAATTCTTTATCTAAACTCTTGTTTGGTTATGATAACAAAGCTTGTCTAAGCTACTATTAAAATTAGCAAATTATTGCACGTATCCTTTTGAAAGAATAAACTGCTGTAATTTAACCACCCTTTTGAGAACGTTATAGTTTCCCACACAAACCTGGATAGAATTCATTAATGAGCTGGATATCATCTTCTCTTCCATAGAGAATGGCTGCCAGGACAGCCAACGCTCAGGACTTATAGTTACTGTACTGCTCCAGAAAGCCTGAAAAGCAGCAACAGCAAGTTCTGACCACAGAAGTGAAATTTCATCAGCAGAGATCTAAAATGAAAGATAAAAAGGCAAAGGTATTAAAGACTTCTAAAATCATGTGGGGCTTAAAAAAATTAATACTACAATCAATTGTGGAAAGTGTCTGAAAATGTTATTTTTTGGAGCAAGTGGGAGCTACCTGTGGATCACCAAGTATGTGCTCTTATATTTCATCATCTTTGAACACTGGCTGTATTAGGCAGATCTAATAGCCTAGAACAGTGATGGCGAACCTTTTTTGGCTCGCGTGCCAATAGGGTGTGAGCGTGTGCGCTAGCGCGCGCGCACATACCCACACCCATGCCCTCCCCCCGTGCATACGCACAATCCCTGCTCTTCCCCCTGCGCATGCGCACAACCCCCCATGCGCATGCGCACAAGCCTCACTGAAGCCTCCGGACTCCTGAAGCCTAGGGATGCCGAAAAATGGCCAAACGGACCAACTGGAAGTTCGGAAATTAACTTCCGGTTGGCCCGCTTGCCTGTTTTTCGCTGTCCCCAGGCTTCAGGAGGCTTCCCTAAAGCCTCCAGAATGCAAAAAACAGCCCAACGGGAAAACCAGAAGGTCGGAAAAACGGACTTCCGGTTGGCCCGTTGGGCCGTTTTTTGCACTCTGGAGGCTTCAGGGAAGCCTCCTGAAAGCGAAAACAGCCTTTGAAAACAGGTCAAAAATCAGCTGGCATGCTGGAGCTGACATAGGGCAACACCTTGCGTGCCCTCCGATATGCCACACGTGCCATAGGTTCACCATCACGGGCCTAGAATATCACAAACATCCAGAAAGTAATTTGTTGCCTCTATCTCCGGCCTAGACAGAATCTGGTATGGCTGTGGTGATATTTAAGGCAATTGTTGTGCTCACAATGATTCAAGCTTAAAGTTTGAAACTATGGTCCTTTACAAATAGGAAAATAAATCTATCTCACTTAAAGGACAAATACAGACAGGAAAAAAGAATCAGATGGGCTGTTTATGTACAAGTAGTTCTCATGTATGACCACAATTTCAGTCATAAATCAGGATAGTAATAAAGCATTCCCTATGGCAATGCCTGATTGTATAACCTTTCTAACGAACATGGCAATTGTTAAGCAAACGCCATAGTCATTAAGCAATCCCGTTATTCGTTATAGAGCGTTTTGTGTTGGAAACAAAAAACAAATGGTTTCTAGCAAAAACATCATAAATTGCAGTAAGCAGATGGTGGTGAGGTGGTTGCCCAAAATGTGGTAATATTTAGTTTGTTCGTTTTTTACTCTAAAATGAGTCTGATTAACACATTTCAAGCTTCCCTTTAGCTCCTATAAAAGAAAAGCAATTTCTCTACACAGTTAAGGAAGATGAAATAAATTAGTTTTGTGTTTGAATATCATGCAATCAATCATTAAAAAGGGGGGAGGAATTTATTCAGCTTTAAAGTGTTTTTTTTACCTTATAACAATCTAGTAGGTAATAAAGTCCTTGAAGTTGTTGAGAGGTAGCTGGTGTCAATTTAAGGCAAAAAGCAATAAAGGGCCTTATTTCTGAAACGGTGCTTAACTGATCACTGTTGCTATGCCTGAAAAAAATGAGAAAAACAGCTACTGAATCTTAGCTGTTTGTCCAAACACGCTCATACTAAAATACAGCAATAAGGAAAAAGGTAAAATCCAAAATAAAATTACTGAAATACAGCATATAAGTATATATTCAAGGCAATTTGTATGTTCAAAGTAGTTCAAACTGAGTAAATTTCAGAAAATTTGGCCATGAAATCAATTCTATACCATACAGTTCCTTACATTTCAGTTAACAGAATTTAAGCTTAAAAAAACTCTTATCTATTTATAAATCAAGCTTTTTTGTAGCAACAGTGGCCTATCAAAGCTTGTAACCATGGGTGATATTATTCTAGTGCGGGTACTCTTTGGGTTACAAACACCCGTTTAGCAACTGTACAAAGTTACAATTGTGCCGAATGAAGGGAATTTACAACCCATCTTCCAAGTTGCGGCTGTCCCTAGAATCACATGATCACAATTTAGTTATTTGGTAGCCATCTATTACTTATGACAATGTCCCCTGGTTATGTGATTGCCATTTCTAATGCTCCTTGCCAGCTTCCCACAAGCAAAGTCAATGGAGAAGCCAGTGGTTGCAAATTGCAATGATAAGTCTCCCTGCTGCTTCCCCCCCCCCCCCAAAAAGGTCCCAGGTGGCAGGGTGAGTTTAAGCTCTGAGCAGGTAGGGGATTGCCCGCTGGCCACTCCTGACAGGCCATGTCTTTGCCCCCCTGACCACCACACTGCAACATCCACTGGCACTTGTACAACAACACCCACCCTCACACCATGGTACCCACCCACATGCCTGTGCTCACTTTGCCTGTAGTACCATCCCCACACCTGCCCACATTTGCTCTGTAGCACCCACCTCCACATCTGCCAACACTTGCATCACAACACACACTCATCCACCCCGCCTGCCCATAGCACGCCCCCATACAAATGGTGTCACCCCACAGCGCAGCACAGTCCCACCACACAGCCATTCTCAAGCTCAGCTGCAGCATACACACCTGCACTCTGTAACACTCACTCGCCTGCCACCGTCCTTGTGAGCTGCCTAAGAAAAGGCATGTTGTGACTGGGACCTGCAACTTCCTGCTGGCTTCCCCATTGACTCTGCTTATTTGAAGCTGGCAAGAAGTTGCGAGTCATGGTGACATGATGTCCTTGCGTAATAACTCGTGATCCTTGCTTAACAATGGAAATAGGGACTACTCGGATTGCTATTTATTTATTTATTTATTTATTTATTTATTATTTATTTATTGCTTGTACTTGTATGCCGCTCAACTCAGCAGGGACTCTGAGCAGCTAAACAATGCAGTCACACGCATCACGGCTGCATCACTTAGCAACGGAAATTTTTTTCCAATTCCTGCTGTTAAGCAAGGATTACCTGTAAACAACTATTTTTTACTGAAGGACAGACTTTAATTGAATCCACAACTAGTTGGTCTCTGAATCAGAGAAAGAACAGAATGCCTGGGAGATTTTCTGCTACATATTTGTCATGGCTTTCTATGACACCTATGTAGTTTGGGTAGAGATAAGCTGTGAACACATGAGATAAAATGCTGAGACCAAATTCAGGCAGATGTGCTTTCCCTTTCATTGTATCATAAAAGTTTTGCACTGTGAATTTTTTTAAAAATGGAAAAAGCAAAAAAACCAATCCCTGACTACTCTCACAGTATCACAGAAGTGCTAAATGCAACATTTACACTCCAGACAATAAAACTGACCCTCACCTTTTTAAATAAACCTCAGCAATGCAATCACAGGTCAGCTTGTACTGCCACAACACAGCCAAATACTCCATTGCAGGCCACAGTTGTACCCTGTTACACAGCTGAGTTAACAAAGCAGGTTCCAGTTGCTGGCTTTCAGCAGACTTTTCTTCATGTAGGCTAATTAAAGCCCCTCCTTCTTTTAGCTTTGACTGCTGGAGATTCACCAATGTCTGAAATTCATCTGTAAGGAAAGAAGAAAAGAATTAATTAAAAACGGTGCAACAAGGACTTTCTCTTTTAAAAAAAATCTAAACAGAAAAGAATTTTTTGTATAAAAATAGTTTACATTGTTACAACACTTTTCTTGCAAGAGATGTATATTTCAGGACTAATTTACCTGAACAAAACTCTTTCAAATAACTGGCGCGGAAGACTAGGCCTTGAGCTTGAAGTAACACTGCTTTTATTTCCCACTCTGTGGTGACTGTTCTCAATATACAGATCTCTTTCTGCCACTGATCGTCTCCGAAGGGAGGCCTCAGCTCTGGGACATGAAGGGCTTTGGAGAGTCTCCTAAGCTGGACAGCGGTTTCCAAGATTCCTTTTTCCTGTACAAGTTGAGCGATAGTTAAAAATAATGTAAAAGAGTGGCAACTCTAGCCCAGCAATTTGAATTTTCCCCCATTTTTCAATTCAAAAAAAAATCCCACGTTATTTAGGCTGAATTTGTGCATGAAGGGGGAAGAAAGAGAAGAGGGATTCTGTACACATGGATTATAAATGATAGAAGTCAACCCCCCCATAATTAAAAAACCCCCATAATTAAAAAATTGCTGCATGTATATGATTTCAACAGAGTATAGAAGGAACTTTCTGCTTGTGTCACTGGAACTGAAGAGGGAAATGGGGCCCGTGCTGGGGATGGGGAATCCATGATCTTCTAGAAAGGATACTAAACTCCCACCAACCTGTGGGTCTGTGACAACTCACAGCAGCCAGGTGGGCGGGGCTGGGTAGGCGTGGCTATGTGGTTGCAGCCGGCTCGATGCAACTGGGTGGGCGTGGCTAGCTCGACACCGCTCACACCGCTCAGGTACAGCCAAGTGGACATGGCTGGGTAGGCATGGCCAGGTAGGTGCAGCTGGGTCGGCATGGAACAAGTCACACTGGCTAACTCGATGTGGGAAAACTCAGTGCCTCACAAGCTCGCCTCCCCAAACTGCCAGCAGCTTGGGTGCACACGCACACGCACACACATACACACCACATTCCAAGTTTGGGGACTTTTATCCACAAAGGAAGGAGAGGTCCTTCTTCCCAAGCCCAGGCATGATTGGCAGCTTGCCAGTTCAGATGTGGATGAAAGTCTCCACGCTTGGAATGGTGTGTTTGTGTGTGCGTGTTCGCATGCGCTCAGTATGCCAAAGGAGACATTCTTCTTCCAATCCCAGACATCCAAGCATTGATGTTTCCCTGTCTGGTGCCCCCTCAAATCTTTCAGCTCAGATTGATGTAATTGAGGGTCCTTGGTGCTGTCTGAGCTTGATTGTTTTCTTGCAGACATTTCATTACTCAAACTAGGTAATATCATCAGCTCTAGCCCTAGGTCATTGGGTAATGAAACGCCTGCTGGGAAATGTTATTTAAGTTTCTATAACAACGTAATATACTGTATTTTTTGGATTATAAGACGCACCGGAGTATAAGACGCACCAAGATTTTGAAGAGGTAACCCCCCCAAAAAAAACAAAAAAAAAGTTTTTGCCCTCCCCAGGATCACTCTACAGGCCTCCCAAACCCTCTGCACATCCCATTTTTGTGAAAAACGGGACGCGCGGGGCGGGGTTTTTGGAGGCCAAAAATGGCTGTATTCAGTGTATAAGATGCACCTCTTTTAGGGGGGGGGAAAGTGCATCTTATAGTCCGAAAAATATGGTAGTTTTTAAAGGTTGCTTTTAAAAATATATGTGGTTAGTTAAAAATACGTACAAATACATACCTTGAAGGGAAGAGGTTTTCCCAAAGCCTTCTGTAACTTTTTAATGCTGGTAGAAATACTCTCTGGATTAGAAAGAGAAGTCTGCATTTGCTGTGATACAGACTGAATTTCTTTGGCCAACCTTAAAATGGAACAAACAAATATTTATGCAAATACTTCAGAGGGGAAGACTGATTGTTAAATTATCCATGGCTGTTCTGTATCAACCTTCACCAACTTGGTTGAGAATCCTAAAAATGAATGTCTAACAAGTTGGGAAAGGCTAATACCGTATGTGCCGGCGTATAAGACGACTGGGCGTATAAGACGACCCCCAATTTTTCCAATTAAAATATAGAGTTTGGGATATACTCACCGTATAAGTCTACCCCTCCTACCATCTTTCTTTTTCTTTCTGTCTTCCTTCCTTCCTAACATCTCTTTCTTTCTGTCTTTCTTTCTTTCTTTTTCTTTCTTTTTTCTGTCTGTTTTCCTTCTTTCCTAACTTCTTTCTTTCTTTCTGTCTGTCTGTCTTCTTTCTTCTTCTTTCTTTCCTTCCTTCCTTCTTTCTTTCTTCCATCTTCCTTCCTTCCTAACATCTTTCTTTTTCTTTCTTTCTGTCTTCCTTCCTTTCTTCCCAACTTCTTTTCTTTCTTTCTTTCTTTCTTTCTTTCTTTCTTTCTTTCTTTCTTTCTTTCTTTCTTTCTTTCTTTCTTTCTTTCTTTCTTTCTTTCTTTCTTTCTTTCTGTCTTCTTCCTTCCTTCCTTCCTTCCTTCCTTCCTTCCTTCCTTCCTTCCTTCCTTCCTTCCTTCCTTCCTTCCTTCTGTCTTTCTCCCTGCAGGAGGAAGAAGGAACCTCTGTTGCCGTCTCCCGCGGGGCTGCAGCCACCCGACTGAGTCCCCGACCACGGCGGCATCCCTGCTGTTCTCCGGCTGAAGGAGCCCTGGAGCGCCGACGCCGCCCTGCATTTCGGTCTTTTCGGTCTTGCCCGGCAGCCTGCTGGGAAGGCTATGACGCATCGGAGGGAAGGAGCTGCTATTGCCGTTCCGGCGTGTTTCCCCGGTCACTGGCTGCACCGGGGAGCCCGCGTCCTTGTCAACATTGCAGACGCTGCACATGCGGAAGGCACCACGGAGCAGAGGCGCCTGGCGAGTGAGGCAAGTGGCGGCATCGGGGGCAGGCTCCTGCCCGCGTCTCCCGCCCGCCCGCCTCTCATTCTTTTAAATGCTAAGGCAAGAGGCGGGCGGGAGACGCAGGCAGGAGCCTTCCCCCAATACCGCCACTTGCCTCACTCGCCAGGCGCCTCTGCTCCGTGGTGCCTTCCGCGCGTGCAGCGTCTGCAATGTTGACAAGGACGCGGGCTCCCCGGTGCAGCCAGTGACCAGGGAAACACGCCGGAACGGCAATAGCAGCTCCTTCCCTCCCATGCGTCGCAGCCTTCCCAGCAGGCTGCCGGGCAAGACCGAAAAGACCGAAATGCAGGGCGGCGTCGGCGCTCCAGGGCTCCTTCGGCCGCTTGGCCGGAGAACAGCAGGGATGCCGCCGCGGCCGTTTTTGAGGGCCCCCCCGCTCGGAAGTTTTAGTACCCGGCGTATAAGACGACCCCCGACTTTTGAGGAGTTTTTTAAGGGGTAAAAAGTCGTCTTATACGCCGGCACATACGGTATATTTATGCGGTGGCCTATAATGAGTTTATGAATAGGACACTGGCAGAAAGTGCACGGACAGGCAAATTTGCATTTAAAAGCACCTAAGCCATAAACGAGACAACCATACTTTTGCCTAGCATGTTGTGCAAATCCAATTCATTCAGCTAACTTTATGTCTTAATTTGTTATGTGAATCCACCAAATGGAATCCAACAAATGGATAATTACATAAACCCACATTCAATTAACCAGGGGTATAGGGCTTCATCTGAACACAGCCTAGTGCAGTGATGGTGAACCTTTTTTCCTCTCAGGTGCCCAAAGCGTGCATGCATGCACTATCACGCACATGCGTGTGCCAAGACACATAATTCAATGCCCCCCCTGCACATGCACGTGTGACCTGCCCCGTGCTGCCCCGTGCATGCGCGCACGGCCCCCCTCCCCCATTTCCCAACTTCCAGTAGGCTGGTTTTTCGCCCTCCCCAGGCTCCAGAGGCCCGTGATGGCGAACCTATGCGCGCTGGAGCTGAGCTAGGGCAACGGCTCGCTTGCTGGCAGAAATGGCTCCGCGTGCCACCTGTGGCACGCGTACCATAGGTTCGCCATCACGGGCCTAGTGGAAAGGAAGATTATTGAAAAAGCTAAATAGTACTGTGGAAAATTACAAAATAGACGTACTTTTGCTGTTCATATCCGCTCAGAAGCTGAGGTATTCTGCTGATTAAATGTTTCACAACCCAGTGCCAGTGGAGAGACAAGAGCATCAAGCCAGGCGAATCCAAAACCACAGTTTCAGATGTTGACCAAAACCTGTCACGCCACAATAAGCTATGTAGAATCTAGAAGCAAGTCAGGGAGAATATGTTCTTTAAACGTAGTAGGGGCTCAGATGAAGAATTACCATTTTCTTATCAGAAAATATCAATTTCTTGTTTTGAAGATGATAAGAGGAGAAAGCAGCCTTCCGTGTCTATTCCCCTCGTATTCTATGCTACTCTCAGGAAGAACATTTCCAGTTATGAAGGAGAGACAAAGGCAATCTCTATGGTCCTAATGAGACCCTAGATGAAAGTCTTACCTTCCAAGCTTATGACAAAGATATAAGGTAGTTCTCAACTTTAAAAGTCAATTTGGACCAGAATTTTTGTCACTAAGCGATGCATACAAGACACACAATATGGAGGCGGTTTAAATCAATCATAAACTCATGTCTGCAGCAATACAAGCCTCAGGACTGCAGGGAGGCTTCCCATGCACACAGGGAGCTGCAGCAGAGGGATGTAAGAGCCACATGCGGCTCCAGAGCTGCGGGTTGCTGACCCCTGCCCTAGACCATCCTTCTCAAAGGTTTATTCTATAACACTCATTAATATTGATGCTTTCTAGCAAAAATCTGTTTAAGCCAGTGGCCCCCAACCTTTTGGGCACCAGGAACTGGTTCTGTGGAGAGAGGTTTTTCCATGGACTGGAGGGGACGTGGTTTTGTGTGCTGCCTGCATCCCATGGATGGGCTTCGCTTGTTTGAGCGGACCGGTTGCTGGCATGTTGCAAATTGTTGCCGGTCTACGGACCGGGGGTTGGGGACCTCTGATTTAAGCAAGTATCTAAAAAAAATACTATGGGTAAATCTGCTGAAGTGTTGGGGAGATAATATGGGGACCAGAATGAAAACCAAGATAGTACTTATAGCTCATGGGTTATAAAATATCTATATTGCCTACTTACTTCATATAATTTCTCATCAGACACAGCAACTTGTGTAGATTTCACCCAGTGCAGTACGAAAGCATCCCAAAGTTCAAAAAAGGCAGCAAGGTGGGCCACAATAGCATGTGGAAGTGAGCTGTGGGTGCCAGGATCTTTTAAGTTCAAAAGATAAAATTAAACCAAAGAAAATATGTACCAATATCTAGTACAGGTTGCATTAACAGTACGTTATTCAATCCATAAGTAGCAGTTAATGAAACACGGAAGATGTCTGCAACCTATTCTTCTGAATTTTTTGCAGAAAATTAATATGGTTTATAAATGTGCTATTCTTTTTCTCAGAAAATTACTAAATGTAAGCTTGAGCTGTACAATCAGAGGCAGCAAATGCAACCACCACTGCTCCCCACCACAGCTTAGATGCATTCCCTAGAGATCTTCAAAAGTTGCCACCAAACTGTAATTTTAAATCTGGTAAGAGGAAAATTAATGGATAAACGAAGAGAAATCCTATGAACTGCATTTAATTATTTCAGCTTAAATTAAGCCATTTTTCCCCCTGGGCCTATCCATTAAGCCCATCAGTCCTCAGTCTGAAAGAGTCTGCATCAATTCAGGAGACTTTGGCCTAGAGGTGGAGCTCTTGCCTCACAATCAGGAGGTTGTGAGTTCGATCCTAGGTAGAGGCAGATGTAGGGTCTCCTGCTTGGGCAGGGGGTTGGACTAGATGACCTGCAAGGTCCCGTCCAACTCTGTTAATCTGTTAACAAGGTGAAACTCCTGAATTCCCAATGGACTAAAATGAGAATATGCCAACTTGATGCTTTGTGAATTTTGGACAACTCATACAAGTCTCTGCCAAGATTAGGTATTAAGAAAATTGTGCTTCAAACATCTGAAAAGTAGCAACTTGCATGTTTTTTCCTTGACAGGTTCAAGAACTATGCCACACTGTATCAAATGTTGGTTCAAAAAACAACCACCACCCTTAGATATGGAATTTTATAAAGTTAAATCTACTTGCAACTATAGCTTCTTTACTAATTTCATTCATTATGATTAAAAGAAATGTTAAGTTAATGAATTTTCACTTATTAAAAGCAGAAGCATAATGTGTACCTTTATAGAACTCTACAGATACCCTCAAAGCACTAGTCCTGGGTTTTTTTGTGTTAATCAAACTTCTTTCGACATAACTCTTTCTCTCCCGGTTCAGAAACAGGATTGCCCTGTAATTACAACACAATACACAACAAATGTCATTGAAATAATTGGAGTAGGAAACAGCCCACAAAATACATTTTATTATGATATCAATGTTGCACCAATATAATGCCAAATGTTCTAAGATACCACTACAATAAAATGAACCATGCCAACCAATTTATAATTTTTAGAAGGCAACAGGAGATTAGAAATGGGAGGATATTATTCTTTATGTGATAATGAAAAGCGATTTATGAATTTTGGAGGATTTATTTTAAAACAGGAACATGTATTCCCTCATAAATGATGTGAGGGATTCAAAAAAAAAAGCAATAGAACCCTATATTATTAAAAGTATGAGAATATGGAAAACTGATTATAGGGGTTTTTAAACCCCCCCCCCTCTCTCACACACACACCCCTGGTAATGGCAAGCTTTTAACTCTTCTAATAAAAAAAAAAGTACTCATACAATTAAACTCACCGATTTGAAAGTGATTTTAGAAGGATAAGCAGCTGATCTGAGTGTTCTATTTCTGTATCAAAATCGACGGAATTGTTAATCGTATCCAAGCACTGCATGTTCCATCTTGGATCCATAGGAATCACATGTTCATCTAAAAAGATAAATGACCAATGAGAAGACTGGTTAGCTTATTTATGATCTCTCTAATTGATACTGTGAGGTAGACACTCTATTGAATGAGATATATGTCTGCAATTATATAGAGAAGTTAATTTTTTTTAAAACAAAACAGAAAACAAATGTATTTTACCTGACATTCAATTACTTCTTATGCCTAGTGTCAAAAGAAAGAAGTTTTCCCAAAAATATTCTTGTTTATTTAGCTCAATTTATTCTTCACTCCCTTTTTTACCAGAATATTCAGAAAGTGATTATAAAGCTTTAAAAATCCCATTCCCGTTTCTTAGTCTTCATTATCTGAAAGCTTCAAGAGGAGAATACATACAAAATAGTGTGCAGGGGAAAGGAAATCGTCTTACCGGTCATATTTGGCTGCAGCATCTTTATTACATTGCTAATTCCACTTGAGAGGGGGCTGAAGTAGAAATTATTCAGAGATGCAGCACCCGCTTCCAGCTGACTGTGTACAGAATCTGCAGAGTAGTAGTAAATTGTAAGCTTAGGTTGAGATCAAGCCCACCAACTTCAGTCTGAGGTTTGAGTACAATATGTGCTTCTATATACAGGTGGTCCTCGTCTTAACAACAGTTCGTTTAGTGACCGTTCAAAGTTACAACGGCCCTGAAAAAAGTGACGTATGACCGTTTTTCAGAGTTTCAACCTTGGCCACGTGATCAAAATTCAGACGCTTGGCAACTGGCTCATATACATGATGACAGCAGGGTCCCAGGGTCACGTGATCCCCTTTTGCGACCTTCTGACCAGCAAAGTCAATGGGGAAACCAGATTCACGTAACAACCGGGTTACTAATTTGAGAATTACAGTGATTCACTTAACAGTCGTGGTGAGAAAGGTCGTAAAATGGGGCAAAACTCACTTAACAAATGTCTCATTTAACAACAGAAATTTTGGCCTCCATTGTGGTTGTAAGTCGAGGACTACCTGTACGTGCAAGGGATGGGGTGTGTGTGTGTGTTAGGGGAGATTCGTTCTAACAGGAGAGCTTCAGAAAGCCACCCTAACTTGAAGCAGTTCTTCCTGCAAAGAGGAGAGTGTCAATCCTTCTTCCACAGAATGGAATCATAATGCTGTTTCACCACTATGTTAAATTCTTCTAAGTAATTCTTTTACTCAGAAAAGAATCATGCAGCATGTTTTCCTATTATACCGTTTCCAGAAAACTCCAATTCTGTACATGATTGACACCAAGAACACAGTTAAAATGCAAAATTTTAAAAAGAGCAGCTGTGACTCAGATTACTGGCTAAAACGTTTTGTGATGTAATGTGGGATGAAAATCTCTGATGAGCATAAAGGTGTGAACCCGTAAAACTGAGGACAACCAAAAAATATGCGCTTTTGGATACCTCTACAAATCAGATCAGAAGGAATTTGTACAGAAAGCCATCTCTGGAATCCACAATGGAGGAAGAAGAAATTGCAATATCTCTTTTAGTAATGGTATTTCACTATCATAGAAAGGATGAGAATCTCTCATGGCCTAAGGAACGTATTTTATTTTTATTATAACAATGTTAGCTTGTTTTTCGGCAGCTAATGTGCTGACATCATCAGGTGATTGGGTCTAGAAACTTTGAGGTGAGGTGAACTGGACTCTTGGGTAGTTCAGGGCTAAAGCAGATTTTGACTTTAAAGTGGGGGAGATGAGGGATTTTGCTGTTAAGGAAATGACAACAAATATTTAGTAATTGGGGAAGATGGAGAAAGATGCAGAAAGACCTCCTCTGTTTATGTTTATTCTGACTTTATAAACTTCCATTACATTTGAAAGGGGAAAGGGAGGAACGAGACAAGGAGATAGATATCTATTTTTTTTAATGGAAGCAGTTGATGCTTTATGTAGTGGCTGATCAGTAACACTGGAATCAACTGAATTCTGTACAAGCAGTCCTCATTTAGTGACTGCTCATAATTACGATGGTGATGAAAAAGTAACTTTGCACCATTGCTTTTACGACTTTCACAGGTCTATGAAGCAAAGAACAGCTGAAATAAGATCTTAAATATAGTTGTGGCTTCACTTAGTGACTATCTCATTTTAACAGCTGCCAATCCCAGCGGTGGTCACTGAATGTGGACTACTATGTTTGAAAAAGACAATGAATGCAAATGAGGCAGTTCCTGGAACAAAACCTTTGCCCGAGATGGAATGATTCAGAAAAAGAAGATAGCTTTCTTCACAATCTTTTGAATGAAAAGGCTGCATTTTTTTGCTGTTACCTGAAAATCTGCATTACGGAAGTTTTCAATTTTCACTCACTGAGTAGAGAGCTTAGGGGAAACTTAGGTACTGCCTTTTTGTCTGAAACTGTTCGCCTGCACTGGGGAGAAACAGCAGCAGCCTTGATATCCCTCTCAACTGTTAGAACCAAAGTGACTGGAGCTGCCAGCAGACATTCTGCACTGAAGAGCTGGGGAGACTCATAGCAGGAGCTTCCCCGACAGCTCACAATTTTCCTCTCATACATCTGACCTGCTGTGTTTTCTTTTCTGTGCTTATGTTAAAGAGAGGCTCTCTTGCTGGCGTTATGAGAAGGAAAGAGATAAAACACCAACTTTTCTTTTAGAAAAGCTCTGATAATACAAGCAAGGCAGGAAAAGTAAGAGCATTTTCTTTTGAGAAATTTTTTTAAAAAGGGATGCTTGAAAAGGAAACTCTTCCAAAGAATGGATTTTTTTTAAAAAAAAAAAAATTAGAAAGGAGAAAAAGTCAATTGTCTGGCTTGAACATTATGTTAAACCAGATTTATTTTGCCTGACTGTATTTGTCACAATATACTAATTCATTCCATTTGATAACTATTTTACCTGTTTGTTTTAGGCAGCAAACTATCAGGATAATATCCATCCATGCATCCATCCATGCATCCAGGTTGTCTTTCAGCACTACAAACATTACAATCAGCAGAAGGTAAGAGCTGATACTTACCAGGTATTTCGGCTAAATTCTTCTTTATCTGATTAAGCCATCCAACTCTCAGTGTCCAGTCCTGATTGGTGGATTTTTCTATGAATAACTTAACAGCTGTAGAAAGAACTTCTAAGTCATCCGCCCAGGACTCATTCATCTCTACTGCAGCAAATTTGAGACAGTCTGAATTTGCAGACCACATAATTTTCTCAAAGTCACGTATGTTAAGAGGAAGTGTCCTGAAACAAAAGTTTTGTTTTTATTAAAACAATGCAATACAAAGGATACATCATCATCATCATCTCTATATAAATGCCAAAGGTCTGGGAGAGATATTTCTCCTTAACAGTGGGTTCCTCCAATGGCACACTTTCCCATTGCAATTTTCCCCAATTTGATGGAGAAGATGGTACCCAAACCTCCAGAGCCAGTTGGGGGAATGCCCAGGAGGAGAAATCCTTTTGGTTAGTGATGAAGGAATAATGTCCAATGGGCAGGAATTACTGCATATAGCCAAATTAGGTATTACTTGATATTACATGGTTAGAAGCAAATAGGGCTTTCAACCCTATTGCATCAAGATTTGAGACCTAATCCTTAATTACATTTTGCATTCAAGCAAAATGCTTTAGTTACAATTAAGAAAGAGAAACCCTAATGAGAAATAATGTGTATACAGGGCTAAAAGTAGCCACGAGGAAGAATAAAACTATATGATTCCATTTGGTACAGATTTAATGTTGCTTTAAAAACTGAGCCGCATTTTCTATTAAGATGTAACTCATAATTCCCTAAGATTAAAAAAAATGCTCACCTTTGTGCTATTTCTTATCTTTGTTTCAGCTTGCTTTTCTTTCCTTTCTATTTTTCTTTTCTTTCTATTTGCTACTTGTTCAGTGGTATTCTTTAGGATTTTTAAATATATAGTTTTGGTTGAATTGTGTACAGGATTCAGAAGTTCTGGTGAACTTCTTTTTGAAGAAAAATTCCAGCTGGTTTCTATAGAGCAGGCATGTCCAACCTTAGCTACTTAGTTGGTTGGGAAATTCTGGGAACTGAAGTCCTCAAATCTTAAGATTGCCACGGTTGGACACTGTACACTGCTGTAGAGGAATTGGGGATGGGTTTTTTTCTCCTGAGCCAGCAAATGATCCTCAACCAGAATTAATTCATCTGGGAATGTTAACCCCAATTGCCAAATGAAACATTTCTTGCCCACCTGTTGCTTTTTAGGTTCAGTCTGTTCAGGCAATAGGCTAGGACTTGCCCATCACTATGAACTGTAGAAAGGAGAGAATCTTCAGCTGCAAACACAGCACTGCAGGCTGAATCTGGCCATAATCCCAAGGCAAGAAGAGAAGTGTCCTTTGTTTCATCTAACTCCAATGCTGAAACATGCTTCATTATCAAATCAAGCACAAGCTAACATATAAGGACACACACAAAAGATTGCAAAAGGGAAGGTTATACAAGACTTCCTGTATTATGAAGTATATAAAAAAGAAAAGTGATTTCATTGCACTCTGTGAAAATCAAGAGTTAGGTAACATTACTTTGGCACATACACAATTCCTCTGCAGGGTCCTTGGTGCTCTCTAAGCTTGGTTGTTTCTTGCAGATGCTCTAGCAAACCGCACTCCCTACTACCATGTTTCTCCAAAAAGGCGACCCACCTTGAAAAAAAGCCCTATCAATTAAGCCCCACCCACAAAATTAGCCCTAATTAAGACCACGCCCACCCCAAGATGCAGGGGGTGGGGCGAGGCACACATGTAAAAAATAAGCTAGGTTGGGGATGGGGGTGGTGGAGCTGCCCTACTTACCAGGCCTCGCACACTTCGACACCTGCCTTGTCTTCTTCTGCGGCCGCTTGCCGCCACTCGCATCGCCCTGGCCTCTGTTTCCCCTTTAGATGCCTGCCGGAAGGCATCTGCAGCCGATAACAGAGCTCCGGATTGATCCAGAGCTCTATTATCGGCTGCAGAGGGCTTTCCAAAAGAAGTGGGCCAGCAGCGGACTCCTGCTGGGTGGGGCTGTCAGTGCCACCGCTGCAAAGTGAGTCAATAATTAGAACCCTCCCCCCCAAAAAAGGCCTAGCCATTTTTTCGGGGGTCAAAAGAAAATAACACCTGGCCTTCTTTTTGGAGAAACATGGTATCACGGATGTTGTTACCTAGTCTGGTAATGAAACATCTGCAAGACGACAATCAAGCTTGCAAAATCACACCCCACTTCCCCTTTGCAGTCATATTATCGCATTCTGATTGCTTGGCAAGCTGGTCACGCTTATTACTGGTTGCCAATATATGATCAGTATTTGCAGTCTTGCTGTTTGCTCTCTGCTGGCTTCCCCAGAAAGTCAATGGGTAAGCTGGCGGGGAAGTTTACAAGCTGCTCAGTGGTGGGTTATAAACATTTTTGCTACCGGTTTGCACGTGCATGCGCATGACACTTCTGCGCAGGTGGGCAGAGCCTCCCGCCACTGGCGCTACCGGTCCTAAGAACCAGTCCAAACCGGGAGCAACCCACCGCTGAAGCTGCTGCTTGCCAAAAAGATTCTTTGGGGTGAGGGTGTTAAATGAAAGAATTCTATGTCAAAGATTTTCAGCTCTATGCAAGCAGGCATGGAGCTGAAATCCTTCATGTCTGCTTGCATGAAGCTAAACTCCCTTCGCAGGGAACTCTTTCAGCCAGCCCCCAGAGATGAAGAACTGAAATCCAAGCAGGATTTTCAGCTCCTGAGCAAAGACAGTCCAGTAAGGTAAGAAGGGCAGGTGCTTCGAGGGGGGATGGCATGGGGAAGATGTAGGCCACATAACAGTGTTTCTCCACTCGGGCTGAAAATCCTGCTTGGATTTTGGCAGGGAGGATTTACAGCTCCTGAGTAGAGAGACACAGCCTCTACCGGGTCTCCTTCACCTTCCCTGAAGCGCCTCACACTCATTACCTAGGACTTCGTCCACTTAACAATCTTAAGATCACTTAACAACTACAACCAGAAGTGCTGAGATTGCAGTAGTTGAGTAAACCAGTCATGTGACCTCTTATTTAATGACTGCTTCGCTTCAACGATTGAGATTCCAGTCTCAATAGTGGTTGTAACTCAAGAATTACCCCTATTATTATTCAGTTTGAGAACCCAATAATGCATTATAGATTTAATATTTTAGAAGAGTTAGACAGAGTAAGTCAATTTCTTAGATTCTAAGAAGAAATAGGGATACCTTCATGAAATACATTTTTAAATACTCAGCTGACCTGATTCTTACTGCGCCAGTCTTAAAAGTCTAGTACATTTTAAGATGGATTCAAGTTATTCTAAGAATTTTTGGATGCTACCTACTTTGGGATAAATTTTGAATAAAAAACAGGTTCTGCTTTCTTGGCGAATATCTGTGCTTTGTTATTGGATCCATTTTTGTCAGGTGCCTCAGTGTATGAGAGTTAATGTTGGTAAAAACATGGAATTCATTGTAAACGAGTAAATTCTTTGTTTTTCTTCTACAAACCAGATTATATCTGAAAGCAGACTACCTTTTTGTCTTTTGGGGACTGCTGTGCAGATGCATAAACCTCCCAACATGCTTTATAGAAACTCTTTGCTAAACCAAGTCCTCGGTGCAACCGCTGCACAATCAGTGTGGCAGTGTGGATCAGAGTTGAAAGACTGTATGAGGAACCTGAAAAGCAAAACGACACCATCCAGTGAGCATGTATGCATTTGAGGAATATTTGCATTAAACATTTAGAGAATTGTAACTATTTATTGTCGAAATCGTAAATTACATGTTTTTTTCTTTTTTCTTTGTTGCATTGTTTTTTACTTTTTCTTTTAAAGCACTTTTCATGGGGTTTCTTTTCCCTTTTCTTTGCAAATGTATTTCTATCATAATTATCTTCATGTTTTGTTCATCTTTTTCTTTTTTGTTACTGTTTTAAAAGCAATATAAACAAATATATGTTTCATTTCTGAACAGCAAAATAAGTAACTTGATTATGTGCTATTAAGTTGGTTTTGATTCTTTTAACAACCGCCACATAGCTAGATTTTCTCCAGGAGGATCTGTTCCCCAAACTGGTTAATTCTTCCAATGTTGTGCCCATTGCCGCTGCTGGTTGTCCTTTTCTTCTCTTTCCTTCCATCTTTTCCAGCATTATAAACAAAACTTTGAGCCTGGTTATTTACACTAAAGTGAAAACTCTGCATTGATTAAAAGCTTATGCAATGCGCTTCACATACTGGCCCTTTTAAAGAACCCACAAACATATGGGTGTCAAACTGGCGGCCCGGATGCGTCATGCGCAGGCCACGCCTACCCAGCTTCGCAAATAGGAAAAATGTCGTGAAACGTCACGTGATGGCAACGTGATGCCACGAGTTTGACACCCGTGCTCCAACATATCTAAAGAAAAGAAATTTATCCATCCTCTGTCAAGTTACAATATGCGCATCTCACCTGCTAAAGTTTCCTTGGCTTCTGTGTGCACAGCTATGAGCGTATCACATATGCCATTTCCCAACAGCCCCAGGCCATGCAACAGCAGCTTCACATCATGAGGATCCAATGGATTTTCATGTGTATCTCCTGGAATATAGACTTCAACGCCACGATTCCGCATGGCTCGGGATATTTCCCCGTGTGAGGGATCCATTGAAAGAAAAAGTCTATTAACAAGAGCAGAACATCCAGCATCTTATTTTGCTGCTAAAACAGAGTGGGAGACGCAGTAGGAAAAGAGACAACTCAAGAACTTTGTAAGACACATACCCATGATGCTTAGTAAAGGGAGCCTCCGCAGTAGTTTTCTAAATCACTCCTCCCACCAATCCAAAATGCTTGTATACATGATGAGTTTGATACTACAGGTTAAGCTATACCCCCATCGTTGCTTAATGTAAAACAGGAAATTATTTTATTTCCATTTGGGTCATTATTTAAGATTTTATGACCTAACAGCAGTTTTCTGCTCCAATTTTAGTAACAGAACCTACAGCGTCCTTCTTCTAGCCTTGTGCCTTAACTACTAGACCAAATTGACTTTTCTGTTCCGTTTCTGTGCTTGTGAATGATAAAAGATCTCTAATGAAAATGAACGTCTGTGCACTTCCAAGATGAATGAAACCCAACTCTATATCTAATTTCAAAGGGACATTTATAAAAGATAGGAATTATTAATTCAAAAGACATTTCTACAAATGCTCAGAGGTACAGTACCTGAAATTCGGGTGAGGAACAACACTGGGAGTTACTCCATCTGTCACTCCTCTTTCACTCAAGGTCAGGACTCCTCCAGGTTCAAGCAGAGCATTCAAGCGGTCCAATACAGAAGGGCTGCAAGTTAAAAAGGGAAACCACAGCAACCTCAGTTAAGTTATGAAATGAATTCAAAACAAATTCATGAGGAAACAATATAGATCTTTTATTTTTAAGAATCAGAAATCAGTTACCATTTTTAATCATTTATCAGCTTATTCACTGATGAATTTTATTACTCTATATGCATAATCTCTATATGAAATAATCACATGTGCCTTGGAGGAATAAGATCCCATCTATCTAGCAAGACATTTGTGATGTTGTGAATGAGCATCTTACTTCAACAATTTGTACATATGTGCCAGTTTGCATTATACAGGAATAACAGGGGTGTGAGCAAATATAAAATATAGTTTCAGGTTTTTTTTTCTATAAAATGCAAGACAGATGTGAGATCAAATGTGCTGAATAATCTGGTATCAAGGATCTTTTGAGGCAAAACAGATTAAGCCCCATATGAATCATTATCTAAATTGCACCAGAAATGGAGAGGTTGAGATCAGGAAAACAGCAGCAAACCTATTATCTTTCTCTTTATTTACATAGGGACTCAGTTCAAATTCTTCTAGGTCTTTAATTTAACTAGCCTGGGTCAGAGACAATTAATTAAGTCACAGTTCAGCATTATGACAAAAAAGACCCAGCACCATTTTATTGTGGGTTTTCCCCCCCTGAAATAAAAATATTGTTAAGAACTGGATTTATGTTATACAACAATATTAAGAAAGTCTTTATGATACATCAGATGTGTAGTTGACATTCTCTGCTTTTTTTTACGGTAGTAGGTAAAAACAAAACTGTAATTCCTATAGTAATTTTACCTGCAGAAGTTTACATTGTCCATTAGAAGCCAGTCTCCAGCCTCTAAAGCCTGAACTAACATCCCATCAACCCATTCGAAAGTCCCATGGTTATGGCTATTCATAAATTGAACTACTTGCAACTTGAAGTGCCGAAACTCTTCTACAAGTGTTGAAAATCCTAGGATGAGAGTGGCCAAAAAAAGGTTTCAATATTTCTGTGCACCAAGAAGCTGGCCTTCAACATTTTCAAACATTAGCCCTGAAAACTGTTGATCACCAGAAAAAACAATACACACATTTTGGTTAACCAATCGTTCTTATTTTCATTTGAATTTGTAATTGCTAGGAAGTTGAATTGAAAACATAGAGTAATGACTTTAGGAAAGTATATTGTCCTTCAAAACAGCAATAGTTGCAGTAAAGCAGCAAATTTGGCTCCTCAAATAAATAAATGCTCAAAACAAGTAAACAAAATGCATGCGCTTGCGTGCGCGCGCACACACAATTATAAATTATATATTCATATTATATATTTAAAAAGGCTTTGACTTTCCTGCATACCTGACTTTGAAAATGAGCTGATCTTGGTATTGAGTCTCTGGACTAGCACAAGCACACCTTCCAATTTATTCACCAATTCAATGGTTATATTTTGATTCCCTTCCCCAAGAGATTTGGGTTTGAAATTAAGAATGAAATTGCTCCAGGCACGCAAGACAACTTCAGCATCCTCCGGGGACATGGTATTGAGCAGGAGACTGTCTCTTAAAAGGGTGCTGACAACATTCTCTACCTTTTCCAGTAAGAATTTCCACGGGCGAATGATGTCAACCTACAGAAGATATTAATACATCAGTCACAGTTGCATTCCATTGCCATATTACAACTGGAGTTCAACTACTTATTCTGAATGAATGCTCTGTCTTCAAACAGAACTAACATGACAATATGCAGTTAAGGAAGTAGCTGGCCTTATTAGTTAGCACGGACAAGGTTAAAGAAAAACTTAAGGTGGGACAGCTACTGTTCAGGTTTTCTTTGGTGGCCAACTTTCCCATCTTCCTTACAGATTAATGTTAAGATGATTGTGGGGTCCTTGAAGCTCTTTATGCTTGGTTGTTTTCTTGCAGATGTTCTCTTACCCAACTAGGTAATATTACCAGTGCGCTGATGTGTAGCACTGATAATGCTACCTAGTTGGATAATGAAACTTTGTAAGAAAACAACCAAATCCAGGGAGCACCGAGGACCCCACCATTCAACGGTATTCTTGTCAATTGTAAGCTGATGGTTAGAATGTGGGAGGCTATTCGTTTTGGTGGAAACTACACAGCCACCCAAGCTACCAAAGACATGAACCCAGATTTCTCTGTGGGGGAAAAAAAGAGACTTAGGAAATCAATATAAGATTCCCTTGAGCTGGTAACATGAAACTTCAACAAATGTTTTTTGCCATCAGGAAACTGCTATTGATTGAGTAAAATAGTTTCAAGAATTGCTCCCATCACTACTGTCCCAGCCAATAAAGAAAGGAGGAAAGTTGATTTAAGCCACCTATATAGGCAGAGTCAGCAATAAAGATGACAATTCTAGCCTCCTACTCCTCCTAAGCAAAACGTTATCTAGTTTTTGGGACCACGGGGGCTTTTAAAACTTGCAGAAGGCCATTGAGCCGTGGTGGCACAGTGGTTAGAATGCAGTACTGCAGGCTACTTCTGCTGATTGCCGGCTGCCAGCAGTTTGGCCAATTTGAGTCTCACCAGGCTGAAGGTTGACTCTGCCTTCCATCCTTCCGAGGTTGGTAAAATGAGGACCCAGATTGTTGGGGGCAATATGCTGACTCTGTAAACTGCTTAGAGAGGGCTGTAAAGCACTGTGAAGTGGTATATAAGTCTAAGTGCTATTGGTATTCTCTGCTCCCTCCCCCAAATTTTGGCACAGCGCATACTAGCCATGCCCCTGGATCATCTAGCAGGCTGTCTACCCCCACAATTTTAAAAAAATACCTGTTCCTTCTCTATTCACACATACTATGGAACCTCTATTTATCCTATGTTTTAAAAAAATGAATAAGAACTACAAAAAATAGAGAGTAAACACTTACTTGCTCAAATCCACCCAACAGCTCTATAGTATCCATAGAACTGTTCATTGGCATAATTTTTAACTCATGTCCTGTTAGATATGCCAGTAATTGAAGCAGGCTGGTCTTGCCAGCAGCAGCTGGGCCCACCAAGATTACCATCCAGCTCATATGTACACATTTCATGATGGCTTCCAGGGGCTGTAGTGAATGGTGGAGAAGTGACAGATTTCTGCCTGGAGGCGGGACATAATTGGCGCGGGAGAGGACTGAGTAGCCAACCTTCGGGAAAAACAAAAACAGCATTACTTTCATATGTAAACAGGGAGAAATAGAAGGGTAAACAAAATACTACAATAATAATAGTCTTTATTTCCTTTTACCTGAATGTCATAAGGTGTGATGTAGAATTGCCTACTTCCTGTATAGGGGTTACAATTCTGCCCAAAAATGTCCTTGAACAGAGACACTACCTAAATAGATTAAAAAAAAGAAGCAACCAAATCACATTCATATTGAATAATACATTAATAATGAATAATGATTAATGTTCATTCCTCCCCTGCAATCTTCCTAGGAACTATTACAGAATGCCTTTATCCTGGTGCAGACATTTAAAATCACCTGATTCAAGGTAAGCTGTCCTATTTTTAACACTTGAGGCTGTTCATTGCCAGACATTCTACAACTCAAGAGAGTAAAATTAGATTATGCTCATCTGAGACTAGTGTATGAAGTGTAACTGGCACAGAATTGTGAATACTTTTAAATGATGATTTTTAAGGAACTAAGGAGTTGCATAATCTGTAAATTATTCACTCAAGTCGTAACTCAGATAAATTGCCAAAGCTTGGATTACACCTCAATCAAGCAATCATCAGATGAAGTTTTGGAAACTCTATGATCCAAGTGAACATATGCTTGCATATATACAAAGAAAGACATCTACGTATGTATGCAATTTTTCCTTTCGCTAGGAGTAGGCAGCTTGGAAACCTCAAAAAGTTTTACTTCTTTATTCACGTTATATCCCACCAACCTACTAAAGTAATTACTTTTTTTTAAAAAAACCCCAAAGCTGGAATATAAAGATCTTCCCTGTTCTTCAAGGCCATATTCTATACTCATTACAGAGACTCTCAGTATAATCTGCAAGAGGCTGAACCTCAGTCTCCAAGTCCAGTTTCCTTTTTTACCAATACTACTTCTATCTCATCTAGATTTAATTTCAACTGATTCTCCCCAGAGTAAATTTAGGCAATAATGAATGAAGGCTAACAATTATCTATTTCTGTGGACTTCAATGGCAAAGGGCTCTAAAATTAATTATCACCAATGTATTGATGGCATCTAGCTCTAAAGCTCTGGATGACTTTCCCCAACAGCATTCATATAGGTATTGAACAGCATCTCTCATAAGACAGAACCATAAAAAACACCAAATAGCAAGGGCTTTCTTAGTAAGATTCAGATCTCAGTTTCAAGTTAATATTAACCATTCTACCTAGGAATCCCGGCTCCAATAGTGAGCACCAGCTTGAGAAATAGATGCTGTAAGTGCACAGGGTTCTTTCTATTATAATGTATACCCAATGCACCAAAATATAAAGTTAAACTCAAGCTTTGGGGGGAAAAGGATGTCTTAACAGAAATCATTTTAAATTATACAATTGAACACAGTATGACAAATTCAGATATACAAGACATTAAAGCAAAATCCTAAAATAAGAAAATAAATTCTCTCTGCTCTTTACCATTTCTCTGTCTGTTTTTGTTCTCATTCTTTCTCCGTAGATCAAAAACATGTGTTTGCCAGGGTCATAAGTCCCAGGTGACTGGCCTATAAGCATTAGCTGACACCATCGGAAAAGGTCACGCAAGTTAAATTCCCAAGGTGCACCTTTATGTCCCCACTTCTTCTCCATTGTAATTTCTTGATCAATCTAAATAAAAGTACCAATTCAAAGGATTACAAATACCAATATGATTCAGAACGTAAAACTGTATTAGAAGGCCATACCCCTGCATTACATTTAACACATAAATAATCTCAATTTATAATCTTATTATTCACCCTTTGAGCCATGGTGGCGCAGTGGTTAAAATGCAGTATTGCAGGCTAACTCTGCCCACAGCCAGGAGTTCAATCCTGTCCAGTTTAAGGTTGACTCAGATTTTCATCCCTCTGAGATCAGTAAAATGAGGATCCAGATTGTTGGGGGCCATTTGCTGACTCTGTAAACCGCTTAGAGGGCTGTGAAGCACTATGAAGCAGTATATAAGTCTAAGCGCTATTGCTATTTATCTTATCACAGTTTGAGGCATTATATTTACCTTGTTATTGAATTCAACCATCTTCTCAATTATTTCCTTGTCAATGGCTGGAAAAAGAGTATTCCCGATATATTCCATATCTGATGCAGAAAGTGGGTCTATATAAACCTGTGCCATTTTTAAGGGGGGGGAAGTATTATTATATACAGAAGACACATGTATTCTAAAGATATAATTGCTTTGGCAATGCTGAATTTAACAAAGACTTCCATCAATATATTTAAATAAAAATGACTTACTACAAAATCAGCAAAAATTTAGCATTCAAGTTTATCTAGATCAGCGGTTCTCAACCTGGGGGTCGAACGACCCTTTCACAGGGGTCAGGAGACTTCGCCCGGACGCCGCCATTCGGGGTTCTTTTACCCTCTGCGCATGCGCAGAACGCTTTGAGCATGTCCAGAGGGTAAAAGAACCCAAATGGCGACGGGGGTGGGGGTCACGGCGACGGGCGGGCGGCGGGGTGGGTCGTGGTGGGGGCACGGGGCGCGGCATTAGGAAGGTTGAGAACCACTGATCTAGATGGTGTAATTAAAATTCATTTTAAAAGAAATGTTAAAACAAAAGGGACAGTGGAAGAAATTATGAACTTGCCTGTGTGAATCTATTCAGAAATGACTTAGGTAATCCTTTTCTGCCACCTCCTTGCTTGTAGGGATTCTGACATCCGAAGATCTTTGTCTTCTTGTGTTGAACATGAAAACTCATCCCCAATTCAGGTACATAAATCTCTGCCCGGTGGTCAAAACAGGCATTCAGGCCTTCTAACACTGACTGAGAAGCCAAGTTCAGCTATTTAAGACATATCAACATAAAAAGGTTACATTCCCCTTCTTTTTCAAAAAAATAAAAATAAAAATTATACAATATGAATTTACTTTACTCTCTCTCAGCGCAACCCACCTCAAAGGGTTGTTGTTGTGGGAAAAACAGGAAGAGGAAGGAGTATTACGTGTTTGCCACCTTGAGTTACTTATAAAGTAATAAAAGAAGGATTAAAATAAAATGAAATAAAATCTTCCCACATTTTTACTTCATCCAAAACTTTTGCTTGGATCTCTGTAATTCAGTGACAATAATGTGGTGTGTATGCACCTGGATGCAGCAGTAATACCACTGCTGCATAGCTAACTGGCTCCCTGTAGGTTTCCAGCTGCAATGAAAAATGCTGGTTATCATTTTTAAAGCACTACATGGCATGGAATGAGGTAACTTGCAGGACCATTCATCTCCAATGGTTTCTGCCTGTCCTATTACATCTGGTGTGGGTGTGGGTGTGGGTGTGGGTGAATAATACTCCAGGTTCCTTCCATGTAGCAGTGTCACATGGTAGGATGATCTCCCCGCCTCCAGTGTTGGATAACAATATATGGGGAAAGACCATCACTCTACAAGAAAGGAAAAGAGATGATAGATATAGATAGATAGATAGATAGATAGATAGATAGATAGATAGATAGATAGATAGATAGATAGATAGATAGATAGATATTTCTATTTGTATGCCGCCCAACTCCTGAAGGACTCTGGGCGGCTTACAACAAATCGATAAAAAACAGCAATAAAATAAATTGATTAAAATACAATAAAAATTTACAAGAAAACATTTCACTCATTCCTATAATAAAAGGGGAAACCTTCAAAACTTACGCAATAGGTCATTTATCCCCACGCCTGCCGGAAGAGCCAGGTTTTAATGGCTTTCCGGAAGGCCAACAAGGTGGGGATGGTACGGATATCCGGGGGAAGTTGGTTCCAGACAGCCGGAGCCACCACAGAGAAGGCTCTCCCCTGCGGGCCCGCCAGCCTACATTGTCTAGCTGACGGGACCAGATAGATGGATGGATGGATGGATGGATGGATGGATGGATGGATGGATGGACAGACAGACGTAACCTGTACTCACTTCATCTAGTACAATCCAGTGTCCTGCTTTCAGTGCTGCAAGCAATGGTCCATCATGCCAGGCAAATTCCCCACCTTTGCCTCCTTCAACAGGCAGGTCTGTGCCAAACAAATCTGTTATATCCTGATAAACAAGAAAAGAGATGGCAAGCTTTACAAATATGAAATGGTGGCAATTAAAAAAAAAATCCATCCAGGCATGCAAAGTTTTGAGACAAACAAAAAATAATCAGTAATACTCTATTGTATTCACTGATTGAAAAAAAACACCTAGATTTTTTTTTTTTGCTATTGGAGCAAAAAAACAAAAATCTAGGTTTTTTTTTTCAATCAGTGAATACCATACACATATACAAATGCACCAGTATTCCAGTTTAGCTGACTTTGCATGTGTTGTCACAACATTTTGAAGTTTCTGGATATTGCAGCCAACACTTTGGGAGACTCCATGTACCTTGGCTGCAATGTCCAGAAACTTCAAAATGTTGTTACCAACTTGTAATTTTTAAGACTGCGATAATTAAAAGTTAGAGAGTAATTGTGCCAATTCCAATTAATTTTTAAAAAACTCAACGACTTGATTTTTATCCTGCCTTTATTACTTTTTAAGTAATTCTACTTGGAGAACATATTTAATAATCCTTCCTCTTATTTTCTTCACAATACTGTGAGGTTGGGCTAAGAGAGACAGTGATTGGCCCTAAGTCACCCAGCTGGCTTTCATGCCTAAAGCAGGATTAGAAATCCAGTCTTCTGGTTTCTAGGCCAGCACCATAGCCACTAGATCTGTGGTGGCAAACCTATGGCACGCGTGCCACAGGTGGCACGCGGAGCCATAGTTGAGGGCACGTGAGCATTGCCTACCGGCAAACCGGAAGTGCGGAAAAAACGCACTTCCGGTTTGCCGGTGAGCTGTTTTTTGCACTCCGGAGGGTTCAGGGAAGCTTCCTGAAGCCCCGGAATGCAAAAAACTACAAAACGGACAAACCGGAAGTGCGGAAAAAACGCACTTCCGGTTTGCCAGTGAGCTGTTTTTTGCACTCCGGAGGGTTCAGGGAAGCTCCCTGAAGCCCCGGAATGCAAAAAACGACGAAACGGACAAACCGGAAGTGCATTTTCCCAAACTTCTGGTTTGCCCGTTTCGTCGTTTTTTACCGTCCCAGGCTCCGGTAAGGCCTTTGCGTGGGTGTGTGTGTGTGTGCGCATGCGCAGGGGGCAGCATGGGGGGGGTGTTGTGCGCATGCGTGGGGGGGAGGGAATGGGTGTGGGCATGCGAGCGCACGCACACCCCCCCTTTTTGGCACGCGAACCTAAAAAGGTTCGCCATCACTGCACTAGATCAAATGAAAATGTTATGTCCTGATTTAATCCTCTACTTTGGGAATGTGATCCTTAGCATGCCACTCAAATGCTAGGGACAGTTTTGAGATGAAAAAAAAAAGTTGGGCAACTTTGCTGACCATCTGCAGTGCCTACAACCTTCTGGTAAAGAATATAAGAAGCACTGTTATATAGCCATAATGGTAAGTAAGGTTATCTGCAGCATACAATACTTGAGATATTTGGTTTCCCATTGAAAGCTCCTGCCTCACTCTTCACAGTAAATGCAATTTTGTTGTTGTTGTTGTTGTGGCATGACAGGATATTTAGGCTAAGATATGAAAAAAAAATAAAGCACCCTTGGCCTCAATGAGATTAATAATTGTATCATTATGATAATATAAGAATATTTCCAATAATTGCTTCTGAAAAGCTGAGCAGAGCACAGTGTCTATTGTGCATGTGAAAAGGAAACAGAAAACTCTGGGAAAATTGTGAAGATTAGATATTTTTCCCCCAGGAGTCAAAATATCAAAAATGCTACATAAAATCTGTCTCTAAAGCAGGAATATCATTCATTTACTTAACATGCTTTTAAGCTTCCTTCTTCAGTGAGTAGTATTTCAAGACTTAAGAGGAGTATTGAACTCTTGACATTTGTAAAAGTTTTTTTTTTGCATGGTCAGAAATGCCAAGCTGCACAACAGCCATCTACCTACTGTTTGTTCGGAGAGATTGATTCGACTGAGGCAATTTCCTGAAGCCTTGGCCAGGGCAGCCACTAAGCTCGTCTTCCCAACCCCTGGAGAGCCTTCCAAGAGAATAGGTTTGCTTAGCTGCAAGGCTCGCAACAACCGCTGTGCATTCATTGAAGTGGTCCCTGCGTTTAGAGCATAGTCCAACAGATTGTTCTTCTGGTAAAGTGGGCCTGCGGTAAAAACAAAGATTACAGACTAAAACAATGTCAAAGTAGCATATGGAAAACTCCTGTTCAATATTTCAAATAATCAATCATGCCCTTCTCTAGGATATTCCGTTTTATCCCTGATTTTTATTCCATTTGACCTTTTAGCTATATCCATTGAGAAAGCTCAGTTCTCAAGGGGCCAATTTTGGAGTTTCCTGTGACTTCCAAGATCTATTTCCTCTATTTAAGATTCCCTCACCTTATATGTGACTTGTAGTCATTAATTACATAAGCAACACTGAAATGCCTGAAAATCAAAGAATGCCTTTTATTACAGATAGGAGAATCAAATGTTTGAACATTCTCTTATTAACTCACCCATAACGCCATGCATATTGAAAACCAGCACACCAAAGAGAAAGGCTAAAAGCATTCTTCTTGACATTTTATCTTCTAATTTGCAGAGGGGATATATTTTTACATAGGGAATTGTGCAAATGTTCATCCGTTCGTTCGTTCATTTCTTATATTGCCTTTATTAGTTTATAGGTAATTCAGGATGGTGAACTTATATTATATTCCTTCCTCCCCCTATTTTTCCCACAACAACAACCTAGACCACTGAGAGGACCTTTCCACAATATTTTTCTCTATGTCTAAAGAAGAGCTTGTCATTTCGTACAGTCTGCTGTCAAATCAGTAAATTTGTAAAAACAGATTCTTGCCTCTTGGTATATAAAATGGATGGATCCCAACATAACTCTCCATCCAAGCCATTTCCCTTTCTCTTTCCAGATCATACATTCTCAGTTCAATCGTCTGATCATGGCTGAGTCGCACAATTTGGGAAATTTTTCTACACAAATAATCTAGACATTTTTCACGAGCCAGAGTGGTCGAACCAGAAGAACAGGACATTGTGCCTACATTAAGACAAGACAAAACATCAAAATAATGGAAATAGCGAAAGAGTTTATGCAACATTTTAAACTGACCATTACTGAAAAATATAAATGCTTTTTAAAACAAATCCTATACCTACAACTAAAATAGATTAATAGCAAACTTGTAAAAACCAAAACACTCAGCAATTTAAAATTATGATTATGTATCATTCATAAGAACAAGGAAACATGTGGACATATATGTCTTCGGTCAGGCAAAAGCATTTCAATATAGAAGCTCACCTAAGCTCCAATGGAAGTTTGTTCCACAAAGTGGGCAGGCAATACTAATGATGCCCACCTCTACTCTATTAATAACTTATGGTATTTCAATTTAGATCATCCAGATGATGTCTACTCTGAAGGATTTCCCCCCAGCACCCGACCTTCCAACCACCTCATTGATCTATTCATGACTGCGTGATACAGATCCACCCACCCACCCACCCACCTCCTTCCCTTGTATTCTGCACCTAGACACATTAAGCCACCACACTCACATAAAACTATACAATGATTCTGACACTATCCAGTATTCACACATCCACAAACATATCCCATGCATAATAATTTGTTCAATCTCGTCAGCCCTATTACCGTGTTTCCCTGAAAATAAGACCCTGTCTTATATTTTTCTGAAACCTGAAATAAGCACTTGGCCTTATTGCCATGAAATTAAAAACCCGATTGGGCTTATTATCAGGGGATGTCTTATTTTGGGGGAAACAGGGTAGTACATATACAGGTTGTCCTCGACTTATGACAATTGAGCCCAGAATTTATATTGCTAAGTAAGAAATTTCTTAAGTCAGTTTTGTCCCATTTTACGACTTTTCTTGCCACATTTGTTAAGTGAATCGCTTCCCCACTGACTCTGCTTGTCAGGTCGCAAAAGGGGAATCACATGACTCGGGGACACTGCAACCGTCATAAATGTGAGTCAGCTGTCAAGCATTCAAATGTAAATCACGTGACCATGGGCTTGCTACAACAGTTGTAAGTGTGGAAAACGTTCATAAAGCCACTTTTTTCAGTGCCTTTCTAACTTTGGTCACTAAACAAACCGTTGTAAGTCGAGGACTACCTGTACAGTAGTCCCAATTCACTAGTTTCAAGTTCAGAAAGTGTTCAACTAAGGCAGGCTGTCTCCACTGCTAAATCATTCTGCCATGAAGGAAAAGCCTGAAGGTTTACCTGAGCCAATGCCATCAATATATACAAGACATGCAGCATGGACAAAGGTCAGCACTGGAGAAACGCAAAAGAACTGGTCTTCCTCTGGACCATCCAGCAGTCTGTCTTGTGCCATAACATTCATGAAGTTGACCCAGGACAAAATATTCCGGATGCTGAGAATACAATTATGCCCAAACTCTTGATTACTCAGCCAATCTATGAAATCCATCATGAGTTTCGCTATATCCATTTCTGTGACAAGCAGGAAGGGAAAGGAGAAAATACAAAAATGAAATAAATACGCATAGGGAAAAGGGTATTTGTGATTATACTTCTAAAAAACACAAACCAATAACCAGAAAACTTTTCTAGGGAAGTTAATATGGAAAGACAAAAGATAAAAGGCTGAAAAGTTTAAATACCTATAAAATACAGTCAACTTATTTCTTAGCAAAAATGCAAGTGACTAGTCACTTGTTGAAAACTAGCTCCCTTAAGATTGGGGATTAAGCATTTACCTTCTTCATTTTTTGAGGATAGACAGAGTCCTGGATGAAGATTGTGGTTAACGATCTGTATTAAATCCTCACGGCTATTACTTTGCGGACACCATATTTCGGTAAACCTATTACGCAGGGCGGGCGATAACTGTAGGCAAGAAAATGTAGCTGAAGTTAGTCAGCATATCACAGCTATAGTTCATTAGCTTATTGTCAGAAAGACTCTTAAAAGACGTGATGGATTTTTTTTTTAATAGAGAAGGGATCAACATACTTAGTTGTTGGTTCTGACAACCATATCGGTATCACACATGCAATAAAGAATAAGCAATTCTTCAAACTGTAACATCACAGGTGTAATTGGCATGATGGCAATCGTAACAGAGAGCTAAACTGGTCCTCATTACCTCTTTCTTCCCAAAATCGCCCCCAGGATTCATTGTAGCTAAAATGCGAAATTTCTTTCCGGCAGTCAGCAGCTCAATTTCGCTGTCCTCGCTAGCCTTCTCTGCGATCACCAGTGTTTTTTCAGTTTCCAGGACGCTAGAAGAAAAACCCCAGAGGGATGGCTGAATTACTGTACTGCACTAGACACAGTGGAGAAATTTGTGGCACCTTAAAATTAACCAGCTAAATATGGTATACATTCAATATTTTTCCAAGTAACTATAAATCCTATCCCCTTGCTAATAAAACAAAACAAAATAAAACAAAAGCACAAGTCTAGTAAATAAGCAAGATTTGATCATCCTAACAATCAGAAGAAGCTGGAATGTGACTTTACAGTATTTAATCTGCATTAGTGATAAACTAAAGCAGAGGTCTTCAAGCTTGGCAACTTTAAGACTTGTGGACTTCAGCTCCCAGAATTCTCCAGCCAACTATGCTGGCTGGAGAATTCTGGGAGTTGAAGTCCACAAGTCTTAAAGTTGCCAAGTTTGGGGACCCCTGAACTAAAGCAAGATTGAAATGTCCCGTTTTCAGGTGCATACCTATTAAGTCTTTCTAGAACAGAATCGTCTGCTAATGAAATCTCATCCATGAGAAAAAAGGCGTCCTCTCTCATTGCTAGAACAAGGGCTCCGTCATGCCATTCAAAGAGCCTAGAACTGTCAACTTCATCCTATTGGGGGGGGGGGGGAAAGGAGATTTAACACAAACATTGTAGCTCTTTAAGTTCTTAGTTGTACTCAGCATCTTATAGCCAACTGACCTTGTCCTTTGAATGCTGTCTAACTGGCCGCAGTCCTCCCAGGAAGTCTGATGTCTCCATGTGCAAGTGGCAGTTCACAGAATACAACTTCTGTTTTGCTATAGCTGCAAAGATCTGACAAATAGTTGTTTTGCCACACCTGCATAGTAAAGTTGGTAAAGTCAATTGCATTAAGCTTATTCTCATCTTAGTGGTTGATAAGATGGCTAGTGGCCATTATGGTGGAGATTGAACGTCAAAATGAATAGCGCCACTTCATAGGGAAGAGCAGGGCACGAATGCAATGGGAGAAGGCACATCAGATTGTGAGCTGCAGGTTCTTAGGAGAATTCTTTTTTTTTTTACTACTATCTTAAATCTTATTTTTACAAGCCATTTCATGTTATTCCATTTTCAAAACACAAAAAAGCCATGCCGTCATTTTTTTATATTTGTGGTTGAAGTGCTTTAAAAGCCAATAAAAATAGAAATAAAATAAATCAAGAGCCACTGACAATTAGGGAACCTTCAGTTTCTCACATGCGGTCTTACGCTATGTGGCTCGGTTCAAAACTGAGATTAGCAAAGAAGAGAATAGTTTACCCTGTATCTCCAACCAGTAGTACGGGTTCACCAAACTCCAAAGCTCGACCTGCCAAGACTGCAAGTCTCCTCATTCCTTGAGTCCATACAATGTGGCTGAATTCCTCATCCATTCTAGGTAGCCCAGCAGCTGATGCAAAGGAGATTTAAACAGAAATAAACAGAGCAAGAAATGAAGGAATATCAACCAAGCATTAAATTATTCTAATAAATCCTGAATCTGACAGTAAAATATTAATTCCCATTTAGGAAAGTTATATTAAAATGTCCACTGTAATCACAATGATATTATCCATCCATAGCCCCAGTTATTAGAAAATTGAATTTCCCTTGTGACAAGATCACTGCTTTTCTTTTCAGTGACCGGTTATTAAATGCACCAAAGGAAGGGCAAAATTGTTATCTGCAACATTAGCCTATAGAAATTGCCTGGTGCTTTTCTTATAGCTTTGATTGTTTTTGGCTTCCATGTATGTATGTATGTATGTATGTATGTATGTATGTATGTATGTATGCCAAAAACAATCAATCAAAACAATATATGTATGTATGTATATATGTATGTATGTATGTATGTATGTATGTATGTATGTATATATGTATATTGTATATATACTGTATATATACTACTATATGTGCTAATATTCTAATATGCTCCAATATGTAATATTATTGGTTTGGTCTTGATTATTCAAATTATTGAATAATCAAGAATCAATTCTGCAAACTTACCTAGCTGTTTTTTCACATTTTCTTCAGAGAAAAGATACTGGGGATCCAGTTTTCTTTTAAAATATTTTTCAATGACTGTTTGAATAATATCCACTTCTTCATGCTTTCTGACTCTTCCTGCCAAAAGCATAAATCCTAAGAATAAAGAGACAAGGATAATGATTACTTAAAAAAAAAGAGTAGTGGTTAAGCTGCTGGCCTAGAAATCAGAAGACTGAGTTCTAGTCCTGCCTTGGCCATGAAAATCAGTTGAGTGACTTTGGGCCAGCCACTCTTTCTCAACCCAACCCATCTCAGAGAATTGTTATTGTGGGGGAAATTGGAAGGAGGAAGGAGAATTATGTATGTTTGCTGCCTGAAGTTTTAATAAAATAACAAAGGTGGGAGAAAAATGTAATAAATACACAATGGCTTTTGATATTTTGTTTACCAGATCTCTCTCTCTCTCTCTCTCTCTCTCTCTCACACACACACACACACACACACACACACAGATGATAGATAGATAGATAGATAGATAGATAGATAGATAGATAGATAGATAGATAGATTTGATTAAACTGAAAAGAGGAGGGAAGTCTCACCATCATTAGCTAAATGCTGAAGCCAGTCATAGTCTTTCACTGTCTGTTCTGTTAATCGGTACCTTTCTGCCCAGCGAAACAGGTCACGGAGAGTAATGAAGCCATGCTTGCCTGCAAACACTGATGAACCTCTGCGATAAGACTAAAGAAACCAACAAAGCAAGAGCTCTCTATCCAATATTGTATTATGTGCCCACAATCCTTTCTTCAGATGCCTTAGAGTACCTTATCCTTCCCCCCACATTCCCCAGATTGGCCTATTGGCTCAATTTAAAGGCCGCTTTTGCCCAGTATGTCTTAGCAGCTATTCACTGGAATTCTCATTATGGGCAATGAGGAACTCCCAAGCAAGATATAGATGGCCTGTATGAGATCAGTGAGAAACAGGTGCTCAAATGGGATTTTTGACCCTCTGCTAAAGGTTCTTTTTAATACGCTATCCTAGAGTAGGGATCCTCAACCCCCGGTCCATGGACTGGCACTGGTCTGGGGCATGCCAGAAACTGGGCCGTGCAAACAAGCAAAGCCCCATCCACGGGATGCAGGCAACAAGGAAAACCACGGTCCCTACGGTTTACGGAAAAAAACCTCTCCATGGAACTGGTCCCTGGTGCCCAAAAGTTTGGGGGCCTCTGTCCTAGAGGCTTACAAGAGTTATTGTATCTCCTACTACTCAGGAAAGGCAGAGATCATGTGATCTAGATAATAGCGCAAGCAGTTGTTTCCTTTGGTTTCATTCACTGGCTGAGCCCAAAATCAAATATCATTTGAGGGTGTCACAGAACAGGGAAAATGACAAGAAAATAAATCCCCCTCAAACTGGGCCTAGCACAAGCTGAAGCATACCAAACAAATGTGAAATGGGATGAGAGGGGAATCCCTTCCCTATGTAACCAAATTCATTTCTCATATTTGCATAAATGTCCATCAGACAACCGGATCCTCCTTGGAAAAGATATACTTCAAATTCAATTCAGCCTACTCTGTTTGCTTCCTCTTAAGAAAACAGAACAATAATTAGCAATAATAATAATTAGCAATACCTGTAGTTCCAGCATGACTTTGATCAATTTGCTACAGTAAGAAGGTGGAAGCTGGCATCTTTTGTGCAAAATGTTTTCCAATTCTGTACTGGGTAACTCATCAAAATGCAGCTCCACAAATCTATTTCTGAAGGCTCTAGATAAAACCTATAAAAAAGATTTTAATTGAAACAGTGCCTCCGGAACTCCTATCAGTAAAATAAAAATAAAGTTTGTTCCTTGTGTCTATCAACAATTGTTCAAAGAAGATCAGCAGTCATTTTTGTGCGTGAAAGATTTCAAATTCATGGTGAAATATCCATTCTATGGAAGTTAAGACAATGCACACCTTATATACGTGCTTCTTTTATGTTATAGCAAAAGAACAATAAATATACTCAGATTAAAGCATGTGTAACAACAACAACAACAACAACACAGTTGGAAGGGACCTTGGAGGTCTTCTAGTCCAACCCCCTGCTTAGGCAGGAAACCCTACACCACTTCAGACAAATGGTTATCCAATATCTCCTTAAAAACTTCCAGTGTTGGAGCATTCACAACTTCTGGAGGCAGGCTGTTCCACAGATTAATTGTTCTAACTGTCAGGAAATTTCTCCTTAGTTCTAAGTTGCTTCTCTCTCTCCTTTAGTTTCCACCCATTGCTTCTTGTTCTACCCTCAGCTATTGGAGAATAGCTTGACTCCCTCTTCTTTGTGGCAACCCCTGAGATATTAGAACACAGCTATCATGTCTCTCTTAGTCCTTCTTTTCATTAAACTAGACATACCCAGTTCCTGCAACTGTTCTTCATATGTTTTAGCCTCCAGTACCCTAATCATCTTTGTTGCTCTTCTCTGCACTCTTTCTAGTGTCTCGACATCCTTTTTACGTGTGTATGTATACATGTTTGATGTATACATACATATGTATGTATCCACCAAACTGTTAATAAACGTGGAAAGGAGCTGTCCAGAAATACAGACCTATGTTACAAATACTTATAGATCTGGCAGTTCTCTCAGATCAGGATTATGCTCTTGTCCATCACGCTTAATGGAGAAAATCACTTTCAGTTTTTCTGTCTGTGTTCTGTCTGTATCATACTGGTAGCGATTTCAGTGTTTAACTAGAGAAATGTATTTGCATACTTATTTATGATTACAGGCTTCTCTAAGCAATCATGGAATACCCCAATATATAATTGGAATTAAAACCACATACGTCAGATTAAAAAACCCAATAGATATACTGTATTTTGTAGAATCTTGCATCTTAAGAAATCTCAGCCATGTGTTCTAACTTCACAGTAGCTTCCAAATGAAAATGTGCCATGACAAGCAACTCAATTCATGTAACATTTACATTGGCATTCTTCAACCAGATATTGGAATAACTCTCATTGGCCAGTATATGTTAAAATGGTTACACAAATACCAGTAAAAATCTTTTCTCAGATACTTTCCAGCTATCCTCAACGTCAAGTCTGGTCTTATTAAGGTTTTACAAGCAGTGAAATAGAAACAGGATTGGCAGCAGTGCCTTTTATATGGTCTGTTCCCTTTGTTAACATATTTCAATATACTGTATTATTACTCTCATTCCTCAGCAACCTGTGGTCACAAAAATACCCAGACCTCACTTGGAAGGAATTTTAATATGTATATATTACATGCATGCATGCATACATATATGTAAGTATGCATATGTGTGTGTGTGTGTGTGTGTGTGTATGTATCAGGGGCGGGTTCCTCTTACCTGCCTACCGGTGTGCTGCGTGCGCATCATCACATTTTGCACGTGCGCTTGTTATGCGCGTGCGTCCCCTCGCTCTATTTTGCTTCCACGCATGCGCAGAAAGCAAAAAAAGGCCAAAAATTCAGAAAAAAAGATGGCGCAGCACGATGGGCCGGCGAAGATGGCACTGGAGCCGTCACGCACAAATTGCGCAATTGGCGGGCCGCTACCGGGACGACAGAGTGGACCGCACCGGTAGGAACCCACTACTGGTATGTATGTATGTATGTATGTATGTATGTATGTATGTATGTATGTATGTATGTATGTATGTATATACATGTGTGTGTGTGTCTATGCATACACACACATACATTTTCAGGGTATAAAATGCTAATTTGATCACCAAAGGGACAGCTATTGTCAAATGCTTGCTATTTATATGCAATTTATCATAGTAAGGACAGAAACATGAAGAAATAATGATCTTAGGACAGTCAACAAACCTTCCTGCCTCCATAGAGTCCCGGAGGATTCTGGGTTGCAAACAGCATGAATCGTGAATGAGCTTTGATGGTTTCTTGAGTCTCCGTAATGAACAGCTCCCTGTTGTCATCTAACAATCTGTTCAGGGCCTCTAAAACATCGGTAGGTGCCAAGTTCAGTTCATCTAAGATAATCCAGTATCCTTTTCGCATGGCATCAATGAGGACACCTTTAAAGTAATGACCAAACAGTATTTGTGTGTATTTTATTTACATTCTGCAGTGAGAAGCAGTGAAAAATCTTGGGGGGGGGGGGGGGACAAAGAATCAGAGTGGGAAGGGACTTTAGAAGACATCAAGTTCAACACCCTATCCAGTGCAGTATCCACTAGAGCAGTGTTTCTTAACCTCAGCAACTTTATGATAGGTGAACTTCAGCTCCCAGAATTCCCCATTCAGCATGCTGGCTGGGAAATTCTGGAATTTGAAGTCCACCCATCTTAAAAATTGCTTAGATTGAGAAACATTGGGCTAGAGTATCCACTGGAACACTTTGCCTCCATAATATAAGATGGTTCTTTCAGTAGCTTTTAGAGTTTGAAGGTTGTTTTTCTCCTTCCTGAAGAGTGAACAGGTATAAGTGTTAAGGTAGGTTGAATAATTCATACAGTACATTGTTGTCCTTTGAAGTTTTTTTAATCTTATCACTAATGGAGACCTGTTATCCACTCAGAGTCAGACATGCCTAGAGCAGCATATAAACCTGATATTAATCAGTCCATCAATCCTATGACAGATTGACTATTCACCTTGTTTCCAGCTGGCCAGTACAACAGAACTCATCATTTCATGCAGAGTTTGCTCTAGTGGGGATAGTAATTAAGAAATTCTTCCTGATGTATAGTCCAAAACTATTTCCTTATAAATTTTAATCTCCTAATTCTGGCCCTGCCTTCTAGGATCACAGAGAGTAAGTTCATTTTCCTCTTGCAGTTACTTTGCATACAAATCCAAATATCAGTTACTCTGTATAAACATAATAATTCACTTCAACAATTCATTAGTATTAACTAAACTACTCCACAGCCTGAGAGTAATTTTAACTGAACTCAATTGATTTTCTAATAATGACAAGAAAAGAAAAAAAAACTGTAACCCCCCCCCCCTCCCAAGACCTAAAAGTAGCATCTCCTGAATTTATAGTGGCTTATTTTTAAGTAGAAATGCACTTATACCCTTTTGAACTCACCTATCATATTATTGCCACTCTCTGGATTCTAACTACTGCTGCCTGCTGAAAAGCAACACACTGCTACTGGCTACCTTTAATTGCTGCAAGAGTACAACCAAGGAGAAATGAGCAAGCTGTTGCAGTGACACAACAGAAGCTCACTGGAAGCAACTTACTATTACCGTATTTTTCAGAGTATAAGACGCACCTTAGTTTTGGGGGAGGAAAATAGGGGGGGGGGAATCTACCTACCAGGTATTCATCTGGCTAGCGTCCTTAGTCTGTTCAGCTTCAACACATTATTTTATCCTCTGGTTAGGGCTGGTCAGAGGGAGTAGGAATGAAAACAAGCCTGCAAAGACTTAGGGCTGGAAAAAACCTTCTTTGGAGGAAATAGGAAGCTGGGAAGATCGTTAGCACCTCGTTAGGGCTGAAAAAAATGCTTTGAAAAAGCTACATTCCACGTATAAGACGCACCCAAATTTTCAGCCTCTTTTAGGGAGGAAAAAGGTGCGTCTTATACTCCGAAAAATACGGTAGTTGGTTGTGCAACACCCAAATAATCAGTATAAATCACTGATTTGATTTAATGAATTAACAACTATAAACAAAGGTTATTTGAATTACTAAACTAGATTGATGTGTCAAGTTTAATTTGAAAGAAATAGTTGCGCATGCCAATTTGTAAGCACTCAGTCTGATATATTGATCACACACTTGAAGATTCATTTCAAAGGGATACTTTTACTGAATCACTTTTGAACTGAATATTTGAAATGCGTATCTGCAAAATCCTTCATGTTCCCATTTTCCTTCCAGTCTAACAGCCAATTTGCAAGCCTATCTGCCAGCAGAATGCATTTTTTTTTCAGGAACAGGCCACTTCTAATAGAACAGAACAGTTCTCACTAAACATCAGCTACCATCCATGCTCTAAAAGTAATGATAAAGCAAAAACAACTTCCATAATCCTGTAGAGTACAACAGGGGTATAAATAATAATAGTACAAATAATAAGAGTTTTGCAATCTTTGAGATAACGTTCAATATAACCCTTGCTGAAAAAGAAAAGAATGGCCAAGAAATTTGCATAGCAGCCATAGTCCTACCTTCCTTAAAAATCAGCTTTCCAGATATATCTGATGTATAACAGCCTATATACTCCTGAATGTCAGTATGCTCATGATTATTAATCCGAACGCAGTGGTTTCCACTTGCAGCAGCCAACCATCGGATTAAACTGGTTTTACCAACGGAAGTATCTCCCTGAATCAGAACAGGGTATGTCCTTGAAGAATTAGCAAATCATAAAGTTAGAAATAAGATTTTACAGTGGCCAAGAACTTTATAGAAAAATTCCTCCATGTTTAATTGTTTTCACAGTCTTACTACATATGTTGCTTAAAGTAGCTTTCAAACAATGATTTAATGTTATTGCTACCAGCAAGATCTAAAGTTGATATCGAGAAACACGCTGCATTAAACAAAAGTCAGTGCTACTTTTATGTATCAAATTAAATGAAAACTATTTTCATAGAACAGAAAAGGGAAGAATTGAATCCAACCTACCCAGCTGATACAACTCGGACAATATCTTTGAGGTTAAGTTTGACTGAAGGTGTGAGAATGTAAGTCTCATCAATAGTAGGTTCGTTATCGCCACCTGAAATCCAGTATCCTTCTACTTTTATCATTTTGCCTCCTTTAGGCTCTGGTAAGGACTAAAATTGTGTCATAAAAGTATAATTAATTTAAGCTATCGACAGACCCTCTTAAAACATCATAGTGTTGCATTTCCCCCTTATGAGAACTACGTAACTTTTAGTCTAGCTACCTAGATATAATATAAATAATAAACTCAATTCACATCTGTTCTTCATTGGCCTATATAATGAAAAGATTACAAGAAAATCCAATAGAATAAAGCAAGATGTGATCAGTATGATTGCAAGATTAAAGCTCCACTGTAAGGCTATGAACAAAGCATAAAACACACTGCATTCTTATCTCAGAACAAAATGGCTCCCTTTGGAATTAAAAGAGATATTCAAAAACTTTTACAGCATCATGGTTCATCCCAGCAGTATAAAAGGTTTTGGGGTACTAGTCTCTTATGAATGCTATCGACACTCTAGCTATAGCAGCAAATTTTATCCACATCCTAATTTTTGTTTGCTATCAATACATACATTAAAAAATAATCTCTTTGGACAATTTTTCCATAGTTTGGAATCTTGCCTACATTTGTGGCTGAAGGTTTAAAAGGTATAATGAGGTATAATGAAGGTATAATGAGCTTATTTCACTTTCTGTAATAGACACTTGAAACAATATAAACAAAATGCCTCATTTTATCTTGAACTGCGACAAACACTGAAACAATGGTGCTTTATTCTGAAAAGTCAAAATGGGCTTTCAGAGCTCAGTGCATTTACTATGAGAAGATATTCTTCATTTCAACAGCAAAATATTAATTCTGATTATTTGAGGAATACTTGCCTGCTTTAGACTTTTTGTGTTTCCAAACAAAATATGCTGACATATGAGGTGCTGAACAACTGGGTAAGAGTTTCTATCAAGCTGAGTAAGAAAACCCAAGCAAAAGCCCTATAAGAAGCAAAAATTTAAAATGCATTATCTGTAGGTGTGGGAGGGGGATGTTCATAAAATTTTAAGTGTTAAGGTGAAAAAATATTGAATATTTTCCTATTACAGTTCTCAAAATTCAGGAACAAAGAAAGCAAGAATAATCACCTCATAAAGCGAGCGCTGGATATTGATGCATGGATTGGATGATGCAAACTTCAAAGCTCTACACAAGGTGCGAAGGCTATAATGAGGCTTACGGCCTGTCCCATCCACCAGTTTTGATTCACTCTCTTTTCTCACTGTCAGATAGAAGCTACAAATGAAAAGAAAGGAATAAATAAATTGGTTTCTCTGGGCTTGACATCAACATCTTCATTAAATTTGAAGTTGCCAAATGTTTCAGACTCACAGAAACAACATAAAACACAATAAAAACATCCAGGATAAAATAATATAACCCTTAATCAACCCCCCAAAAACCTTAATACAACAATCCTGAACAAAAACAGAGCCAAAAATTACAATACAAGGTTTCTGAATTGTTATAATTGTTGAAATAGGTACAAACAGTAAACAAATATACAGCATTTGACTTACGTGATGATCCCATGAACTATGTTTTTGCTCACATTTAGCCCTTTCAGATAATCCATTATAAGAATATATAAATCATCTTCATTCTGTAATTCTTCTATGTAGATTTCAGTAAACCTGTGAGGTGAAAAGTTCAAGGTACCGTCATGCCAAGTCATACTAATCTAAAACTCAAGACTAAACCCCAATCTGCCAATCATAGCATAAAAGTGTTACATGGTAATACAAGTTCTAACCTATCACAGAGGAACACAGCAATAGCAACAGCACTTAGACTTTTATACTGCTCCATACTGCTTTACAGCACTCTCTAAGTGGTTTTCAAATGTCAGCATATTGCCCCCAACAATCTAGATCCGTGGTGGCGAACCTATGGCACGCGTGCCAGAGGTGGCATGCGGAGCCATAGAAGCCGGCACGCGAGGGTTCCCACCGGCAAACCGGAAGTGCGAAAAAACACACTTCCGGTTTGCCGGTGTGCTGTTTTTTGCACTCCAGAGGGTTCAGGGAAGCTCCCTGAAGCTCCGGAATGCAAAAAACTACAAAACGGACAAACCGGAAGTGCACTTTTCCGCACTTACGGTTTGTCTGTTTTGTAGTTTTTTGCATTCCGGAGCCTTCAGGGAGCTTCCCTGAACCCTCCGGAGTGCAAAAAACAGCATACCGGCAAACCGGAAGTGCGTTTTTTCGCACTTCCGGTTTCGTCGTTCCAGGCTCCGGTAAGCCTTTGTGCGTGGGTGGGGGGGTGTGCGTATGTGCAGGGGGCAGCATGGGGGGGTGTTGTGCGCATGCGTGGGGGGGAGGGAATGGGTGTGGGCACGCGAGCGCGCGCGAGCGCGCCCCCCCTTTTTTGGCACGCGAGCCGAAAAAGGTTCGCCACCACTGATCTAGATCCTCATTTTACCAACCTCAGAAAGATGGAAGGCTGAGTCAACCTTAAGCCCGTCAGGATCGAACTCCAGACTATGGGCAGAGTTAGCTTGCAATACTGCATTCTAACCACTGCGCTCCTCAGCACAGCATGAGCATTCAGGTAGGGCACATTCCTGGATCGCATAATTTGCTTGTATATTATCTCAGATTCAATGGCAGTTGAAAGTGCCTAACACTGTACAACATGACTTTCATCAGAAACAATCCTTTGATAAACAGAGAAGTAACCAAAACCACTGTAACACAACTCCATATATACATACTAACAGTATTTAAATTACAATGGCAATTGAGACCGAAATTTCCATTGCTTAGTGATGGCAATCCCTGAAGTCCTGGATTGCCATTGTCAGCTGAATCCCACAGCTGTTAGGTGAGGCAAGTTCCTGCTAGCTTCCAAAACCAAAATCAGCGTGGAAACTGGCAGAAAATTACAAGCCCCAGGCAGGTTACAAGCAAGCCACTATGCAGGAAAGTGGCTGCTGCTGGGTGAAGAAGGGTATGAGGAGATTCCAATGGTGCAAGGGAGACGTAACAAGGATTTGGGGAGAGTGAGTGTAGGTTTGAGGCAGGCATGGCTAGGGTCAAAGAGAGCGTACAAGAGTGGCGCAATGAAGACTGGAGAGGGTGCACCATAGTCTGTGGAGATGTGCAAGACAAGGCATTGGCAAGAGTAGAAGAATCCTTGGCGTTCCCAGATTACAGCTATCTAAGTCAAGCCAACATTTGAGAAGCCCTGAATATCACAATAAGCTTTTATAAAATGTCAGCATTCACTTATATGTGTATTCGTTTTTGTGGAGAAAAAGATCCCAAACTATCTTCAATCAAATGTCAAAAGTTGAATAAAAACAATTCACCTCAATTGTATTGTTCAGGAAGTGGTATGGGCAGTTTTTACTGCTGCAAAAAGTCAAAGCGTTTGACTTTCTGCCGCAATAAAATTTAAATGTAATGTTTTTACAGCTAAAAGCCATTTTAAAATACAGAAGTGGAACGGTATCATTTGGGAGGGAAGGATTCGGATTTGTTTTCTATCCATTTTGGCAGAAACTTTTATTGAAAATTTTTACTGAAAGATTTGTGTTGAGCTTACAATGCTTTAAAATATTACTTCTCTTTTTCATTGAACAATGACAGGAAATCACACATTTTTTGCTGCTGAAAATGGGTGTTGTATTTTGGTGGTGGGGACTTACAGGGACCACAGAAAAAAAGCTGAGGACCCATGGAGCCCCACAAGCAATCCAGTCCAAGTGAGGTTACAAAGAGAACACAATGCACTGGAATTTCATTAGTCAAACTTGCTAAGCAACATGCAGCCCTTTTGCTGCTAAATAATGTTTAATTCTGAAGAGACAGTTCCATAACCTTAAATTTAATTCTACTGTCAAGTGCAGCCTGCTAAGTACTCAGTGGGGAAATCAAAGTGTAAGTATAGAATGTAATGCTTAACAAGCACTTGGCAGGCCACCATTAATGACATAATTCTTAAGAGTTCTCCTACTTGCCAGGCTAAATCAGAAAGTATGGCCTACGATGGATCAAATAAGCATAAAATTCACTCATATATAGCCATCCATCTGCTATGAAGCTTACTAGTAATGCTGACTTATCAGAAGATACACAACGGTGTTTTTTCCTTTATATTTCCCAAGGGATCACTATACAATTCTAGCCTTGCTCTGAATGTGATGACTCAAAACAAACCGAACTACAATTCCCAAAGTTTATACAGTAGCATAATCTATGAGACACACTGGTAAGGCTTTTTGCCTGTGTATTAGCTAACAGTATGGTCCAGTATGATACAATATATATTTCAGATATTCAAAAATATTTGTATTTTGCTTCATGAACAAAGGTGGATTTCAGAACACTGTATAAAAAGAAAACAGTAGCAGTTCCTACTACCATCAGCTTCAGAATAATCATTTAATTTTGTACAACTGGTTATTCTGTTTTTACCTATTCTGTTAAGAGTCGCGCAGCGGTTAGAGGCAGTACTGCAGGTCACTTTAGCTGACTGTGATCCGCAGGTCAGCAGTTCAAATCTCACCAGCTCAAGGTTGACTCAGCCTTCCATCCTTCCGAGGTAGGTAAAATGAGGACCCAGATTGTTGGGGGCAATATAAATATACATTGCTTACTGGTGTAAACCGCTTAGAGAGTGCTTGCACTGTGAGGCGGTATATAAACCTCACAAAATAAAACAAAATAAATAAATACCTGTTTCGTATTCCTGGAGGTAGATTTCTTTTTCCAACATCAGTAGCTGGATTCATACAGGCAAATAAATGAAAATTGGGATCACGTACCAATGGCTCTAAAAAGAAAAAAACGAGACATCCAATTTCAGTTCCAGTTTTCCTCAGGAAAACAAAGCAAAACATATTAACAAGCAAGCCTTGGGCAGGTGTTGTGCACTCAAAAGTTGGTTAATAGGTAGTTTTGTTGCTTTATCCATACATTACTCATATTCTACATTACTCAAGTTGATGTTTCTGTAATATCTATCAACAGTCTATAAAAACAATACCAGCCTCCTGATCTCATGAACTACATTTCCAAAGAACTGTGGCCAAACATTCACATTTCAAGTCTCTAACTATTTATTCAGTTTCATTTCCAATTTATAAATGAAAAAGTAGTGATGTCAACTCCAAGCTGAATCTGAAACATACAGAAAAATAAAAATTTCCAAGAAAGAAGTTTCCACAAGTCAGGCTGAAAGTAGACAGTGAGGATTGGAGCCAAGTTAAATTCTCTTAGACAACTTCTGAGAGAAAAATAAATTTATCCTAAAATTCAGAATTCAGTATCAATTCAAACTATAATTATGGGAGAAAAAAGGAATCATTCTTCCAGTTAAGTTTTCTATAAACCTGTCTGAAAAAATTAAGAACATTTCTCCTAGGACAACTATTGGCAGGTTGATGGCATTACATTTTATTTCCTTCTTTCAACCTTCTGCTGAAAATACATCATATGAGCACATCCACTTATATATGAATATTAACACCTGAGGATCCAAAAACTTGCCAGACCTTTACGGCAATCAAGATAAAATAGTTTAGGTGAAGAAAAGGTTTATTCTCTCCAGCTACTGCAAACAAACTGGGTTCACTTACCGTATATTAGAGGTTAAAATATTACTATTACCCCAGGCCCTTAAAAACCATTGTAAACAAAAATGTTACCAAACATCAAAATGTAATGTTATAAAAAAAATACCTGTGTCTCCTCTGTCTAGTAAAACTAATGAACCAGACAACCCTTCAAGTAAGCCACTTAAACATTCTAATGTCTCCGCTGTAGCTAAATTAATCTCATCCAGTAGAATCCATTCTCCTTTCTTCACTGCTTGTGCTAGGGTGCCCTGAAAACAAAACAGAGAAACAAGTTACCATAGCTCACTTAAGCAGAAAAAATGAAGGAAGGAAAGCAAAGAGAAATCTTTCTCTCCCTCTTCTTTGTATCCCCCTCTCTGTATCTTTCTATGTCTCTCTCCCCCTCTCTCTGAATCTCTCTCTCTCTGTCCCCCCCTCTCCCCCCCTGTATCTGTCTCTCTCCCCCCTCCCCCCTGTATCTCTGTCTCTCTCCCCCTCTATTTGTCTCCCCCTCTCTGTATCTGTCTCTCCCCCTCTCTGTATCTCTCCCTATCTCTCTCCCCCTATCTCTGTATCTCTTCCCCGTCTCTCTCCCTCTCCTCTGTATCTGTCTCTCTCTCCCCTCTCTCTGTATCTCTGTCTCTCTCCCCCTCTCTGTATCTCTCTGTATCTCTCCCCCTCTCTCTGTATCTGTCTCTCTGTGTATCTCTCTCCCCCTCCCCCTCCCGCTCCCCCTCTATCTATGTCTCTCTCTCCTCCTCTCTGCATCTGTCTCTCTCTCCCTCTGTATCTCTGTCTCTCTCCCCCTCTCTATCTCTCTCTGTCTCCCTCTCTCTTCCTCCCCCTCTGTATCTCTCTGTCTCTCTCCCCCCCTCCATGTGAGTAAGATTTCAGAAGGTGCATCAATATCCAGAATAAAATATCCTGCAGTCATTACTTTTTAAACATGGTAACAGTACAGGTAATAAAAATATTACCTCTACAAATGCAAAGACCAGTGCATTTTCTGTCATCTTCATCTGCTGCTGAGCATGATCCAATCGGATACCAAATTCTTCCCATTTTTCCTTCAGGGGCAAGCCTACCATGACAGATTTCTTCATTAAAACCAAGAGTATAAAACAAATACTTATAAACCATCACTGTAATTCAGTATAGTTCAAGACATATCTGAATTTAACCTCATAGAAGGAAGTTTTACAAATAAGACACTGAATGGAAGTATGGAACGCATTAAACAATAGTTAAAACATTTTATTGGCCATAAAGCTATTTATAAATATGTCTTATGTTGTAAAATCCACTAGCAGGATATTAGATAACTGCATCGAATATGTTAATAAGATGTGAGCCTTGTTACATTATTTTATTGCAGCACTTACCTAAGACACTGATAAAAAAGCAAAATCCTGCAATAATTTGTATATCTTTCCAACTTACTTTTCTGATCTTCCTTTATTAAGAAAAAAAGGATGGTCATAACATCTTGCTTTGTATCTACCCAGCTGATTTTATTCTGAGGGTTAGCACATTTCAGGATCCTTCTCGGTAACAGCACACACCTTCTTGAAAGAGCTCCCCACAACCCGCAACCCAATATCCAGCAACATCCTTTGATGTTGTTTGAAAGAGCTGTGAAGACCTAGCTTTTCACCTAGGATTTTGATGGAGAAAGAGACCCCTTGCTTCATTCCTTCTCTCTGTTGTGCTTTCCACCTTTTAAAACTTTTTTCCCCACCAAGATAAAAAAAAAAGTTTGTCAAATTGTTCCAGCAATATATGTAGAGCTATTTTTCCCCACTGAGTCTAAAAAGGAAATATGTTCAAAGGCATGTCCGGAATACCCCATAGCTCACAGATGTCTTACCAGATGCATTTTCTTTAGCCTCCTTATTAATAGCAGATTTGTAAACATGCTGCATCAGTTTGAGAAGGTTATGCCAATTCTTCTGTCGGTAACATGTTTGGATATGCCCTAAAAAAGTCTGGTTTTGCTTTCTGGAAAATGTCTGTGCAAAAAGCTCCTCAAAAGATTCTCTCAAGGGCAGCCATATCAGCTTGTTATCCACTGGCTTATATCTGTAGAGAATTCAAAACAAAACAGCCTCATGAAATTGATGGCATAAGTCACTTAAAGCGGTAGTGCCTAAATTTGATCAATCAATCAATAAAAAATAAGATAAGCAGAGATGAGCTACAAGATGGAACAAGGTATATTTCGTCGAAGTTTTCCCTCTATAAGAAACGTGCTTGCATTTTTCCTGTACTTTTGCCTCCCCTCCGTCCCCCAAAAGCCCTTTGGGTGGAACATCCCTGTCCCTCTCTTTTCTAATATCTTTTATAATCTGTCAATTAAACCGCAAACAATATTATGCTGAAAGATTTACCGTATTTTTCGGAGTATAAGACGCACCTTTTTACCCCAAAAAAGAGGGTGAAAACTTGGGTGCGTCTTATACACCAAATGTAGCCCCACCCACCCACCCACCCCCACCCTTTGGCCTCTGTCTTCCAGCAATTTACCTGTTTGCAGCAAACAGGGAAGAGCCTGTAAAGCCAAGCAAGTCCGTAGCAGTTTCCCGACCTACAGCTGATTAGGTTTGCCACGTGGGAAACTGAAACTGAAACGGCAAATAGCTGGGAGAGACACGCAGATTTTTATTTTCTGCTGAACTGGATGTAAGGGGGTAAGTGAATAACTATAAATGTCTGTAGAATGTTCAAATTATTAGACTTATTTTTTAAAGACTGCTTTATTATTGTTCTAGCCAGGTGTCTCCAACCTTGGCAATTTTAAGACTTGTGGACTTCAACTCCCAGAATTCCACAGCCAGCTTTATTAGCTTTGCTGGCTGTGGAATTCTGGGAGTTGAAGTCCACAAGTCTTAAAGTTGCCAAGGTTGGAGACCTCTAGACAATTTAACAAAATAAAGAAGCTTTTTAAAATAAATGCTTGCTCTGAAGAGGCCCAGTGCTATTGTATCTTCTTTTAAATAATAGAGAATAATGTATACTTCCAGAAATTTTAATTAATTTTAACAGCTCCGTACAAGTATAGTCTGAAATGTAAGTGTCCTGTTTAGTATTAGAGTTAAATCCTGACTTACCTTGGAGTAGATCTATTTAAATAAATGGGAGGAGTTAGTGTGACTACATTTAAGAAAACTTTCTGGCATAATGTACATTTCTCCAATTCTTTGCTATTTCTATGGGTCAGGCACACATGCACAGAAATACACAGCAAACAGTGTATATCATCTGTGCTGTTTGCTGTTTGGCAAATTGCTTGGAGGCAGAGGTCTTTTTTCCTTGTTTTCCTCCCCCAAAACTAAGGTGCGTCTTATACTCCGGTGCATCTTAAGACTCCGAAAAATACGGTAATTGCTTATGCAAAGCTGCACCTACCCACCAAACAGGTTTTCTTTCCTCCAACTCTTGTTGGAGGAAACTCTTGTTGGGAGGGCCAAATTCCCTATTGATTTGGAGCTTTCAAAATATATTGCATTCCAAGGAACAAAATGTATATTTCTATATTGCCAATACTGTTTGTCTTGGAAGGAGATTATTGAAGGTATTTTTTAAATTTGATTTATCCACTCACCCCCCTAGAAGATCTGCAGTATCACTCTGCTGGTTCATGTTGATAACTTTCAAACGGTGCCCTTAGAACAAAAAGATACAGATGATGATGAATTGGTTCCTGAGTAACCACTTCTACGGTATCTTGGCTACGGTCTCAGTACTGTACTTTACCTGTAATTTGGGCCAGGTATTGAACAGCAGAAGTTTTTCCTGTTCCCGTTTCACCCACAAGTAATACAGACTCTCCTTTGTCCACACATACTGCAAGCTGCTCAATCAACACTGAAGATGGGCGTGTGGGTGCAAAGCTTTGCTTTTTCCTGCGAAGATAAAAAGGCAGAATATTACACCTTTGCACCGTCTAGTTCATCAATTCCCTAAACATACTTCTCTCTCACATCACAGAAACAAACACCTGATAATAAAAAACACAAAAGCTGCCATGGGATTTTGCGATTTTTTTCAGCACTCTGCCCTATACTACAAATACACAGGAGAAAAAAAGAGGATCGCTATGTTATACATTACTATGTTATAAAGTTATCACTAATATTTTTTGTATTCCTTTATTAGAAAGGAAGGATGATTAACTTCTGGGACAGGGCCCAGAGCAATGCTTTTTTTTCCCCCTGGCCCCTTGTGATGTAATGCTGTCAGCAAAAGGGATAGAATTATGCCTGTGGGATTATTGGCTTCTTTTGAACTCTTCCCTGGAAACTTCAAGAGAAATTGAATAAAGAGAAAACCCTGTTCTTGCCTATGAGGAAGGGGGTTCAAGAGGAAAGTAGCTCTAATGGAAAAGATCAAAAGCTCTGCCGATGGAAGTACATGGCTCCCCTTATCTGGGTTCAGAAGATATGCAAAAGCTGGTGTGGTTAGTACCTGGATGAGATCCTCTCACTTAAACTAAATTAGAAAGTTACAAAAAATCCCAGAAAATATGACAGTAAATCACTTTGTTATGGCTGCCAAGAAAGCAACATGGATGTGTCAGTCAGATCGCTAGGAGTGAAGCTTGACTTCAGACCCATGCAGGAGTTTTAAAAACAGGGAAGCTACAGGCTATACAATTAATGCAACATGCAAGCTGACCCAGAGTTTAGAAGAATGTCTCCAAACAATCAATACCGTTGCGTAAGTAGTGTGTGTGACTGCTTCTTAATGAGCTGAGTTCTTCCCACAGAGACTTCTTGTTCTCCTATTAGAATTTCTGGTTTATGAAGTTGACAGTAGTATTCCACCTATGGAAAAAGGAATGTTCAGATCTACCTTTATTTATTGCACACCAATTCATGTATAGTACTCTTGTGAGTAGTGAGTTGTTTCAGCACACCCAAGTGACTTTGCTGCTTGGGAAGCAGCTAACTAATGCATTTTTCAATTTTCCCAAAGCTTCAGGTTATCAACCGCTTTTCCAATTAATTGCAAGGTGGATTCACATAGTGGACTGAGCCATCCTGAGTTCATTTGATTTGAGCTTAAAAGTGATGTATGAATCGAGCTGTCATTGTATATATTATGATTTAGCATGGAAGAGCCCGTTTGAAGAAACTTCCTTCAAAGTTCACAACTAGCTGCAACCAATTTTGAGTCATTTCCCATTGAGAGAAGCACTTATACAGAAATAGACAATTTGTAAAGGTACCTTATGCTTGGAAATGTTCAGTTTGCTTCCAATGATTTCGGCCATTTTTAGTCGATTGGATTGTTTTGACAGCATAGCTGTGAAACAGTCTAATGCCTGTCAACGGGAAAAGTTAAGAGTCTATAGTTAAATCTATTGTCTCCAAATAAACCAATTGTAGTCAAAGAGCAGTTAACTTTTTAGCAATGAATCACTCATATACTCTTGTGATGGAAAGAAATGATCTTATTCATTTATTTCCATTCTTCTTTTATAAAAACTGAAACATCTCAAAGAGTCATACACTTGAAAGAGGCCATTTAAACCCAACATCCAATCTGTAATATACTGTACGGTATCAGTCCTAATTGAACTAAAATCTATTAAATACTGAAGTTCTCAATCCATTCATTATCTAAAATTATCTTAATCCTCCATCCATTGTCTAAAAAACAACTTGAATTTATATGTTATAGAAAGTAGATTTTAAAAAAAAACTACCCCATCCTAAAAGAACAGTTTAGTTCAGACCTCACGAAAAATGTTCAGTGCAGTAGATGAAGTAGAACTGTTAAAGTTGAACGCGATTCTGTTGCACCAATTGAGTAAATCCCTGAAAAAAGAAAAGAAAAGATGATGTAAATGTAGTTTCAGAGTAATGCTCTCCTTATCTGCCAACAACTATAGCTTCTTTCTCACTTCATTAGGTACCTACTTGGGGCTGGTTCTCAAAAAGCACCCACTCACCACATTTTCATTCAATTAATGCCTTCTCAGTGGGAACTTTAATTAAAGCATGCACGCATATGATTTCTAAAACTCTAGATCGTGTTTCTCAACCTTGGGAACTCTAAGACGTGTGGACTTCAACTCTCAGAATTCCCCAGCTAGCCATACCGGGAGTTGAAGTAAAGGTCCCGAGGTTGAAAAACACTACTCAAGATAACAGTTGTCTGAGGATAATTTGCCTCCTCCAAACTAAAATATTCATCAGCTTAATTACACATTTTAATACCTTAGAGATAACTCTCTGCCCTCCAAACATGGCTTTTTATTTACAGTCAAGCATGACGCATCTTCCATTATATTCTCTTTGTCCACAACTTGGTTTTCAGGTAAATGTTTATCACCAGTAAGCTCAATGTAGATATCCAACAGACAATCTGTTACGGTGGCAAGTTTAGGATAACTTCTCTGAAGAATCTGAAGGAAGAATATAAGCTGGTTTTAATACTCTGACAGCTATATTATGGTTTCATCCTGAACATGGCATAACGTTGTAATCATATTCTACAAGTTTTAGTAGGAATTAACATAATGGAATACTTTTTTTTTCTGCAATTAAATTGCAAATTTGAAATGAAATACTGAAATAATTTTTCTGTCAGGGGCTTATTCCCTCTCCTCACTTACCTCTTTCAGTTCAGCCTTAGGCAAGTTGTTAAGCATAATTTTTGTCCAGTACTTGTCCAAAAGAGCAGCATGGCTGTTTTGCTGCCTATACCAACCACCTCCGTAACTGAAGACTCTACATTAATAAAACCACAAATTAGTGTTTAGATTGTTTACTTTAAAGCATTAGATCCCAGATATGGAGACCTTACAGCCTGACATAACTTAAATATAAGTCATGGACTACTTTTCCATTGGTCATGTTCAGCAACATCTGAAGCGACAAAGGCGTCCCTGCCAAAAATATTATAGGGTGTTGTAACCATCTGTCATTGGTACCATATTCATACCTTTAGTTGAACAGATCAGGGCAAGGTAACTCCTATTTGTCCAAGTATAATTGTATAATATAATTGCATTATCTTGGATGCAATCTATTCGCCTTAAGACTTCCAAAAGTCTTTCTGCTGAGTCATCTCAAATTGCAAGATGGGCAACAAATAAATGTAACAATAAAGGTAATAATAAGATTCCTTAACTGCAACACCAAAACTAAAGAAATTAAAATCTTAAATGATAGCAACAACAAAATGTTAGAATGTCCCATTACTAATTTCTAGGTATTCATTTACTAATTATATTGATTCTCTAAATAATGGCATATGAGATTAATATTAAACTGATATTAATAAAAGCATATGACGATCTGCTAAGAATATGGTTGGATTCCTACAACACTACAAACCACTACTGTACTAATTCAGCTACTACTCCTGAGTTTTTATATATACTTTTATAATATTTTTATAAACAGCATCTTAGATTCAAGGATTATGTTTTTAGGTATACTTAGATATACACAGAGTTGTAAGTATGCCTCCCCGAACCCCTTCTCCCACTGATCTATAAAACCATTTTAAAGTCATTATCAAACCCTTCCTGGCAGGCTACATTTTCTACCTTCTGGTAGCAAAAAGATGGAATCCAGGGGCTACTTTTATACAGTCATTTCGTCCAGCAATCAATAACTCTCCATTTTCCAGAAGAGGAATCAATACAGAGATCTAAGGAAGAGAAGAGAAAAAAAACCTAAAAACTGAACAAAATCGCACTGGGCAATACCTAAACAACCAGGTTCATTCATGTTACAGGGTTTTAGAACTTCCTAAAAAATCAGATCCTCCAGAATCCAACCTCAGTACATCCCAGCCATTGAGGAAGCCTGATTCCACCCATCTGCTCACTAGTTCAAGCAGCTACATTGATCCTATTTTGCTGCAAACACACTGGGCTGTCCGTTGTGCCACGTGAGTAGTCAGGATAATAACAGCACGTGGTGTCCATATTTTCCCATCTTGAAACATATGCAACTAATTCTTTAAGTCAGGGGTCGGCAACCCTAAACACTCAAAGAGCCATTTGGACCCGTTTCCCACAGAAAAGAAAACACCGGGAGCCACAAAACCCTTTTGACATCTAAAATGAAGATAACACTGCATATATCATTTTTTTACCTTTATGCTATGTATTAAAAAAACTATAGTGTGTTGCATTTATGAAATCAATGACCTGCTACAGAGAAAACACATTTTTATTTCTGCATGCAACAAAAAAAATTTGAACTCCGAAAAAAAAGATGGGCCGAAAAGCTCAATAAACCACGTGCCGGCAGGTGTCGCACATTGGTGGTTGTGACGCATATTTTGAGCGACAGGGAGCCGCAGCAGAGGGATGAAAGAGCCACATGCGGCTCCAGAGCCGCGGGTTGCAGATCCCTGCTCTAAGTTAACACATTTTTTAGAAGGACACTTCCCAGATAGGCAGTAACAAATGCTTTAACTTATTATAGATTTAGTAACTTCCATGGTACTGGATAAAAGAGCAAGGGTGAGACATTCTATTTACATACTTAGGAGTGGTGGAGAATAGGGATAAAGGGGAAGGTATTCCATTCTAATTTGGCCACCATAGTTCTATGACACATTCAGCACTCAGTTGTAAGCAAGATCTATAACTCATCTTCCAAAGTAAAAAGCACAGGGGGCCTTCTGTCTGAAAGAGCTAATTAAAAATAAATAATCTTCTAGAGCACTATCTGGGGAAATGAATCGCTAGTTTCCATGAAATAAAACCTTAAGAGAAAGTAAGCATGATTCTCATTCCACGCATTCACAAAGCGCTTCTACAAAGTACAGAAACATACCACGTCAAGGGCAGCATAATCAATATCTTCTAAAAGTATCCAGTGCCCTCTGCTAACCGCTTGAGTCAAGGTCCCCGGTTGCCACACAAACTGTCCTGGTATATCTGTGCAACGATACATGCCCAGCAAAGTCTATATAAAAAAATAAATAAAATAAAATAAAACAGGAACAAAATGTTTGCATCATTCGTTTTCTTTTTAAAATTGTGAGAGCTTCTGAATTACAACAAATTTCTGATCTTTTCTTGTGAAGATAGTAAAGACATCACATGTAAACAATTTGTTAAAAAGTATATTTTTAAAAAAAGCTTCCTAACAGCAGCAATCACAGCAAACTAAAAGATCACCAAAATGGAATGCACCGAATGACTTCAATAATTAAAAGCCCTATTATGGATTGTGCCAGTTCCTGAAAACAAGTATCCAAAATGCATTTGCATGATGATGTCGTCAGAAACATGTCATTTGTCCTCTCTTGTTTTCTAAGATGACTATGCTTTCCAAGATGTGAAATTTATTTATATTTTGATGCTTCATTTCTCTCAAATGAATGTACAGCCATCCAGAAGTTCAGCAGTACATTTACTCACTACAGATCAATATGGCTTCTACAACAAAAAAATCAGCCAAGAAAGCATATGATCCAATTGGCTTTTTAAACTCTTTTTAAACATCTAAATATTAAAGTGATACTTTCCTAAAATTGGTTTCCATTTACCTTACTGTCAGTTTGATCTCCTAGCTGGACTTTCAGAATATGAGGCGGCTTTGTTCTTCCTGTAAGTGCTGCCAAGAACTCTACCAGAGATGTTTTGCCACATCCTACTGGCCCTTCAAGGAGCACTGCCTTTTGTGAAGACACAGCCATGGCCAGATTCTGGAGATGCGCACAGACAGAATTCACCAACACAAAATGGTTCAAGATGTTTTCCTGCTGTAATAGAGAAGACAATGTTTTCAGCTAATATTACATTTAAAAGGAACAAAACAAAGTAACACAGGACTTGTAATAATTAAGAAATTAGTAATAATTTCTTAAGTATCTTAGGGATGAATTGAGTGAAACATAAAATTGGAACCTGTTGAAGCAGAGAATTCCAAATCAAGTTGCCTGCACATGGAAAAGAACACTTCTGTTTTGTCATATGAAGCTTCTCCTGAATCTGCTATTTGCCTTTCTCAAGTATCATTCTCCATAAAGAAACCTTCAGGAGAAGGAGTAGCCAGATTTCCCCTCCTTAACATTTCCCCCTCCCCTCTGGAAGGCTCAGAAAGTCTCTGGGAGGGGGGAAAACGCTATCTCAGAATGTTAACCTTCTCCCTGCCCAGGTCCTCTTCCTGGCAGTCCACATAATAATTTCAATTGGAAGAGCTGGGATTACGGTCATTGAGCAAAGTGGCCATTTGGCAGCTTGTGTTGTGGCCCGCCAGCAGCCCATGCAGCTGATAGCGGACCCCGTTTGGGAGGAGACTGACTTGGTGATGCGCCAGTGACCCGTGCAGCTGGCACCGAAGTCGGACAGTGAGGAGGCTGGCGAGGACTCGGTGCCAGGGGCAGAGGAGCAGCCAGGGCCTTCAGAACTTCCAGTACCTCTTGGCAGTGATGAGGAAGAAGGGACTTCTCCTCTTCTTAATGCCAGAGCACGCAGGGCTGCCAAGAGGCAGGAGTGGGTACTCCGGAGGAGGTCTCCTCGGGAGTAAGGTTGGGGGCTAATTGGCCACTCCCCTAGTCTATTTAAGAACAGTCGAGGCAGCTGGCAAGCTGCAGGAAACAACTCTTCATAATCACCTCATGTATCGGATTCAGTAAACGTCTCTTCAGCCCTGGTTTTCCTGTGTTATCTGTTCGGCTAATTGCTTCTGGGAGTCTTGCCAAACCACAGTAAGAGTACTGATATCGGACAAGACTATTGCATCAAGAATTGAGTTATTTTACGTTGGACTTTTGTCAGGCTGTTAATGACTTTGAATTAACAGCCGTGGTTCCTTAAAGACTGTTTGAAAACATATCTTTGTTTGAACAAACTACTAAGAAAGCTTATTAGTAGTCTTTATTTAATTAAAATAAGGTTTGCACGGACTTGGTTCGTAGCTGGGGCAGAACAGTTTGCTTAATGATGACGTTGCACAACGACCAAGATGCCAGGCCCAATTGTGATCCTGAATGGACGATTACCTGTAGATTGTAAATAACTGAAAAAACACAAGTCTTTAAATACCATCATGCAAGTCATAATACGTATCAGTTTTACTTACATTTTCTCTGGGCTCAAACTGTTGTCTAGGTAAGACAACTCCGCACACTGCTACCACCTTTGCACAAAGGTCAGCAGCAACCAGCTCCCCCTGAGTGTACCGTAGCTTCTCCCCTTTGTTCCAGAAGTTTTGGTCTGGATTGGCCAGAACTAAGGCCTGCTCGATGTTCTGTACCCGAGACTCTTCCACAAGCCTATCAAAATTACAATGATGTTTACTACAGCAGAACTGATCTACTAAACAAATATTTTAGAAAATATACACCAAAAGAGAGCAAATAGAAGAAGAGAAGGGTGAAAACTTACTTAAGCCTAAAATGTATTAACTCTTCTGGATTAAAAGTTTTCTTCAGGAAAGATAATCGATGCTCATCATTCATGCATGTAACCAAAGCAAGACAGCTGGCAGTATACCTATGTAGGAAATGTTCAGGTAACATTTTAATGTGATTTCTAAACGTATTTTCTTTTAAGAGAGATGAAAAATGGTTATCCTACTCCAGGGCTGTCAAACTCGATGTATCACACACTGGCCACGCCCACGCCCGGTTTAACAAAGGGGGGGAAGTCGCGATACGTCACGTGACGATGTTGTGATGACACGAGTTTGACACCCCTGTCCAACAAACCATTTAGTTTAATAGTTTCTCTAATCTATATCACTGGTTTCATGAAATCAGTTATAAGTTGCCCATAAAAATGGGCCGTATCAGTCTTATTGCCATCAGTTTTAAATGCTAACATTTACCAGAAGAGAAAAAAAAGAGAAACAATACTGATGACATAAAATTAATGTAATGAGAAGAACAAACCAAGGAAGCAAGCTTTATATTTTAGAGTGAGACTAATGAAGGAGTCTGGACTTCAATTGTGGAAATATACAGTATTATCCTAATGAGGTTTCTAACAAACCTGATTGCTTCATCAGTTTTAAACCAAATATCCTGAGGAAGAATGAACTTTACAGGAAAAGAAACAAATACTATAAAAACATCAAATTAGTTTGCCTGGCCACTATTCATCATTACTTTGACATAGATCTGATTTTCTAGAGAGATCACTTATTAAATTCAGGGTAATCAAAAGATAAATGTTTAACATTAGATCCACTTTCTATTAGAAGTAAAGGGGAAACATTACCCACTACTAAAATTCTTTTAAGCAAAAACTCATCTACCTTGGACATTTTATAAGTCTGATAAGATTTCTATCAGAGCACTTTCATGTGTCAATAAGCACAAAATGCATATAGGAGCAATTTCCATGACATAAACTTGTCCATGAACACATGGTAATCAAGTTATCACACATAGTATTCTAAATGAGAAATGCAAGAACTAATTTATATGCACATCAGGAGTAATTCTCATTTTCTGGAGGTCTAACGAAAACATTGTCTGACAGTCCATTTTGCTTATATTTAGGCTACATAAAGTTACCCTGAATAATTTTACTGAATATTCCTCTGTCAATTTAGAAGCTCTTATATGCTCAGGGAATCTTGTCTGCTTTAAAAATCTAACTCATGAATTATGTAATAAAGGTAAAAATGACTGTAAGGCCTTCCCTATTCATTAAATGAGCCACATAAATGTAAGAAAATTAAAGTTACCATCGAACCAAAGTATCATGACTCCTTAGTAAAGGGACACAAACACTCCAGTCCCATAACTCTCTGAATACAGACTGATCTTTTTGGAGAAATTTGTAGGCTGCCTCCATGAGATCCCTCAACTTCATTCTGCGCCGTCCATATCGAACCACATTTGTATCCAAACTTTCCAGGAAAAGTCGGTGAAACACAGGTGAAGTGTCCTTAAAGTATTTCAAAGCAAATCTGCACAAAACAATAGTACCAACAATAATATACAATCACGGCAAAAACAGCGCACAAATTTCAACTTATTCAGTACTCACTAAAGTTTTTGCTAGAACACATATATCATCCTAATATCTGATGAATTTAGAAAATAATTTTAAGTAAACATCGATAATGGCCGCTTCAGCAGACTTTATCTTAAACAGAAGCAATAAGCACCATTAATTGCTAAAATCTTGCTTGTTCAGACATTGAAGTCAACTTACATATCCTAGAAGAAAAACTATGTTGAAATGTGTATATGGAATCAAAACAAGATCTGAGTATTATCTAGAGAGAACACCATTAATTTCCAATTTTTACAATAAAGGACAGAATAGAGTTGCACATAATCGTTAAAACTGTGTAACAGATTCGGTTCCAAAAAGATGCTCCTGAATGCTGAGACACAAATATGTCTAATAGAGAAGAAATGGTCAATAAGACGGTGGCTGCCCCTAAGGTCCTGGAGCGTCCTGTTTACAGCCTCAAGACCTCCTTTGTGAGTCATGGTGCACTCATCCCACACGATAAGTTTGGCTTCTCGAAGCACCTGGGCCATGTCACTCTGCTTAGAGATGTTACAAAGTGCAGACTCAGAATGATTCAGGTTGAGAGGTAACTTGAAGGCAGAGTGAGCCGTTTTGCCTCCGTCGATCAATGTAGCTGCTATTCTTGAGGAAGCAACGGCTAGGGCGATATTCCTTCTGTTTCTAATTTTGGCCACCAGGAATGTCAAGAAAAAACAACTACCCAGAATAAGAAGCAATACTGTGCATGATTTCATCGTAGGCTTTCCTCTGTTCTTGATTTAATTTTGGAACATTCACAACAACTGCTTGTGTTAGCTGAATGGTATTATAAGACAGTTCACTCAGGTATTGACAGTTGCTGACAGTGGCTCCTTGCTCTTGTGAAGGTGGTGGAAATCCAAACTGTAGGAGTGTTTTACCTGACATGGATATGACAATATCGTCAAGAAAGATAAGGCATTGGTTGTAAACAATTTGGAGGACCAGTTGGGCATCTCCACACTCTCTCCATTAGCCTTCTAACATCTTCCGCAAGACTGTCTCTGTATTTCTCCCACAATTTTAGGGGGTCTGCAAGTTGGCAGAAAACCAACATGATGGCAAACAGCTCACGGAGTTTGTTAGGAAGTCAGAGATGGAGGCTTCTTCCAGAGTGCGGTCCTAGTGAGCAGTGTCCTCCAGCAAGCCAAGTGCACTGCACGCTGCTTGAAATGTTGGTTGAAGTACCCCTGCCACAGTTTTTAGGGCAGTAATAGCAATAGCACTTTACTTATATACCGCTTCATAGTGCTTTACAGCCCTCTCTAAGCGGTTTACAGAGTTCAGCATATTGCCCCCAACAATCTGGGTCCTCATTTTACCGACCTCGGAAGGATGGAAGGCTGAGTCAACCTTGAGCCTAGTGAGATTTGAACAGCTGAACTGCTGAACTAGCAGTCAGCCTGCAGTCGCAGCATTTAACCACTACACCACTTCAGCTCTTAAATGACATTGTCATTTAAAATGACATTGGGCCACGGATCTCGTGCAAGAGGAGGGGTAGGTAGTAGCACTCAGCATTACTGGGATGGATGGTGTACACTGTACCCAAAACCTGATCTTTCTTCACCCCCCGGATAACCTGGTACAGGCTTCCCTTGTTTCCTCCTGCAGAACTGGTTGCCTTTCCATACATAGTAAGTTGGAACTTCACAATATAAAAGGGTGAAAGCATCGACTTTGCAGAGCTCAAAAAAGGCCAGAAGTGTTGTTTTTGGAGGGTTATTCATCCTCTCAACAACATTGTCCTCAGTAAAATAAACTCTCTGGTCGTTTTCGAGATGTACGGCAAGGTGCATAACAGGAGGAAACCTTTCATGAATAGGGAAGCAAAGAATGCGCCAGACTGCCTCAGAGCTGCTGATGTATCCTCCTGCCTGATACCTCGTCCACATCTTCAATGGTGACCGCTGCCTGGTCAGATCCTTTGTTAATATACTTGCAGATGTATTTTATGGATTTAACTGAATTGCAGTACTCAACATTTATATGAGCCAAGAAGGTGCAAGACAGGACGGGGTTGTATGGCACCACCCAGCAATTGTCAAGATTGAGTCCAGTGATGTTGGCAGTGAAGCCACCGTCTGCTGGGGACTGCCTGTGATACTGAGGATAGCCGTCCTCTCCGGTTTGAGTTTTCTTCAAAAAGGGCCAGGGGTACTTCTTGCTGCAGGTGCCATCCACCATGCAGGGTGAGTTCCTGTTGAGGGGTCCACATGGACCAAGGATCATTGTCGACTTGATGATGTCATGGAGGGCTAGGTCTAGGTCGGGATCAGGTACCTCAGCACCTATAACTTTGTCAATGGACTCTGGTCATATCTTCTCTTCTAGCCACAGAAGAATATGAACGTGGGGGAGTCCACGTTTCTGCCATTCCACGGAGTACATGTGACACCTGGTATTTCCAAAGATGCAACCTTTAGTGAGAAGCTTCATGATACATTTTACTTTCACGTGAAAAACCCTTGCTACTATGTCATGTCTATTGTGAGATTTTTGTCTGTGTTTCAAGATCTGTACGATTTCTGGCCATTTCAGATTGCAGGTAAATGTAATGAACAGATCCGGTCGTCCAAAATGGCGCACATATGTCATCGCATCTTGAATTCGTTCATGCATGTAGCCGGGTTCTCCAGTGAAAGAAGACGGCAACACAACCATCTTGCCAAGCTGTGATAAGTGGCTGTCAGTTCTTGTCATGGCATCCTTCAGGTGCACATACTCCTCACTTCTCAGGGTTTTTTGGTTTCTATGAATCCAATTGAGTCTTTCACTCTCAATTTTCACATACATATCAACCAGAAATTGCTTGAGAAGGTTGCAGAACAGCAGTAGGTAGCATTCTTCGCCATCACGCTCCATTATCCTGTAGCTGTAAAAGGCAGCAGCAGACGCAGTCTTCTGAGAGGAACCTTAGTGTTTGGGTCGCACTGAGGTATATTAATGTAATAGCCATCTTCTCCACGGCAGAACATCAGAGGGTAATGGAGAGCGTCATAGGCACAATGCGTCTCACTGATTCATAGCAACCTGTTGTCTCTGCTGTGGAGAACGATATCTCTCTTCTCAAAATGCTGGCCGACAATGAGAACAGCCACTTCTGTAGTCGTGGGGGCATTGAAACGGCCTTGGTGCTCTCCAGAAGGCTTCCTATCACCACTTGGAAGTCCTTGTTAATCACCACTTGGAAGTCCTTGTGGCGCTTAGGAACAGAATCAACAGCAGCCTTAAGTTTCAGAATATAATTGATGTGTTCATGCAGCAACTTCTGCAGTTGGCTAACCAGTTGTGAATTAAATTAACTGGGTAGATTTCACAACGGATCTCCCTCTCATTGTCATCATCACCAACAAAGTATATCAGAAGAAATGAAGGCTGCTGCTGAAGCCCCGCCATGATAGTCTCTATCCTGTGGTAGACCTGCCCCTGCACTTTGAATGTTGGTATAACATTTTCTTCCTTCACCTCTCTGGCTCCAAAAGACGTCATTTGGAAGCATCCATTGTACTTCCGGACAGCAGAAAGAAAGTGCTTTGCCATTGGATGCTGGTGGGTGAGAAGGCTGTGTAAGGGTTCAGGGTAGGGCTGAAGGGGAGGGAGGTGGACTTTACCACCACTGCAGCACATCCCAGGACTCTCATCCTGCCACTTTAGAGCATGGCACCAGGGACAGGGTAACTGGGGTCCGAGATCAACAACCTTGTCCCTGGAGTAATCAATCTGAGGTTCATATTTAAAACCAGACAAATACTTATTAGTCCAAGGCACTGATGTAATTTGTGACTGATTAATGTAGGAGTTATTAGATGGTATACTTTTTTACAGTCTGTGTACTGAGTTGGGGCTGAGTTTGATGATACTTGTGTACAGCTTCCCTTACTTGTGTTTTCCTAATCGCATCTGTAAATCTTTTTCTGCATTTTTTGCCTCTTTTCCCTTTAACTGGTGTTACAGTAGAAGGAACAGATTCATCTGAACTGAGGAGGAAAATAAGGAGGGAAAACATCTGCCTCTGCCTACCAGCATCCATCAGTATTCATCTGGCTAGCATCCTGTCAGTGTGTGAGAGAGTGAGGGGTGTTTGGAAAGTCAAACAGTATTTGCTGTGTGAGGAAGGAGGAGACAGGAAGGAGTCTGTGCGTGGCTTAGCTCAACTATTCTGTAGTAAAGCTGCTTGCTGCTGTGAAAGCAAAAGTGAAACAAACTCCTCTGCTTGTGTTTTGCATTTGGATCAGATTTCTTTTCAGGTGGGGAGGGGGGAGTAGAACTCCTTAGCATCAGAGCTTGTTAATAATAATATAAGAAATACTCATGATCCGATGGTCATTTTGAAAAATCCTTTCTTAGTGAGCACCTAGAAGCCAAGAGGAACATACGTGGCAAATTTCAAGTTTGTAGGCTTTACGGTTCTGGAGATTTCATGATTAATGTGTGAGTGGTTTTCGCTTTTATATACAGTATATAGATAAAACTGAAAAAAATGTAGAATGCTAAGCAGATACTCAAACAAGTTCAAGGGAATCTAATTACTAATTACAACAATTCCTAAGCCGAATCAGAACCCAACACACACATTAAATTTTAACCTGGATAATCATGTGAACCCATTGTTAGTCTTCATCCAACTATCTGCTACTGTGTATATTAAAAAACATGTAGACTTATACCATCACTTACGGCATCACATCTGGATGATCACCAATAAGTTTGCTCATTGCAACACAGAGTCTCTCATGAAGATCATGGTTGATCTGGCCACAAGATTTAATTGTTTCTGCATTTCTCTCCAATAAATCCAATAAGATTGGACGAAGCTGACGGCCAATCAGAAGTGTGCATTCTTTATCTAGTAATAACTGTGATAGGGCAGTGAGAATGCACTGACGATCCTGATGACTCCAGATCTGAAAAGGAAGAAATGTCAAATTAAAACCAGGGTTCTCCCCTATCCCTAATTACGTTGAATCATAATCACTAGAGAGAATAGGACAAATATGGTGCCAGCTGCCTAAATGAGCTACAAGCATACATATATAAACAAAAACAAAAAAGTGTCAGAAAAAATAGAGACCCTAGAGAGATATTGCATATTGGTATTTCTATCTGTCAAGATTCTCAAATGTTTTTGAAAGAGTCCTTTATCAAAAATAACTGAGCAAAGTTAACAGGTAAGAGAATTCTTCCCACACATTAATAATTGGTTAAAGTAAATACAGAAGATAAATATTGTACATGGACAGCTCATATAAAGTGTTACCTTATAACTGAAATTTCTAAGTTAAGTATATTTCAAATTCACTATTCCTATCTCACATTGTGCTGTAGTAATGGTCACCAATATGGATGATTTCAAAAAAAAGGATCAGGCAAATGCAAGAAAAATACCATAAAATTAACAGCCCTGATGTTAGTTCTACAATCAACTTAAACACACACACACACACACACACACACACACACACACACACACATTATTTATTTATTTATTTATTTATTTATTATTCCATACATTATTTCTGAGATCTTTGTTATCAGGTGCAAATTAAGGTGGTTGTTACTTATAAAGCCCTAGGTATCATATGGCCTGGTTAATTGAGGGACTGCCTGTCTCCCATAGTTCTCCATTCAGTTGACACTCTTCAAGTTCCTCAATTAAATAATGTCATATGTTGGGATACTGGAAGCACATCTTCCCTGTAGCAGCACTTGCTTTCTCAAAAAAGATTCCCAATGAGCTCCAGATGGCTCCCTCTCTATTGCTGTTCAGAAAAGAGGTAGAAATCTGGCTCTTTGCCCAGGTGTTTGGTAAGGGAGAGTAAGACCCTTCTATTCATTCCATCTGGACTGTTGTGTTTGCCAACTTCTATTGTTTTATTATAATTTGTTTGATTGTTGTGAGCCACCCAGAATCACTGGGAGTCAGCAACATACAAATGGTTCGTTGCAGTCAATCAGATGTTTAGACTGGATTTGGTATTTTTATCCACCTATCAAGTCTACCCTGACTTGGCAACGGTGGGTTGCTCCTGGTTCGGACCGGTTCTTAGAACCGGTAGCGGCGGGAGGCTCTGCCCACCCGCCTGAGACACTTCTATGCATGCGCAGAAGCGTCACGTGCGCGAGAACCGGTAGCAAACTAATTCAGAACTAATTCCGACTCTGCTAAAAATTCACACAGGAAAATTTCACATTCTTCTCCTGTCTCAAATCAATGGTAGTCAAGCCCATGTATGACTTATGGACAATGAGAAGAATACCAGCCTAGTTCTGTCTGACCCAGTAGACTGAGAAATCTTCCAAGCATCAAGAGCCAAAGTTCTCAGGGCTGAGGAAGACACAACTGAAAGTGGCCGAAAGTGTATGGAATAGAAAATACTTGTAAGCTCGGGTTTTAGATTCTGGCCCTGGTTTGATCTCCAAGCTTGTTTCAATTTAATCTTCAATCTAAGAACGTTTCATTACCAGACTAGGTAAAATCATCGAAATGTATGGCTTTTTGCTTTTGATCATCTAAAACACCAACGACGTTTTAATCTATTGCCGGAGGTCATAAAGTTTCCCCAAATGCACCGCATTTCTCTCGGAAGGCGACAAACGGAGGAGGCTGGCCAATGTGTGTGTGTGTGATTGTTGCGTGTGTGACCGTTGCGAGACTAGTGGAAAGGGATTCTCCTGCACCCTCTCCCTCCCCCACTCCCCGACCTCCTCTTCAGACAAAGAAGGTGAGACCCCAGCTCGTCCTCTTCTCTTCCTTAGCTTCCAGCCAGGCCGATCCTTTTCTCAAAGGCCGGGGCGAAGAAGACGGTCAAGACTACAACGCTCCCTTCCCCCCCCCTGTGCAGATCCACCGTTCTTTCACCACCACCACCACCACCCGCCTCCCCAGTGGCCGAGGGCGGAGAGGGCGCCGCTGCCATTGTGGCTCTCTCCCACCTGTTTGGCGAGGAACCGGCTGAGCTCGCCGCTGCTCCTCTCGTTTCTTTGCGCTACTAGTTGCAACGGACCCGCTAGACTGAACTGCAGATGCTCCATCTTTAGGCGCCCGCGGGAAGGAATCCCTTCGCCTGGAGGACCCCTTTTCCCGGGGAAGGGAAAGGAGGGTGTTGCACTCCAACCTGGCCAGCCACCACTCTCGCCACCCGCTGTTAAAAGCGCGACACGTGGGAAGAGAGTGAGTTTCGTTTTCCCCCGGAATTCTGCGTCATCTTCCAGCGACACAAGCCCCCTCTGAAAGCTTTCTCAATGTTGCCTTCTGGCCGCTCCTCCCCTTGGCCAACTCCAAAACAAAAACCCATTCTTACGCGGGTCAGGTTATGCTTTGCGACCTCTTTCTACAAACGCAAGAAGTTAATTATTATTTTGACGGTGCAACGATCATATCCGGCTACTTGGGTTGTTGAGATTTATTTTCCACCCTGAGTTCTGCACCCCGAATCGCTCGAAGATGTGTTTTGATTACTGTTTCTTCATAACTATTTCTCAAAAATTGGGCTTGATAGGTTTTCCGAAGGAACATAAAGGAGTGTCATATGAAAGTAATTCCGTTGAAATCAATGGGAAATTCTGAGGAAATATTAAATTACGATGTTCAGTAAGAATGTTCCTGTTTTCACTTCAGATTTACAATATTTTCTCTGAACAATTCAAATGAATGCTTTCGAATTCACCTGCACAGAACTTGAAGTCCAGTATAGAATATAGTAAAGAACAAGTAGTTTGACCTTTCAAAGTGTCAAACAAGCTATAGCACTCTAAATGCTAAACCCTAAAGCACTGTCTATAGATCATAATGGCAAATAAAATAAAATAACATTCAGTGCAGCATATAAATCAGACTGGGCCATAAAATGCTGTAAAAATGTAGTCTGTATTGTTCACAAGAGGCTTTGTTGCTTTTGCTACAGCAGAATATATAAGTGCCTTAAAACTACTGTATGACATTTAAAATGTACACACATAGCATTATTATATTCCCAATATTATATACTGTAGATAATACATTTTAAACATTACATTCAGTAACCAATATTTAAAATATTTTGTGACTCCTTAATAATCTTGAAGTGTCTATTACAGATTGGCAGCATATATTAACTATCCATTCCTTTGGAAACGTGGCTTACAAACATGCATTAAAATTAGGTTGAGTAGTTGCCGTCCTAGATAACTATTTTACTAAAGTATTCTTGTTATAACCCTCAAAATCATCATAAGTTAATAGTATAAACATAAATACAAAGAACAAATAACTTTAAACAGTTCTGAATGTTTTATCAGGAGTTATATTCAGAGTAAATCAAGCAATTACATGATTTACTCTTACATACACTTATTGGGATAGTATGTCCACTTGAATAAAGCTTTCTGCTGATACAGAATCAACTTTTTATTATTATTTGCTTCATTTCTAAAAATTACACAAAACTCCCTGACTGCACAATGGAAAGATTCTATTTCATTTTTGATTGAAAAAGTAAAAGAAACTCGGGATGTCAGATAAGTAAATACTAGTTATAATTTATACAAAAATTATTATTACATCTAATATTCTATTGGCACCCTACAAATAAACAATGCAATCTACTATAACCATTTTTTTGAAATGGTATTGTTTCCTGCTTAAGCACTGGGGTTGGACACAAAGACCTCCGAGATCCCTTTCAACACCTGTTATAACATCAACCTGTTATAACAGTCAGAGTATACAATGGATTGATTCCCTAAGTGGGTATATCATTCTATACAAGTAATACTCAATAATACTGTAATATGTAGAAAGTCGGCACCCATCCACCCTTATTTATTTATTTATTTGTTTATTTATTTATTTAGTCAAGTACGTATTGGTAATATACATAGATATAACATTGTTTATATACATAAGATGGGTACTGATAAGAGGGAACATTAGGACAGGGACCGTAGGCACGCCGGTGCACTTTATTCACGCCCTCCTAGAGAATGAAATATTCCCATTAGCAAAAAATAAAATACGCCAACAGTGCAGGCTTTTTAAAACAATCCCTTACGAAAAAGCTCCCGTACAATTTACACCGCTCGTTTCAACAATACTGTCTAACTCTAGCGGCTAGCCGCTAGCCTAATCATATACAAGGCGGGTTTAAGATGATCCTGACGCTTTTTGGCGCCAAATCTTTTCCTGGCGGAGGTGGGCCTAGTGACGTCACGCCAGAGTACGTGCTTCGGCGTCTTAAGTGATTGGTTACGTTTTCCAGGCCCTACCTATCCCCCCGCCGGCTTGGCCTGTTGCGGGTGGGGAATGGGGCGGGGGTAATCTTGCGAGAAAGGCGAGAAGATGAAGTCCCGGCGGATTTGAGGGTGGTGGTGGTGGTGGGAGGTCGTCTCCGCCACGCCAGGTTGAGGCTCGAAAAGGAACGTCAGGACTCGCCGCTTCACTCCGGTTCGTGAGAGGGATAGAGGCTTAATGGCAGGGGTCGTTGGGGGAGCTGTGGCGGGCTGGCAGTGCTTCTTCAGAACCTTCCTATCTCTGCTCGGAGCATCCGCATTCGCCTTCCCCAATCTGTTTGCTTCGGAACACCCGTCATTCCAGCTACCGGCATCCGGAGGGCACCAGCTTGCGCAAGGCGGACGTGCCAGCCCCACCCCCACGCTTCGCCCCGCTTTCTGTCCCCTTGGCCCTGTCAACCCTGGGCCTGGCCGGGGAAGGAGGGGGATTTCTGAAGTGACAAAATGGGGGTTTTAGCCTTCCTCAGACTTGAATGGGGGCCCTCTTGCGCGGCGTAAACAAACCTTCACGGTCCGTGAGGAAACTGGCACTAGGGCAAATCCGGTCGGGCCTATCCATCTTCTCTTCTCCCCGCTTCCCCTTCTTTTGCTTTTCCTATTAGCTCGGGGAACAATTTGACAATATAGCTGCCTCTGCTTCGCTTCCAGAAACAAGCAGCCTTTCAAGACTCTGCTCTGCTTCATTCTGTTTCTGATGCGGTTTATTTATTTATTTATTATTTTTTCAAATCTAATCCTAGTCCCAAAAGTGCTTCCCCCCCCCAAGAGGCAACATGAGTTTTGTTTTTCCTTTAAGACGTTTCACTTCTCATCCAAGAACAGCTTCTTCAGTTCCGCTCAGTTCAGAACTGAAGAAGTTTCTTAGATGAGAAGCCTAAACATCTTCAAAGAAAAACAGTTGCCTTTTGAGGGGGGGGGGGGAATCACCTTTGGGATAATAACTATGACCTGGATGACTGAGAATCTCCATAGGCAAACCAAGTTATAGGTTCACAAATAACATGTAGAGTGCTGTGCCATTTAACTGGGGAGAAACTTCACAGCTGTGAGACTACAGCTTTTTGGAAAGTGCTTTTCTTGGCATCTCTGGCAAATTAAGTGTGATGGGTGGATATTAGAAAGGATTTTGGGGGTGAGAACACCTTTGTTATGATTTGTTCTTTCAAGCAGAGAATAACGGCATTTTGATGGTCTTATTATGACTGGGTTTCCTCCCCACCCCCTACATTGATGTATCAGAGTCTACTTACTTATCTTGCTAATGTTATTTGCATATTAGATTTCTATTACTGTACATTTTTCATTCAGGAGCTCAAAAGCCACACAGTGCTTTCTCCTATTTTTTAACACCAACATAGGACGGGTTGATAGAGACAGAACCAAAGTTACCCAATGAGGTTCTGTGACTAATGGTGGACTAGAACCTGGGACTTAATGGTCCTAGTCCAACACTACAGTTGAAAAACTTTTATGAAAGGATCTGATTTTAAAAAAAATATTTATATAGCTTTTAGATTTATGTCCCATCTTTTGTTCAGGAGTTCAGCATAACATACATATTGCTATGTTCTTCCATTTTTTTTCTATACCAATCCTGTGAGAAGTACCATATTTTTTGGACTATAAGATGCACCAGTACATAAGACGCACCAAGATTTCAAAGAGGTAAGTAAGAAAAAAAAGTTTTTGTCCTCCCTGGCCCCCAGGAGCACTCTGCAAGCCTCCCAAACCCTCTGCGCGCCCCGTTTTTTGCAAAAATGGCGTTTTTGCCTTCCCCCAGCCCCCAGGAGCACTTTGCAGGCCTCCCAAACCCTCTGCGCACCCTGTTTTTTGCAAAAACTGACCCGTTTTTCACCTGTTTTTGCGAAAAACGGGGCACACAGAGGGTTTGGGAAGCCTGCAGAGTGCTCCTGGGGGCTGGGGGAAGGCAAAAATGCCCTCATTTTTGCAAAAAACGGCCTGTTATTCACCCGTTCTTTGCAAAAATGGGGTGCGCAGAGAGTTTGGGAGGCCTGCAGAGTGCTCCTAGGGGCTGGGGGAAGGCAAAAACACCCCCGTTTTTGCAAAAAAAGGCCAAATTTTCGCTTGTTTTTTTGCAAAACGGGGGTGTTTTTGCCTTCGCTCAGCCCCCAGGAGCACTCTGCAGCCTTCCCAAACCGTCTGCGTACCCCATTTTTGCAAAAAATGGGCCAATTTTTCGCAAAAATGGGACGCGGGGCTTCGGGAGGCCAAAAATGGCTGTATTCGGTGTATAAGATGCACCGACATTTCCACCCTCTTTTAGGGGGGAAAAAGGTGTGTCTTATACTCCGAAAAATATGGTAGGTTTAGCTAAGAGACAGTGACTAGCCCAAAGTCAAACCAGTGAGCTTCTGTAATTGCCTTTCATATGAAAGGATAGACAGTTTGCAGGTTACATGTAGCCCCTAATCATATGATGAATATAAGCCAATGGTGTGACATTGCTGTCAAAAAAGCAAAAGTGGAAGTTTAAGGCAACATCCAATAGAAAAACAGTTTCTGAATCACAGGAAGTGATTGTTTCCCTCTGTTTTTCATTGATTGAGTGCTGTGCACAATTCTGGGTGTCATATCATTAAAAAAAATTCAGATAAATAGAACAGATGCAGGGATAGAAAACAAATATAACTGAGGGAAACTAAATCATATGAGGAGAGATTGAAAAAATTGGGCACTTTAGTTTTGAGAAAGGATATCTACAGAAAATTATAGCACACATCAAATTTGAGTCACACAGAAATGCTATGATATGACGTATTCTCTATCAACCATAGAATAATGGTTCCAAATGATAAGTCAGATTCCAGTTAAAAGTTAAGGAAAACTTCATGATGGGAAAAGCAGATATGGTTCCAATCGTGGAATCAATTGCCCAGGAAGTGGTTTGCTCTCTTTCAGTTTAAATCTGTTGGGGATAGTTCATTTTTTGGTTTCCAGCACTGCACCTGGCTTAGATATGATGGCCAAAGCAAGTTTTTATTCTACAATTCTCTAATGGTTGAATTGCTAGCATATTATTCTTCCTTTCTAAATCTGGGAAAAAAACAGACAGCTTGATGTGGCATTATTTTCTGAAAAATCATGATTCATGTAAAGGAGATGAAAGTCCTCCCCTCACACAGCTGTTATTTAAAGTGTGGGGTGGAGATATGTGTATGTGTACAGCTTCTCTTTCATGCTGAGCCAGGCTATCTATGTCTGATATAAAATGTTTATCTTGTTTAGACTGATGTCCTAATTTTTTTCTATCAAACTTAGATGGGGTATACTTAGGAAGTGATTATAATGGGAACAGAGGAGGATGAGGATGGAATGACACTTTCTAATTTACATGGCAGTAAGTAAATCTGATTATTTTACTTATGCTCTAACTATGGTATTGTCTAGAAAATAGACAATGGTGGAAAAAGTCATATAACATGTTTTAAAAAGTTCTATTTAGGTAGATTCTTGTGCATGTCTGTGTCAGGAGCTATTCCTTCCAATCATAACTTCCCTTCATGCACTTTTGAAGGAGACCAAGAAAAAGGAGTTTGCTGATAAGTTCTACAATATGTTATTTTAATATTTTTATTCAAAAGCAAAATTGTGCTGATGAGCATATGACTTCCTCTTGATTATAATGATATAAATAATGATTGATATCATTCCAGCAATTCTCCTAGCTGATATAAATAGGCTATTGTAACTGTCAGTTAAATGGATAGAAGCCACGCATTAAAATTTCTGAAATGTGGTGTTATATTATGTAGTTAATGTCACATCATTTATGACACAATAATATTTGACCAATTATAGGTAATCCTCTAGTTACGACTGTAATTGAGCCCTACAATAATGGTTATAAGTTGTAACAGTGGTGAAGCAGATCATTACTTGATCAGACTCTATTTTATGGCATTTTTTGTGTTGGTTGCTAAGCCAACCCATGTTTGCTATTGGACTTTTCCCCAAAAAAATCAGAAGTAACCACCGGCTTCTGGAAAAAATAAATTGTCACATGACTAGGCCACTGCAACAGATTGTAAATATGAAGCAGTTGCCGAGACCAAAAATGCTGTCATGTGATGGGGTGGATGTTGGAACCTCAAACTGGTTCATAAGCAGCTTTTGGGAAGTCCATCATAACTTTGAATAGTTTGATAAGCAACCATCATAAGAGGAACTATATTAATGTACATTTCATTTTATAAAATCAAGCTGCTAAAGATGTAGTTTGAACAGAGATGCTAGTCAAATGGTGCTTTTCAGAATTCATACTTGCACTCAGGAGCTAGCAATAAAGAGTTAAACGCGGGGCTTGGGTAAATAAGTTGCTACTATTGCAAATAAAAAATAATAAAGAGCAACTACTGTAAATTCTAGGTATCAGGGCATATTTATATTAGCCCTGGGTTTAAATCCTTTTTATTTTCCTCTACCTATTACCTTGTAATAGATTTCTTGTCATTTGTTTATTAACTTTGAATTTGGAAAGCACCTGTACAATGTTTTGATTATTGGACCTGTCAAATCTCAGATTCCTCCTGACTGCATGCTTCAAACCCCAGAAATTCCCCTGTTTGACAGTTATTTTTACTCTACAAGATAAAATATACAGATATGTCTTTCATTGGGGTTAATAATCAGGAAAAATGCATAGTTTAAAGTCTAGAAAGTTTTTTTGTTATGTCTCTTATATTTCCTTTTAAATTGGTGCCAATAGTGAATTGAACTGATCAGGAATTTAATTATTAATCATACTTATGAACCTCTTCTGATTAAACAAGCCATAGTGATTCACAGTAACAATCAAAACATCAGTAAAATCATAGTTACAAAAACATAATAAAGCCACATACCAGGGGTGGGTTCTAACTTACCTCGCTGCCGGTTCGCTTCCTCCTGCTGTCGGACTGGCTAGTCAAACCTGTGCGTTAATGACTCCAGGACACTTTCAAAAGTAAGGTCTTCAGCTTTTAATCACGCTACAGATAAGAACTCAGACCATGCCGATCCCATTCAGGTCGAAGTCAGCTCTGAGATCATCCTTCTCTCATTGCTATTTATGCAAAACCTCACCATTCCTTCCCCCAAACCACCATCCGGTGCTGTGAAGCCCTCCCCTCTCAGCTGGACATGGCTTAGATTGCCGCTTCCTGTTGCAGCATTTCTCTGTGCTGGGCTTTCTCGGTGTCTCATGCAACAGGACATTAATCACCGGCATCAGGCATTTAACTGCTGATAAGAGTTTGTTGTTTTGGCAACCAGCAATCCCTCGGTCCAGCGTCTCTCCCTCCCACCAAGGTGCATATGTCGGCCTTGGCATGACAGGCGGCTCCCCTCTACCAGGAGTCCACCTGCAGGGGACAAAGCAAAAGGGTTAGCCACATTCGAATAATCCTGCCTGGGACCTGGTTTGTGTGGATATTTTCGATGAAATCGCCTTAATAATCGTTCGGCTTGTATGTCATGCACAGCCACCCAGGTAGCCTCTGTAATCAGATATCCTTTCCAATGCACCAGATACTGGAGGTTGCCTCGATATAGTCTAGAGTCAAGGACTTCAGCTACTTCGTAATGGTCCCTATATATGGGACCAGGGGTTGTTGATAGGTCTCGAGTTACTCCTACAGGTTTAAGGAGGCTAACGTGAAAAACGGGATGCACCTTCCCTAATAAGGGTGGTAATTTCAATGCTACCTTTACAGGGTTAATCACCTGAGTGATTGGGAATGGGCCGAGATACTTAGGACCTAGTTTTTTACTAGGTATTCGAAGTTTTAGATATTTAGTTGATAAATACACTCTATCCCCGATCTGGAATGGTTTATGATCCCTTCGGTGTTTATCCTCATACTTTTTGTATTCCTTGGCCGCTTGTCTTAAAGCCACTTTCACTTGTGCCCACCCTTCTTGAATCTTGTCAGCCCATTCCTTTGGGGTTTTGGAGCATTGGGGGTTCATGGCTAACTCTGGAATGGCGGGGAATTCCATTCCATATACTACTTGGAAAGGCGTGAGACCAGTACTACGATGTACAGCATTATTATACGCTACCTCAACAAAAGGTATCAAGCTAGACCAGTCTGTTTGCTGGTACGATACATAACATCTTAAGTAGCGTTCTATCATAGCATTAGCTCTCTCTGCAGCTCCATTAGTGCTAGGATGAAATGCTGAGCTCAATCCCTGCGAGGAGCCTATTAGTTGTACAAATTCTCGCCAAAACTTGGCAGTGAATTGTACTCCTCTATCCGAGATTATTCGTCGTGGTACTCCGTGTAACCAATATATATGTTGTAAAAACATTTTTGCCAACCGTTTGGCTGAAGGTATACCAATACATGGGATGAAATGTGCTTGTTATGAGAATAAATCTATCACTGTCCATATTACGGTATACCCATTGCTGTCTGGGAGGTCGACTATAAAGTCCATCCCAATCTCCTCCCATGGCCTACTGGGATCAGCTACCGGTTGCAACAATCCTAACGGCCTACCAGGCTGTGGTTTGTTCACTGTACAAACAGGACAACTCTGTACATAGGCCTCAACCTCTGTCCTCATCCGTGGCCACCAAAACTTCCGTCTGGTAAGATGCAATGTTTTTAAGAACCCAAAATGGCCGGCCGGCTTAACATCATGGCACCTTCTTAACACTGAGGTACGAAGCTGACTTTCTGTCGGACTGGCTAGTCAAACCTGTGCGTTAATGACTCCAGGACACTTTGAAAAGTAAGGTCTTCAGCTTTTAATCACGCTACAGATAAGAACTCAGACCATGCCGATCCCATTCAGGTCGAAGTCAGCTCTGAGATCATCCTCCTCTCAGTGCTATTTATGCAAACCCTCACCATTCCTTCGCCCAAACCACCATCCGGTGCTGTGAAGCCCTCCCCTCTCAGCTGGACATGGCTTAGATTGTCGCTTCCTGTTGCAGCATTTCTCTATGCTGGGCTTTCTCGGCATCTCATGCAACAGGACGTTAATCACCGGCATCAGGCATTTAACTGCTGATAAGAGTTTGTTGTTTTGGCAACCAGCAATCCCTCGGTCCAGCGTCTCTCCCTCCCACCAAGGTGCATATGTCGGCCTTGGCACGACACCTGCGCCGTGTGGGCGCGCGCGCATGCGCAGTGCCCAAAAAATAAAAAACAAGATGGCAATGCATGCGCAGTGCCGGAAATTCAGCTTCTGCACATGCTCAGAAGAAGAAAAAACGAGGAAAAAAATTCAACCGAGCTGGTTCCATGACGTCATCGTGATGTCACCAGCGGGTTGCTACCGGTTCGCGTGAACCGGTCCAAACAGGGAGGAACCCACCTCTGCCACATACAATATGAAATCAATAAAGAGAATGAAGCAAACCAGTTTCTGTTTCAGTATGTTTCGATACAACCTCTCCAAACTAATGATAGGTTGGATAAAATGTTTTTTATTGTATTGTAGATTCATTGTTTGTAAAACAACCTTTATATCTTGTATATTACTGTTATTGTAATACATGAACAGCTAACCTCTTTTGTGGGGTGTTCTTTCTATTTACAGTTTCTTATGAAGGAGGAGATGGCGACGAGAGTTCTGTGGATATTTATGATGACTTAGACAGCACTCCAGTTGTTTCTAGTATGTTATTTGCCTTGCTATGAAGTTTCTTTTTTATTTTATTCACTTGAATTGGATGATATAGATATTTTCTCTCCCCACACCCCAGACGAGCTTAGTAAAAATGGTGAAAACCTGGTGAAACAAGGTTTCATAAGCTTGATATCAGCTCTAATTTAATAGTTGTCTTCTCCAGGCTGTTATTGCTAGGGAATTTCAACCTTTCTTGGGTGTGTCTTAGCTCAGAATTCATTCCTGTCAAGACAACTTTGAATTTCTGCCAAATCATAGGTCCTGCTCATGGAATGAAAGTGGATGGGCAACACAATGAATCTGGTATTTAAGTGTATGTTAAATGTGATCTGGTAAGGGAGACATTACTAGCAGGTCCTTGTACTAACATGTTACTTTCAGATAACCGTGAGATTCATGGCACCACCAACTTCTGTATTAGAGAGAGACTTAGATAGTCTACCCCACATGTTTTATGAATCTCTGATTTTCAGAAGGGGCTTGGGGAATCAGGCAGTTTGATCAGGCCTCTGATATACAGATGCAGTAAAAGCAGTACATAGGATTACTTCACCCTGTTATTACTCCTGGGGTTCTCTTTGCTTTAGTGCTAAGTTCCAGAACATGAAACAAAGAGGCAAGATGGTAGTGAAAAACAAAGCACAAATATTATAAAATATGGATATGAGCCCAGATTAGTCTATGTACCATGACAGTAAGATCAATGGAACATTGTTACATTTTTCATACTGCATCCATGAAATGTTATTCAGTTGTACTATTTAAAGTGACCAGAATCTTTGGTGGAATCTTAAAGTGGAAAAACTCTCAATAGATCATTGTGATAATTTGATAAGTATTCTTTAGATAAAATCATACATATTCACTTAGAGTTGCCTAGGCAGAGATCAGTCACTGGCAATTTACTCAACTATAAAAAGGAACAAGAAATGCAGCACATCTCAATAATAATAGCTAAGTTGACTACTAGTCTCTTTCCAAGTGTAATCAAAGTGCTTATCACTTATAAAGCCTTATAAAGTTTGACTCCTGGTTGCCTTTGAGATTATCTACATACAGAAGGAATCAGCTGACAGGATAGGTTGAAAACTCCTACTCTTTAGAAATGGGTAAATTGGGGGCTTAGACATTTCTGTTATGGCCCCACCCATTTTAATATTCTCCTGCCTGAAGTAATGATTGCTACTTTTCTATTAATACTCAGAATATCATTTAAAACACACCTCTTCCACAAAGCATTTGGAGAAAAAATATCATATGTTGTATCCAAACAGTTTTGTTACATTCTTGTTAAAACAGTTTTTAAAACTTTTTGTAAAAATCATCATTTTGCTTATTATTTGATATACCTATTTTTTTTACTGTACTGGTAGTAAGACATTTAAGAATATTGCACCGAAGCAGAATACAAATTTTATTAAGTAAATAAGTATTTCAATAGAGATTTGAACTTAAATCTGACCATAATGCAGTGCATTAGAAGTGGTTTGCCTTCCAAAGGTGTGTACATATTGTATATATTAAAATTTTAAGATTTGGCTTTCATATATAACAAAGAGTAAACAAAATATAAATAATATTATTTGGCTAAAGCTAGGATTCTGAAACTATGCCACCTAGTTTCATGTCCAAAATAGGTTTTTGATATGTGGGGTATTTTGTGTACTTGCTTGCTTGCTTGCAATGCATCTTTGTCTCCACACAATGAATCCCCTTTGAAACTGAGGAAACATTCAAAACCAGTTTAATGAATTGAATGAGTCTCTTTATGATGGTCTTTGCTCAGCATACAAAACTACTGTATAAAACAGGAGGAATTATATGAAAACTAAGCTATACCTAGAAAATACAAAGAGAGTAATTTATGAAACTGAATAGAGGTAATAACTCTCTGTTAGGTATTATCATACTACGCAGTGTCAGTGATGAAGATGTATCACTGTCCTTTATATTCCTGAGGCTTTCATGGAACAACTACAACATTTGGAGTGTTGTGAATGATATAGGAGCCCATTTTGTTGAGGTTGCAGTGTAAGGCTGGGACTGAACAGGTGTGTGGAGCCATACAGTTGAAGATGTGAAGCTTCTCATATGATTTCCAGAGTGCACTGGCTAACCATTGCTACCAGCTTAATAAAGTCTGGTAGACTTCTTTCAAAGAAAACAAAGGATTCTTTTTTTTAAAATCTACTTTTCATCTCTCTTGCTTTAGGCAATTGTGCTTCGAAAGTGCCAATCAAAAGTAGTTTAAACCTATTCGATGAAATTCTGATTGAAGAAGAAACAGCCAAAGAAGCCACTTTCAATGAAGTATGTACTTTATATTGATAACACATCAGGGAAATAAATTGCAGTTAGATAACTGTAATAATGAACATTGTTATATTTGTGCTTATACTAATATGTATACAGTAATTGAAAGTATCTTTAAATTTCAAAATTCTCTGATTTTAAAATTTATTTTATACAATTAAAGGGAAGTTGCAGTTTGGATTCTAAGGAGAAGGAGCTTGATTTGTAATTTATTAATAATGAAATTTAATGTTATCAAAAACTGAAGTATAATTAACAATTGTAACGAGTTTGATTTATTTTGTTTTACAGATAGTTCAATTTGTCCATATTGTGGTTAAAATGAATGGAATATATACTTAATGTGTATGTGTTTAGTAGGGGATGAAAATACTTCCTTATAACTCAGAAAATATTTGTATGATTTAGTAAAACTATTAGTAAAACACATTCCAAAGTATGTGTTTTAATATAAATGAGGAAATCTTTGTCTTGACAGTTGCAGGCTGAACATGAGAAATGTAAGCAACAACTTCAAGAGTTGATGAAAAAGTTTCAGGAAATCCAAGAACAGGTGATAAAGCAATAAGTATTAGGATCCAAGATATACATACAGGTAGCAGAAAGTGTAAATGGGAAGAGATTACTGCATAAAATGGTTGTATTTTTGAAAATAATAGTAATAATTTAATAGTTATTATAAAGCAGTTACCCTTGAACTAATCCTATATATGTTAACATATTCTGGTCAGTGATATTTATTTTTAGGAAAGTATCAGTAAGATTAATGGCTAAATATGCAATCCTTTATGCACTTAACTACGAAGCATTACATTAAATATGTTTTGAATATAACATATTTTTTAGCTTATTACAACTGGAAATGTAATAAATTTAAATGCCCATTTCTTAAACTTTATCATGTTTTTGTTCATATATTCCAATTCCTTGTTTATAATATGTTAAACGTCTATGTCTTCTTTCTGATTTAGAACTCTCTTCTACAAAGTGAAAATCTGTCCCTTAAAAAAAATATTTCAGCACTTATCAAAACAGCTAGAGTGGAAATTAACCGCAAGGATGAAGAAATCAGTAATCTGCAGCGAAGGTACTGAAAGTTAACCTACACATTGTTTTTGAAAGGTTTTAATGATGAAAAAAGTAAAGAAAGGAAACCTTAACTTAAAATAGAAGTGTTCTTTCCATGCAAACATTTCCAATCCCAGGTGAAAGTTTGCTATCTTAAAGACAAATGTATGCTATTAGCATTTATGTATTTATATTTCATGAGATAATTTTTAGGATAAAAACCAAACTTAATTTTATGCAGAGAAAACCTATTGAAATAAATTAATTGTAAAAGTATAATATGACTTCTAGTGGCATACTGTTACAGTCTTGTCAGCAATGCAGCAGTTTTCTATTGCTTCTTGGTATTTCTTTTTTTTAAATTGCTTCTCAGCTTAGCTTGTAACTCTCATACTCCTTGGAGATCCTTCATCCAAGTACAGTATTAAGCAGGCTCTGTTCTTCTTAATTTCCACAGTCAAAACAAGAAGGTTAGTTGCTGCTACTTACTGAGACAACCTAATCATAACTAGCATCAGGTTTTTATTTCTTCATTTCTGCTTTAAATATATAATTAAGTTTGTGTTTCATCATTATTTAAAATATTGAGAATTTTTTGGAAATGTTTATCTGCAACACTTAGCAATAGCACTTATATACCGCTTCACAGTGTTTTACAACCCTCTCTAAGTGGTTTACAATGTCAGCATATTGCCCCCAACAATCTGGGTCCTCATTTTACCAACCTCGGAAGGATGGAAGACTGGGTCAACCTTGAGCCGATGAGGATTGAACTCCTGGCAGTCAGCAGACTTAGCCTGCAATACTGCATTCTAACCATTGTACCACCATGGCTCCTTAATTCATCAAATAATTGATTGCTTTCCTAGCTTTATGTTTACTGCACATGTCCCTGGGTATTTAATCAAAATCCCAATTTTGAACATAATGCTGTTTCTTGGTTTGTGTCTCCAGTTGCATGGAAGGAAGAGTTAATGAGATACATGTATTGGCCTACATGTTTACATACTACATAGCTAAGCATTCTTGATTATTCAAATGTGGGTAATAACTGGTAATAACTATTGAATCTGATACCTGGCCTTCTTAATGGTTACAAAATGAAATAAAAATGAATTATTCTATATCAAAATTATATCAATATCATTGATATAACAATCTCAGTAATATCAAAATTAAAATATTCTTTTTAAAAGAATTATATTTGTAAACATTTCATATTTTTATTGATTGTGCTTGAGTGTACATTGCCTTTTTGTCAGTCTAATCTATTGTACTCAAATTTTGGATAGTTGTATAATGTAGCATATTAAAATAGTGTTTTTATTAACAGGTTAACAGAAGCTCCCGTTCATCACAATACCTACAGTAAAATATATATAAGGAACATTGAAGGATCAAAACAAAAAAATAAATCCAGTGATTTCCCCCCAGAAAATAATTCAAAAACAGATCCTAAAAATAAACAGGACATGCCCAGAGATGTATCTCATAACAGTCCATCTTGGGATATAGGAAATAAGAAAGCTCATTTGGAAAAAAAAGATACTTCTTATATATCTCGATTGCATCCTGAGCAGCTTCACAAAGACGGCGTTCCAACAAAGTTGTCAAAAGTTGATAGCTCCTGTGATAAAGAAAAGGAGAAAAGGGAGATAAAAAATAACGAACATTATAGTAAGGATAATGCTTGCAGACACACAACAAAAACACAGAGAAATGTTGGAAGTGTTGTAGATTGCATATTGGATACTCCTGGAAAGTCACAAGTTAACCCAGAAAAACTAGTCAGAAATGGGCAGTGGAAAGATAGAAAGGATTTAAAGATCAAAAGCGGTTGGTGTGCAGGAAACAAAACTGATAATATTTCTTCCACTAAGGAAAAACAATCAGTTCCTAAGGATAAATTAATGCTTAAAACTGAACACATTAATGAAGATAGGCTTGAAAAATTACAAATCATAAACCAGAAGGACTTGAAAAAAGAGAACAAAGAGGAAAGCAGTAGTAGACAAAAAAACAGACAACCTGATAAATATGTAGAACAACAAAGAGCTGGTAAAGCTACTAATACCCCTGAAAATAATACACTTGTCAGAAATCCTAAAGAATTAAATAAAGGTTACCTAGAAGACAAGATAAAACATAATGATTGTAGGAAAACTAAAGGAACAGATGATCCTGGGGCCCAAGGAGGGAAATCATCACTGCCACACAGTTCTAATAGAGAGCGAAAACTTAGTAACTCAAGCAAAGATAGCAGAAAATGTGAACCTGAACGCATCCATTCCAAATCAGACAAATATCGAATGGAAGCAAAAAGGAAAAGCGGAAGAGACAACCCTAGCCCTAGAGAAAGCAGAAATTCTCAAACTGAAAGACGAAATTCAAAAGAAACTCCCCCAAAGGCAGTAAAGAAAAACATTAAACTAAAAGACAGTGCAAAAAGAGAGAAAAATAAACCTTTTCCACCAAAAGACATTGCAATGATAGTTGAGGCTGCGGACGAGCCTGTGCCTATTAAGGTGGAAAGGGATGAAGAGCAATCAAAAAGCAAAGACTTAAAATTGAGCTTCATGCAGAAGCTGAACTTAACACTCTCTCCCGCTAAGAAACAAACAGACAAATCCAAAATAGTAGCAGAGACTACTAACGAAGCTGAGATGGAAGTTCCAAGTCAGGAAATAATGTTAGTCCCAAATGAACCAATTAATACCACTAGTGAAGCGAAAATGACATTGGGACCAATCCATAATGGTCCCCTTCAAACTAAATCAGAAAAAATGACATCTATTTCTGAGATCAAAGCAAATCAGCAGAACGAGACTCCAACAGAAATTTTGGATAGTAAACCATGTAAAGCATTTCCACAAGATGTGACACTACAGCATGAAATTGTTGGTAATGAGAAACTCCTTCCGCTGACTGAGACGCAAGATTCTGAGGAAGTGCATGTGGCATCTAGCCCAGCAAATCCCATGGATCCAGAGACACTGTTAAATTCTTTCCATGACATGGAGACTGGGAATTCTGTAGATTCTGATACATTTAGAGTAATAGATGAAGTTAATGGGACTGATTCAGACTCCTCCATGGCAAAAGAAGAATCCAGTAATTGTGCAGATAAAAAGATCTTGGAGTACTCTGAAAATGAAAGCCTACCTCTCCACAAGACTAGTACAGAAGATGATAAAATACTGTGTGTAAATAGTTCAATAACTGACCCCAAAGCTGAAGATTTGAATCCAAGCTCTCCCAAGCATGGAAGCCAAATGGAATCATTATGCAATAAAGGATTAAATGCTGTGTCTCAGACAAGAGAGACAGTTTCAGTTGATGATGATAACTCAATACTGAGCATTGATCTAAATCACATGAGGTACATCCCAAAAGTAATCAGCCCTCTTAACAGTCCGATACGACCCTTGGGTAAAATCTTCAGAATGGAAACCTCTTACAAAGTGACAAATTATAATACAGGTATATTTATTATGTTTTTGTTGTACTTGTTACAAAAATGTCCTTTTCTGGCTGGATTGGATGCCTTTGGAGGAAATATCTTTATGCCCAAACCAAAAAAGTTCATAGTAGATTATAAGGTACAGCAGTAGCAAACTCATTGCTCCTTCTCTTTACTTCCTGCTGGTTGGAAGTTTGGACATGAGCCATGAGTTTGAGTATTGTACTTCCTTTCTTCCCTACTGCTTAATATAATAATTCCTCATCCAGTCAAATCACAGTTTATCCCAGATCTGCATAATATAATTTGGTCAAGCCTCCAAAAGATTAATTATCAATCATTCTCATACTAAACTATACATATTGTACACTGACATAAGAAACATGGCTTTATTTTTAACTCTTCAAAAGCTAATTACAAAGGCTTGTTTATTTTTAGATGCATCTTATAAAAAGCAGTTTAGCTGAAGTGGGGGAAAGTCACATTACCTTTAATGTCTGTTCAATCACCTTGATAATAAATTATTCAGTTTATGCAACATTTTCCATTGAGGTTTGGTGGGGAGATGCTAGTTTCACATTTTTTATATCAGAAGCCTTAATGAATGGCTATTAGCAAATACTGGGTCTGAGAGAATAAATAGTGCACTAACTACAATAACGTGTGTTGATCCTAAGCATATTATTTTAATTCTAAATCTGATTTCCAGCAAAATTGAATTGCAGATACTTCAGTATAATTGGAATCTGATTCCAAGTTAGATGGCAGCTATTGTAGTACATTCCTATACAGTAAGTTTACCATATTTGGTCAGGAGAAATCTGGTTGACTTTGAGATACAGAAAAAAATATCTTGTTTTTATCTGGTGATCATACAGATTTTTGCAGCCAAAGATTTTTGCAACCATATCTTACTAAATATGCTAATGCTTAGGTGCCTATATTTTAAGGACAAAATTGACATATCTTAATTTTATTTCTGCGTAAACAAGGTATGCACAGTTACAATGAAAATCCATTTAACATAGTGTTTAACTTTAAACCTCATATTCTGAGGTTGATCTTTTGGATTCACAGAGATTGTATACATTATTGCTTAAGATTTTTAGTGACAGTTTGTGAAAATGTGGAGTACAACTTCAGACTTGTCAAAAATTGGTTCTTAGGACAGTGATCCTTAAAGTGTCTGTAGCTTATGTTGCATTTCTAATATTTGGTGTGAAGTACTTTTCATGAAGACTTTTTTTTTCCAGTTCCAAAATTTAGTTTATTTTCACCCAGCTCTTCTTCCAAAAAACTCAGAATGCATCTGTAATCACCCTTGAAGTTTGTCATCCTAACAATTCTGTAAAATAGATTCAGCGAAGGGAAAATGTATCTAGGACAGTTATGCATTCGGCTTTAAGGCTGGGTAGGAATTTGTACAGTATATTAATCTTTTTGATAATCTGCCGTATTATATTAATCATACCACATGTATTGTGAAAGCTGCCTCTTTAAAATGTAAAACACAAAATTATTAGCAATTATAAGTGGAAATATTTAGTCGTGAAATAAACAGTAATTGAATGATACTGTAAAACAGTTTGCTTTGACACTTCCTTTTTAGAGTGATATCTTTCACTTACTAATTGTTTTGTTGGTTGTAGATTTTGCTCCAGGTAGTGCAGTGGATTACCTGGGGAGCAACCATTCAAGTGAACTCAACAAAGAAAATCAAAAGCCACTTTGCAGCGATCACAAAATCTTAGAAGAGTCTCAGCTAAACATATCTCCAGATGAATTAGAAGAAGGAGAAATTGTAAGTGATGCTGATGATGAACCCAAAATAGAAAAAAAATCTGAAAATATTAAAAAGTTGAAAAGAAAAATTTCTCCTGAGAGATCTAATACATCTAAGAATACATACAACTACAAAGTCAAATCTGTATCTTCCAATGAGGGTTCTGAAAAATTGGCTTCTGGGAAAAAAAGTAAAGAAAAGCCTAAAGATGGAACAATAATATTCTCAAAGGAAAGGAAGAAAAATAAAATTGTGAGCATTGATTGTCTTGAAAAAATAGTTCACATTACTGCTGAACCTTCTACCCTATATGAGTTTATGCAGATGCTGAAAGCTGTAAGAAAACAAGTACGAAAAAACTATATGAAATTTAAGATACAGTTTCCAATACAGCAGTTTCATAAAATAATAGATTCAGCAGTTCTGAATTTTACATCTTTAATAAAACATATTGACTTCTCTAAAATGTGCAAATCAAATGAGGCCATAAAGGTAAATCTCTGCGAAGTTATTGAATCTGAACTGAATCAGATTAAAAAAAATACTGCAATAGAGTATCTATTCGAGAAACAACAATCAGATATGAAGAAAAAATTGTGGAAACTTGTGGACGAACAACTTGATTATCTATTTGATAAAATAAAAGAAATCCTTCTAAAGTTGTGCAATTTAATAAGTTTGGGAACTGGGAATGATGATGGTAAACGTAAAAGAAAGAAAGGAAGCTCAAAATGCCTTGACAATAATAAAATCGATAGACAGAAATCAAAGAAACCAAGCTTAAATGCTAAAGTGAAAAGATCTGAAGAACATGTCCTTCCAAAACCAGCAGTAGGTAGCCAACTGCTTAAGACAGATCGCCAGGAAATAAATAAAAAAGCTCACCACAAAAATATAGTTATAAAATATAAACATTCCCATAGAGAGAGCACAAGACCCTCTCTCCCTGAAGTTGCACATTTTAAGCAAAATTCCACAGAGGATACTGCTTTGAAAACTGGAAAATATGAAAAGGAAGGATTGGATATGATTGGAGATCCTCACAAATCTGATATCAGCTGTGGACCTCTCACAGAACAACAAATGTCTGGGCTAACATTCAATTTAGTTAATGATGCTCAAATGGGTGAAATGTTCAAAAGTTTATTACAGGGCTCTGGCCTTTCAGAGAAGAACATTGACTTCATTGATGAGAATCAGTGGGAATTCAGAACACCAGAAAAGCAAATGCCAGAAGGTCAGAACGGTAGAAATAATCCTGCCTATGAGAGTGAAGAAACAACGTCAAGGGATATCCAGGTAGAATCGACAGTACTGGATGGTATTAAATGGCCCATAGTTTCACCTGAAAGAGATTCGACATTTTTAGCTAGATTGCAAATGCCCATTGATCCAAATATTCTAGATGAAAACTGCATGTTTGAAATTCCTACTAGTCCTACCTTGAAGAAAAGTGAGCTATGTGTTCTGGAAAAACAAAAATCTCTGGTTTCTTCTATTCTTTTGGAAGACCTAGCAGTATCATTGACTATTCCTTCTCCTTTGAAGTCAGATGCTCATCTTAGTTTCTTGAAGCCTGATGTATTGGGATCCGTTCCTGAAGATGTTCTAAATGCACACTTCAGTGAAGATGCTCATCTAGAAGAGGAGGATGCTTCTGAACAAGACATCCACTTAGCTTTGGAATCTGATAATTCAAGCAGTAAATCAAGCTGTTCATCATGGGCAAATATCCCTGCTGCTCCTGGATTTCAATATTGTTCAAGCCTTCCAATGCAAGCAGTAATAATGGAGAAATCAAACGATCACTTCATTGTTAAAATAAGGCGTGCTACACCATCTATGTCACCCACTGATCAGACAGCCATACCAGATGAACCATTAATCTCTGTTATTGAAAAAGGGAAGGATGAAATTACATATGAAGAAAATCTTGCTACTTTAACTCCCCAAAGTATCCCTTCAAGAGAGAGAGAAATATCTAAAGAAATTATAAATACTACTGACTCTGAAAAAAAAAAGGATAACAGTATTATGAAAAAGCAGATTTCTCACTTATTGGAGCCTTTGAAAGAGACATCTGTCTGTCTTGCGATTGATTCAGTTCCTGGTCTTTTTGAACTTCAACAAAACCTCCACCCTGATACTCCTGGTGATGATGTTAATACCATCGAGTCCCTCCTTCATAAAAAAAAACAATGTTGTGACATCAGTCTTGAAGTTCAGAGGCCATTTTGTAATACAAGCCAAACTCAAAACCCTCATTTAGTTGTTTCAAATCAGGCATTGCTTAATGATGCTGCCTCAGAAAAGCCGCCTGACTTGCAAGACCCTCCTGAAGAACTAAGGATATCTAAAGTGCCTTTGGAAGAATCCTCAAATAAAATAAATCAAAATGCAGCTGCACCTGAGGTTTTTAAGCTTCCTCAGACAATCCCCATGAAAGCGTTCCAAGAAAAAGTTAAGTCAATAGTAATTCCACCTGTGGAACAGCTACCATCTCAGAATCATCTTGATACACATATTGGCTTGACTGATGTGATTCCTATGGAAAATAAACTGAATCCAACAGATCCCACAGAACAGTCTGCTTTAAATTATAGGGAGAGAAGTTTATGTAAAGATCAAGAGAAGCCTAAAGCAGATAGTCACTGTGAAGTAGCTGATATATCAAAGACTAAAGTTGAAGAAAATGTAAATCGGCCAGACATGTCTACAAGAGATGGCAATTTTGAAAAAAATACTACTTTTAATATTGATGGTCAAAGATGTCCAATTAAACTTAGCAAAGAAAGCAAAAAAAGGAAAAAGGAAACACAAGAAGCATCTAGTGCAAAAAAGCAAAGAAAGGAAAATAATGAATTGGATTTTAAAAAAACAGGCAAAAATAGCAAAAATGCTAAAGAGAAAACTTCTGTAGCCTCAAGCTTATCTAGTACAAAGCCAGCATCAACTAGAGAGAAAGATCTATTATCCTCAACATCATCTATGTCACCATCAAATCTATGTGCCAAAAATATCATTAAGAAGAAAGGAGAAGTTGTCATTTCTTGGACAAGGTAAGAATACTGAAAATGGACTAGTGTTTTGAATACATTAAAAATTCAATAGATTGAGATTATGTTTTGTTTTCTAACACATCACATCATGGGCATTAGAACTGCTTACCCCTAATTAAAGGATTTTGGAATGCCGCATAAGAATGTAGCCATATTGTATATCTCATTAAACATTATGGCATTTCTTAGTAATGAGTGCCTCGCTAACATTAGCTGCAAGCTCAACTTCTTTCATCTTTGTTCTGGCAGAGGTAGAGTAAGTGTGCAGTCTTCCATGACTTGCTATAAAAATTGTAGCATAAGCTGAGAGAGGAGAATTTAGAAGCCACTCTGAGCATATGGTACAAAATTGTTCCCTTATCTGAATAATAGGGTTCTGTAGTTTGTCTATTGCATTGTGTGTATCTATAATAGCTAGTTTTTGTCTGCAAATGTCAGCAATTGAGCATGGTAAAATAAGTCATCAAAGTATTTGCAACATTTATGGTTCCTGCTTCAAAATACACTCTTGAATCAAGTCACAATGAAAACAAATGCTGAAGGCTTTTTTTAAACCATCCAAATGAATAAATGAAAAAGCCTTTGTCCAACAAAAGTTAAAAACGGGTAAACCAAACCATGGATCTTTGAGCACAGGACTTGGTGAATCTTTTGGTTCCAGTCATTGGTTCTACATTCAGTAAAATTAATTTAGATGCATGAGGAAATAAACAGTCTTAATCATGCATGACTTTCCCAGAAGGTGGGCTGTTAGAGATAGTCCTTGATTTATGACCATAATTGAGCCCACAGTTTCAGTCATAAGGTGTAATGGCCATGAAGTGGGTCACCATGTGGCCAGATCCAATTTTACGACCTTTTTTGCAGTCATGACATTGTGAAACAAACACCATGGTTGTGAAATGAATCCATTGTTCACTATGGGGTGGTTTTTGCTGGAAATGAAGTAAATGCCAGTTTCCAGTAAAAACATCATAAATAGCAGTCACAAGCACCCATAAATGTGGGCCGGTTGCACAAGTGCCCAAAATGTGATCAGGTGTCTGTGGGTTGTTTGGAGGGATAGCAGATGTCAGAACTTCAAAATCAGACCATAAGTCACAATTTTTGAGATCCATCATAACTTTGAACAATTGCTAAGTGACTGGTCATAAGTTAAGAATAACCTGTATCTCTGGTTGCTTGCATAAACAGATCCTACAAATTACTGTTCTATAAATGGGTGGTAGAAACTTCTGAGAGTTCTCCTGATTGCAAAAGAAGTTATTAGTGGCCACTTTAAGAATTGAAATATTTTACTTGTGTAGCCTGGACATTGTTGGATAGTACGCCGCCCTGAGTCCCTCGGGAGTAGGGCGGCATAGAAGAACCAATAATAAATAAATAAATAAAATAAATAAATAGAAAATACCTGAAGAGAGAAAGTGAAACAGAATGGGCACAGTGACATTAGTGAAATAAAAAGGCAAAAATTGATTGCTTAGGTATTATTTATTTATTAAGCACATTTATATAGCCACCCAACTCATATACAGTGACTCCTGGCAGCATAAGACAGATGTAAAATAATAACAGAATAGATAATCTGTAGACATATATTTTGTAAATATTGTGATTGAAAATGTTTTTCCTCCTCTTGGTTACAGCTTTTCTATTGTGTATATGATTAACTCAGATATTCCTGAGATTCAAATCTGCCAGCCAGTTTCTGCTCAGAGGCCATTGTCTTAACTCTTCACTAAATGTATTTCTGAATTTGATTTTCCATCAAATATCTAATCCTTTTAAATTTAGGAACCTGAGCTCATAAGCAGTCATTTCGCTTTATTAATTTAATGCAATACAGTAACATCATTCATCATGGTGATCACTGTTCTGAGTGGTCTGAGAATACATTATCTGGTGAAATGACCAGATTTTCTTTTCAGAATCAATTTTTTATCCTGTGGCTATGAATCCCACCTCTTGTTTTTATTTTAAATCCTTAACATGGACAAAATAATAGTAATTGGTTTATTGTCAAATAAGTATTCAGTGACTAAAAATTCACTTTCTATGTTTGTTATAGAAATGATGACAGGTTGATTTTATTGGAATGTCAGAAAAAAGGACCTTCAGGAAAAACTTTCACTTCTGTTGCTGAGCAGTTAAAGAAAACTCCAGCTCAGGTATGTGTTTGGATAAGAATCTGTATTTAGTTGGTTTCACTCTCCATTTGTGTATTTCCCTGAATGAATAGAGTATGCCATATTCACCTAAAAGAAAAATGTTTCAAAAATTAAGACAAACTCTACCCCACTCCAAAGATTAGCCAGAAAAGCGGTTATAAACACAGGCAAAAATTCTATGTACTGCCCAAGTTCTCTAATTCATCAATAGGACTACCAACTTCAATTTAAACAAAAGTCAGTGCTCTGCCAGAGATAAATCTGTTAAACTAACTTATTTCATGTTAGGGTTCTGGAAATTAGGAAAGAGATCCTTGAAGAAGCAGCTATTTTTTCTGTTTGCAAAAAAGAAAGAAAAAAAATAGTAGAAGTATTTATTCTAGTCTTCAAGACAAATGGAAATATGCAGTATTTCACCTCTTTTAGTGGGACTATGTTATGTAATAATGGCTTAGTTAATAGGATGAATGGCTGGTGGAAGTTGACTCTAAATGCTGTGGGTCTACATTTAAACAGATCTCACTCTTCAGTCAACGAGAATGAATGAATTACAGAAACTTGGGAGTTTTTAATCACAATTTTCTTTCTCTATAACAAAATAAAATCCTGCTAAAGCAAGAACCAGTAAGGACATACAAATAAACTAGAAATCTTTGATGAGGCAAGTAGACATTTCTGAGTCTGGCAGCATTTTTTTCTAATTGCCTTAATAATCAGAATTCTTATAACTGATTCATCTACCTGGTTCCATGTCCATACGGATGCGGGGTGGGGGGTGGCTTGAGATACTCATGAATTCCCTGGGGAAAATACCTATTCTATAAATCCTTTTAAAGTTTAGGTTTTATATTTTCTCTCCACAGGTTGAAGAAAGATTCAAACAATTAGTGAAGCTATTCAAGATGTCAACTGGCAGTTAATAGCTACTACAAATGAAGGAATCTATGCACATCTTTGCCCTGTGTACATGTGAGAAAAGAGTGCTTGCTTTCCAAGTCCAAATAGCAATTTGTTCCATATCTTTTTACCCACAATTTAAATGTTTCATATATTCTCATGGGAAAACCCTGTTTTTTATTAAGTTAGTAACTGGTACTTGTTAAATCAGGGGTGTCAAACTCGCGGCGTCACGTGACATATCAGGACTTTTTCCCCCTTTGCTAAACTGGGCGGGGGCGGGGCCAGCACGTGACTCATGCGGGCCGCGAGTTTGACACCCCTGTGTTAAATACAGCAAACAAAAATGTAAAACTCTAGTGCACATTTTGGAATACAGAGGAAAAAGAAAGTAGTATGGCTTGAACTTCCTGAGCTGCTGTGAATTTTCTATGACTTCTATCCAGTTCAGGTGCCAAAGATCATTTGCAAAATACAGCATAGAACAAGGTGTTTTATTGCTGCTTCTTCCTCTGTGTTGTATTCATTAAAACTTTGGGTTAACACAAGACCAGTTCTTAACATATGAGTCATTATTCTGAGTTGAACAATCTGACTATAGTTTGTTGATCAGAAATAAAAGGAGTGTGTGTTAGCACAAAACAAGACTCCAATAATCATGAGAAAACTTAAAAGGAGTGTTGAGCATGTACTTTCCTTTTTTTCTCTTTCATTAAGTGCGAATATGAATTTTAAAGTTTGCGGTATATTTTCCAAATCCTAATATGGTTTACTAGTTAGAATTTGTAAGGAACTAGTGTATATTGATTATTTTACAAATAAAACACCAGGATTAACAAGAGTTTTCTCTGCTTATAGTGCTGTATTATTTTACAGGCTAATATAACATTGTTTTTCATATCAAACTTTCACTTTTAAAGCAGATTTGCCACAAGTTAACAAAATACTATTTCTCTTTTAAATTATAACTATCTGCAAAAATGCTAAGTATTTTTAATGGAGTGTGCAATTTGCAATTTAATTCCATACTTTAATTAAAAGCTTAATTAAGATTAAAATTAATGATAATCCAGTTAAATTGATCCATGTTCCTGTCCTGATTAGACCTTATTTTGAAGGGCAAATATTTTATTTCAGCATGGAAATATATAAGAGGCAGCACCCACAAAATACCTTATTTTTTCAAAAAATTGTCAATATTAAAATTCATCGATTAAAATTGATTATATGCCATACTGGCTTGAAAGAGGGAGAGAGGAGAAGTGTAAAGATGTGCATGTGTGTAAATTGTAAGTTTTATATGTTGCTTTCCTGTAAATAATGTACTGTACAGAATTCTATATTGTGTAAAATATTGTGTTCAAATGCAATTCTTTACCTGTAAATTTTTGATTACAGAGAACAAATTTTATTTTGTATACATTAAATACTGCATTCTGTAATATGAATCTCAACCCTTGTAAAATGAATGTGTTTAATGTTAATTAAACGTTGGTTTGGATTATTTTACACCTTACTTTATAATCTTTTTGAATTGCTTATGGTTAGCCAGTAGATAATAATTTGCTTTCCTGATAGCAAACAATCTTAATTCTAAAGTGCAAAGCTCAATACCTGAAATATAATCCAGTGAAGTCAAATTGTGGAGGTTAGTACATCAAAACATCCTGATTTAACAAGTGATCTCCTTCAAGATTGCAGTCTCATCTTGGACCTTCTCCAATGACTTTTGCCTTTATATTTAATATTTACATGTAATATTTTTATTTATTTATTTTGTTTGTCAAACGTACAAGATAGCAGGTATAGGTATAAACATAAGCATAAGCAAAGTAAGTACAGATAAATGAGGATAATAGGACAGTAAGACAGGGACGGTAGGCATGATGGTGCGCTTATGCACGTCCCTTACAGACCTCTTAGGAATGGGGAGGTCGACTGTAGACAGACTAAGGTTAAAGTTTTGGGGGTTTGGGGAAGAAACCACAGAGTCGGGTTTTATTAATTATTAACTATTATTATTTAATTATTAACTATAATTTTTAACTATTAATGGATTTTATTAATATTGATATTGGTGATGAAATATTAACTAAAATTTAAATGTTATTAACACTTCCAGTACAGTGCAGTACTGATAGAAATTAGATTTATTGATATTGAACTATCATCTGATATTGAACTATTCATTCTTGTGGTCCAAAATAGTCTTAATAATTGCATCCAGCCTCACAGTTCAGATGCATTAATTTGTCTTCATTCCAATTTTTCCAAAATTCCAGTTTTCACAGCTGTATGTTATAAGTGGAAAACCATGGTGTTGACAATTGTAGGAGAACGTTTGATTTCATATAAACCAGAGATCAGCACAATTTCATTGAAGTACAAATAGTTTATTGATTGGTTCTAGAGATAAAAACAAACCAAAAGGGGGGATGGGAGAAACTCCCTCTTTGTAGACTGACACAAATTATGATATACATTTAATTAGTGTAGCAAACAATTTGATAGAGTTTAAAACTTGTTAAGTCAGGATAATGGGGTGAATGCAATGGTTTACTTGTGCTAACAAAGGGATCTTAGCATATGTTTTGTTGAGATTTCCCTGGGTGTCCTTGCTTCTCAGCACTGCTACTTCCTGAATCAGCATTCCTTGTGTCTGTGTTTTATTGCTGAGCAAGGACTCTAATTCCCTTTGGACAAGGGCATGTAAAAAGGGGATGAGTACCTTTGAAGTTGTATGTTATTCGCTTGCCCTGGTGTTTTTTCCTTTAAATGAGTGTTTTGTCAAATTCTTGTATAGCTTAACACTTTAGTTCCACTGAAAGATGTAGTTTTAAGTTTGATCCCCAAATTCTACTTCACAATACATTATTAGTATCCATCCATCCAACTCTATCTGTGCAGGGTGTACTAAAAATCCTTATAGACCAATAATTTACTCTATCGTATCAATGCCTAACAAAGAAAGATGAAGGTGGGTTTCCAAGATGAGTGATTTGTTCTAGTGAGTTGCAGGAAACCTAACTCTGCTGATATGTCAACTATAGGAAGGGTTGATATATTACGCTGTGGTGTATTACCTACTAAACAGTCATATGTTTAACATGACGTGCATATGAACATAATTATTGCTTGTTTAGCCAATTCTTTTTTTCCTCTCACATCAGTGATTTTAGTTTAATTCTCAATAAAAAAGGAGATTTTAATGTGAAATTCCTGAAGTAGAATTTATCAATTTGATTAGTTAAGGGTTTAATTATAACAGTGGCTTTCTAACTCAGTGATTCTTCAACTGTTTGACCCAATTACCTTTTTCTCCAGTCTTGTATGTCATTAGCTCCATTAAAAACGCCACAAGTGCTTGGTAGCGGCAATCCCAAACTGGATCCTCAACTCACAAAAGAATTTATTACAAATTACCCATTGCCCCCAGGATGTACCAAAACATCCCCTCGTTTAAGAACTACTCTTCTATCTCGTAGTTTGGAAGATAGTGTTACTGTACATGGATGACCATTTTGTACACATTTGAGCTTTCCTAAAAAATGCCTTTGAATTATGTCCAGAGGCAGAAATAAAGATATAGCAAAAGAAAAGAGGTAGAAGCTCAAAATAATTTTGAAGAAAAGCAAACCATACCTTTAATTGGTAGCAAGGTATAGCAATTTATGGTAACTCCCAAGGCAACTTCTGATGAACTGAAGAGAAAACCAGATACGTTTAGCTGATAGTAGCTAACTGCCAAGGGTAGTGTATTTCTTTAGACCTGTTTCTACTTAGTGCAAGCACAAAGAGTTCCACACTGAAAGATGGTCCTAACTTCCTGTTCTCCCCCCCCCCTTCTATTGTTGCTGCCGTATATATTTCAGATTCCTGAGGATTGTCCATCTGACAAACCATTTCACTCTATAAACACTTTAGGTAACAAGGAATAGGTTAATATTCCAAACATCAGACGGATTTTAGTTTCCATTGTAATAAAGGCTTTCTTTGGGATTGGGTTATTATTATTATTATTATTATTATTATTATTATTATTATTATTATTATTATTATTATTATTATTATTATTATTATTATTATTATTATTATTATTATTATTATTATTTTATTTGTCAAGCGTATATGATAACAAGCAAAGTATATACATAGTATAAACATGATTATATATATAATCATGTTTATAATATATTATGTGGCGCAGCGGTTAGAGGCAGGTACTGCAGGCCACTTTAGCTGACTGTGATCCCCACGTCAGTGGTTCAAATCTCACCGACTCAAGGTTGACTCAGCCTTCCATCCTTCCGAGGTAGGTAAAATGAGGACCCAGATTGTTGGGGGCAATATAAATATACATTGCTTACTGGTGTAAACCGCTTAGAGAGTGTTTGCACTGTGAGGCGGTATATAAATCTCACAAATAAATAAATAAATAAATAAATAAATAAATAAATAAATAAATAAATAAATAAATATAATCAATATATATATAATACAAGCATGATTATGATTATGAGTACAAGAATTATGAATATATGGGTGCAATTCCATGGTTCGTGTTAGTAAAATTTGGTTTTATAATAGGTTTTATTGACTTTCTAACTGGCTATGATCTCTGTTTATAATTTACTGGTTTGTAACGTGCCCGGTATGGTTAAGGAGTTGGATGGCCTCAAAATTAGAAAATAAATAATTACTCCCCACGGGCAAAGTGATTTTATGAATATTAGTTTTAGTCTTCAGCCTACTTATATGTAATAATTCCATGGAAGTCATCCGGGACCTTCTCAGAAGCAAACTTTTACATAATTATAGCTTGATTATCCCTTTTCTGTGTGATTTCTTAATCCCTATTTTATAGCAGGTCCTCAAAATATTCTCATTGTTGCAAACTGGCTTAAAACAAACGAAGGGTTAATGGGATTCTATAACCATCACAACAAGGCACCACTGAAAAGTACCTCAGGCTATAGTTAACACAAACAATTCCCTAAACTGAAGATTTTAATATGCTTCCTATCTCTGCTTCTTACTCAGCAGCTAAACAATTAACACCCTTGGCTTTGAAGCTCCTGATCTTTTCTTTTAATTGCTATCTTTCCAAGCAGCCCAGAAAAGGGAATATAATTTATACTTCTTTATTCCTTTTTGTGAATGTTGTTGCGTTCATCCCTTGAAGTAAGTAACGGCCTTGAGTAACCAAAGCCAATGAAAAATATGGGAAATTGGATTTCTCCTTTCAAAACTTGTTCTAGTTTGAGCTGCTGTTTCATGTATTTTTCTACCCAATAATTTTAATTTGACCCATCTATGATGATGTGTAATAGACTATGAAATCGGGCATGACCGATTGATCTCTGAGCATTGATTACCACGAAAACGAACAGATTGTAGAGAAAACATCCCGAGCTGTGAAAAGAGACTGTTCGTTTCACTTTACAAAATGAATTGTTTTACTTAGCATTTCAGCAAGAAGATTGTGTGTAATGAAATAAGCAGTAGCATTGCGAAGCAATGAGGTGGACAGAAAGGCTGAGGAGATAACTTGGTCGGTCTTCATTGCATGATCATTCCAACTAGTGGCTCTGTCCTATCAGTCAGCTCATCAAATTGTTTGTATTCTTTGGACTTACTGATCCCAGCAGCCAACGAATTATGATTTACAATCGTCATGTCAGGTGTAAAAATAGATTTAAGTTGTTCAGAGGAAGACGAAGCAATTAACAGCGCTGGAAAGCATGTGGTAATTTCAAGGGACGAGTTTGATGTACTACAAGAGATCATGAGCATGGTAAGCAGTAGAATAATATCTGAAGTTATTTTAAATGTACAAAGAGGAAAACATTCTTAATTACAAGTCCAGTTGTTAGCATGAGTCTGCATTCTGATATAAATTGCTCATAATATAATAATATTTCCAGTCTGTCCATTATTCTAATCTATAAAGGCTCTTTGAATAAAATAGGTTCTAAAGCAGTGAAGGAAACAATATAGTGAAACACTCATTACACAGGGATTATGGTAAATTTTAATAATTTTAAAGCATTACTCCTGATGGCATTTTTTTTCCAAAAAGGTAAAAAAAATCTCTCTCTTACCCTTCCTGAATTTTCCATCTAGGCAAACTGGGAAGTTGGAAAATATTCTGGAAGAAGGCAGTGGCACACCACTTCTGTAGTGTTGCCAAGAAAACTGTACTAATGTCCATGTGACCAGAAGAAATCAATTCTGAATTGAGATCGTTCTTACTTCATTGGTTATGCTGGTAATTGCAGCCTTGGACAGAAATCAAGGAAAAGGTAAGAAAATGTGTGTGTGTGTGTGTGTGTGTGTCTTTGCGTCTGTGTGGTTATACACATATACCTATAAAAATAAATGTCTTTTTGCAGGGAAATCTGTTTCCATCACAAGGGGATCCTCATCATGCACCATGTTGTCAGCTTGTGGAATTAAATGATTTGATAGTAACTTAAATGAAATCAGACAAACGCATCAGAATCTAACCATTGTGACAGTTGATTGAACACCCTGCAATGGAGAAGCGATAATTTTCAGAAATAGGGCTATGTACAAATTTAAATTAAATTATTCATTTCTTTATGCTCTCTTTGTGAGCCTTCGAGAAAAAATGGAAAGGAATACAAAGTTATGGTTTTAATAGGACTCTTAATAGATTTCTAGATGGATGTTTGGAAATGTTCCTCGGTAATTGTGATTAAATATGTTACATTCTTAATCTATTTATTAATTTGACAGGATACTTGCTTTTTTTTTTTTACAAAGGTAGAAACAGGATCTTGTCCAATTTTTCCATTATAAATATTTTTGCAGGTTTTTTTTACCAAAGCCTTCATAGAATTCCATGAAGTTATAGAGTAGAACGTGTTCTGAAATACAGATTTTTAGTCATTGGCCATACCATCATGTTTTCAGTGTGGTCATCCAGAAGCTGCTGAACCAATACCCAGAAGCTTCATTTAACTAAGGAAAAACTTGCCTCAGATGTTTTCTTGACTTATTTTCATGGCCCAGGCTCAAGCCCCACTTATCTGACCATCTTCTTGATAGCAGTTCTTCCTACGGACTTTTAAGGCCATTCCTATACACTGCTTCAGATGATGCTTCCTTTTTATAACAGTGGGGCCTGTCGTTTGCTCACTCTTATTTTAACCCATGTCAACTAAATTAAATAGAATTGCAGGCAATTTAAATTGGTACTTACACAAATATATAAATGGCTTTCTTAGTGACGCACTGCTGTTTTATTTTAGAGGGATGATCTCATGACTATGGGGGACTGGAATTTGCTGGGCAGTATCTTAGAGGAAGTTCATCTCCATTCCACAATAGTGGGCAAAATCTGGCTCACCATCCTTTTCATCTTTCGCATGTTGGTTCTCGGTGTGGCTGCTGAGGAAGTCTGGGATGATGAGCAAGAGGAGTTTGTTTGCAACACCGAGCAGCCGGGTTGTAACAACATCTGCTATGATAAAGCTTTCCCCATCTCTCTGATCCGCTACTGGGTGCTCCAGGTCATCTTTGTCTCGTCTCCTTCACTTGCTTATATGGGCCATGCCATTTATAGACTGCAAGCTCTTGAGAAAGAGAGGCAGCGGAAGAAAGCCTACCTTAAAGAGCAGCTCAAAGAGATAGAGCCTAGTATAGAAGATCACCGGAGAATAGAGAGGCAGCTGAAGAAGCTGGAAGAAGAAAAGAGAGCAAGCAAGCCTCCCTTGCAAGGGGCTTTGCTATGGACCTATATCCTTCATATCTTGACCCGATCAGTCTTAGAAGTGGCCTTCATGGTGGGCCAGTATCTTTTGTATGGGTTTCAAATGAATCCACTGTATAAGTGCACCCTTCCACCCTGCCCTAACACTGTGGATTGCTTTGTGTCCAGACCAACAGAAAAAACAATCTTCATGGTTTTCATGCATAGCATTGCAGCCGTTTCACTCTTTCTGAATATCTTGGAGATTGTTTATTTGGGGATCAAGAAGATTAGAAACACTCTTTGCAGGAAGTCCAAGAAGAAGCTAATGACCGCAGAGGAGGAGGCTATCTTTAATTTCCCCAAGAAAAATTCAATGATACAGCAGATTTGCAACATGAGTGATTCATCCCACCAGGATAGTTACAAATTTAGGTCAGAGGAGCAAAGGAGGCTACCCGTCTCCTTGAATCTTGAAGAAGGATATATACTTACTGAACAAAACCAGCACCCGGGCAATGGAGAGCAACAATGGCGCAGAGACTGGCCCAATCAGTATCCAGATCGACCGCATCCTTCTTATGGGCATCTCGGATACCCCAGTGGGAATGGAGAACATCAACACAGGCTGTTCCCCAGGCATTATACAAACTTCATGAGTCAATGCCATAATGATGAGCATCTGATTGCGCCCTGCAGCACCGACAATATTCCAATGGAAGCAGGGCAGGCTGTCGACCTCTACAGAAAGAATGAATCCAATGCTTCAGATGAGTCCAAGAATCTTCCACACACTTCTAAAATGTCTATAGTATCCAACCCCAGGGAGAGCCCTCAAGCAATGTTTCGGAAGCATAGCTGGGAACTTAGCAACAAGGACTTAGGAGATGATAATGGCAGCTCTCCAAACACCATGCCTTACCAGAACCACAATTCTAGCCTTTTACCCAGAATGCTGTCAAAGAGCCAGCTGGATATCGACGCGGTGACCTCAGACTCACAGAATGGCTCCGTCTTGGAAGCTAAATGGCAAGATGACAGCAGCCCTCCTATCACGCCCTCATTTTCCGCCACAAGGGGACGCAGAATGTCAATGGCAAGTAAACCCAAGCAACCTTTCTGCTATACTGCTATATTCTGCTATAGTGTGAGTTATTGCTCTTTAGTAATCTTTTAGCCTAGGCCTTGGGCTTAGGGGTTTGTCTGTGAAAACATTCAAAAATGCAAGGTGGAAAGGTAATGCTGTTCTTTCAAATCAAGGGAAATGTTTGAAAAATGTAATTGTTTCAGTAGAAGGGCATTCTTTATATAATACTGAATAAAATCAACTGAGTGTTATTTTTAAAAAATGGGTGGCGGAGAGAAATAAGGCAAGAATAATTTATTTTTAAAAATGTTATGACAGTTAATTTGTTGGACAAAGCTCCAACAAAATGCAGGATTTCTGTAATGTCCAAGTTGTGTCCTAAAAGGTATATAATGATATAATTTAAATATTTTTTAAAGTATTTGTTCTAATAGTATTTTATTACAAGTTGAAACAGGCATAAACTGTATCAAAAAAGTGCCAAGTTTGTTTATCACAATATAAATGCACACATGTCTTGATAAGGCTTTTAAACAATTCATTGCACAGGTAAGAAGAATAAGTTTCTATTTTGCATTGCTGAAGAGATTTCAGCATGGGTACTTTTTAAATTCTTCTTAATTTAAATTTATACCTTTATTTTCTTCTAATCTGATATTTACTTAGTTTCATATCTGTTCTGTCTTCTGTGAATGTGTTATATTTGATGTGAATTCTCTGCATGTTTGAAAGAGAAAGCGTGAATGTGTAATAAAGAGAGAGAAAAATAGATAAGAGGACATTTTATTTAAGAATGTATACTTTATTTCCCCATTCTGCCCAGACAACTTTTTTTGGAAATGAAAACTGTAGATTCAGGATTATTTAATTTAATTTAATTTAATTTATTGTTCTTATAGGCTGCCCAATCCCATAGGACTCAGGGCGGCGTACAACGAAAAGAAGAACAATCATAAATACAATAAAAACAATTTAAATTATCGTTTAATTTGGATTTTGAGGCTCAGAACCCAACTTTGAATTATATTCAGGTTCTTGAGCAAACAACTGTATACTTCACAGTTATACTTTGCTCGTCTGTTATATGCAGGTAGTCCTCAACTGATGACCACAATTGAGTCCAAAATTTCCATTGCTAAGCAAGACAGTTAAGTGAATTTTGCCCCATTTTACATCCTTTCTTGTCGCAATTGTTAATTGAATCACTGCAATTGTTAAGTTAGTGACATAATTGTTAAGTGAATCTGGCTTCCCTATTGACTTTGCTTGTCAGAAGGTCGCAAAAGGGGATCACATGACCCCGGGACACTGCAACTGTCATAAATATGAATCAGTTGCCAAGTGTCTGAATTTTGATCATGAGGATGCTGCAACAGTCGTAAGGGTGAAAATTGGTCATAAGTCATTTTTTTCAGTGCTGTGGTAACTTTGAATGGACACTGAATGAACTGTTGTAAATCAAGGACTACCTGTATTTGTGATTTACTGCATGCCTGAGGCAACCGTATTGTGATGGTGCATATTGTGATGGTGCATATTCAATGCCTAAAGCTTGTTCCCCCATAGAGGAAGAGAGTGGATGCAAGCAAAGACTTGTCTGAGTTCATTCCTATAGCAATGCACTCTGGTTTGACTACATAGCGGAATTAGGCCTTAAAAATCCAATAAGGAAACTAAGCCTTTCTAGACTATGAGTCTGTGTTTCATTGGGACTGGATTGTGAGGGGGCATTTCAACTGGTTGTTTAGTCTTTCCCAGAATAATAACATTAACATGCATCAAATGACATTAGCAAACCAATTTTGGATTGTGGGAGCAGAAAACATGAATCAGTCTTAGTTAAGGACTTCCCCTTTAACACGTATTGATTTTAGTGGGAGAGCCATATATATTTACCTAACGCTTCCATTGAAATCAATATTAGCATCTAGCTATGGATGAATTGTGGCCTATTAAATCACCAGTCCAGAGAAGCATGCTAAAGTGCTAGCTAATATTGTAAAACTATGCACTTTTTAATTATGCCAGAAGCTATTTAAGATGGCCCCCATATACAAGGTACTACTGGTAATCCTCTATTTATAACCATAATGGACCCGGCCCATTATGGCCATAAGTCATTGTGGTTGTAAAGCAGGTGGCCAACCTGACTGACCCGATTTTATGACCCTTTTTACAATGATTATTAAGAGAATGTCATAGTCATTAAGCAAAAAATTGTTCAATTTGGTCCGATTTTTCTGAAAACTCGAAACAAATGCCGGTTAGGGAAAAAGTTATAAAATCCAGTCATGTGACAGTGGGATGTGAAAATGGCCAATTGCAAATGCCTGAAATCCAGTCATGTGACTGTGAGGGGGCAATCACTGAACCTGGAAATCAGGCCATTAAATACTCCCTGGGGCAGTCTGTTGTAACTCTAGTTGCTAAGGAACCAGTCATAAGTTGAGGACTACCTGTAATACCTTGATTAGTATGTCCATCACTGAGAGTTTCATGAGATGGGTGGCTAAATTTGATTAATAAATAAATAAATAAAAATACTAATAAGCAGAAGGTTCAGTTTGCTTTTGTGTTAGCTGAGCATGATAACAGGAAAGCCAATTTGCTTTCGGGTCCTGTAGTTTATCAGCTCAATTGGCTGGACTTGATTGATCAGCCAGTGAGCAAAGTATTGACTAGCAACATTGCAACACTGCTTGGAGGCTGGAGCAGTGCAAAACTACGCAAAAATTCCCTTGTCTTCATTTTTAATTATCATTATATCAGTAGTCTTTGGTCCTTTCCACATAATGCTAGAACTCAGGTTCATCCAAATAAATTCAGCTGTTGAATGATTCAATATTGATGAAAGATTGTGCTATTTTAATAACTGTATAACTAACTAACAGTTATACAATACCAACAAGGTAGCAAACAGCTTTTAGCTTAGCTAGCTTCCAAGGGGAAGGAATCCATCAACATCATGGATCAATTGTGACTCAGTGGTGTCCATCATGGGACTCTCATATCCAGGGCCAAAATGGGAATGAGTCCTGATTGTTGGGAAACAAAGTGCAGAAGAAATGCCAATACCTGTGTCGGGTCACTATGAGGAATGGGAAACTGAGCTAGAGTAATCTTGATTTGATCAAGAAGGTTGGTTCACCTTCTTAAGAAGAAGAACAAAGAAAATCCAGTTTTTTTCAAATGAGTAACTGACTAAAACAGGGGTGTCAAACCCATGGCCTGCGGGCCAGATGCGTCATGCACTGACCACACCCACCCCTGGTTTAGCAAGGGGGGGAAGTCGTGATATGTCACATGACGACAATGTGATACCACAAGTTTGACACCACTGGACTAAAATAACCTTCAAAGCTATTTAGCTTTAACCCGATTGCACTGGAGTTTGTGTTTATCCTAGAAGCTGACTCAGCCTCTCCCTGTTTTCTCTTTCAGAATGTGCTCTTAGAGCTCTCTTCCATCATGAAAAAGTAATACTAGCTTAACTGCGCTGTTACAGAACCGCAAGAATCTCCCTTGCCATTAGCACATCATTGCCAATACGAAGCTGAATTATTTCCCTTTTTCTCCTCCGATCCGATGAGAAAGCAACTGAAGGCATGTACTTAAGAATTCTACAACTTCTGTTTTCTGGGCAGTCTGTGTTGGTAGCTGAGAGCGAACCATAACTGTCTCTTTCAAGTTGCACTGTCTTCTCTCTTCCATACAGTAAGTAAGAGAAGCTTCAGTGGACATAAAAGAGCTTTATTTCCTCAGTGAAGACTATGGAAGGGAGGGATAGCTTGATTTGTAGCACTGCCACCTTCTTATCCAGCTCAACATGCAACTTCAAGGCTCTGCTAAGACAGAAAACTTCAATAAAGATGGGCAAAGGAAGAGGAGACTGCTTCCTTTTTTCCCCTCGCTGGACCTGATGAATAAAAAATGAAACTTTCCACCATGACGTTGCACGTTAACAAAGATGTTTAAATCCAACCTGGATATGTGCAGCTGTGTTTCTCTTCCCAGACCCTTCAATCTTATATTTTTCAAAGGGCTGTTAGTATTACTTTGTTTCTTGGCTGCTTCCAAATATATAAATAGATATGGGCTGAACAGTTTTAATTTTTTAAAGAGGGAATACTCCTGCTTCAGAGGAGGGGGTGTTTTTTATTCCACCTACAAGATTTCCAAATAAACAATTTACATTTTTTCCCCTAATTTGGCGGCTTCCAGCATAAGCACTTTCATAGCCTTTTTTGCTTCTGCTTCCAAAATAATTGGGTTACAATGCACATAGGGATTGTTCTGGGTTTTTCAACCCGGAGCTATTCCTGTCTCCAATAATGTATGGGAAAACAAGGCAGGCGTGGGGGTGGAGGGTAAGCTTGCATTAAAAATAAACTATCAATAATGCACCACAAGGGAAGAAATCAGTTGCCTGGGGAGAGGGCTTCCTTATAACTAATAAAGCTGCATTCCAGACAAGCAGAATTAAAGACGAGAAAGAAATGCAAAAATCTGTTACATTGCCAGCTAGAGAGGTAAACGGGAAGGCTGCTCTTAGTAAAGTAAGCTCAAATTACCTGAGGAACATAACTTAAGAAAAGGGCCTCTATTGCAAGAAAGAAAATATTCATTACATCTAGTCCTCGAATTACGAGCACAATTGAACCCAAAATTTCTGTTGTTCAGTGAGAAATTTGTTAAGTGAGTTTTGCCCCATTTTACGACTTTTTTGCCACATTTATTAAGTGAATCACTGCAGTTGATAAGTTAGTAACACGGTTGTTGAATGAATCTGGCTTCCCCACTGACTTTGCTTGTCAGAAGGTCGCAAAAGGGGATCACATGACCCTGGGACAGTGCAACCGTCATAAATATGAGTCAGTTGCCAAGTATCTGAATTTTGATCACAGGACCATGGGCATGCTACAACTGTGTTTTGATCACATGACCATCGGGATGCTTACAACTGTAAAAACCGGTCATAAGTCCCTTTGTTTCAGTGCCGTTGTAACTTTGAACGGTCACTAAATGAACTGTTGTAAATCGGGGGCTACCTGTATAAGCTAGCTTTTTCCTTTATCTTCCTGATTTTTTTTTCTATGCATCTCTTCTCCTTTTTCTGAATTCTCTTTCTTAGCGTTTGCTCTGTCACGCTCTTCTCTCTTCCCCTCAGGTATCTCATCTTTTCCCCCAGTTCTTCTGTACAGGTGGTCCTCAACCTACAACCGCAATTGGGACTGTGTGTAAGTCATTATGATTGTTAAGTTGACCAGACCTGCAACAGTCATTAGGTGAATCACCACGGTCATTTAGTGAAAGCCATAGTTGTAGGCACGAATCCATTCTTCCAAATGGAAGAAACCACAGCACACTGCAAGATGAGCAGATTACCAAGTACCGAAATGCAGTCATGGGACCATGGGGGAATGGGGAGCACAACATTGTACAATAACCAGAAATGCTTTATCGGCCATAAAGCACCAGTTCTATGATCCTTGTAATTTCAAATGGTCATTAAGCAACCAGTTGTAAGTGAAGAACTACCTGTATTGTTCCTTCGGTATCTCTTACACTCATTTTCAGCCCCTAGCTCCAGACTTTATATGAAGTCTGATGCCTACAAAGTCACCAGGTAGAATGGATAGCCATTGGCCAGAAGACAACCTGGTGGATGGAACCTGTTGTTGGGCACCTCTAAATCTAAGACCCTCACAAATATGGGCTTTCACCAGTGTTCAAATATGATCACGAATAGACCATATTCAGAATTTCCCACAGGGTTGGAATGGGAGAAGCCCAGAATTGAGCAGTTACCCTTCTATGCCTTGGCTGGAGGAGCTTCCTTGAAAAAGACTAAAACTTGAAAGTATTCTCCCTCTTTTAAGTATATATTTCTGAGGCCAGCCATGACAACAGTGCAACTAATGCCAAAGTGCAGGTCTTCATGCTGGCAGTCATACCCACAAATGGAATTCACGGTCAGGTATCCAAATTATTTAGATAGCAATAGCACTTACTGTAGACTTATATACCGCTTCACAGTGCTTTACAGCCCTCTCTAAGCGGTTTACAGAGTCAGCATACTGCCCCCAACAATCTGGGTCCTCATTTTACCCACCTCGGAAGGATGGAAGGCTGAGTCAACCTTGAGCCTGGTGAGATTTGAACTGCCAAATTGCAGGCAGCTGGCAGTCAGCAGAAGTAGCCTGAAGTATTGCATTCTAACTACTGCGCCACCGTGACTCCTCTTCTGTTGTTTGTACACCTATTAATTATGCGAAAGGCAGCTATCTCTCCGATTTCCAGGTTTGCATTTTGTAACAGTATTTTTAACACTAAAAAAATCCTCCTCGCAATTAAATTTACAGGATTGCAATTTTATGCCTTGTTACCTGGGATTAAGCCGGTTTCCTGTAAACTAGAGTCATGGTGCAACCTTCAGCTTTTAATTAGAACATGTAAAGAAGTGTTACCTGTGAACCGACAAGTAGGACACATATCCTTCTGATTTTTTTTTTAATTCTTTAAGTAATGGGAAAAACTGAATGCCTGGTTATTCTTACATACAGTTGCCAGGCAATTATTCTGTATGCCAGCAGATACTGAAAAACAGGCCATATAATTCTCATCCATTATAGTATTGAAAAGAATACATTATTCTTAAAAAAAATTAGGAACTTGATTCATAAAATCAAGTTTGTTGGACCTTTTTTTTAAATCAAGCAACTGCAATTAAAAAATCGCAGCAAAATGTACTGTGTGATCATCCACTATGGAGGGATCAAGAGTTAAATAAAAAGCACCAGAAGTCCATTTTTGTTCAAACAATTTAGAAATCAATATGCAGCTTTGGTCCTATCAATATTTGCTTGAAAATAGGTCAGTGGGAATTAACTTCCAAATGAAGTGCACATAGAATCACAAAGTATTTGTTCTGTTTGCTAAATTAATATTAGAAAATAATACAATTCTGTAACATCTTAAAAAAATAAAGTTTCCTTGGAAATGAACTCAACTCCTGAGTATGGAATTTTCTTGGCATTAATTGAAGTCTTTTGCCTTCTTTCTGGCTTCCCAATCTAGTTATTCAACTCTTATTTTCCCAGGAGTTCTCTCATCCAAGCCCCTAATCAGGGCCAACCCTAAATAGCTTCTCTGGTTGACTAAGTACAGCCACCAACTGTGGCACAGAGCCTGTTCAAAATGAGTACGCTTAGCCTACAAGCAGCATCTTTGGGGAAACAGCAGCAAAGTGTGAAGGGAGAAAGCTATATTCGGGGCTATCTGCCTTAACAATGAGGTAATTTGCTAGGTCTAGTATGGGTAAGGACTCAGCAGAGGACCTCTGGTGAAGACGGATATAACAGGCACCTCCTGGGGTGCTCTAGACCTGAAGTTGTGTTTATGGTCCCTCACCTGTGGAGTGCTTCGGAGTCCCCATTTTGCTCCTCCTGCTTAACTTCTACAGGTAGTCCTCAGGCTAAAACCACAGTCATTCAGTAACTGTTCAAAGTTATGATAATGCTGATTGAGGGGCACCTATGTTGGTTCCTTGGATTTCCAGCCACTGCAGCATCCTGGTTGTCACATGGTGCCTGGGTCATGATTACATCGCAGCAAGCGATGTACTTTTACCTGCAATCTCTTGTGATATCAGAAAATGTTTAAAAGAATAAATGAGAATATCACTGGGAGAAAAAAACATGTTACTTGGTTTCTATATTTGCCTGTAGGTTCTATACTAGGGTGTGTATGTGTGTTATAAATAATACAAAATGGCAACTATGATTGGTTTTTTTTAACCAACTCTCCCCTGCAGATGCTCCTATGTGTCAGAACAGTTATCACAGATCATAGGCAATGTTTTCATATTATGCTACATCAGAGATGGTGGTTTAAAAAAAACACTACTTTACTTGCTCATCACACCATGGCTTCTGGCTTAACATGAAAATATACTCATGTGGGCACTTACACAAGTAACTAACTGGAGAACATCTGAACTCTAACTTAAGAATGTCAGACAAGGAAAAACATTGCCTGTTTCAGATAGTCCTTCAAGCCAATTTAATACTATTAAGTCTCAGCAGACGTCAGTACCTTGAATGGGCTAAGGAAGTTTTGACTGTCAAGTACTGGGATGAGAAACCGCAATGAATAAAACACATACAGTACTCTAGAAAAAATCAGAGATATTGCAGAATATCTACAGTACAGTAATAGCAAGCCATATTACTGCCAACTATGACTGCATAGTTTTGTCTATATAACTGCCAGATGACCTTGACTTGAGGCTGTTTTTAATCCCACCCTCCCAACATTAAATTCAGACGCCAGAGACAATGCTACAATACATATTGGTATGTCTTTATTTCATCAACAGAAATGGTGTCTAGACAAAATTCAGTTAACACTATCAATTCAAATGAATGGAAAAAAATTTTTTTTGCACGATACTGTATTTACAATGAATAACTGAAGTCTTCAAATTTATTAGTTCATAGATAGCAATGCTGTTTTTTCCCCAAAAAGGTAAAAATTCTTAGTAACAAGGAATAAGCATTAACAGCCATTTCATTTATACAATAAAAATCACAAGAAACCACAGTCACCTAGAAAAAAAATAATAGACAAGCTTAAGAACTAGTACAATAAAATGATGCATTGAATTAAGTTCCATTAATCACATAGAATCTGTGTAAAAAGTATATAGAAAAACACCTGATGCAACTTGTTACAGTCATTGACCAGTTATGAGAGGTACAGAAGATTATACAGGTAGATATGTGTGAGAACTGTCCATACTGTCTGACCTGGGGAGGAAGAGGAGAGGGGTTGCATCCCCTTGCATACACTGATAAAACCCTGTTTTGAATATGGCCTCTGAAGTTTGTAAGGCATAGATAGTAGAGGTGCACTTGTATCCCACTGGTTCTGGAACAAACTCTTGGGGGTCTCTTCACCCTTGTAATCAAAGATGAGCCTTGAACTGAATGGCAAAAATCAGCATCCAGAGATCTCCAAAGTACTGAGCGGAATTTCTGCTGATTGGAGGAGTCCAGATACATTTTTTAAAATTCGTAACACAAGTATTAAATATCAGTTTTCGAAGAACGCCTTATCCTTTTCATAACTGTAAGTGCACAAGAACTCATACTCATTACCAACAAAGCACTGAACTCTAAATGTGTGGAATAACCCAGAAATTCAGTCTGGCTCCTCAAATTTGAATTCACCTATTATAAGACAGAAAACAGGGAACTTCTAGGCTAAATTTCTAATCCCGACTGCCTTCAAAATTAAATGGATCATTGGCTTCAAAATCGCTTGAACCATTTCAAGTTTTGAGCGATGACAGAAATGGATTTTCATCGAACTCCTTAAAGTTTTATTTATTTATTTATAAGGCTGCAATCCTATGCACACTTATCCTGGTAGAAGCTCCATTGAACTCAGTGAGAGTAAACATGCATAGGGTCAAGCTGAACAAACTTTCATATAATTTATTTTATTACACTGCATAGGTGTTTAAACATTATGTAAACTGGACCTATATATAAAAGAGCTGATATTAGTGAGGCATTGATAATAAAAAGTTATCTATTTTTTTCAGTTTGAAGAAATTTGAATAATTACTCCCCACTAGAAAAAGTGGCTTTCATCACAATGGTAGAACCACATGAGCATTATAATTTAAAAACAAATACATATCACTAGTTTTATTCTGATATCTCTCTATCTATCTATATATAATATTGGTGGAGTGTAGGAAAATACTGCAATTCTTTTACACGGCAAGCAATGACATTCTAACTTCCAGAGAAAGTTATAATAATTTATTAGTAGTCTACAATCCACCAAACTATAGATTTTTAATATACATAAAAATTGTTTGAATGGATTTAACATATGTACAACTGTATTCTGCAGCATTATTTGATGCCTGTGTCACAAAATAATTCAATTATAAATATACATAATATAAACAAGCAAAATTACACATACTGATTTTATATTGTAGATAGAAATTAGCTACCACATTTTTTAGCAGAGCTTTCCTAAGGCTACATCAAGTAACATCCTTTCTTATCTGTCTTCACTAACTCAAACTTTTTAAATGTACACATTTAAAGAGATGGCAGTGAAACAAGCGATCAAACAAACACAAATCCTGATCTTTTGTGTGCGTGTGAAAACTGCCTCTTGGAGTCATTGGTCTGAGCTAGATTGTTGAGAATTTCATGCTTGCATAGGCTTCACAAAACTACTTACTAGCCTGCTGCTCAAAGGATACTGTCGCTGTGTAGGCTGAACCTGTTAGAAATTATAGAGAATATTCGTAGCTCGGGGAGAGGGTAAACCTGTCTGACGGTTTGTTTTGAAATAGGAACATACAAGATTTACAGGTCACCAGTAAAAGAAAAAGACCAACAGGCTTCAGGATTAGATAAACCTATACTAAAGGCCATAAAGATTGACTGGCACACCAAAGATAAAAAATAAATTTAACCAGTTGCTGTGAGGTTAGTTATCATACTTTATTTAGGGAAGAAAAAAAAAAGAGCTAAAAAAAATATCACCTGAAATTCCACCCATGCAGCTTTTCACCTCACAGTGATGTATAAATGGGAATAACAACAATTGCTGAATGCAGTATTTCTGAGCATTCAAAAAGAGAATGCTCATTTTTCTTTAAAACTCCCTATAATATTCTTTTAAATTTTGTGATATTGCAGTAAGCTGAATGTAATATTCAGATGCTACACTGTCAGCAGCTGAGTTGACTTTATTAGATAGCTCTTACCGTCTTTTTTTCAAGAGACAAAAATTGGAATACTGATCACAGTGGCTTCTGTATTCCATTATTTTTTTTTCAATTTTTACTTCCTTGGGAATAAAAATAGATGGATTAGATCCAAAAAAAGTGCATCTTTAAAAAAGCAGCATATATTTCTTAGAAAGACTTCAAATAATTTAACTGTGTAATATATAATAGTTTTATACTACAGCATCAAACTCTGATGCTTGAGTCAGCGTATATTAGGCCTAGGACATAAATATCAGAATATTTTGGGAATCTGACTGAATCTTTAAAAAAAAAACCCCCAAAAACTAGCCTTTTTGTTCCAGAATCAGGTTTCAATGAACTTCAACTTTATTCAAGGCACCCCCTAGCAAACGTAAATATTTATGGAAGTGTAATATTCATCTGACAAAAAGTAGAAGATGCCTAAATGAAATGAGGTTTTCTGGCAATAGAAAGCAAAGCAAAGGCAAATTAAAAGGAGAATATGCAGACTGGACAGGGCCAAATATATATTCTTTGCACATTCCTTACTCGGTGCAAAAGCAGCTGCTGATTAGCATAGGAACGTAAAAACAAGACCTCACATCCATTCCTTCATCACTTAACAGCCAGTACTGTTCTTTGCCGCTCCACAATACATGCTTACTTTTATCTAAAAATAAAATTTTTGGTGAGTTCTGTCCACCGCCCCCCACCCAATCCCCTATTTTTCCTTTAGCCTAATGCATTTCAAATGTCTCAATTTGGGTCCAGTTCTGAAAGAAATTCTCCTAAGAAGTTAACCCAAGAATCATATGTGGTTCTGAAAAACCATACACACTATTGCAGGGGTCTCCAACCTTGGCAACTTTAAGACTTGTGGACTTCAACTCCCAGAATTCCTCAGCCAGCAAAGCTGGCTGAGGAATTCTGGGAATTGAAGTCCACAAGTCTTAAAGTTGCCAAGGTTGGAGACCCCTGCAATAGTGTGTCCAAAGAAGCTAATATACACATTAGTCACTTCTAAATGAAGAGGCAAACATAAAGAAAGCAAAAAGGCTGAAACAATAGAGCAGTGGATTAAAAAAAAAAGGGAGGCGGAGGTAGAGAAGGAGGAGGAGAAAAAGGCTCTGAATCAGTGAGAGAGCCAGGTCAATACAATAACTGTAGAACATGTTTTGTCCATTACATGTAAACCAATAAAAAGAGGTCAAAAGTACCATTTGCACGTGAGTTGGTTATTAATAGTAAATCTCTATATCAAGTGGTTAGAATCTAGTGTGAGATGCTGCCAGATGAGGCTTTTATTTTGCAACTACTTAGCCCTGCTTATGACGTTTCATTTGAAGGGAGGGGATCTCTATGTACAATCATGCTTTCTATTTCTTCTTTATTTTCCCTTCCTACCATTTCTTTCATTGTTCGGAAGAAAAAGGTAAAAAATAGCCAAATAATGATGGATAGTAAAAAGGAGTTCTCCATCTGGAACATCCTGAATTGTATACCCACAAGAAATACAACTTAGAGGTCACTTACAGATATTAAAACAAAAAAGTATTGAAGAACACCGCCAACAGGATAAAAAACGAAGTATTCTCAATGGCTGTGAAAAATATAATGAAATTCACATGTTGCTTGAAATCTTAGCTTCCATCACTGACTGTAATCACTGAAGTTAAGTTCTCTGAGAAGCAGCCAAGAGTTCTGCAATGTCAACTGAATTACAAGGCCTACCCTTCATATCTACATAATTCCTCAACCCAAATATTTTATCTGAAAACTTCTAGTATAAAGTTATATTTTCAAAGGAAGTCCCTAGCTAAAACATTACTCTACAGTTTGAACTAGCATCCATATGCCATAAATATACGGAGAGTTAGTAATAAGTTTATTCATTTTACACAAATGCTTAATATTTAAACAATATATGCTAAACATATAGTATCTCCATCCTACATAGGGATGCCCCCACCCTTTTTAGTCAATAAATGTGGAATATGCAGTGTATCTACTTCCTAGTTGGCAGGAAGAGTACAATGAATGTGGAGTCTACTGCAGAAACAGGACCGGCTATTTGTCTACATACTGTACCCCTCATTTGAAAAAAGATACTGATTCCTCTGCTGGAAAAACAATGCTGCTTTGGTGAGCGAGAGACCGTCGCTCAATATAAATAGTATCTTTGAGGAAGGTGTTGTCCCTGGTATACAGAAAAGCTGTCTGCATTGACACTGTGTGGTGATTCAATAAGGTCTAATACACAATAAACAGGCCCAATCTGTAAATGATAAATGCCACCTTAGAATACAGCCCAGAGAAGGTTATTGTGAAAGTAAAAAGTAATATTTAAAAACAGAAGGACGGAATCCATCACAAAGAAATATCTGGCATAAATCTTGTTTGCATGCTTTGAAATTACATCAATGCCTCTTTCAGATCATTTCCATTTACAGGTACTCCTAGGACAGTGATGGCGAACCTTTTTTTCCTCAGGTGCCGAAAGCGCACGCGTGTGCGCGTTCACGTACACGTGTGCCAACACTCAGAATTCAATGCCCCCCCTGTGCCCTGCCCCCCCTGCGCATGTGCGCGCGATCCCCCCTGTGCTGCCCCCCACACACAACCCCCTTCCCGTTTCCCGACTTCCGGTGGGCCCAGTAGGCCCATTTTTTGCCCTCCCCAGGCTCCAGAGGCTTTCCTGGAGCCTGGGGAGGGCAAAAATGCCCTCCCCCTTCCCTCCGGAGGCCAAAAACGTACTCCCAGAGCCTCTGCCCGAGTCAAAAATCAGCTGGCCGGCGCGCACATGCATGCTGGAGCTGAGCTAGGGCAACGGCTCGCGTGCCAGCAGATATGGCTCCGCGTGCCATAGGTTCACCATCACGGTCCTAGGACTTACGATAATGGAGCCCAGAATTAAATTGTTGCCATTATTAAGCAAGGCACCCACTCTTCTCACTGCAGGCATTAGGCGGAGCATGGGGTGCCTCAAAGGGTGGGAGGAGGACCTGGTTTGCTGAACGAATCGTTGTAACTTGAGGATTACCTGTACAATACTTCAATAGGAAAAATGTTTTCATGAGCGGGAGTAGTTATGTTTGGAAGTAATTTTGCATAATCATTGTTCGATGCAAATCAGCTAGAGTTGACTGAATTTTTTAATACAGGTAGTCCTCAATTAATAACCACAATTGGGGCCAGAATTTCCATTGCTAAGCAAGGTGGTTGTGAAGCGAGTTGTGCCTGATTTTATGACTTTTTGGCATTGTTAAGTGAATCACCTCAGATGTTAAGTGCATTATATGATCGTTAAAGCGAATTTGGCTTCCCCAATTGACTTTGTTTGTCAGAGGTGCCCTGGGAAGTTTGGAAATGGCAAGCATATGACCTCAAGTCACTGCAGCCGCTGTTAATACATGGTGGTTACCATGTGCCCAAATTTTTTTTATGTGATCTTGGGGATGTTGCCATGGTCATGTGAGGACCAGTTGTAAGTCAAAGATTACCTGAGGTTTCAATATTTTTGCAACTATTCCTTCACTCATGTTTCATGTCTTCTATGTTGGTCAGTATTCTATTGTTGACAAGGGATGATACGCGGGTGAGTCAAAAAGTAATTGCATTTTCTTTAGGACAGGTATAATTACCAACACGGGAACATGTAGCATACATCAAAATGAAGCTGGTCCTCTGTGGATCACATCCCTACTTCTCAACATAGTCACCGTTTCTCTCAATAGCAATGTTCCACCTTCGAATGAGAGCATGTATCCCTGCCTCGTAAAATTTTGTTGACTGTTCTTTGAGCCACTTCTTCACTGCAGTTTTCACTTCCTCATCACTGGAATAATGTTTGCCTCTCAAACCCTCTTTCATGGGGCCGAAGAGATGATAGTCTGAAGGCGCTAAATCTGGTGAGTATGGAGGATTATTATTCCAGTGACGAGGAAGTGAAAACTGCAGTGAAGAAGTTTTTTTCAACCTTTTAAGATTCACAATTTCTCTAAGTACGGTTCTCTGTACTCTGCCATTCTGTGAATGGATGCTGTTTTTTATTTTTCAGAGCAACTGAATCAGCAGTTTTGAGCTCATGCCAGTACAGGCCAGAATAGTAAATCCTAATATATCACTGCAATCTGCATCTATGTTAAGGCAGCATTAAGGGGGATTATACAGCGAAGCCAGTAGAACCATTGGAGAGAAAAAATAAACACTAGTAACACAAGTTAAGATCTGGAGTGGAGGCCTTGATTTAAACTTTGCTGATTGACATGAAGCCACTGAATCTAAGCAATTTTGCCTTACACCATCTTTTCTCAGCCTGGTATCCTTCGGATGCACTGCACAACTTTCACTATTTCCAGTCACCATATCCAACTTGGAGAAAGTTGCCTTAGTTCTCAGCATTGGTAATATACACTCAACCTTTTCTTTACCACATACCCCCTTTAAAAACCTTTTGTGGCCACAGACTATGACCACAGACCACCAAGACTTAACACATGATTTAACTCATAAGATTTAACTCATTCTTCAAGTCTTCGGGACTCCTTTTGACGACCTAGCAGGCCCCCAGACCACACGTTGAGAATCACTGCACTATACCATTTGAAAAAAAAAAAGGATAAACAAAGATAAATACAAAAAATGCCCAATTCACACTATTAAGAGGAATTCCATATTTGGCAAGACTAATAATTCATTACATAATCAACTCCTGAGGTTTGTTTTTCTTAGTTTGCTGAATTAAAAAAAGAAAAGAAAAAGCAATGAATAAAATATGTGAAATATACCAAAGTCACAACTTCATTTATGAAATGAGGTTTGATCCAAAACTCAGTGCAAGTGGCAAAATTGACCATTGCTATACAGTATCTGTGAGAAAGATAAGAATAAAACCCACTTTGCTCAGACGGGCACAAAAAGTTAGGGGTGCCACAAACACTGTCCCAGATTAAAAATTCAAAGAAGTTTCCAACATTGAAACTTTATAAATAAAGTACAAACTAGATGATATTGCTGAACAGTGAACTGAGTGGCGGGGGAAAATATTAAAACATATACAAGTTACTTCTAGCATAGACCAAGAAAGGAATGTTGGAATTTTTTATACATAAGAAATTTAAAATTCCAGTTGTTTTCATGAGGAAATTCTGAGCCATGCAGGGTTGGGGTTTTTTTGCATATGGATATATATTTTTATATATACTATATATATATATATGTATATATATGTACAGTTTAGCTATAAAACTTTGATGTGTAAAGAAGCTGTCTTCAATGAAAAATTGAACATTCAGAGGAAATTCCTGAGTTAGGGTTTTGTGACATGGGCCACTGAGAAAAAGCTGCGTTTGGGTCCTCAGAGGTGTTATGTCCATCCCTGTTGAATATTGAAATTAAAATTAAAACACAGTAACAATAACAACAATAAAAAAGAATCAGACAGTGTTGCCACTGCTTTGTTCCCCTGCCTGAGCATGGGATAGCACCATAGTGAAGAAGTTAAACTCCTGCTGTGTAGAGAGGATGGAATACTTAAAAACAGTATTGCTGCTAAGACCACTGTAGTGTGCACCAAGTATGTTCTTCAATATAGACAACAAATGATTGTGGCCACTGACTGACTGAAGAGACCTTGCTAGGTGTGATGTAAAAGGTATACCAAACACTAAGTGTACTCCTTCCTAGGCTGCTCATCTGTTGTACACTTATCAGTCATTTCCTGACAGAAATCCATGGTCACCGCTTGGTTGTTCTGCTCTGGAGGGAGCTCCTGCTCAGAATAAGTAACTTGGTCAGCTCCATCCAGTTCTCTTGCAGCACATTTGTCAGAAATGTTGTTGGGTAGCCAATGGGCTCCCAGCTGCTGCACTGGGCTTTGTTCTGAGCAGCACTGCAAGCCTTCTCCAATGCACTGGGATGTCACTACATTTTGCTCCACTCCACCTGATGAAGGGTTGATACTAGCTGCTGTTGGAAGATCCATAGGCCTGAGCACAGGGCAGTATCGGTGAAGGTCTTGGATTTGTTCGGAGCTCTGCATATCTCGGCATACTTCTTGAGAAAGGCAGGAGAAATTATCTAATAACTCTCCCATGCATGCTTTCAGCTGGTTCCTTTCTGACAGAAGTTTCTCTTTCTCACAAACCTGTCAAACACAGAACAGCGTTCATTTTTAAAGAGAGGTTTGGCACATCAGGCTTCAGAATTTCAAAACCAGGTCTTAATTGATTGGCACATTATCCAGAATGAGATGCTAGAAGTCTGAAGTGTATCACTAGACAGTGGAAAAGCAAAGGTAGAAAATAGATAATAGATCTTCAAATCAATAGAAGAACCGTAGATTGGAAGAACTAATCCCTCACAAAATAAAGACCCATTCTTCTCTTGAGGCAATATTCAGCAATCAGAAACACACATATAATATGAACAGATGATGGACTAGAAAAAAGGACTAGGATCAGGGAAAGAGAAGAAGCCAAGTCAACAGATAAGATATATGTTTGTGATCACAGAGATGACAGAATTGTCTTTAGAAAAGCTATGAATTATTAGAGGAGAAAGGCTGAGATGGGGAACATTCTATCCATACAATTTTAAGGAGTTGACCTGGACTCAATCACCCCTAAATATGATCAGAAGTTACTTGATGCATTTTGTTCAAGTTTAAGCAAATCTGGAGTGTATTAAATAGAAGACGGAACATGTTTAATAAGCCTTAGTATTTAGCATGAATTATAAAGACAAGGCAAAATAGATTAAATGGATTTTATTAAATTTGGTTAATGATCAGTATAAGGTGAGATATTTAATAAATAATGGTATTTAATATTTCTTTAGGCTTACCAATTTGCGGATTTCACATTCCAAATTCTGAATACAGTCCAGTTTTCTCTTGCGACAGCGCTGGGCAGCAATTCGGTTTTTACTGCGCCGCCGAACATCATGGATAAATTCCAATTGCTCTGAGGTTAATTTGTGCATCTTTATCATCATCTGGAAATCATTCCTTGGAAGATCTGTGATTTGATCTACAGGAAATGGAAGTTTCACCTGGGGTAAAATAAAGGAAAAGGCAGACTGTTTATTTAACAAAGAATTTAGCAGGTTCCTTGGAATACTTCTTTTATTCAAAGAACATAGTTGAATATAGTTCAAATATTAACTTCTGCATTGTAGGCAACTTTAATAGCTATCCTAACAGTGTAAATGACTATTATACAACAAAATCAGCAATACTATCAAGTATAAACAGCTTGGTGCAGATAATGAGATTTGTCATGCTCTCCTTGAAGTACAGGTTCCAATTCAAAGAACAGATGATAATTAAAAGTATAAAGAATAATACTTTATACTTTATACTAAAGAATAATCCTAAAATAAAAACTACGATACTTTTTTTCTTAACTGAGGTTATATATCTGTTATGCTAATTGTTGAATTTAGTTGTACTTCTTTCTACATCAATGAAACCATACATCATCCAATTTGACAACCAGTAAATAAATCATCAGAATAAGATGTAAAAGGTTCCATGGCAGATTCAGATGCTGATACAAATCCTCAAGATTTATTTTGTTTAAGTATTCATGCTCTTCTATGTTGTGATAAAATATATTTATCCCATTATTAACAATATTTTTTCTACCACTATAATCAGATGACCCTGGGTGGTAAGGAAAGTCAAGGCAGTTTCTCTAATAAATGAATGATTCATAAAAAATTAAAAACCAAGTCTAATAAAATATTAAAATATTATTTTATTGCTATCAGTGCTTTTCATAAAGAAGAAAACACTTTCTGTAGTTAGTAATGCATGTTTTCATAAAGGAACTATGCTGCTATTATTCTGAATAGCCTTATTGAAACTGGGTACTCTGATGCTTTAAAAGGTCTGATTTAGAGGAAAACTGAAAGCATTCAGAAGCAAGAATCTAAATGCATGAAGGACATTCAGAAGATGGCAGAATAACACAATGGATATTTTACATCCTCTTAGAGACTACTCTGGAAAAAAATGTTGGGAATATAGACAGTTCATTAAAAATGTCAGCTAAATCTGCAGTATTGATGAACAAGTAAATGAAATAATATAAAATTCTGTCAATAAATATGTAGGTGGCATTTTGGCAATATATATTTGGAATATTGTTTATGCATTGGGTTGCTCCATATCACAAAAATATGCGCAAGGAGGGAGAAAAATGTAGAAAAGTCCAACTAGTATGATCAACAAAAGACTACACTCATTGTGCTAGCTTATATACCAACCTGAGACATGCAAAGGTCTTAAAATAAAGAGATAAATCACCCTACAATGTCTGATCAATATGTGAAATGACTGATAGCTGAGGCTATAATTAAGTTTTATTACCATGTCATATAGTGATGGGTTCTAGTTTATATACTTAGATATTTTTTAAACAAAATACAACTGCACAAATTCATGGAGGATAGGTTTTTTTAAATGGCTATCAATCATAACCATTGGTTTTGAATACCTAACAGTAGAAAGTGATGAATACCTAATAGTAGAACGTTAACGTAACGCTTTATTTTGAGATTTACAGAGAAATTTACTTTGCAAATGTGGTAAAATGGACATTAAATAAATTGGTATGACTTCAGTTTCAACCTCTGGGGCTGTTATTCTTGCCTTTGATCCTATCACAAAGAACCAATTAATTTTCAAAATCTCAGTATATCATAGATACATGTTGTCCATATTGATATGCCCAGTAGATGGCACCATGTGTTTTAAGATTCACAACGACAGAAAGACTATATTCAGATATGGCTCACACATGCCTTCTCTAATTCAGACTTCCCAAGAGAAAACTCCTTTGATATATGAGAATATATTTTGATAGCTTGCACACAAGTCTTCCCCTTACACAACAATGAAAATTGGGATATAAGCAACTCTCACAACCAATAGAAAACTTTCTGCCTGGTTTTGTTTGATAAATATTGCACAAGGCCACGTAGTTTGGCATTCATTCACCCATTTTCCCACAAATAAGAATACCCCCCCCCCCACATATCATGGGCAAACAAGTATATTAGTTTAACTTAACCATACTTCTAATGTGGAGAAGCGAATGAATGAATGCCAAACTGGCCTTCTATATGGAGATTCTCAGTCATCCAGGTCATGGTTGTCCCAAAGGTGCTTTTTCAAGAGGCAACTGGACTGGTTTTTCTTTGAAGATGTTTCGCTTCTCATCCAACAAGATTCTTCAGTTGTGACTGGATGGAGGGGAATGGAAGGAATTATACTCCTTGCAGACAGCAGGTCATTTGCACACTTTCAGCTGTCTTCAAGGAGTATAAATGCTTCCATTCCCCACCATCCGGTCAGAGCTGAAAAAGCTTCTTGGATGAGAAGTGAAACGTCTTCAAAGAAAAACAAAAAAATCCAGTTTCTTCTTGAAAAAGCATCTTTGGGATAGATGACTTGTGCAATATTTTATATTTTATATATAAATAATTTCCATACTTCCCCAATTCACTAGCCCATGAATATATTACTTTTCACATTGTCTGTCTGTGAACCTTCACCTTCTTGTCCCACCTGTGGAACTATATAAACACAAGCACACAGCACACAGGTCACATTACTGTGACATGAGTCACCAGAAATGGCTCACCGCCCCACAATTAAACAATGTTCTGTTAAATATACAAAGACTGACCTTAGACATGGTGATGTGGACCATTATGCTTACAAACTGCTTTCTGTGATAGGAAGAGTACCTATTTTCTCTCTTCATATATTTTAGTCTAAAACATTTAGACTCTGCCTAATTACGTGCATGTTCAACATATGTTCCCTCCTAATTCTATGGGAGGTTAGTACAGTAAGCATATGTCATTGCAACTTGGGTTTCCTTCACAAGATTCCCCGATATTTAGAAAAGACGGTAGATGGGACAATAATTATTTTAAAATCTCAGGGAGGGGATTTCTACTGTAATCCCTTGAATTCTACAGATGCAAGACTACTTTTACTGTTTACTGATTTTACTTTTACCATGGCTTCTACCCTCTGAAATAATGTGCTGTTGAGGTGGAGCTCTGTCCCCACCTTCTTGGCCTTCTGAAAAGGCCTCAAAACCAGGCTTGGCCAATTGGCCTGGGGCCCCAATGGGAGCTTTAATGCTGGAGTTGGTTAATGGACTAAGAAGACGACACCACATCCACCTGGTTTGTATACTGGTTCTTAATTTACCTAATTTTTGTTAATTCTTAATGTTTGCACATTTTAAAGTTCTTGTATTTTTGTTCTTGTGATGTTGTAAGCCGCCCAGAGTCGCTTGACAGTGAGATGGGCAGTATATACATTTAATAAATAAATAAATAATATATAGACAAAATATATTTCTAAGCACTGGTGATTATGCACCTCAAAGATGTCATCTATGCCCAGGAAGGACCCATTGCCAGCCTTGCTTTTCAATAGTGCAGAAAATAAAAAAGAACTCTCACCTTGAGCCACAAAAGTCAATCCTTTGTCAGTGTTAACAGGCCTAGCTAAGCGCAAATTTCAAAGTTTATGCAGTTTGTTATGCCTTTATTATATACCAGGAACAGCTATGCTTGGAGTTAATTTCTGAACAGACCAGCCACATTGTTCAGTCTGGTTGGTCAGTTGTAATATGGTTTATTTTGGCCTCATACTGGAGCAGCAGAGTTACGATGGGCCAGTAAGCCATGAAATACTGTTTAGCATGTTGTTTACACACAGCCAGTTGGGATTTAGTCAACAAATCAAGGTTGCCCAAACAATGGCTTAGTGTAACATGTACAAAAGTTCACTAACTAGTGCAGGATGGGATATGTGGTTTACCACAATGTTCCGGCATTTTTAAAGAGAAATTAGGCTGAACTGAAATTAAATAGTTTTGGGGTAGCCCAAAGCACATGGATGTATTTTTATTTCTATACTGCAGCTTAGTTTTAAAAAGCAGTATACAACAATGCAGTGTTATTATATCCCTCTTGTATTCTTGAGCTGGGATGGAGTCTCTTCTGTGACAGAGTAGCTTTCAATGTCTCTGTAATTGCTGGTCCTGACAGGGGCAGAGCATTGGGCCTGATTTTGATTCCTTCCAAGTATTTCCTTACATCTACAATAAATTTCAACTTTTGTTATTTCCCCCCTCAATCGTCTTTCCATATCAAATTCAGAAATCAGCTGATTGCAGAAGGTTCAAGCTATATTAGTAACTGGTTGCTCTTTTGAATATCTGAACATTATGTTCAGATTTGCATACAAGGTAAGAATCAAGTAAGAGTAGATATACTTTTCTTTTATGTTTTTCCAGTCCTATGAGCTCCAATAACATACACATTATCTATACACCAAGAGAGGTGGGGAGAGAGAGAGCACATTACAATATATGGGATTCTGCTTAAGAAATCCGTTTCAATTATCCAGGATAAAGTTAAATAATGCAAAGTGAATATGAGAGCCAATTTAATGTAGTGGTTAAGGCCCCAGGCTAGAAACTGGGAGATGGTAAATTCTAATCCTGCTTTAGGCTCAAAGCCAGCTGGGTCACCTTGGTCAGTCACTTTCTCTCAGCCCTAGGAAGCCATTTCTGGACTTCTTTGCCAAGAAAACTGCAGGGCCTAGTCCATTGACAGGATCCAACAATGACTTCGAGGCACCAAATAGATAAATAGAAGTCAGTCCAAATCACAAAATTGCGATAAAAAAAGGAATATTTATTCCAAAGTTTGCATCTTTATGAGATTCTCTTAAAAAAAGGTTTTGTACTCCGCTCAATTATGCTTCCACTGTTATCTTTTGATCAGCAGTAGATCAATTCCTCTTGTTTATACATGTTATTTACATAATCTGGCCTACTTTTGTATTTTAAAAAAAGATGTCAAACATTTGAAAGACCTTGAAGTCAGGTGCACGTAAGCTAAATAAAGAGCATGTTTGAAAAATAAAAATAAACTTTGATCAATTTGAGCAAGAGTTTTGTGATGTGTCCAGCTGGGAAATGGTGAGGGCTAAAAAAAGTAACAGGTCTTCATGGCATTATAAGCACCAACAACAAGTGACAGAAAACAGTTTGTAAATGTTAATGTTTTATATTTATGTGTCTCCCTTTATATTCTTTTTATAGAAGATACAAATATTTTTTCAGATACATTATCTTTTCAAATGTTCAACTGAACATAACCTTGGGAGAATGTTCTTAATAAATACTTCAATTTATGGAAGCATTGTATTTATCTACATGCTTCCCGTATCACAGCTATTCTCAGCAAGTTGCACAGTGAGTGAAATACTACAATGATGAACAGACATAAATCTTTTCAATCAATAAATTAAAAATAAAACTGAATAGACAGATGATCTGGGGCTTTCCTCTCTTGGGAGACTGCTAACAAGAGGCGGTCCAGAACTTCCTGAAATATATAAGTAGTGTTTCCAAATAGTAATGAACACCAATCATGGGTTATGCACAGGGGTGGGTTCTGGCTTACCTCACTGCCGGTTCGGTTCCTGATATGCTGCGCGGGTGTGCCGCACAGCCACACGCACAGTGCTAAAAACCCAGTAAACAGGTCAATCTCATTTATAGATTTCGAAAGCCAAGATGGAGGAATGAATCATTAAACTACACCTTCATTCTGAGGGGTCTTTGGTTCTTTCTGAGCTTGGTTGTTTTCTTGCAGACATTTCATTACCCAAACTAGGTAACATCATCAGTGCTACTGACTAGCACTGATGTTACCTACTTTGGAGAATGAAACATCTCCAAGGAAGAAACCAAGCTCAGAGAGCACCAAAGACCCCCTCATTTCAACTGTTAGCCATAAATATTCTCTTTTATTGAAACCTTACTCTGTTTTTTAAACTTCCACTTCAGGGTGCATGTATGATATCCTAAACTTAACCTTAGTTTGGGAGTTCAAAAAAAGTAGTGTTGTATTTGTTAATCTGTGTAAAAAGAGATCAATTTCAGAAATAAACCTCTCCTCCATGCAGGTAATGCCCTTACACTCTGGTCCAGAGACACACACCACTGTAAACCAGCTCACTCTGACACAGTTAATGTACCAGGTTGTTTGACCCTTATTCCCAAATAATGCCAACAGTCATCTAAAGCAGGGGTCTCCAACCTTGGCAACTTCACGACTTGTGGACTTCAACTCCCAGAATTCCTAAGCCAGCATGCACTGGCTGAAGAATTCTGGGAGTTAAAGTCCACAAGTCATAAAGTTGCCAAGGTTGGAGACCCCTGATCTAAAGGACAGATATTTCTAAGGGGCTGAGGGAGGATTTCTTTGTGGTCTCCTGTGGGAAACAGCTGCCTTGATAGATATGATTAGTCACAGAATGGATACAGGGCTGACAGTGGTGGACTGCAATCAGTTTAATAACCGGTTCGGTGATTGCAGGCAGCGTTCAAAATACAGCAATTTGAAGATCAGCTGCTTATCTTCTAAGGCAGCCCCAGTAAGTAGAACAGCGGAGGCACGGAAATCAGCTGTGCCGCGCGAATCAGCTAAGCCAGAAAGAAGGAAATATAGGACAGGATAGCACAGGGGCGGGTGGGTGCGGCCAGCTGATCGTCGGAACTACCGGTTCACCCGAACCAGTCCGAACCAGTAGCAGCCCACCACTGAGGGTTGATCTGAGGGGAGAATAATTTATCCAAGGCAAAGCTGAAGATGGTTCTGATCTTGAAAAGCAAAACTATATATTTTACTGCAATTTTCTCTTTCTAGATCATCCCCAACATACTTACATAAACCACTTATACATCTAACCTGGGGGTCAGCATCCTGCGGCTCTGGAGCCGCATGCGGCTCTTTGGGCCCTCTGCTGTGCCTCCCTGTCCCACCACTGGCTGTCCCCGCCCCTCACCCTCCCCTCCCAGTCACTCTCTCCTGGCCTGGGGAGGTAAGGGCGATGGTGGGGGATGGAGAAGCAGCTGGAGCTGATTCTCCGGTATCTCACTCTTCCTGGAGCTTCTTCCAGGCCTTGTTGGTTCCTGGCATGCCTCGGTTGCTTGCTCTTCACCCCGAGACACTGTCCCAACCAGGCCACGACTGACGCCGGCCTTGCTAACATGAGGGCTGGCGGGGTGGGAATGGGATCCAGGAGGACGGGATGATAGAAAGGGCTGGGCTGCGGCTTTAAAACATGCACGAGGGTGTGTGTGTGTGTGTGTGTAGACCCCCTGGCCGCTGTGGCAGCACCAGGAAGTTGCACACAAGCGGGGAGACCCTCCTCAAGCAAGTGCCCACCCACCCTAAGCACACCTTTGCTGCACTTTGGTCGAGCATGGCCGCTCACTTGAGGGTCTCCCTGCTCATGCGCACCCTCCTGGTCTCGCCACAGCCAGCCAGGGGGTCACGAGAAGGAGGGGGAAGAGGATCGCCGGAGCCTTAGTGCAGGAGCGAAGTGCCACATTTGTGCCCAAGGCAGCCCTCGCCTCCTGCCGCTTCGGGCTGGATCTTGCGCCCGCCACGCTTGGCCGAATAGCTGCGGGGGGGGGGGGGACATGGCAAGGCAATGACCAGAGGCTTAGTGCAGGAGCAAAACGGCCCTGTACTTGCCTTCATGCCACATTTGCACTCAAGGCAGCTCTCGCCTCCTGCCGCACAAGGGGGAAGGGGAGAGATGAGAGAAAGAAAAGGGAATTATTAGATCCCCTTTTCTCTCTCTCATCTCTCTATCTTTCGCATGCATGCACACACACATATGCAGGATACCCTCCTGGGCCGGGATCACGGGGTGGCAACGGCGACACCTCCTCCCGCTGCTGCCACTGCGTGCCCAGGTGAGTAGCCAGCTGCGCTGCGCTGGAGAGCCAGATCTCCTCCCTCCGTGCATTCGGCGGCAGCAGCAGCTGCCCTTCCCTTCCTGAGTCGACACGAAGGGGACCGCGGCTGGTGCTGAGCTGCCCACAAAGGACGCGGAATTGCAAAAAGGGGTGCTAGCGCCCCTTTTTGCGATTCTGCGTCCTTTGCGGGCAGCTCAGCACCAGACACAGTCCCCTTCATGTTGGAGCGAAGCGCCACATTTCTGCTCAAGGCAGCCCTCGCCTCCCACCCCTTTGGGCTGGAGCTCATGCCTGCCGCGCTCGGGCAAAGAGCTGCAGGGGGGGTGATAGCCGAAGTGTAGGAGTGAAGAGAGAAGGCGTAGAGGAAGAGGAAAGAGAAACAAATGGGAGAGAGAGGGGGGGAGAGGGAGAGATGAGAACTGGAGGGAGAGAATTAGAGATAGGAAAGAGAGAAACAAATGAAAGAGAGAGAGAGAGAGAGAGAGAAAAGGGGAGGGAAAGGGACAGAGAAATGAGAGAGAGCTGGAGGGAAAGAATGAGAGAGGAAAGAGAAACAAATGAGAGAGAGAAGGGGGAGAGGAAGAGGGACAGAGAAATGAGAGAGTGGGAAAAGAGAGGGAAACAAATAGAGAGAAGGAAAGAAAGAAAAAGGGAGAGGAAAAGAAAAAAACAAATGAGAGGGAGAGAAAGAGAAATGAGAGAGAAAAGGGGAGAAAAAGAAAGAGAGAGAGAAATGGGAAAATGATGGAGGGAGAGAATGAGAGGAAAAAGAGAGAAACAAAGAGAAGGGGAAGAGGGAGAGAAATGAGAGAGCTGGAGGGAGAGAATGAGAGAGAGGGAAATAAATGAGAGAGAAGGGAGAAAGAAAGGAAGAAAGAAAAAGAAAGAAAAGAGGGAGAGGGGGAGGAAAAAGAGAAAACCAGAAACGAGAGGGAGGGAGATAGAGAGACCCATTTCCCACAGAAAAAAACGGGAGCTGCGAAACCTGGGTAGGCTTGGCTGGGGGTGGTGGTCATATGACTGGGTGGGAGTGATGTTGAGTTGGCCACGCCCACCCAGGTTTTGTGGCTCCCTGTGTTTTCTTTTCTGTGGGAAATGGGTCCAAATGGCTCTTTTGAGTATTGAAGGTCGCAGACCCCTGATCTAACCGAAGCCCACAATTTACACACACGTTCCTTTTCTCCTCCTCCAATCTATTCAAGTGTCCTAGCTCTTTTCTTACCGATTCTCTGCTTCTATTTCGAAGCTTTTCAGTCAGTTTTGAGAAGAGTCTTTATTCACCACATTTACCCCCACCCCCACCCCCACAGGCAATTGGTTACCCTGCAAAATTCACTGCTGCACCAACTGTCCATCATCTTCATGTTATCAGTGTTTCCAACTCCTATGGGCATTCCTGTAAGTCTAGAAGTATTCTGGAAAATTAGATTGATGGACAGCAGGAATCATTCCTCTGTAATAGTCTCAGCCTGGAGCTTATATTTTAAGTTGCAAATGCAGACGGAGAAAGTAAGTCTCAAGACAGCCAAAGGAGAGACTCCTTAAGCACTACACTGCTCATAGAGGATGGAGCCATATTCACTAAATAAAAAACAGCTTTGTTTGGAGAGCATCAGTTGTAAGGGTGAAAGGCTGAACCTGGTAAGAGAGGAATTAGGGTTTCCAAGCCAGAGATAGCCAGGAGATGTAAATGTCTCTTGGTGCATCCCAAGGTGCATAAACTGTGGTGAAATTCAGAGAGTAAAGATGAGGCAGCCCAGTCCAGAAGTGGGGATCATGGAAATAATTTTTTTTAAAAGAGATCCCACTTTCATAGCTTAGTTACAGGTTTGACTAGGAACTTGCTTTCATAGTTTTCATGAATACGGTTTCACCCTGACTAGCACCAATGTTGCATTTTGGAAATCTGTGTGGATCTTATTTAAGTATGCCAGCCATGGGAATTTTGATAAAAAGGGACCAAGCAGCCTGTTAAATATCCATTCATTTGGAAGGTGAAGAAAACCAGATATACTACATACCACTTGTGCAAGCCTGCCGATGACCCTTCAGCTATTCTGAAAATAAGCATTTCTGTCTTTAGATATTACAATATGCCCTTGCTTAGCAACGGGTCGCTTTGAGATTGTTTGAAATTACAAAGGACTCCCTAAAAGGTATTTATGACATGATTTTGAAGTTCCGATGGATGTATACCCCACTCTGTGGTTACGTGATTGCATTTTGGGCACTTGGCATTTGGCTTGCATTAACGGATGTTTGCAGCATCCTGTGGTCATGTGAACACAATTTTGGTGGGTTTTGGCAGTTTCTGGTACATGCTTCCAAGAAGAAGGGAAAGGAGGAGGACGGGGCGAGGAGAAGGCGAGAAAAAAAAGCCTATTGGATAAAATGAATTCACTTAACCACTGCGAAAAGGTCGTAAAATTGGGTATGGTCACACAGTGACCCTCTTAATGACCACAGAGACCCTCTTAATGACCACAACAACATACAACTGTAATTCTTAATTATGGTTGTAAGTTGAGGACTATGTGTGTAGAGGTAGCTAATTATAATTCTAGCTAACCCAAATGCCTTTGGATTGTCATTCAAGAGATCTTCCTTCTCACAGGCTAACTGAATCCTTTTGTAGTAGCTCTTTGGATCTCTCGTATAAAAGAAATTACCAACCTGAGAGATGAGATTCACTTGCATATTAACAGTTTTTGGATGACAATCTGCTAATGCTTTTTGCCATTCCTTAAACTTCTCCATAAAATCTTTGCTTTTACTGTAAACTGTCTGAAGTTTAGACTTCACTTACAAAAAATCTACAGGGAATTTCATAAAAAATACCCCCTCCTCTTGTGGTTGCTTTAAAGTTACAAAAAAGGTATAGAAGAAAAAAAATTAAAAATGGGTCAGCAAGAAAAAACGAATTCCCACCTTGCATTAATTTGTAACTAAACCTTTGTCTTCAAAGTATAAATTATTTCTAGTATAAAAATTGGTTGAAGTATGTAAGAAGTTGGATTGCTGAATTTGAAGCTTAAAGGGTATTTCTTTTCTTTTAATTTTTTATTCCTGCTTGTATAGAAAGAAATGCTTAATTCAGATGATAAAAGTACATGCAACCCCTTTCCAAAATCTTTTGCTCTCTGAAGTTGAGGTTCTTATTTGACAATTGCATATATAATTAATACATTGTTTTAATTGTTTGTCTTTACTTGTGTCCACATTTTGCTAGGTAGATCTGCTTCGCTTTTTATTTTAGAGAACATATTTTAGAGTCTACTCATATATCATTCTTTTGCTGGAGTTGGAGGCAAACATGGACTACACAACAACTCCAATTATATCAACATTTACTCTATGGTCAATAAAAAGCTACGCAGAAAAATAGTGTTTCCATTTTGTAAGTTTGTTTTATAACACAAAAACATTAAGAATATTTCCATTTCAGTCTTTTGATACAGTTTATATGCACCCATTTTAGAATATGTTTCTGTAGTGTGTCAGTTCAGCATAAACTGTAAGCAAAATTGAAACCTTTCACCTATTTCACAATGTGCCAATTTACACAGCATCATTGTATTCAGAAATGGACAACATTTTACTGAGTATTACCAGTATCTGGGATTCAATCCTAAAATAAATAAAAAAACAGGTTGTGTTATTTTTTTAAAAAAAGAAATGTATCTATTTTGTACTTGTGGGTGATAGCTCTATTAGTACTAGTATTTACTTTATCTCCTTCCCCCACCTGCTGTTTTCCCACATCAGGTTAGGTTACCTTCGGGACCGCATCCTACCACATACCTCCCTACGACCAGTAAGATCCCACAGAGAGGGCCTCCTCCAGGTCCCGTCAGCCAAACAATGTCGGTTGGCGGGGCCGCGGGGGAGGGTGTTCTCTGTGGGAGCCCCGTCCCTCTGGAACCAACTCCCACCAGATATCCGGACCATCCCCACTCTACTGGCCTTCCGTAAAGCCGTGAAAACATGGCTCTTCCGACAGGCGGGGTGAATAAGGAGATCAGATTCCCCCATGAATGGTGTTTTTGATAATGTTTTAATATTGCTTTATTTTTAAATTGTTATTATTGCTTTTAATGTACGTTTCTTATCCATGTTGTACGCCGCCCTGAGTCCTACGGGATTGGGCGGCCTATAAGAGCGTAGAAATAAATAAATAAATAAATCATGAATGATAGGATTTTCAGATTGGATGGCACTTAACATGTTACTGAAGAAGAGGATCTCTCAAGAGTCCTAATGGTGTTTATAACATGGCTAGATTAAAATCTTCAGGACATCTAGTCACTGATGTTGCCATACAAGAAAAGAAATTCAAAGCTGCAAAGACAGAATTATAGTAGAAACATGGCATGCAGGAAGCATGGACACAAGAAAGCTCAACACAATGAAAGATGAAATGAAGCAATTATGAATTGAATGGACTGAGATCAGACATTTTCAGTCAGAAGATCACACTGGTTATTAGGGCATGAAAGGTAAAAAAAGGTAAAGGTGTCCCTGTGGATTTTACTCTGCTAGTTGTTGTAGAGTATGAGGCAGTGCTCATCTCCGTTTCAAGGTCATTGAGCCAGCGCTGTCGGAAAACATTTTCGCGGTCATGTGGCCAGTGTGATGTCATGGAGTGCTGTTGTTTTCCCACCGAAGTTGTACCTATTTATCTACTTGCATTTTCATGCTTTTGAACTGATAGGTTGGCAGGAGCTGGGGTGAAGATGGGAGCTCACTGTCACGTGGCGCTCGGATCTCGAACTTGGGCTGCCGGCTTTCCAGCCAACATCTTAACCAGTGAGTCATTGTGTCGCCCATTAGGGCACGAAAAACAAAGAAGAAATGGTGTTGCTTTTATAATTATGAAGGACATAGCAAGAATAGTACTTGGCTACAATGCAATCAATGATCAAGTAATATTGGCTGATTTCATGGAAAACCATTTAATGTGATGATGACTCAGATTTAGGCTCCAACCCCTGATGGTGCAGAGGAAGAGGAGGTGGATGACTTGATTAAGTTCAATTTGAGATTGAAAGAACACGTCAACAAGATGTGCTGCTTGTGATTGGAGACTGGAATGCCTAAGTGGAAACATGAAAGACAAAAATGTAGTTGTATTGTATAGCTTCAGGAATTAAAATGAAGTAGGAGTCTGACTTATCAATTTCTGCCACTCCGATGATTTCTTCGTAACTAACATTGTCTTCAGACTACCAAAGCCAGGCCTCTATACATGGACATTACCAGATGAAATTCAGTATACAGAAATACATTTTACTATGTTATTGCTAAAAGAAGGTTGAGGAACTCAATTACAGCATCAAAGACATGGTCAGGTGCTGACTGCAGAACAGACCATGAACTGTTCGTGTGCAAACTCCAAGTTAAGCTAAATAAGAAGAAGAAAGCCAGTCAGTTTCCACAAGGTGATCTTGAATTTATATTCTCATTTCCAAGGAGATCATCATGAATTGCTTTGTAGCCCTGAACCTCATTGGGAAAAAAAACCACCAGAGGAATTATGGAATGAATTTAAAGTAGTAGTTAAGGATTCATATGGAAAGAGACTGACAAATATGAAGAAAGAAAACTGGATGTCAGAACAAACTGTGGAAATTGCCAAGAGGAGAAGAGAAGCCAAAGCTAAGAAAGACAAATTTCTCAGAAAGGAACTTAACAGTTTCAGAGAGCTGTTAAAGACAAAAAAGCAGTATTACAACAAATTCTGTAAAGATACTGAAGATGAGCACAGACATGGAAAAATAAGGAAAGTCTTTCAAAAGGTCCCTGAACTCAGGTGGTTAAAACCTCAGTTTGGTATACTAAAGGATGCCAATCGACAGATAACCAACTCAAAGGACATCAAAGGAAGATTGAAAGAGTATACTGAAACACTCTATAGTAGAGATGACAACATCTCTACAATATCTTAGAAGATATTCCTTATTTTACAAGAACCTCTAGTACTAATAGTTAGATCAACACTCCAGTCATTAACAAGTCATAAGGCTACAGGAATTAATGGAATACCCACTTAACTATTGCAAGCAATAGAGAAGAAAATGCAAAGGATCTGCAAGTCCTCGTACTAAAAAAAAGGAGGGGATGACTAAAATTAAATATAAAGCACAGACTAATGACAGCAGGTAGAACAATCAGCCTTAGAATCGACAATGAAGATATCGAAATACTGTATAGATTCAGCCTTTTAGGATCAACCATGAACAGTAAAGGAACATGCAATTAAGAAATACAGCACAGGCTAGCACTTGAAAGAGCAGCCATGAGTGCCTTGGAAAAGATATTCAAATGCCGTGATATGTCTATGCTTACAAAGATCAGAATTGTGCTCCCTATGATTCACTGTAGAAGTGAAAGTTGGGCTTTAAGGAAGCAACATGGGAAGAGCTTTGATGCCTTTGAACTTTGGTGTTGAAGAAGACTCCTGAGAATACTGTGGTTAGCCAAGAAAACAAATCAATGGATCATTGAAGAATCAACCCAGAGTTTTCCCTCGAGGGACAAATAACCAAACTCAAATTACTTCGAACCTACTTCGGACATATTATGCAAAGACCCATCTTTCTAGAAAAGGCTGTAATGCTGGGAAAGGTGGGAGAAAAGATAAGAAAAGGATAACCAGCAGGAAGGTTGATGGACTCTGTTACAATGGCAGTGAGTGCACCATTGGGAGACTTGAAAGAACAGGCTAAGGAAAGAGTAGGAGAAACTCTTATCTATGTGATTGCTAGGAATCAAAAGTGACTTGATGACAATAATCAATCAATCTAGTTTATTTGTGTCATATGCTAGAAAATTCAACTTTATGTATTGTGCTATATTAAATTTTGCATAGATGGGCTCCATCATTTTGCAAGAGTGGTCATGGACATTTTCTCTTAAGATTTTGATACTGCAAATTCTTATATTCTCTTCCAAATTTTGCAAGAAAGATAAAATATTTCAACACCCACATTAATTTTGATTCTTACATTCTAAAGCATGCACATATATGATAGTTATTACCACTGCTACAGGAATTAGTTGGTGAGAAATAAAGGAACCGCATATAAAAAATGCTATGTTTTCTGAAGCCAAATTGGTAAGAGTTTTGTACACTGTGATCAAAATAAGATGATGGACCAATAATTGTTTCATCAATTGAGTCTGCAAAGCAAGTAATGGTACCTACCGGTAAATGTGTTCTATAGTATCAGCAGTGTAAGTTTTAAAATTTGCAATAATTCAAGCTTACTTGAGGGAGAGTCAGTATTTCACAATGAACAAGCAGTAACTGCACATTTATTCCTCAATGAATTGACTGAAGGAATGGATTTCATGCTGATAAGAATAATAGCAGGCTGGCTAACACATCTGTGCAGATATTATCAGTTTTGTATACGTCCCTTATGGCTTTTCCCCCTGCTCACTCAATTACTCTCTGGTTGCTTATTAACCCTTTTAAGAGGTTTTTCGCTGGTTGCAGTTATCAAAGGCATTACAGATGAAAAGCTTAACTGGGTACCTATCAGAGAGTCACATGACTTTAGGAAACCATAGAGATCAAGGATATGACTTAAGGGATACGATCCAGTCTCTTTTTCCTCTCTCTGAACAGACTATACAACAAAGGACACAAAAGTAACATAAGTAAAACAAAGATAATGATCAAATAAACACTTGTTGTACCCAAAGCAGAAGACTGCTTTCTCTTCCCTTCTTCATTTTGCATGGACATTCTCTTCTACTGAATTTTAGAGCTCACTCTGATCAGAATTATTTTTGTTCCAAAAATTGTGCAAATTACAGCTAGTACCCAATCAGCATACTGAATTGGTAGATAAGCTGGTATGAATTAAATATTGTTTTAAAAAAACCTGAGTACGATGACTAATGCTAATGACCGGTCCAAAACGTAAAGGGAGAAGGACATTTTTATGCCTCAAGTGGGATGAATTAAATATCGTTAACAAAAAAACCGGAGTGCAACGATTAATGCTAATGACAATTGGCCCCAAACTTAAAGGAACAGGGACATTTTTATGCGTCAGGTGGGATGGTGGGGCGGGGGAGGGGAGGAGGGCAGGGAGAGAAGCAAACCTGCTATGTGGTATTCCCTATCTCTACAGTTGCCACTATAATTAAGAGATCAAGCAGCTTTAAGCCTTTATGGAACCTTTTTATATTATGGCTTCTTACTCTCTCAGACATATTTCCAGTAATCAATGAGCTTGACTCCATCATCAATAGAATATTGGACAAAAGTGACTATTCTCTGTATTTTGTATACAAAGAAGGCCATTAGGTTAATAATGACTTTCTGAATGGGTCACAAGAAGTGTTAGCAGGTGTACTTATCACAGATCCCTACCTCATGTCCTCTGTCTTGCACAGGACATGACTCACTGTCTGCTTCAGAGAACGATCCAGACTCATCGCTAGAGTTTGTTCCATAGGATGGCTCACATTTTATCTGGGGTCTGACTTGGCTGTATATTCCATCTCCCATCATGCTCGGCTCCTGATGCTCAGTGGCCAGGATTCGAGCTGCTTGAGAACAGGGGGAAGATGAAAACTCACACAGAGGCAGGCTACAGGGAGAACCACCGCTGCCATCCTCTGCATAAGAGTAGGAGGAACATGAACTGGAGGTCCTTGTTCTGGTTTCCAGAGGAGGAGACCGAGGACAAACTTTAATTGGCACTGGGCAGCTGGTGTTGGGCCGCATCCGTCCTGGGAAGTGGTCGGCTGTTTGTCCAATATGAGCATAGGTCTGGCAACTGGGAAGAGATTGGCTGCTTCCTGCCCACAGACCTTTTGGCACAGTCTCGGTGAGATCTTTATCCAAGCTGCTCATGCCAGAATATGAATGCACCGAAGTGTTTACTTGGTCACAAACATTTGAAGAGAATATAACAGTCCTCCTGTCCACCTCACCTTCCTGCTTACAAAGACCTTCAACAAAGCCAGGACCTCTTAGAGGTGATCCCACTGTAAAACTGGAAGCATCCTTCTGAACAGCTTGGGAAAGCCCATAACTGCCCACAAAAGGGACATAATCAGCTTTATGGTCACCCTGAGTTGTCCCCTTGTCAAAAGGGCATGCTGGATTTCTGGCAAAGTGCTGTTGAGAAGTACTTGGGAAGCCATCTAAGTCTATAGTTTTTGTTCGGTTGAAGAAAGATCTTAGGCAGGAAGGAGAGGAGCTATTTTTAGACCTTTCAGCTCCATCGGGACTTGGCTGCTTTCGGTCCATTTCAACATCCTCTTCTTTATCCCTGACACCAGTCTCATCTCCAGAGAGGCAAAGTGTGATGTTTTCTTCATCGTTTTCCTCATTCCTAGGCTCACTCTTAATTTGCCCAACAGCAAGTTCTGGTTTGAGGTCATCACCTGAACCTTTTTCATTGAATGTGCTTGTGAAACCTGAGGTACTAACATGTGATGTGTTGTAGACATTCTTGGTACAAGCTAGCTGGTATTTCTTATACCTGGGGTACCGTGTTACTACTTCTTTATCCAAACTATCCTTGCCATCATCCAGTATTTCCGGGTCTGGCAGCATCCCTTCCTCCTTACTGGCTCCAGACGTGGCGGGTTCAAAGTCAAAGGGCTCCGAGTGCATTCTCTCTCTTGAGCAAGATATCTTTGAAGTCTCTGACTCCATCGTTTCTTCCTCTTCTCCCTCCGAGTTCTCATCTTCGTGCATCCGCTGATAGGTGAGATCCTTTTTGCACAGGAACAGACCATCTTCATTGTTCAGCAGCTGGGTCTGAAGGAAGCTGAAGCAGGAATCCTCCAGATTGTGCATACGTAGAAATTCGGCACAGTGGATGACCTCTTGTATGGTCTCTCTGCTGAGTAATAGCTTAGCAGTGTAGGCAAACTGCAACAACGGACCAAATCCCTTGGCAGTGACCTGCAATGAAAAACAAAACAAAACAAAAAATAGGGAAATTAGCCAGCATTACCTTCAGCATTGCTATTTTTCCAAGCCCCTCTAGTATATTAGTCAGCACTGAAAAATGTCTCCATTAATTAATTATTTTGTCTTTATATTTTCATGTAATAGAACGATCTAAACAATACATTCAACAAATGATTCAAGGACAATGAGATTTCTAGCACTTGCCAAATAGCATTTGGTCTAGGAACATCCTGGATGTCAAGTGTTTCATCAGTGCATAACTATCAATTTTACGATGTTTCTCTAAAGCAGACTTTGCAATTAGAATAAAGTACATCAGCTATTACTAAATCTACTCTTTGAAAAACTATACAGTACTTTTCAACAGAAATTGCATATACAATATTTATTTTTTATTCAATTTAGCTGGGTCAAATTCTCTATTGCTGGAAAAAACTTTAATTAAGTGGCTCTTCAAAAAAAAAAAGTCAGGATCCTTGGGAAGCATGTGGAATTTAATCTGAGCAAGTAACAAGAATAATTCTCACTTGCCTGTGACATTTAATCATGTGTTTAGAAAGATAATTTGGAGGTCAATTTCTCCATCGGCAATATGCCTAGACTGCCACAACCATTACTTAATTACTCTGGAGATACAGCAGGCAGACTGAGTCAAACCAACCAAGTTTCTAATTTCAAACCCCCCCCCAATAAATTTTTTTGATTCACGTTCCCTGTGGAATTTTGTCTCTCAAGAATACAAAACACGGACTTGCACTTACAGAACATACCCACTAGGTGGAAGAACTGCAAAAGAAGTAAGCTGTCTTCAAATGTATTTTTAAACAGTACAGTACTTTCTCTTGATGAGGTCTAGGCAAAACATTTCACTGACTCAGAACATTCCACTGTGCATTTTTCACTCAAGCTGAGTCAAGGCTTTCAGGCCCCTAAAACTGCAGCAATCCAGACATCTGCTCCTTGTGTTTTGCTCCAGAGGGTTTTGCATGCAATTTTTTTGGAAGAATTGCCACACCATCGTCACAGACACAGCTGCTTGCTCTTATACATGAGGCAAAAATCTGAAGGGAGGCGGGAGTAGGGAGCTAATCCCCTTACAACAGGCACTAGGTATGATTATTATTATTTTGAAGCACTACAGTAGGAAAACTTACAGATCCAAGAGAAGCCTTTAGCAAGGATTTTTGGAAACAGTAGAGATCAGTGCTAATGGTTCAAATATGTAACTTCCATAACTATAGACAAGCAAGGCTTCCTGGGAACTACAAATGTTCATTAGCCAAAAGCTTTATGAAAACTGATTTGGCTCCATCAATGTGCTTGTCGTTAGAATGCTAGAACAAGAAAACAGATATTTGAGGATTATAAAGTGGTTATAAGGGGGAAGTTTAAAACTGTACATATTTTATGTTTATAATATTACAGCTATACTCTAGGTTGTTGCAAAAAAGATCTCCACCCTACCAAGTTAAGTTCTAAGCAAACTAAGTTTTAAGCAGCACAACTAAGAGTATGGATAGCATATAAAAATGGCCTACAGTATTCATGATGCAGATAAAATGTATGGATTTTTAATTTTTTAAAAACAATGCATTAAAATCAATACTCCAAAGGCACTGAACTGTTAGGTCTTTTATTAAATAAATCAGCTTTTGATGTCTACACAGATTGGATGGATTCCTGTAATGTAAATTAAATCAAAATATGATTGGATGATTTTGGTTTAGAATGTTGAATAAACCCTGCCATTATGGTTTAGAAAAATAATAAACTCTGGCTTTATTCATGTAATTATGTGTAAACACGGACATTCTAACTTGGCATCTGAACCTTGAAAAGTGTTCATTCAAGACCAATATGTCAAAAATCCTCCTGTCACATCTTTTTACTATTAATCTCTATGAATTCTAGGATGCCACTTCTTATGTGAGAAAAAAGTTCCAGGAACATTGAAATCTCCATGAATTTAATTTAGATTAGCTGTAATCCAATCAACCCTCCCTTTTATAGAATCATAAACATCTATATGGAATCAGTGGTGGTATTCTACTGGTTCGCACTGGTTTGGGCAAACTGGTAGCGGCGGCAGCGGGAGGCTCCGCCCACCTGCCTGTTCGTCATCACGGTCACTCTGTGCATGCGCAGAAGGTTCTGTGCATGCGCAGAAGAGCTGCGTGCAAGCGCTCCCATGTCTGAACCGGTAGTGAAGGTAAGTGAATACCACTACTGTATGGAACCCTTATGGTTCTTCCATGTCATTTAGATGCTCTGTCCACATCAAGACATAGAAAGGTAGGAGATAAAAGTTCAAATTCTTATTCAGTCAAGAAAGATTTCGACTGTCCTGAGCAAACTGCTCGTTTTTTGTTTGCTTGCAAGGCAACTGAGATGATTAAAATGAAGAAATGATATGATGATATCTTAACGCTAGAAGAGTCACAGAACTCTTCTTGAGCTAAGCAAGTCTGATAGCTCAAAAACGTTAGGTTTTTCTACTAGATTTTACTCTGATTCAGTGAGAATTCCTGCCTCTAACTCATATGTCTATGAACGTTCCTCTTTTTCAAATATATAACTCTTCAAATTGCTTGAGTCATCTTCGGTTAATATTTACACAAAATGTGGCGTTGAAGTACAAGTGGCTTTCTGGTGAAAAAACTTAACACTTTACTTAATTTTTATGTCTGCATTAAGCCCCAACTTTTATTTTCTAGGATAGATTTTTTTACCAATGGCCTAAGTAGGCATTTTCACAAAGCTGCAATTTATTTAATAAAAGAAAATTCTAGAAGTACCAGATTTAGTGAGAATTTTCACACACCTCATCCTTAGACTTTGAATGTCACTTGCTTTAAAAATTCTTTCTCTTCTTTATTAAAAGGACACAATATTGGTGTAAGCTTGGCATTTATACATGCATGCATATATCTTTGCATTTTGTATTCTTAGTTTTAAAAGTTGTCATGTACATTATCAGCTCTCTAGTAAACCTGACAGACAGATGTGTCTGGCACTTCCAAATGCAGAGCTGCTTAGATGCAAACTTTATCACGTAATTTTTGCAGATTGCAGTTAAATTGTTTGTTTTTAACAAATATAGGACATTTATATCCAGAGGGAAAGAATACATAAACTTTATGAGGATGAACAAGCTATTTAAAAAAACAAACAAATCTTCATTAGGCTAGAACAGTTTATGGTGACTTTTAAATTATGCATCTCAAACTAAATTACTATCAGTTCCAGTATCCTTTGGCTAAAAGCGAAGTGTATGATCACACTTTTTGCATAGATATAGATCACTTTCCTGATCCCATGCCCCCAAGACCTGGTGGAATTGCAATTCCCAGAATTCTCAGCAGCACTGGTCATGATGGTTGACAATTCTGAGGGTTGCAATGCCAATACTTCTGAACTAGGTTGGGCAAAGCAAATATATGGAAATTAATGATGGAAATACTACCAAATGAACAGCACTAAATTCAGAGGGTAGGCTACCGTATTTTTCGGAGTATAAGACACACCTTTTTACCCCCCAAAAGAGGGTGAAAATTTGGGTACGTCTTATACACCAAATGTAGCCCTACCCACCCACCCATCAGCCCCCACCCTTCAGAGGTTTTCGGCCTCCGTGCGTCGCATTTTCGGCCGGTTCCAGCCATTGCTGGCCACCGCTGCCGCAGCCGTTGCTACCCGGAGCCGCTGCTGCCGTTGCCACTGCCCCCGCCGCCACTGTCCCTGCCACCGCCACTACCCAAAGCGAGCCGCTACCGCCGCTACTGCCCAAACCCCCCCACCGCCTGAAGCCTGCTCCCGAGGCACCTGAGGAGCCGCCGCTACCGTTGCTGTCCGAAGAGAGCCAACAGGTTACAACTTTTTTTAAAAAGGGTTTTTATAAAGGGGTTTTTTTTAAGGTTGCCAAGTGGAGGAGAAATTCTGGGAGTTGAAGTCCACAAGTTTGAAGACCCTTGCACCTCCTTGGCAAGTTTAAGACTTGTGGACTTCAACTCCCATTCCTGAGCTAGTATGACTAGAGGAGGAATTATGGGAGTTGAAGTCCACAAGTCTTAAACTTGCCAAGGGGGTGCAAGGGTCTTCAAACTTGTGGACTTCAACTCCCAGAATTCCTCCTCCAGTCATGCTAGCTCAGGAATCGGAGTTGAAGTCCACAAGTCTTAAAGCTGTCAAGTTTGAAGACCCCTGGGTTAGGGGTGCAAAGGTCTTCAAACTTGGCAAGTTTAAGACTTGTGGACTTCAACTCCCATTCCTGAGCTAGCATGACTGGAGGAGGAATTCTGGGAGTTGAAGTCCACAAGTCTTAAAGCTGTCAAGTTTGAAGTTTGTAAAAAGTGTACATGGTTGTAAAAAGTGTACATGGTTGTAAAAAGTATTCTGCTACACTGGTATTTTATTAAATAATATATTACTACACTATTTGGCTCAGAGTACTTTTTTCCTTGCTTTCCTCCTCTAAAATCTAGGTGCGTCCTATATTCTGGTGCGTCCTATACTCCGAAAAATACAGTAGTTAGGAAAGTCAGCAAGTCTTGGTGGATCTCAAGGGCTTATATTTTGGAATAAACCGATAGTACTGTTTTTCAACTTTTAAAGCCTAAACATCAGGAGGACTGTTTATCAGAGGAAACACATAATTTAAAAAGAACCTTTCTGGATATTAATGATATAAAATAGCAGCCTCTTGGTTGGGGGAATAGTAGGGAGCCTTCTCTCCTGCTACCTTCAAGAGTGCAACTCCTTTGGAGCCCCACACTTGCCTATCTTCAGAAACCAAGGTCAAGACCTTCTTCAGCTATTAGTAATATATCCTGATGTATTTACTGGATTTTAATGGTCTACATTTTAAATAGCCACATTACGTACTCAATAAGTAAAATGAATGATAAAAAACTGAAAGGCTAAATAAGTAAACGAATAATGAATTCTGCAGATTAATTTCTCATAATCTACTCCTGCTTCCCAAGTGTACTTCTTTTACTTTTCCTCCCACTTAATTTAAATCCTGAAGACAGGAGCCCTTCTGTAATACAATCAAAACAATATTCAAAGAAGCTAGTAATATTATGTAGTCAAGGTAAGAATCAAAATAGGGACCATGATGTATATCATCTGTGAAGCTACAAAGGAATATCCAATATAGGTAGTCCTTGACTTAAAACTATTCATTTAGTGCTGTTCAAAGTTGCAACAGCACTGAAAAAACTGACTTACGACCAGTCCTTGAATGAAGACCAACACATGTTCTCCCCTTGGTCACATGATCAAAATTTGGGCATGTATTTATAACAATTGCAGCATCCCAGGGTCATGAGGTCACCATTTGTGACCTTCCCAGCTGGCTTCTCACAAGCAGTCAATGAGGGGAAGCTGGATTTGCTTAATGACTGCTTTATTCACTTAACAACTATAGTGATTCACTTAACAACTGTGTCAACAAAGGTCATAAAATCAGGTGTGATTCACTTAAGAATTGCCTTGCTTAGCAATGGGAATTATGGTCCCAATTCTGCTTGTAATTTGAGGATTACCTATAGCTGGTCATGCATTTCACATAAGAATGGTCCAGTCAATTGGCCCAATAGTTGCCTATGTGCCACACCAGGAAGTACTGTGTATTACCTAGGGTAAAGCAGCACATTAAAACACTACAAAATTCAATATAATATGGTATCTTGAGGGAAGCTATATATAAATGAACTTTTATTGGGCAGCTACCCAGATTCTCCCCACATCTTGTGTAGACAGACCATTGGTTTTCATGTTAATATTTTTATCAGCAAAGTTCGTCTAAGTGGTTTATGTAAATTATTTGACACCATATTGAAAAATGCTATTTTTTGTGAAATTAGGTCTTCCAATAAAGAGTTTCTAGTCAGAGTCTGCTGGTAAACGCTGCTTGAGTAGTTAGGAAGATATAGATTTTGTGCTGAGTTTTAGGGGAAAAAATTACTCTTGTATTATCTCCGTCATAACAAGCATATTAAGCTGGGAGGTAAAAGCTCAGTAATACAGAGATGATTAGGAAATGTGCACCTATTAAAATAGCATTGAGGATTTTAAAATAAGTGTATTCTTTTGAACTTGAGAATGCTATCAGTCTTGATTTTAACATTTTAAACAGGGGCAATCATGCCCTACTATTGTACTGCAACACAGAGAAAATTATTAAATAGCTTATAGAACACAGCAACATTCCGAGCCTGAGAAAATCATCCGGACTACAGAATTAAGATATTGTCAGAAAACGTTTCAATGTTCCACTTCACCAGATAACAAAAGCGTTCAAAATAATTACTTGGCTGCAGCCTTATATAAAAGTTCTGCCTTCCTTCAGATCCTTCTATCGTCTAAAGCAGAAATTTTCTTTTTTTTTTTTTAAAAAAAATAATCTTTATTAATTATATAAAAAAGACAAACAAACATCCAAACAAACATAAAAACGTGTATAAACATATGTATATATAATTAGAGTAAGAAATATCTTTGAATATAGAAAACATTGAACATTGAACATACATGTCAACCATCTCGTCGACGCTATCCTTTTACAGCCTAGTGATACAAAAAATATTTACATCATTATCTTTCTTATATCTTCCAATATTTCCCTTATTCTTTTCTGTTATTATATTATGTTCAGTCTATTATCATTACAATAAAACAATTTTCCCTTTTTCAACAATGGTTCTTTTGTTCAGCTTGATTAATATTTTATAACCTTGTAAAATTGTATACATTCTGATATTTTGTTCCGGTCTTTGCGAAAAAGTAGACATTTGTTATTATTTATACTGTCTGAGATCATAACTCATAATGTGTCTAAGATCATGACATATAGTTATAGCAATTTTTGATATTTATTTTGGTTAAGCCAGTTATACCACCTGTCCCAAGTTTTATAGAATTCAAAGTCATCTTTATCTTGCATTTCCAGTGACATCCTACTAAGTTCTGCACATTCAAATACTTTATTAATGAGATTTAACATAGTTGGGATTTTTTCAGTTTTCCAAATCTGTGCATATATAATTATTGCGGCTGTTGTAATGTGTAGAATTATATATCTGTCTTCGTTCGTCATTTTTTCCCTGAAGATACCTAATAGGAAAAGCTCCGGCTTTAGGGGGATCGTTTTTGAAGTTATTTGTTCAAGGCAGTTTTTGATCTTAATCCAAAAGTTTTTCGCTTTGGGGCAGGTCCACCATAGATGGTAGTATGTTCCTATACCTTCTTTACACTTCCAGCACTTTGGGGAAAGTTTCGGGAACATTTTTGCCAATCGTGCTGGAGGAAGGTGCCACCGGTAAAACATTTTGTATATGTTTTCTTTGTATGGTATCGCCAGTGTTAGTTTATAATTTATAGACCAAATTTTTTCCCATTCGTTTAAATTAATTGAATAACCAAAGTTTTGTGCCCACGCAATCATCGAGCCTTTCACCACTTCTTCAAATAGATTATATTGGAGTAGGAAATTATATAGTTTGGAAGTCATTTTTTGGTCCTTGCCCATTAATATTCTATCTAAGTCACATTTTTTTTGAAATCCGTATTTTATTTTATCTTTATTGTATTTTGATTTGACCTGTAAATAGTGCCACCAATCAAGGTCTATTCCTTTTTCTTTAAGTTCTTGTTTTGAGAACATCTCATTGTGTTCATCTAGGAGTTGTTGATATGTTATAATCTTATTTACGTCTAAAAGGTTCGGGTATATAATTGCTTCAGTTGGTGATATCCATTTTGGAACACTTGTATAGTGGTCCTTCCTTATTGTTAGCCATGTGTCTAATAGGTTCTTTCTTATATAATGTCGGCCGAAATATGTATGTGTTTTATAGGTGTCCCCCCATAAGAAGGCGTGCCAACCTATCTGCAAATCGAAACCCTCTAGAGTTAGTATCCTTCTGTTTTTGAGTGTGATCCATTCCCTCATCCAATTGAGTGTAGCAGATTGGTGGTATAGTTCCCAGTTAGGGAGACCAAATCCTCCTCTCCTCCTATGGTCTTGAAGAAGTTTCAGTTTGATCCTCGCTTTTCTTTTGGCCCATATGAATTTATGAATCATTTTATTTAAATTTGAAAAAACTGTTTTGTTCAACTTTATTGGAATTACCTGGAATAGAAATAAGATCTTGGGTAAGATGTTCATTTTAATTGTCGCGATTTTACCCATAAATGATAATTGAAGTTTTGACCATCCGTCAAGGTCCTTACTAATTTTCTGTATTAGTTTTATATAATTATCCTCCTTTAATGAACTACATCTTGCGGTGAGCCATATCCCAAGATATTTAACTCTTTTTACTATTTTCATGCCCAATAAATTTTCCAATTTGATATTTTGTTTTGGTGTCATGTTTTTAGTTATTATTTTTGTTTTTTCCTTATTAATTTTTAGGCCTGCCGCCTTTCCAAATTTTTCAATTTCATTAATTAGAATCGGGCCGGTGTCTAAAGGTTCTTCAACTATAAATGTCATATCATCGGCGAAGGCTTGAAGTTTGAATTCCTCCTTCCTGATTTTTAGGCCTTTTATCTCTTGCATGCTTCTTACTTTCCTCAGTAGGCTTTCTAATGCTAATATGAAAATTAATGGGGCTAACGGGCATCCTTGACGTACTCCTTTTTTAATATCTATTTTCTCTGTGATATCATTATTTACTATTATTTTTGCTGTTTGGGTACTATATATAGCTCTGATCAACCCTATAAATTTTTCGCCAAATTTCATTTTTTCTAGTTGCATAATAAAAAATTGCCAGTAAAGGTTGTCGAACGCTTTTTGGGCGTCGACAAAAATAAGTGCTAGTTGTTTATCTATGTGTATATCGTAGTACTCTAGTGTATTGAGTATTATTCTGGTATTGTTCCTTATCTGTCTGTGGGGTAAAAAACCGTTTTGATCTGAGTGGATAATCCGATTTAAAATTTTTTTGAGTCGTTCAGCCATTATTGATGCGAATATCTTGTAATCCGTATTTAGTAATGAAATCGGTCTATAATTTTTAATGTTTTGTTTGTTCGAATCTTCCTTGGGTATCAGAGTTATATATGCTTCTTTCCAGGACTCGGGTAGTTCCCCTTTTTCCATTGTTTCATTGAATAAGTCTAACATTACTAGTTCTAATGAGCTTTGTAGATTTTTATATATTTCAAAGGGGATACCGTCCGGACCTGGTGATTTATTATTCTTTTGTTTACCGATGGCGTTTTTTAATTCTATTAGAGTAATCTTGTCATTTAGCATATTCCTGTCCTCCTCCAGCACGATTGGCAAATTGCTTTCATTGAGATATTCTTTAACTGCTTCGTCTTTTGGGTCTTCCTGTTTGTAAAGGTCGGTATAAAAAGTTTGAATTATATTTTTTTTCTCAGCGATTCTGGTATGTACTTCCCCATTTTGGTCTTGAAGAGCGTCAATTGTTCTATCTGTAAAGCAGAAATTTTCAATAATTTCTAAATTCTATTTGGGTAAAATGTGGGGGGGGGGGGGAAATCAGATTTCTTAGCTTAAAATCCTCACCAGCCATGAATTGTACTGGCATGTACTGCCTTTTGTTCTTAGCTTTATTCATATTGTTAGCTGCATACATACTGCAGAGACAAACAGAAATACAAAATTCGACTTTGATTTGATTGGCTGTGATTTTGGTAGACTTCAGGAAGATTTTGAAGACCTAGATGTTCCTCCAGGCAGGATGTTAGGTAAGCTCATGCTGTGATGTTTTACATACTTGTAGTCCTAATTTATAAATAAAAATTAAAAAATAATTATCACAATTGGGACCAGTAACTCAGTTGTTAAGTGAAGCAGTGGCTAAGTGAAACCATAAGTGTTCTTAGGATCTTACTACTGCTTTTCTTTCCTTTTCAGATCTTCAAAGGTCATAAATGCAAGGACTGGAAGCAGTGTTACTTTTTCATCATCACCATAATGCAAATAGTCACTGTATGAGGCAATAGCTAAATGAGGACTATCTGTCTTGCACTGTGGCTTTTGTTTTTGTTGTAATATTGTGATTTGTCTTTATGGTCGTGTGCTGCCTTTATGAGCTGGGTAGCTATATAAAACTTTATATAAATAAGTGTTCCCTGGAAAATTATTTGCCTTTCATCTTGCATGTTGATGTAATTTTTTAATCTAATGTTTGTTAATCCAGACCTACTAGATGGTGAACGGCCAAAACTAATAAAAAATTACACAAACAAATAAAATCTAGTGGCATTGCCACTAGATTTATCTCTTGCATGGAAATGTTCAGGAAGCTGAAGATCTCATATATTTATTTTATTTATATCCTCCCTCATCTCATTCTGAGAAGTGATTCTGGAATCCGAAGATTGATCAATACAAAATGTTAATTTTGTTCTGTATAATCCCATGATTGAATATTATGTACAGTATTAGCTGATTACTACTGGAAAGGGCATCATTTTAGCTGAGTTTGCTCAACCGTGTGAGACAATATTGTTCGGATAAAGGACAGCAAGTGTAGAAGACTGTAGATGTGTGCAAACTCAGGTTTCATCTGCTCTGTGATGACTGTGCTCACTCTGAATGTAGACTTACAGTAGACTATTGCCATAGTACAGTGAATCTCAAACAAGGCTACAGTTCTGGCAGCCAGTATCATTACAGCTGCTCATCTTATTAACAGCATAAACAAACTTTTAGAAACACTCAAGGAAAATAACTGCAATTAGTGCTGACTGAATGAAATATGAACAACAAAATGTTATTCTGATTCATTTACTTCCATATGATGAAAAACATAACCTTCGGCACGATGAATCATCTTATGTTTAGTAATTAGAAAATTAATATCATGATTTAGTACCTCTTAACTGAGAGATTCTCATTTGGCAAATTTAGTAGCTTCATTATTTACTTTCAAATACCCTTTATTTTCTAATATAAGAAGAGGACTATGCAGTGAGTGATATGTACTGTGACACAGCAGGTGATGTCATGAAAGATGTAAGTCATTTTCAGGAGTAAATTACTGCAAATCCAGTGAAAAAATATCACATCAATGTACATTCAGTTATATCTACAAACTAATTTAACCAGGCTATAAACACAGGGAGATAGGGAGAGAGAAATAAAGATTCATGTCCAACTATTTAGTTCTAATTCACATAGAGTACAGACATTTGACTTGCTGAGTATCCTTCTCTATTTTCTATCATCAAAGCCTTTTTGGTTAATTTTCCCTGCTTTTTTGGCAGATAGCTAGCTCCTCTCTTAAGTGAACATCTTTTTCCTAGGCAGCTTCAGGAAAAATTGGCTCTTGTTTTTATGAACATAATTTATCATCTTGCTATTTATGTCTGAGAAAGCTTTATTCTTCTTGTTTCTGCCATTCAGAGATAAAAAAAGAATCAGGAAAGGACTAAAAATTTAGCAAGTATCTTTTCAAGCAATCATTCTAAAGTGGTGCACAGAATCTGAACATGTAAACTGCAATAAATGTTAGGATAAGTTGACTTCATTTTTAAGTACATCGGAGGATTCCTTAGTAAGCCACACAAAACTCAGTAATTAAAGTTAATTTTTATCTTCTCTCATAGCTTTAATCAACCCTGTGACACTTAATATTCTTCGTTCATATAAAATCCATTAAAAGCTTGCATAGGAGAATACCGTATTTTTCGGATTATAAGACGCAACTTTTTACTCCCCAAAAGAGGGTCAAAAACTGGGTGCATCTTATACTCCGAATGTAGCCCCCACCCCCCACCTGCCAGCCCGCCACTTAGCCAGGGGAGGAAAGCGTTTTCAGGCGGCAGCGCTGTGATCCCCTCCCCGATTCCCAAAACGGGGCGTGCAACCGGTGCTGCCCGCCACCGGAAACGCGACGCTCTTCTTTGCCGAGAAGGACCCTCAATCAGCCATCTCCAGGGAGCCACCCCAGTCCTCAGGAGGCAGCAGCCCCTTTAAGAGTGAGGGAGCTTTTATTTTTTATTTCCCTCCTTCTAGCCTGAGCCGGCCGATCGCGAGCCGGCCGGCAGTGACAGCGCGCCACAGACGTTCGCGGAGGGGAGGGGGGAGGTGATCGTTTGCCACCGCCATGCAGGTATGTGAGTCGCCCAGGGGTCAGCCGCACCTCGGGTTGGAGGGTCCTTGTCCTGCTGCTGCCCCAAGGAAGCTGCGGAGCTGAAGAAGCCTCCACCCATCTGCCAGCTCGCCACTCAGCCTTTTGGAATCGGGAAGGGGATTGCAGCGCTGCCGCCAGGCTGAGTGGCGAGCTGGCAGGTGGATGGAGGCTTCTTCAGCTCCGCAGCTTCCTTGGGGCAGCAGCAGGACAAGGACCCTCCAACCCGAGGTGCGGCTGACCCCTGGGCGACTCACATACCTGCGCGGTGGCAGCGGAGGCAAGTGATTCCATCCCCTCCACGAACGTCTGTGGCGCGCTGTCACTGCCGGCGGGCTTGCAATCGGCCGGCTCAGGCTGGAAGGAGGGAAATAAAAAATAAAAAGCTCCCTCACTCTTAAAGGGGCTGCTGCCTCCTGAGGACTGGGGTGGCTCCCTGGAGATGGCTGATTGAGGGTCCTTCTCAGGCAGAGACCCCCGCGGCAGCAGGGGCTGCAATGCAATGCTCTGAGCGGCGTGCAAAAAGCCTTCCTCCAATTTTGGAATCGGGAAGGGAAGTGTTTTCGGGCTGCAGCCTGAAACGCAATGCTCTTTTTTTGCTTCTGCAATCACTTTTCTCCCCATTCCAAAAACAGGGCAAACGGTGGGGTGTCCATAGAAACCCCACCAAAGCCAGCAGATTTATTTCAAAGAGAGGGAGGGAGGAAGAGAGGGGGGAGGGAGAGGGAGGGGAAGGGGAGAGAGAGAGAGAGAGGAGGGGGGCATACCACAGTCACTTGCTAAAGTATTGAATGCTAGGTATGGCAGAATTATTTTTTTCTTGTTTTGCTCCCCCAAAATTAAGGTGCGTCCTATATTCCGGTGTGTCCTATACTCCGAAAAATACGGTATCTTAGGGACATGCCTGCAGAAGCAGCAAAATGTATGTGGCTCTTGAATCATGGATTATGAAGCAGCTTGGTTCATTTTAAATTTATTTAGATGTTTGCCTTTTTAACACAGATAATATGAGTCATAGTGTATTTATACCTGGACTGATTCTGAAAAGGAAAATAAACCAAACTCTATAAACGGCTGATGTTTAATGGGAAATTGAGATTTAATGGATTTAGGATGTGTTCATAGGAAAATTGGGTTATTTTAGACACTGACAACAGATCTCTGGGAAAGCAACTTAGAACTGTTTTGGATAGTGACATATAAATTTAATAAATAAATATTTTTTTAAAAATGAGGTGCTTCCAAATCAACAGTCTCTAGGCCAGGGTTGTCAAACTCGTTGAGGACCACATCTGGGTTGTGTTTGACCTCGGGGTGGGTGGGTAGATGTGGCCAGCTTCTGGTGGCCTGGGCAGGGCTGGGGGATCCATTTTCTCCAGTGGAGGAAGACGAGACCAGGGAGAGGGCCAAACCTTTGTCCTCCAGAGAAGCCTCGCCGTCCTTCCCAGGCCACGCAGAGGACCCCCGGAAGGCAGCTCAGGCTATCCAAAGCCTTAGGTAGAGCCCCCCCCCAGCTCCATTTTCACTGGCAGAGGGCTGCAGGAGGCTGTTACGGCCAAAAACGGAACCTAGGAGGGCAGCATATGGTCTTCCCAAGCTCCGTTTTCACTGGCAGAGGCACCGTGGGCCAGTCCTTCGCTGTTTCCAGGATGACCCCGCAAGCCAGATCTAAGTACCCCGCGGGCCGGATCTGGCCCGCGGGCCTTGAGTTTTGCACCCCTGCTCTAGGCCAGGGGTCGGAAATTACGGCTCGCGAGCCAAAAGTGGCTCTTTGGACCCTCTGCCATGGCTCCCTGTCCCATCACTGACTGCCCCGCCCCTCGCCCTCCCTTCCCTTGCCTAGCCCAGGGAGATACCACCTCCCCCCAGCCTAAATCTTGTGCGATGATTCCCATCGGAGGAAAAGCAGGCAGGACCGCCCTCGTTATGATCAGAGGCAGAGGCGGCTTCCAATGAACCAACTCCAAAAGCCGCCCCTAAAAGCGGCTTTTGGAGTCGGCAAAGCGACCCTGGAACGTTCAGTCCCTCGGCGTTCCACAACATCAAAGCCAGCTCGGCGGCCTCGGAACGTTCACGTCCCGACGTTCCACAACATTGAAAGCTCCGTGCTCAGCCGCCACTCCTTTTTCCCAACCAGTACTGAGTTGCAGTCCCGAGACAAACAGGGCTCGCTCCCTCCTTCGGGTCGTATGCGTCTCTTGCTCGCTCTTTCTCCTTCTTCACCCCGCCCCCCCTTTCTGTCCCTTGCCAGACGCCGACGTAGCAGAAAGAAAAAGAGATGGTGGCGGCGGCGGCCAAGGCAAAGGAAGCCGCGGCGGGAGAGCGCGAGGCACTCGCAAAGTTAAGGCAATGTCGCAAGGGCGCCGTCTCGAGCTGTAACTGTCCTTTCCGCTTAGAACGCCTCTCCCACGTCCCGTTGCTTCAACCCACCAGAAAGGCAGCTCCGACTCCCTTCCTCTTCCGAGCGCCTCTCAGTCTGGCCAGGGGTGACGCCGGCCTCCGAGTGGAGCTTCCATGCCTTCGCTATTATGCTGGTACCTCTCGGGAGCGCCGAGAGCGTTCCGGCTGCCCGAGACAGATGAAAACCCTTCAGGCTCTGGCCGCCGTTTCTGCCTGCTGGGACGGTGCTTGGCCAGGACGCCGGGTTGGCCCTCTGGCCATGTATTTCCTCAGCGGCTGGCCCAAGAGATTGCTCTGCCCTATAGAGCCCCCGCTCGGGATCCAGGCCGACCCGCAAAGGACTTTGTTCGCCGTGTTGTCACCGTCCCAGCTCAGTATCTGGTACAAAAAGGGAATAAAACCATGGGCAGACAGACAGATGATAGATAGATAGACAGACAGACAGGCAGACAGACAGATAGATGATAGGTAGATAGATAGGGATGGAGAGAGAGATAAAGAGATGGAAAGGGAGAGATGAGAGGGAGAGAGAGAAAGATAGATAGATATAGATAGATAGATAGATAGATAGATAGATAGATAGATAGATAGATAGACAGACAGACAGACAGACAGATGATAGATAGATAGATAGATGATAGGTAGATAGATGATAGGTAGATAGATATGGATGGAGAGAGAGATAAAGAGATGGAAAGGGAGAGATGAGAGGGAGAGAGAGAAGATAGATAGATAGATAGATAAATAGATAGATAGATAGATAGATAGATAGATAGATAGATAGATAGATAGATAGATAGATGATAGGTAGATAGATATGGATGGAGAGAGAGATAAAGAGATGGAAAGGGAGAGATGAGAGGGAGAGAGAGTAGATAGATAGATAGATAGATAGATAGATAGAAGATAGATAGACAGACAGACAGACAGATGATAGATAGATGATAGGTAGATAGATATGGATGGAGAGAGATAAAGAGATGGAAAGGGAGAGATGAGAGGGAGAGGGGGGGGAGAGAGAGAGAGAGAAAAGGGTTTTGTGGTTCCCAGTTCTCTGTCCTAATGACTGGCTGGGTGGGCGTGGCTAGGGGGTGATGTGTCTGGGTGGGAGTGAGTGATGTCAATTTGGCCACACCTACCCAGGTTTTGTGGCTCTCGGTGGGTTTTTTTATGTGGGAAACGGGTCCAAATGGCTCTTTAAGTATTTAAGTTTGCCAACCCTTGCTCTAGGCCAGTGGTGGCGAACCTTTTTAGGCTCGCGTGCCAAAAAGGGGGGGCCGCGCTCGTGCGCCCACACCCATTCCCTCCCCCCCACGCATGCGCACAACACCCCCCCATGCTGCCCCCTGCGCATGCGCACACACCCCCACCCCCGCGCAAAGGCTTACCAGAACCTGGGATGACGAAACCGGCAAACCGGAAGTGCGGAAAAATGCACTTCCGGTTTGCCGGTGAGTTGTTTTTTTGCACTCTGGAGGGTTCAGGGAAGCTCCCTGAAGCTCCGGAATGCAAAAAACTACAAAACGGACAAACCGGAAGTGCGGAAAAGTGCACTTCCGGTTTGTCCGTTTTGTAGTTTTTTGCATTCCGGAGCTTCAGGAAGCTTCCCTGAACCCTCCGGAGTGCAAAAAAAGCTCACCGGCAAACCGGAAGTGCGTTTTTCCGCACTTCCGGTTTGCCAGTGGGAACCCTTGCGTGCCGGCCGCTATGGCTCCGCGTGCCACCTGTGGCACGCGTGCCATAGGTTCGCCACCACGGCTTTAGGCTATCAAAATAAAGGAATTCTTTGGCTATTTTCCCCTTGCTATTCTGTCTCAGAAAAATCAGAGGAGTAAAAGAAAGTCAGTAAGAGAAATCATTTATGTTCTCTTAAATACTCCTAAAAATCTGTAAGTGCCATGCTTCAGAGAAATTATTACCCTTAACCAGAACCACTCAACATCAAGACAATACAAGGCACTACAGAACAAAAGTTCTCTATGCCAGCAGGACTATTTGATCTGCACACTATTGAAACCAGCAAAATGTATGCGGAGCTGACTTAGCATTTTTCTTCTTGAAGGTTTCTTTTCTACCATTTGCTGTATTGTTTCTCAATTCCTTCAATTTCCTCTTATTTAAGCCAGTAAACTCTTCATCGCTCTATCTTTGTTTGCCATTGTTTCTTTTTCTACAGTTTTTGTACCTCCCTCTCTAATCTCACTGCATGCGTATAAAAGACCATAACAAACATGATACAATCTGAGAAATAACGCCAAAATAGACAATTTCCTTCGTCCAGGCTGATTATACAAATATTTCACTATGAATTATGACACAAGTCAACTTCTTCTAAAACCTCACTGCTGCATTTTCTGCACAGAAAGCCACTGAATCTTTTACAATCCATGTGGCTTTCTTTCTTTTCTTTCTTTTACTCCCCTTACTTCAATCTCTTTGACAGCATAAGTAGGTCAAATATGGCTCATTCTGAAGAGTCATTGTTCCAGAGTCATAGATCCAGCTCTGTGGCTTGCAGTTTTATTCCATTTGGGAAGTAACTATGTCACCACTGTAGATATTTCTAATTTTAGAATGCTAAAATGCATTGAAAGCATACTTCTATTAAAAAGGCAGTGTATTTTTAATGCAAATACAGAAAAACTCTGAAATTATATATTTTTTTTCTAGCACAGCGATTTCACCTGAGATCTGCCTGTGAAATAGAAGCTAAGAGTTTCCCTTAAAGCTAGGGAAATCTTTTTTTAAAGGCCAAAATAGGCAGAATTTTAGAAATTGCAAACATTTATTTCTATCATTCTTTCCTGTATTTTTTTTTGGCCTGTGATTTCATTATAGCCTTCATCACTATGCAAAAGACAATACTATAAAACTAAAATTTAAATGTTTAAGAGTTCAGCGATAATTTTGTGCTCCAGTAAGGGCTGGTGCACCAATCAACACATCACTCCTGCATGTTTGAAAACTAGGCAAGCTACTTTTAATGGCATCTCCCACTCCATAGAATTGGGCAGGCTCAAGTGCACAAGGATAACCTCCCAGCAGAAGAAATACTTTCAGAAGTGCTGCAAAAGAACTCAAAGGAATGGCTTTCAATGGGAGCACTTTGGTGGCAATTTAGCTTGGCTAATCCAATCTCAGCAAAACAGATCTACCAGAACTACTGAGTTCTGGTAAGTTCAAGCAAAAATGTTTATATATTTAGCAAGCCAGATCCAGACATCTAACTTCTATTCCCCGAAAGAAACAGCATGTCCAGTTACTTTTAAAAGTATAACATATATTTATTCATAATCTCACATGTGCTGTATGCATTATCAAGGCAATGGAAACAGTTAACATCACCACTTTCTAATGTGTGGTGAAAAATGTCCTAAAAAAGAAAAACAACACATACTTCCCTTCATGATTAAATAAGATGAGATGGGAAGCAGTCCAACAAGGGACAAAAGCATGTTGAAGGGGCAGGGGAAAAAAGAAATGGACATGGATATGGCTATGGCACTGTACATTTCTTCATAGCAATAACATTCGGAGATTCTATATATAGAAAGCATTAATATACAACATGAGACGTGGTGGCACAGTGGTTAGAATGCAGTATCGCAGGCTAATTCATCTCACTGCTAGGAGTTCGATCCAGACCGGCTCAAGATTGACTTAGCCTTTCATTCTTCCGAGGTGGGTAAAATGAGGACCCAGATTGTTGGGGGCAATATGCTGACTCTGTAAACCGCTTAGAAAGGGCTGTAAAGCACTATGAAGCGGTATATAAATCTAAGTGCTATTGCTATCTGTGGATACCACCACAAAAAACGATACTAGCAAGATCCTTATTTAAGAAAGGCTCTAGCCAACTTCTGCTTGGGAACAGGAAAGTTGTTTACATGGAAGGAAAGAAGACATGAATGCAGGCTGGGCCAGATCATTTGATCAGGATGGTATTATAACTGTGCTAGTTGAAGCCACTCCTTTGGTACAAAACAGGAGCAATTAAAACACACACACACACACACACACACACCACACTTAGTAAATAGAGCAAAGTCACTGGTCTGAAAAACAAAACAAAAAAAATCTTACTAAATCAGAATCCAAGCTAATGCCAAGACTGTTACTAATAAATAAAAGACCTTTGGGAAGAGTGCTGAGTGTACACCAGATCTATTTTCAGCCTGCATCAGCAGCTGCTACCCCTGGATCACATCTTTATTCATACCCCAACACTACACGTAATCACTGGAGTGCTGCAACCAGTAAGATAATGAAAGAGCCCAGCATAAATCTGTTCTTGAGTGGAATGCTAAATGAGAAAAATAATACAAAAAGAGGAGGGGGGAAATAAACCACATTTTCAAGTCATTAAGAAGAAAGACTTTGACATATGAAGTGTTGCAGCCATTAATAGCACTTATCATATAGAGTGGAGACAAAGAGACAGATTAATCAAACTGACAGAACCGGGACATTTTATGCTAATGTGGTCTCTTGGGTTTTCGTTTGTATTCCTCTGTGTCTGAAAAACTGATACTATTACAGGGGACGAAACTGGAAAAACAACATGCAACAGATCATAAAAATTCATATGACACATAACAATACTAAAGGTATTGAAAAAGCAAGTGTGGGGACCAGGGCAGAGGAACTGCTTGTGATAAGGAGACAAACATGTTTAGGAATGCTTTCTATTCATATCTAACAACAGTTTCTTTCATTCCATGTCTGAATCACTGAAAAGATAAAGGAAGGCAAGGCAAGGGATCTACCGGTCAAAAAGACTACTTGGAGGAAAGGATAAGGCAGTTTTGCTTATATCAATAATCTCATAAAGGAAAGTTATTAAGAGTTTTTTGTTATTGTTGTGTTTTGAGAGCAGAAGGAGGTCATAAGTGAGAAGTAATGTAATTGCTTTGTATACAAGAAGTGCCAGGCTCCACTGTCTAGGAAACTAGTAAAGACTTCTGCCCCCAAAAAATCTCATAAAGTAGTTGTCAGAAAGAACCAACAACAAAATGAACTAGCTGAATCAATCATTTAATTTTGCATAAAGCAGCACTCTCTATAGCAATGATGGTGAACCTTTTTTTGCTCGGGTGCCAAAAGGGTGCGTGCACGCATGATAGTGCGCACGCACATGCCCACACCCATAATGCAATGCCCTCCCCCACACGTGTGCAAAACCCCCGTGCTGCCCCCCCGCACATGCGTGCAGGCCTCACTGAAGCCTCCAGACTTCCGGTAGGCCCGTTGGGTCCATTTTTCGCCATCCACAGGCTCCGGAGGCTTTCCTGAAGCCTGGGGAGGGTGAAAACGCCCCCCCGCCCTCCGGAATGCCAAAAATCAGCTGGCCAGCACGCACATGCGCACTGGAGCTGACATAGGGCAACGTCTCATGTGCCCTCAGATATGGCTCCGCGTGTCACCTGTGGCATGCGTGCCATAGGTTCGCCATCACGGCTCTATAGTTTGTACTTCAAAAAAGGAAGTAAGAAAGGAAGCGAAAAGCAGAGCCAATAACGATCTGATATCACAAAGTGATAGCATCTGGATTTGCTGTCCTCTAAAGCAGGGGTCCCAAACCCCCAGGTCACTATTGGGCAGTGGCCAATTTAGAACTGGGCCATGCGAGCTGTGCAGCATGTGTATGCACTGGCCCACCTCTTGTGCAAGTTAAGTTGTACACACCAGCCCGCTGCTCATGTGGCTCAGTTCCCTTCTCCTCCCCCACCAGGTCACCGAGCCACAAAGGTTGGGGACCGCTGCTCTAAAGGTTTCGGACTGTGATACCCATAATCCCTTGTTATTATCCAAGTTGGTGGAGGGGGGCATTGGGAATTAAATTCTAAAATATCTCAGGAGGAATAGATTGCACCCACTTGATCACATTAGTGAGATTTTAGACCATTACCTCCATTTGTTTTATTTTTTTTTTAAGCTAAAGTTGAACTTCTTTTTGTGCAGCAAAATCCGCAATATTGACGGTCATGAACCCCTACTGATTTTTACTGAATGCCATACTTATTCAATCTTTGAACAAAACAAAACAAAACATACACCTTCAGAGAATTGAGTTTTATTGCTTTCACTTGAAGTATTGATGGAGGCAAACTGCCATTCTCCAAAGGCAAAGGGGGAAGGCAAGTAAAAGTAAGAATGAGCACCTGTCAAGTTAGTAGCGAGTTAAACAAATGGTGAAGACCTAAGTGAGCAATTGCTTCAGGTGCATGACGGAATTATATTATGTTAAGTCTGTAATATCAGCATCTAGCTGTAGCTAGTAACTACAGCATACTATGAACAGTGGCCTCGGGGCTCATGCAGCTTCCAGCTCTCTGGAAATATCAAGTCTATTTGATCTTCTGATCACTACTGGTAAAAATAGATACTATTCTCCATCACCGAGATGAAAAGTACATGAAATTTGTCATGCAAATCCTATAATAATTTACATACTTAAAAAAAAAACCCTCCTTAACTCAATTCCACTTTGCATCATGGCCTTCATATAGGTTCATATAGGTGTTTGGGAAAACATGTTTTGCAGTATTTATATTCTACAATTATAGTTTGCATGTTCAGGATTCAAGGCTGGAATTAAAAAGATTTTAAAGAATGCAGATAAATGAGACTCAAGAAAGTCACTGCCAATCAGAGGACATAATGCTCTCCATGGAGAAAGAAAATGAGGTCCTCATAGCCTATTTAGCTCGTGTGTGTGTGTGTGTGTGTGTGTGTGTGTGTGTGTGTGTGTGTGTGTGTGTGTGTGTGTGTTGTATGTAGGACTTCCTAATTTATATTTAGCCTTCTGCCTTCCCCTGCTTCCCAACATTTCCAGCCTTCCAATGTATTTGTAATATCTTGAAATTAGGATTCATAGCTTCCCTATGGACAATTACTGTGCTTTAATTCAATTAGCAGCTGAGTTAAAGCAGCTTAAGTTGAGTTGGCAGCTTAAGTGTAGTTTTTCCTATGACTGCATTCTCACATCGACAACATTTTTACCTAAGGACCACTAATGCATACAACAGAAATTGAGCTGTTATTTCTCTTTCCCAAAGATGTTATATCTCTGCCCTGGATCTATGTTGTGCTTCCCTGTGTATATATCACAAGGGGTCTTGCTGAAGCATGGAAAGAAGAGTGGGTATGAGTGGGCAGATTAGGCTTGTTAGTACTATTCAGCATCAACATATTAGTAATTTTAAGGTTTGATGCTTTAAACCAGGGTGTCAAACTTGCAGCCTGCGGGCCGGATGCGTCACACACTGGTCACACCCAACCCTGGTTTAGCGAAGGGGGAAAAAGTTGTGATATGTCACGTGACGATGACGTGATGATACGAATTTGACACCTTTGCTTTAAATGAATAGGAAAAACCATGGCAGAGAATACAATTTCCAGATTGCCCAGACTGTAGAAATTCACAGAACAGGAAAACCTGAACCTGCTCCTTTGATTGCTGTCTGACACTAAGAAACATGCCTTGTAATTTACAACCAAACAGTCAGTTTGTGGAGAAAATACTTTTTCTATCCTGAATCAACTGCAATTAATTTCACACAATAAATATGAGCCTGATGATGAAAGAGATTAGAGGGAGTTAATGTTGTGATTCAGAGCAAGATATCAGCAAAGAGTTTGGCAGAATGGCCTCACATCACTATTTAAAGATCGAGCAGGAAAAAGATGGGACATTCCCCTTAGGAGCCGAGGTGGCACAGTGGTTAAAAGCAGCACTGCAACCTACTTCAGCTGACTGTTAGTTCAGCAGTTCAGCTGTTCAAATCTCACCGGTTCAAGGTTGATTCAGCCTTCCTTCCGAGGTGGGTAAAATGAGGACCCAGATTGTTGGGGGCAATATGCTGAACTCTGTAAACCGCTTAGAGAGGGCTGTAAAGCACTATGAAGCGGTATATAAGTCTAAGTGCTATTGCTATTGCATCATTAAATGTGAAGTTTAATATTAGTGAATTGCACTCAAACCACTGAGTATGCAGCCTCAAGTAATTTTCTCCAACTTGGGGCCGCTTTAGATGTATGGACTTTATCTTTCAGGATTGTCGGTAAGGCCCTGCTGGATGGCTGAGAAATTCTGTGCTACATCATGATATTTTTCCAATCTCATGCATGATAGTAAACTTGTACACTATCACAACCTCAAAATTGTGTTATTTTCTAAATCAAAGAGTTTTCCCAATAGAAGAATTATAGCACTGTGATTATTATATTGATAAAGCACAATTTAAATATATGTTGTTTTTCATATGTTGAATTCCTAGCTTTCAGGAAGCTGAACTTTCTTAAATTCAGAATGGAACTGTGAAACTCTGCATGGCAATTGTGTTTAAAATAATGTCTCACAGAAACGGGCTCAGAAAGGCTTACTCCTGCATGTCATAAAAACATTGCAGGCTTTTAAAGGAGAAATATAGTCTTATAGATGTCACAGCAGGTAACGTCACTAAGCTAACTTTGGCTGATCTTGAAAAAGTTAAACAGTCTCAGACATGGATATTATTTTAAGGGAAGATTATGGCTGTAGAGTATTGTATGCTGGAGTTGGAAAATCCCCGAGAGACGACAATGGCAAACATTGTCTATCATTTCTGTATTGAAAAAAATAATCAAATCCACTGATTATATACATGAAGATATAATCACCTTTTATATGGATTTTAGGTAACATTGGCCCAGAATGTTGCTAAAGGGCATAGGTGGTGTATGGTGCATTTACTTTATATTTAAGCATCAGTATGGAAGACAAATGTATTAGGAACATTAAGATGTTGAAAGAAAGAAAGATGGCTCTTTTAAAGGGAAACCTGTCATTTAGCATAATTTAAGGCTACTGCAGCTGCTTTAGACACACACACAAAAATTATTCCAGCATTTTGTTTCCTCTGCATTTATCCTAATAGATTGTTTAAACTTGATAATGCCCCATTTATTTATTTATTTAATGAGATTTATATACCGCCTCACAGTGCAAGCACTCTCTAAGCGGTTTACACCAGTAAGCAATGTATATTTATATTGCCCCCAACAATCTGGGTCCTCATTTTACCTACCTCGGAAGGATGGAAGGCTGAGTCAACCTTGAGCCGGTGAGATTTGAACCGCTGACCTGCGGATCACAGTCAGCTAAAGTGGCCTGCAGGACAGCCTCTAACCGCTGCGCCACCTCGTCTCTTGTTCATTCTTCCACACTTCAGAAGCTGAATTGGTAATTTAATTTTCATCACAGTCCTAGTGACAAAACAGTGTTGACTACCACAGCAGAGTACTCTAGGAGACGTATATCTGTCCCCTTGCACTTTTCTGAACTCTCTCAAGAAGAGAATCTCTTCTCACCTGCTTGAGAAGTTGCCTCACTCTGGGTGATGTGGTCCATCTTGGATCAACTAGGAAGGGCAGGCTAGGCCAAGCCCATCAATAGCACAGAGCTAAAATTTCTTGCTTGCATTTCCCCGCATTTACTACTAAGTTGAATAGTGCTTATGATAATGAAGATATGAGCTGTTAGAACTGTTATAATGAGTGGTCATTATCATCTTATTCTTCACATTTCTTTCTAGAATCTTGTAACAGTCAGATAACTAGTAGTTTTTCTAATAGCATATTCTATGACAGTATTTCTAAACTATATTTTGCAGAATGCCAGTGTCCCCCAGACCAGGGGTCCCCAACTCCTGGGCCGCAAGCTGTTCGGAACTGGGCTGTGGAAGTGACAGGCGAGTGCATGCATGCATCCCCACTTGAGCAAGCAAGAGGCGACTGTGTGTGCTCCATTTGCGCGAGTGGCGGGTGCACTTGCCCCGATGCTGGTGCAAATGGAGCTGCGTGCACGAGTACTTGCCTGCCACTCACACAACCCCCCCCCCCGGCCAATCTTCAAAGCCGGAAAGGTTGGGGAACTTTGCCCCAGACAACTGAAGTTCTTCTGCAAACTGATCCCAAGATCTTAGAAAGGGATTATGGATCCATTCAATTATTTAGTCAATAATTGTCCAGTCAGTGAATGAAAAAGAGATGTTAGCTCTTTTTTTGACTGATACATTAAAGTAGATAAAAAGATCACTAAAAGACTTTTGGACGACAGTTCACAAAGAAAATGAAGTTTTAATTGAAAAGGCACAGGAAGTATCAACACCTTTCCCCCCCCCAGCATATCTTAGTGAAAGTTGATTTTCAGCCCCCATAAACAAGAGTAAATATCAACTCTGACTGAATAATATACTCCGATTCTTAAGACTTGCTTTAAAAAATGTCAGTTCAAACACTGTTGAAATATAACATACTGTGCAATTAATTCATCCCACTAATTTATAATTAATATACTAAAAGGGATAATAAAACATATTGACATGTTTTACATGTAGACTTGTTTATTGACTGCTCCCTTTAATGACTGTTCAAAATTATGAATGTAAAAAAAAGTTTTGCGACGAATTGTCACATTTACCACTGTCTCATTTCTAGTCACATGGTCATCACTGAGCATACTGCAACAGCTGCATATTTATGGTTGTTCCAATGTCTCATTGGTACATGATCACTATTTGTATACTTCACAACCAGCTTTCGACAAGTAGCGTTAAGAAGAATGTGGAAACAAAGTCACGTTTTGCTTAATGACCAAAGGGGAAGTGAAGTCATAAGCCTGTCATGGTTATGTGATTTTCTGTTTAGAGATCACAGCACTTAGTGATGGAGTTGCCAGTCTCATTTGTGGTCGCCTAAGCTAGGATTACATGCAGATACAATCCAGGTGCATGGAACAAAGGCACTGTATGTGACATGATAGGAGTATATTCAATTGGGCATGGTATTGAATGTATGAATATAGATTTTTTTCTGCCTCTCATAATGTTAGAACTTAGGGTCAATTGTTAAACTAAACTTGGAATGGTTTAGGTCTGATTAAACAATAGATAAATTATGGAACTCACTGTAATTAGATGTGATGAATAGCAATTTACACTTTTTCAAAAGGAAATTGGAAAAAATTAGCCTATGAAAAGCTATTTGTTTTTACTGCTTTTTAAACATCTTTGGGGTCAAAAGCACCATATTTTAAGTGCCAGTGCTAGGTAACAATGACTTCTAGCTCTCCTGTCCATGTTTGTAAATTCCAAAATGGATCTGGTTGATCACTATGGAACAGACATTATATAGTATTCTCCAAAACACCTGAGGGTAGGACAAGAAGCAATGAGTGGAAACCAATCAAGGAGAGAAGCAACTCAGAACTAAGGAGAAATTTCCTGACAGTTAGAACAATTAATCAGTGGAACAACTTGCCTCTAGAAGTGATAAATGCTCCAACACTGGAAGTTTTAAAGAAAAGATTGGATAACCATTTGTCTGAAGGTATCCTGCTTAAGCTGGGGTTGGACTAGAAGACTTCCAAGGTCCCTTCCAACTCTGTTATTCTATTCTATTCTATTCTATTCTATTCTATTCTATTCTATTCTATTCTATTCTATTCTATTCTATTCTATTCTATTCTATTCTATTCTATTCGTATACATACTGTTGATCTGATCCAACAGACATTCATGTTTATAATTCTATTTATGCAGCAGGTTTATATAAAGATATTGATGTTCATTTTTCCCCTAAAGATACTCAGCACAAAAGTTTATTTTAATTTTTATTTACCTCAGATGCATTCTAATTCAATTAGCATTTTTGAAGAATTTATTTATTAATGTCCCAAGGTGAGGATGCATCACTACCCGCTCAGGAATAAGTGCCTTAGCTTTCCAAGTGTCATTCTCATATTCAACAGATAACTCAATCTACTGGGATGCTGCTTTGATTGACAAAAGCTCTTCAAATTATAATGATGGAAAATCAAGGTACATAATTTCATGAAGAGCCTTCGTGGATAAAGTTTTCAACTGCAGAGAGTTTGGAAATGCAAAAACATAGTGGTTAGTGCTTATTGTAAATAACACTACAATTGCATAGGGATTATTATTTCTCATTATCTGGACTGGGTGTGTCTGTTGACACACTCTAAAGCTGCATTAGCAGATGTTTACTAAACCTCCCAGAACTTATTTTCTCATTTGCTGTAGTCAAGCCAGGTGTCATTCATCCTGTATTAATGTGATTGAGTTTCCTTCCTAAAAGTACTTCTCTCTGATAGGATTTATCTTATTTAATTTGGGCATTTCTCCATATTGTCAAGTTTATTTGGAATCTGGCTTTTATTAGCCAAGGGCACTTCCATCGCACACTGTTTGCACGCCTTAATCTCTCACAATATAGTCAGAAAGTGATTTGTTATCATCTTCACTTTTGTAGAACTGAAAGCACCAGAGCAAAGAATACCAAAAGCCAATTAAGGTTTCCTCTATCTGCCTAGCAGAGAGAGCACAAAGGATGCTATTTAATCAGTTTTCCTGCTCCAAATGACTGCAGATCCTACAGTAATAAAAATTCTCTCAACCTCCAGCTCAATATAAAAAGAAAGTAAATTTTATTTTATAGTGCTTTATCTATAGTATGCGTTTGGCACACATTTAATGCATTTATCTGAGTACTTGCAAAACAAAACAAAACAAAAACAAAAAACCCTGATTGAGCACCAGGAAGGGAAGCAAAACTGCTGGTATGCGATTATTTCACCATTACAGCTTGCAAGAAATTTTAAATTCAGGAGGAGGAATTATAGTGACATGCCAGCAGTTTTGCAACCAGATGCTTCTCCCAATACATATACTCCTGATTACATATTGTGCAATGATTGAAGCAGGCGAGGGAATAGATACAGTATATCATAAATGATGCTTTATAAACTGGCATAGGAACAGTGAAGTCCTGTATCAAGAGAGGGAGAAATAATAGCGGTTTTCTTGAGTCTAGGAGCAAAATGGACTTTAGAAAACTTTACATTTTACAGAAAATAGCATCATTGCTTAGATTTGAAATAAATCTCAGCAGAGCACCCCACCCCCCAAAAAAACTCCCAAACTCAGCTGATAGTTTGCTTTTATATACAGCAAGTTGAGAGTTGGTATAAAGCTCTTAAGCAGAGATGAATAATCCCATCTAGTAGGGAATGGTTACAGCTTTTCTATAGCCTACTTCCGATATGTTATTGTTCTTAAAGAGAGCCACAAAACATGGCTCTTCGGAAGAGCATCAGGAGACAGACAACCATAATATCCTGAATAGGTTGGTTGTAATTAGCTGTTACTTAATTATTAGGAAGTTGTATACTACTCAGAGTCAGTTGACTGGAGCAGCACATAAATCTAAATATATATAAATACAGGTAGTCCTCGACTTAAGAGCACAATTGAACCTAACATTTATGTTGCTAAGTGAGTTTTGCCTCATTTTATCACCTTTCTTGCTACAGTTGTTAAGTGAATCCCTGCAGTTGTTAAGTTAGTAACACAGTTGTCAAGTGAATCTGGTTTCCCCATTGACTTTGCTTGTCAGAAGGACACCAAAAGTGATCACATGACCATGGGACACTGCAACCATCATAAATAGGATTCAGTTGCCAAGCAACTGAATTCTGATCATGTGACCATGGGGATACTGAAACAGCTGCAAGTACGAAAAACGGTCATAAGTCACTTTTTCAGTGGCGTTCAAATGAACTGTTATAAGTCAAGGATTACCGGTACGTGCACATGAAAAAGTCCCTAAAACTTCAGGAGTATCCCTTCAATTCCTCTACTTAAGCTTTTTATAAAAAATGCTGGACAACAATGAAAACCGAGCCAAAACCCTGACCCATTTGTCACTTGAGCTATAGATTATTAGTTAGTTCTTAATAGCAGCATTGACACTTAACAGCAGTATTAATTCATCAACAAGATCAAGCTTTATTATGTGATCACCTATTTGGCTTGCTTATCGTCCTACATCTGCCTTAAATGCAATCTGGACCTTCTCCCCCAACACCCAGTCAACCTTACCATCTATGGCTCTAATCTACATTTTTTTTGCAATAAAAGTCAACATGGGAGGTAAGTATAGAATAGTGTTTTGTCTTGACACACACAGGCAAATTGGGAGAGAAAGGGATTGCCAAGCAGCTGGTCTTTTGGGTTGCCAGGTTGCAGGCAGGGGTATGAGATTGGTGTAACTTTTGAAATAGACATGAGGAAGAGTTCCCCAGCTTATAGGCTACAATATAAAGCATAAAGAAGAGCCGTGGTGGCGCAGTGGTTAGAATGCAGTATTGCAGGCTAATTCTGCCGACTGCCAGGAGTTTGATTCTGACTGGCTCAAGGTTGATTCAGCCTTCCATCCTTCCAATGGATGGATGGTACAATGAGGGCCCAGATTGTTGGGGGCAATATGCTGACTTTGTAAACTGCTTAGAGAGGGCTGTAAAGCACTATGAAGCGGTATAGAAGTCTAAGTGCTATTGCTATTTTATGAAAACAAATTGTGAAATCTTGGGATGACTTATGTCATTTCGTTCTTAGGCAGTGATGCTTTCTTCTCATACAGCAACTGCTTCATAATTCCCTTCTAGAACTGTGCTTGGTAACCATAGCCCTCTGATTAATTAGGTTGTTTCTTCTTCACCTTCTGCAGACAAGAATGCCTGCCTTCTTTCAGCCTGAGAGCACTTCATTTCTGCTCCTTTGCTAATGAACCACTTTTATGTGGACAGTGGTTTATTAGCTTGTACCTGAATGACCCAAGACTATTACTTGCAATGGAGCTAATTCCTTTTGTCTGACTCTGTCAAGAGAAGGGGAAAATGAACCCAGTGTTATCTCCTTCTACTCAGCTTTCAACTCACTATGACTAATGCAGCTTTGCTTTAATTGGCAAAGGGAAGGCAATCCAATGACTCAGACACCACTATAAACAGTACTGACTATTTCTAAAGTAAAAGTACCAAGGCACCACAAATGACTCAATCATTTCCTAAGAATTATTACTTATAGCGATGAAGCCATGTTAATTAGATAATGGCTGGCTGCCAACTAATATTGGCATGATCTACTATATCCTTGGCTCACAGCCATGCATGTCTTTCTATCACATTTTTTCCTCTCTGCTAATTTAGATGGGAAGTGGGAAATATTCCCAATTGCTACTTTAATTCTTATCATGAATGAAAAGATTAATTAGAATGTCTTGTCAAAAGGAATGGGTTCCACACGTAAATAAAGAAAAATGAAAAGGAACAGAGATCAAACCAAGGCTATACTTTTAATCTCTTTCTTAGAAAATGACTGATTTGAATTTAACAGGGCTCAATTTCAGCATGCATTTAGAAAACAATTCCTCCTTTTCCATGTGCATAAGAGTGTTGTAAAATCATGAGTCCATTTTTTTAAGGAAAAGGAAATAGACCAAGATGCATACCATGTATTTTTAATATACAAGATTAGGGCTTTATAAGAGACTTAGATTGCAATCTTATCCACCTTGTAACTCCCATAGAATTAAATAAGGCTCTATAGAATAATTGCATTTTATATGCCTAATTGGGTCCGCATCCAACTAGCAAGACTAGCATAAAATATTAATTTATTGCAAGTCCTTAAGGATTAATGCATTTAATATTTCTTATCACTTTTGTATTACAATAATCTTATGACCTTCAGTTTTATTCTGCAGCTAAGACAATAAATCTTGTCAAGAAATGGCAAGGAGTTAAATCTGACTTTATCAACTTGAAGGAGACACGACTTTGCTAGTAGTGATACTTCTGATGAGCACTTTGTGATTTGTTTAAGGTGACAATTCATATCAGAACTGGGATATTAAAAGGTACAAATCTCACTAATCCAGTTTTACTGACTAAGATTGAAAGGAGCGCTGGTCAAAATATTTTGAAGTCACCCCAAAATTAAAAGAGCTTCCTATCCATAATCATCATAAAAGATCAAGCAACAGAGGAATTATTAGCTGAATAACAAAAATGAATAAGCAGAGATCAATTTTAAAAAAACTACCGTAAAAAAGACCGACACAATCTACACATACTCCAGACCCAATTCACTTGAAGCCTTGCTGGGCTGAATGCCTTCTTCTCTTTTGTAAGTCTTCTAGAGAGAAATGTCTACTGATAGCAAGTATAGAGTGTTTACAACCTTCTTATTACAAATCAAATTGCCAAAATCCAGAAAATGTCATTATGGAAACTGGATTGAGGATCTTTCACCTGTTTTTTGGGGTATGACATAACATGTTCAACTTTGATTCTAGCATTAGAGAGGATCTTTTTGACTTTGGGCAACAGATTGGACAAGATGTGATGGTCTTTTTGACCCTTATAGCAGTGTTTCCCAACCTTGGCAACTTGAAGATGTCTGGACTTCAACTCCCAGAATTCCCCAGCCAGCGAATGCTGGCTGGGGAATTCTGGGAGTTGAAGTCCAGACATCTTCAAGTTGCCAAGGTTGGGAAACACTGCCTTATAGTAACATAATAGCTATTGCAGGTAGAGAACTAAGTCAGAGGCAGGGTGAACAACTAGAAAAACTACAAAATACTAATGTATGAGGGTAGAAAGGAGTTATGGCAGGATAATCTTCAGGTGGTTTTGGTGGGAAGAAATCCTGCTGTATTTCCAGACCTTTGGTATCAATTGACTGTGCTGACACAGATTGCATAATATATTTTTCCACATGAAGTAAATTCTTGGATAAAAATGAACAAATGCATAATACCAAATTTACATAATTTACATATATGGTGACACCCTATTAAGATTGCAGTTTTAAAAATCAGATGCAATGTATTTCATGTCATAAAATATTTTTAATTAATTGGGGGGGTTGATAACATGCTGATCTTTAGTGTGCCTGGCCTATTTAATTATTGAATCTATGAACACATTAAGCCTATTGGGAGGAATATAAAAGATACCTTACATTATGTACTTTTCAAGCAAAGAAGCTTAAGCATACATTCTTTCAAATATTTTCAAGTATTATGCAATTATGTATAGCCAAGCAAAAGTGTCCCAGTGACCCTTTCTTAACCTAACAAATCTGGGCTTGCAAACTCTTTTTCTTGACAGAGTACTGAACTTGGAAAAAGATTTGCTGAGTGTACTGTTCTCTTTGATGTTTTGTATTAAATGTTTTCCCTTTCCCCTAGTTCCTCTTGTCCAATCTGGGCAGTTATTTTTCAAGGCAGAATTTACAAAGCACTGGGCAAATTACACCTGCACAATAGTCAATTTCAACCCCAAATCTTAGCAAGCCACCTCTTTCCTTTAGCAATGCACCCAGGTACAAAAACATCCCAAGGGATCACTGCACTTTGGTAGGGTAAACATGGAGGCTCTTTTGTGTGTTTAAAGTCTCACAGAGGTCTTTCAAAGGAAAACTGAACTAGTGAAGCAGAATTAATCATCCTGCTTCTGGTTTAGCTTTGAGATGCTTTCTTCCCTAAAGCGCACAGCAATTTGGCTTAGGGTGGTCATGTTTTTACATGTTCTTTTTAAAGCACTGGACGAAGGATTCACTCTGTCCATTGTGCTGCTTGGACCTCTTCCTGCTTTCCCTCTTCCTTCCTTCTCGTTTGATGTTTCCTTGCTCCTGGCAGGCTGTTTCCTTTGCTTTTGCTCTCTAACCCTGGAGACCCGAGGGTGCTTGTTTCAGCATCGCATCCCACTCTCCTTCTCAGGATTAACACACCCTCCAGCAGAGTCTGATTTGAGCAACATGCAGAGCTTTGGGAATTATATTTAAAAACCTTCAGGTTTATCTGATTCCTAAGCAGTTTGCCACAAAAGAGAGGAGCTTGTTTTCTCTCCTAGCTACCCAGTTTGAAAGGCTGCTTTTCAAGTGACTGATGAACAATGGCATACTATACCTCTTCTGGCAGGTTGACAACCAGGTCATTTTCTGTCTGCCCGACTAACACCTGCAAGAAGTATTCGCTGCATGCAGCCAGCACAGCCCGGTGGGCTCGGAATTCTTTGCCTTCCACAATCAAAGTCACGTCACAGAGAATATCCTGCTTCCGTTGGTCATTGAGGCATAGGAGGATATTGGTACAATGGACTGTTGACTCATACACATACATGGGGGATTCAGTCTTCTCATCCACAGACATTCCGTTCACACCCTAAAATAGAAGCAACAAACAATAAGGGAGAGATAGAGGGCCAAAGTGAGTTATTACAGTGCTTGCAAAAAAAATATAAAAATAAAAAGGAAGATTACATCATGATTTCTGCACCCTGCATAGTTGAGCCAGCTCTCTGCAGAACTGCTGATCAGCATTTTAATTCTTAGCTACAACAAAGAATTCAAGAAATCTCTCTCTCTCTCTCTCTCTCTCTCTCTCTCTCTCTCTGGAAAGACAATTCCATTATAGGCTTTTTACTCAACCCACTTAGTTGTTTCTTCTTCTTCTCCTCCACAATGCTGAATGAGAGGGATGGATTTTAAGAAATGTTGAAGGCTATTATTAAACACTGTTTTAATAGTATAAGCTGCCTGGAGAAAAAGAGGATAGGATAAAATCTTTGTAAAACAAGAGTATTCAACCTATCGTTTTCTGGTATTTTAGAATTACTGGCGCTTAGTGGCATTGCAGGAAACTGTGGTTGAAATTCTCAACATTATTGTAGGTCTCCAATTTCAAGGGCAAGTTGGTTGGGGATTTTTACATTCAAAACACATATTCCACCCCTTAAAAATGACACATGAGCCACTCACATCTTATTATACTGGTTCAGATAGCAGAAGCCAACAGAATTATGATATAACTATGCTTAAAACCCTAAAATAGAGCTTGTGAAGATTATCTCAGTTATCTTATATAAAATCTGAAAAGTAGAGTTGCAATTACTCAGTGGGGCTAATGGAGGAGGCCCGAGGGTTAGTGGTTTGCCTAACTACATCTTGAGAGTTTGTAGATGATGAACGTTGAATTAGGAACTTCCTGGCCCAGAGCAAATGCATTTAGGCACTGCACTGAAACACATACTTATATGAAAATAAGCATCCCTGGAATTCTATGATATTTGGGCTGAAGTAGACCTGAAATGTACTTCTAAATGCAGAACTTTAATAGAAATAAATACAGCTAGTCCTCGACTTATGACCACAATTGAGCCCAGAATTTATGTTGCTAAGTGAGAAATTTGTTAAGTGAGTTTTGCCCCATTTGACAACTTTTCTTGTTACATTTGTTAAGTGAATCACTGCAGTTGTTAAATTAGTAACACGGCTGTTAAGTGAAACTGGCTTCCCCATTGACTTTGCTTGTTGGAAGGTCGCAAAAGGGAATTGCAGGACTCTAGGACATAAATATGAACCAGCCGTCAAGCATCGAAATGTAAATCACATGACCATGGGGATGCTGCAATGGTCATAATTGTGAAAAATGGTCATAAGTCACTTTTTTCCAGTGCCGTTGAATGGTCACTAAACGAACTGTTGTAAGTTGAGGACTACCTGTACTTCAATAGAAATAAATGCCAGTCACTGGATATAAACTTATAAGCAAGTCTGTGATATTGACAAGATAACAAAATAATAGGAGACAGATCTTAAGAAGGAGACAAGATCTAGTGTGACAAATATATATATAACATTTAAAAGCTTTACAAAAGAAATATAGCATAAGAATTATTCAAGTACATGTATTAGGAAACACCTAATGTAGTAATATGCTACTTTTAAAAAATGGGCATTTTTTAAAACAGGTGTCTGCCAGAGGAGTGAATAAATGTGTATTGAAATGCCATGCTACAATCTTTACAGTGGTGAGTTGTAAAATATTTTTCCACTGGTTCGCGCATGCACTTGCGCGAGTGATGCTTCTGTAAAGAAGCATCCTGGGAGGGTGGGCGGAGCCTCCCGCTGCCGGCGCTACCGGTTCTAAGAACCGGTCCGAACTGGGAGCAACCCACCGCTGAATCTCTACCCTTTTAATACTTGCTTTGTGACACTGCATGCACCCCCCCCCCAAGAACTAGAGCTTTTATCACATCATTTCGTACAATGAAATCTCAGTTTGCTGCACAATTGTGTTCTTGATTGTATTACTGCACTTTACCTATATAAAATAATATAAAAAGGCTAGATGATTTTCCTCAAAGAAACATTAGGCAGATAATTGGAACAGATCATGAATTATTTGGAAAGGTTTTTATGAAACTGAAACCAACTAGGTCAAAGATATTAGCCTAATTGAAACTTAGGGAAACTACTATTTGCTTAAATTAAAAAAAAATTATGAATTGGACATAGCCTGGAAAAATCAGGCTTATTTGTTTTACTGTTATAGCTCTATTGTCTTATTTTACAATAGTATTAAAATAGATCCTATTTTTTAAAAATGGAGTAAGACTATTTAAAACTACTGCATCATCCTTGCGACTGTTTTCTTCTCTGTACCCTGGCAAAATGACTGAAAATGATTGATACAGGGAAGCTTCCCTGTATGCAAGATGACTACCATAAAAGACATAATCAGTTACAAATACTGCCTTAACAAAATGCAACTGACACTTCTTCTAATTGTCTTCCTTCCTTCAAAAAACTCCAAACTCCCTGCTTAGCTTTGCCTTTTTCCCAGGAAATTGGAAAGCATCAGGCTGAAGCCATTCATCATTTTTATTTCCCAAAAAATTATTTAGGGCCAAGCCCATTCATGGAAATAAAGGTAATGCTGGAAGGCTAGCAACATGGGAAGAGGAGGAGGAGGAGAAGGCGTCGATAAAGAAGTGCAGGGAGTGCTTTTCAAATTTGCAGATATTAAACTGGGTGGGGTAGCAAACAGAAAATAACATTCAAAACTACCTTATTAGGTTAGAAAAATGCACCGAAAGTATTTGAATGAAATTTAGTTAAGTCAGACAGACACTTGTGAAATGAAAGACAAATTTGTGTAACAGGAATTTGGCTTGGTAATAGCAAGGTCTTCTACTTGTAGCAATAGCACTTATATACTGCTTCACAGTGCTTTTACAGCCCTCTCTAAGTGGTTTTACAGAGTCAGCATATTGTCCCCAACAATCTGGGTCCTTATTTTACCGACCTTGGAAGGATGGAAGGTTGAGTCAACCTTGAGCCTGGTGAGATTCGAACTGCCAAATTGCAGGCAGCCGGCAGGCAGCAGAATTAGCCTGCAGTACTGCATTCTAACCACTATGCCACCTCGGTAGTTGATTGCAAATTAAATATGAAACAATCAAGTGATAATTTTAGGTCTCAATCAATAAAGGTGTAATTTCAAAATCTGAAAAAAAAGATAGTTCCACTTTATTCTTGTTTGGTCAAACTCTATGCTGAGAATTGCATTTAGAAATTGGCATGGTTTCAGAGAAAGTAATAGGAGATTTAGGGATTAGAACAGTAGTAAAATCCTACTGGTACGCCCCAGTTCGGGCGTACTGGTAGCGGCGGCCGCCGGTGGTTTGGAGAACCGGTAGTGGTGGCTGCCGGTGGTTCAGAGAACCAGTAGCAGCGGCAGCGCGAGGCTTTACCCACCCACCCAGACGTCACCATTTTCTTATTTTTAACCCTCTGCACATGCACAAAGCCTTCTGCGCATGTGCAGAGGGTGAAAAAGCATGTGCGAAGGTGGCATGCGCAGAGCGCGCACACAAAGCACACACTTCCGAACTGGTAGGGAAGGTAAGTAGATTTTACCACTGGTCTAGAACCTGGGTGCTATGAAGATGGAGTGGGATTTTAGTCTTGAGAAAATACTACCGATGGCGAATATGACAGCACTCTGCAAACATTTGAAATGAGCTCATTCTCTTTAAGTTCTCTTTGTTCTTAAGACAGGAAGATAGAAGAATGGATTTTAGAAGATAGGATAAAGAATGGATTTTAGAAGATAGGATAAAGAAGAATAGATTTTAGTTATGGAAAGGCTGATTCTGACAGCATGTTAGTTCCCAAAAATAAGAGGAGTATGAGAATGAATCTGTTTAAAAGAAAGTATACTAAGATATACCCAAGAGGAGAATAGGCTGCCATTCCTGCACTGGTCAAATGGTTGGATTAAATAGCTTAAAAGACTTCTTCCAGCCCACTGATTCTATGATACCAACAGGAAGACAACTTAAATGCAGCATTTGGATTTATTCATGCTTTTCAAGCCATGTAAAATTAGCTAAGTAACTAAAATGAGTAACTGAAAAAAGGCAATAAAAGTTATTACACACTGGCAGGATAAAGACCAAAAAGAAAAACATTCTAAAAAAAAAGCATTAATAAGATGTGACATCATTCTATAACTAACAGACTGGAAACTAAGTTAAAGAAAAGTTTTTTCTTCTTTGAAAGTAAATAGTACTAAACTATAAGGGTTAAAATCAAGGACTCAGAATATCACAGCAGCAAAGATTTCTATTCAAGTCATTTTCTAATCCTCTATCTAATTTCACCTCTTGCTAAGAAGTGTCATTGTGGCTGTTTCCAAAACATCCAGAGGATTCAAACAGGGAACAGTTCAGAGTGACAATGAAGGCTTCCAGAAAGCAGCACATTGAACAAAAGATACTCCACATTTCCGGCTGTCACCAAGACTGAAATGCTGATATCAGGCAACATCATAGTGAGGCTGCCCTAAGAACTTTTAAAGTCAACCAGAAAAGAGAAATCTACCATTCTCTGTGTTAATGATAGCAGGTTCCGGGTAGGTGAGGGGAAACAGCAACCACATATAAATGTTTGATTAGCAGTGCAAGCCAAAATCCATGGATAAAAGGGATTGTGGGAAATTAAAACGCAGCCTCCCTTCCCTTGGGAAGGCATAAGCAAAGGAATATGGTGAAACATTGACAAGCTGACTGAGAAGGTCAAATGCTAATATTGCCTGCACCAGAGCACCTATCAGAATGTATTAGCTGGCAGGCCCTTTGGTTTGAAGTCCCAGCAGATATCAGCACCAGACTGACTTTGGCTATATCAAAAAAAGAAGTGCTGAGATGGCAAGCGCTTGATCTTTAAGTTTGAATAAGCCAGAGAAGAAAATACATCACTCACACAAAAATCTCTAGAAATGCATAGAAGTCAAATTCAGGAAGGGAGGAAAGTAGTCACGTCTGTCCAGTCTGAGGACCGAGTCGAAACTGGGTCCTAGGATGGCGGATCCAGCAAAAACTAGCAGACTCGGTCCTCATTCTGAATGGATGAGGACATCCCATCCTGAATGAAGGCTCCATCAAAGATGGAGAATGGCATATAACTGGAGTGAATGAATGAAGGGATCTTTATGACAGTTGTAGAAAGACTTTTCATACAAAATAGCTGAAGGTTGAAGAACATGTTAGAGAAATGTAATACATGGTATCTTGAATTAAGCAAATAGTATCCCCTCTGAAATATTTCTGTCATAGTTACACAGGTTTATATAGACTATTTTAAAGGAAATATGAAGCCTATACAATAGATTTTGGAAAAATAAAGAACATCTATCTAATATGCAAAGAAACTTTTTATTTCTAATTTCATAATTTAACTATGCAGCTCTGTTAATATCTTTAGGGCAGAAACGAAACGGTGGAAATAACCAAGGATAAAGCAAACTCTAATCGGATCCATTCATTTACAATATATTGCTGCCCTACAACATACTGAAAACTTGTAAATTATCTAATTGAAAGAAAAAGTTTCCACAATAGCAGGTATTCACATACAGCAGGTCAATATATTAATCTGTTTCAGAATTCTAAATTGTAAGCAGACTCCACTGCAAAATTCAACACAGGGTTTACTTCTCAAATATAAATGGAATTAAGAATCACTAAAGTTTATTACATAGCTAATTAATTAGGAAGAACCACAGAGTTCCTCCTCTCAAAGTTGGAAACTCTCATGTATAAAATATACGAATGTATTTATCTATTCATTAATTTGCATACCGTATTTTTCGGAGTATAAGACGCACCTTTTTCCTCCCTAAAAGTGGCTGAAAATTTGGGTGCGTCTTATACTTCGAATGTAGCTTTTTTTTCCCAGCCCTAACCAGGTGCTATCTATCTTCCCAGCTCTTACTGGCTTCCAGGCTTTTTCATTGTTACTCTCTCCGAAGAATGTTTTTCCAGCCCCAAGTCTTTGCAGGTTTTTTTTCATTGCTCTACTTGCTCCAAATAAGTTTTTTTCTAGCCGTAACCAGGTGCTAATGATCTTCCCAGCTCTTACTGGCTTGCAGGCTCTTTCATTGTTACTCTCTCCGAAGAAGGTTTTTTAAAGTCCTAACCAGGGAATAAAATAATGTGCTGAAGCTGGCCAGACTAAGGACGTTAGCCAGATGAATACCTGGTAGGCAGTTTTCCCCCCCTATTTTCCTCCCCAAAAACTAAGGTGCGTCTTATACTCTGGTGCGTCTTATACTCCGAAAAATACGGTATATACAGTGCTATCCTGTATATATGTTAACCTGTACATCGTTTCAACTGTTACTGTAATAGAGAGATTTAGAAGTTTAAAATATTTTGTCCTAGACAGCTACATGTGGATGGTGATGGTGGGAAAGCAGGGGGAGATCAAGGCAAAGCAAGCTATAGTTTTAATCATAACAAGAGTATCAGTATTGTAGTTCCTGGAAAATCTCAGTCATATATCAAAACGCTTACATTGAGCAATATCATTCCCATCTTCAGAAAATGAAATTTTAAATTTAAAAATGATCTTCATTTTTGTTGCATTTTAAAAATCAATATTTCCTGGAGGACAGAAGCACTCATCTGACTTCAAGAATGTGAATTGGAGCTACAATTGTTCAGATGTAGTAGGATATACTCTGGATCAGCCTTTTCCAGCTACAGATATGTTGGGATTGAAAATTAGGATTCTTGGGCTGTTCAGAAGCTTTGGAAAGTGAGGGGTCCTTGGTGCCCTCTGAGCATGACTGTTTTCTTGCAGACATTTCATTACTTAAACTAGGTAACATCATCAGTATTAGTCTAGCACTGATGATGTTATCTAGTTTGGCTAATGAAATGTCTGCAAAAAAACCAACAACCAAGCTCAGAGAACACCAAGGACCCCTCATTTCAACTCTGAGCTACAAATATTCTCCTTTATTGGATTTGGAAAAATCTTAGATTGGAAAAGACAGATCCAGTTAATTATGTGACTGGAGTCTTCTTTTCTTCAGATGTTTCTCACCTCATTTATTGTGTGGTACTGTCCTGAAATTCATTACAAACTAAGTAACATGAAGAGTAGGTAGAGCATTAAAAATCACTAAATGTTGAACCACAGTGTAATTTATAACCATGTGAATATTTGGGCATACTAAAAACAAAAACAAAATGAATTACTGATTACAACATCCAAAAACACAAAGGCAGAAATAATGAAATGTAATCATATATTATTATGATTCCTTAGCTGTTGCAAATATAAAAGAATGATCTAGATTAATAATTCATTCAGCAGTAAAGTATCATAAAGAGATAATTATACAGTACTGCAATTCTCACGCTGATTTCTGTAATTACAGATTACAACAGTATTAGGAATTTTAAAAAAGGTTAGGGAGTGGCAGTAATTTGCCATGTCATCCTCAGCTGCATAAATCACTCTTGTCTAGAGAACCAGGGATAACTGGAAATGCAATAATTGGCCAGGAAGGACCGCAAGGCCTTCATTTTATGTTTACTGGCAAATGCGTGGAGAAATATATTAGCAGCCACCAGTCATAATGCATTCAATATGTTTACCTTTCTTTTATAGGCTCTATCGAGGATGAGCGTCAATGGGACTAAAGATAAAGGAAATAAACTAATTCAGAAGGACAATTGGACCTGATAGCCCATCCCTGAAACTTGGTGTAATGATATTTATGATTAGCACATCCTACTGAATGGCTACAACTCGTCAAAACAGACTCAACAGATACTTGTCCGGAACAGACTCAACAGAAACAGTGGAGATGTTGCATTGTAAATACATAGAGAGAGAAAAAAGATAATTGGACAGAAAAGGAATTAAAACATGGAAATCTTATTCAGAGTATCAAAGAGAACAAAAGAGCATCTCTGTGAGAGCTTATTATAGACTGGTCGTAAAGATGCAGAAGAGAACTTTCAATGTTAGATGACCAATCTTCCAGAAAGATTTGGGAAATGGTTAATGGGAAATTCCAATTGTTTTGATAGCTGCCTAGAATCAAAGATCCATTGTTGTCTTCTCTTGCTGACAAGTTTTGTCAGAAGGCCAACTTAAAGAATTAGCTGTCGTAAACTTACCAGCAAGGGAGGAGTGAGTTGAAGAAGCCGGGGAAACCAATATTTTTGAGAGTAAAGAGATCATGTTATCCTTGAATTCATGATAGCCAGCAGAAGAAAAATTGGGAAGAAAAAAAAATCAGACCTGCATGCTAGATTTCAGAAGAGTGGATTGTGATGAACTCTGAGGGAAGACAGTAGGATCGATGGCCTGAAATCTTAAAAAGGAAAAGTGTGCTAGCAAAGGAAATAGAAATAGCAAATGATTCCCGCAAGAAAGAGAACATGGGGAAACATTTGAAAAAAACCAAAATAAATACATAAGGATTCTCTAAAGTGCTGAACAGCATGATGAAATATATTAAAAATGCAATAAAAGTTCTCCCAACCACAGAATGCAAGGTAATCTCCAGAAACTGTATGAAATGTGCTAAAGCTCAAATTGAGCTGAGGCTTGCAAGAGATATCAAAAACAATAACAAAAAAGGTTATTTGGGTACAGCAGAATCAAAACAAAAGCCAAAGAGGGTGGATAAAGTGGTAAACAGATAATGGATGAGCGGAAAAGGTAAATCTTTTTACTGCCTATTCTGTGTCTGTTTTGTCTCAGAAGGGAGAAGTTAGCTAATTTAAAGGAATTCAAGTCTCCAGGATGAGATGGATTACATCCTAAATGCTATTTACTTTGCTAAATAATAGGGAGGATTATACAACCACTCTTGGCTGTATTTGAGAACTCCGGGTTGACTAGTGATGTCCCAAAAGACTAGAGGAGAGCAAATGTCATTCTTGTCTTCAAAAAGGGGAATGTGGAGGATTTGGGAAATTACAGACCTTGACATATTTAATACTGAAACTTAAGCAGCATGTTTGTGAGTGCAATTAAGAAGAGCTACCATGGATTTATCATGCCAGATCATGCCAGGCTAACCTTATCTTTGCAGCATTTTTAAGTTTGTGATTGATGGGATGGCACATATGTAGTATACTATCTCAGCGATGCCTCCAACAAAATAGCTCATGAAATTTTCATTAATACAAAGGTAAAATAAAGGCTAGATAATATTACTGTTAGACTGACCCTCAATTCTGCCCCAGACTTGCTCATTAATGACAGTGCTTCAGTTTAGAGCAGCGGTTTTCAACCTGGGGGTCGTGACCCCTTTGGGGGAGGTCGAACGACCCTTTCACAGGGGTCGGGAGACTTCGCCAGGACGCCGCCATTTGGGTTCTTTTACCCTCTATGCATGCACAGAACGCTTTGTGCATGCGCAGAGGGTAAAATAACCCAAATGGCGGCGGTGGGAATGGCGGCAGGATGGGTCCCGGTGGCGGCGCAGGAGCAAGTCGCGGGTCGCGGCATTAGGAAGGTTGAGAACCACTGGTTTAGAGGGAAGTGTCAAATAGAATGTCATGAAGTAAGTTTAGATGACCCCAAATAACAATTCCAACTCTGTGATTCTTTAATAGCTAAAATAATAATGATTTCAATGCAGAGATAAAATGGTTCTATTCGTTTAATTGTTCTGATTGAAACCTATATCTAGTTCCTCACAGAAATCATACATACTTAGTTCTCTCTTGCTTTGCACTCTGTTCTCAATGCCTTTTCTTGTATGCTAAAGCATAGTGTGCAGAGCACAAGGAGGGAGTGAAGCAAGTACACAAAGAGACATAATATTACAGTGGAAATTTAACTAGGGAGTTGATAATTGCACAAACCTAGCATAGTTTTTAACCAAACAATTGTACTTAGTTTTTAAGCAGCACAACCTTACATAACAAAATCAATAACACCATAAACAAAAAGAATGAGGTAATGACAGGAATAATTAAACTTTGGCATCATGAGCTCCTCTATCTTTGGAACTTCCAAAGAAATGGATCAGTATGGATCAATTCACAAGGCAAATCATAGCTTAAGAAATCCCCTGAAAAATGGAAAAAATCAAAGGCTGGTCAGCTCAAATGGAAGAAGTGGCCTTCTAGTTTCTCTACCCTACACCAGGAAGCATGATTTTTTAAAGATAGTAATTTTATTAAAATTACATTAAAACAATACAAAGTAAAGAAGGTGGGAAAAAGAAACAAAAAAGAAAAAAACAAGCCTACAATAAAAAGATATATATATATATATATATATATATATATATATATATATATATATATATATATATATATATATATATATATATATATATATATATATATATATATATATATATATATATATAAGGGCTTCCCCACATACAACAAACAACCTGTCTTTTCCATATCCCATCTCCTATCTATAAACAGAGCCACAAAACCTCATCATTTCAGTCCTGATTCAGCAAAAATCCATGAAGAGTTAACACAGATAACAATAAAGCTATTTTAACCTTGATCAAATAAACCAACTTTATATTCCTTTCATTTATTTCTAACAATCTTGAACTTTAGTCCCTCAAAATCATCTTCTAGAACAGTGATGGTGAACCTTTTTTTGCTTGACTGCCAAAAGAGTGCACGCGCGTGCCCACACCCATAATGCAATGCCCTCTCCCCGCGTATGCGTGCACAAACCCTCCCGTGCTTCCCCCCTGCACATGCACACAGATCTCACTGAAGGCTCCGGACTTCCGGTAGGCCCGTTGGGCCATTTTTCGCCCTCCCCAGGCTTCAGGAAAGCCTCCGGAGCCTGTGGATGGTGAAAAACGGGCCTAATGGGCCTACTGGAAGTTCATTTCTGAACTTCCGGTAGGCCCGTTGGGTCCATTTTTCGCCATTCACAGGCTACGGAGGCTTTCCTGAAGCCTGGGGAGGGCAAAAACGGCCTCCCCCTGCCCTCCAGAATGCCAAAAATCAGTTGGCCAGCACGCACATGCATGCTGGAGCTGACACAGGGCAACGCCTCGCGTGCCCTCAGATATGGCTCCGCGTGCCATCTGTGGCACATGTGCCATAGTTTCGCCATCACGGGTCTAGAACTTGGTTTCTTTTAATTTTTTTTCTTTGTCTCTTTTCACAAAATCCTTAAAACCTTTAACAAGCCTCTTTGGTAAATGCAATATGGAAAAATTATCCAAATAACTTTCCTGGTTTGTTATTTGTGCATCCCTTTTAATTACTGACATCAGCCAGTTTCTTTTGTATGTCCAGTGTAAGATCTTTTTCTAAGTCATTCTTTTGGCCTGTCAGTTGTAAATTCAGTTTTGATAACATTGGTATCTTGTCAGATAAAATTTGTTCTACATATGTCATATCTTAAATAATAAGTTTGTACTTTCAGACTCGGAAGGCTTGTAATATAGCCTTAAAATAAAGTAAAATTAGCTCATCTGGTTGTACTGCCTGTTTTGTTACCCAGGATGGCTGACATTAGTCTTGCAAATCTGACAGGACAAACTTCTCACCGCCACTTTTAACCACCTGAACAACCTGAAGTTTGTTCACCTCACTGTTAATCAACTGGGAGCTCCTGACTCTGTTGCTTCCTAGGCAGCATCTCTTCTCCTCCTTCCCCAAAGTCATCCCCAAATTCTATTAAAGTTCTCAATATCCTTGACCATTGGCTATATGGTCTTGGAACTAATTGGAGTTAAGAGTCCAACAATAACTATTTATCCTTGTCAGGTATACTCTTGAAAATAAGGTATAAAATCTATATAACATGCCCTGCTCTGTAACATGAGGTAACTTGACTACACTTTTCTAAAAGACCTGTTTCAGAGCTTTAGACAGTTCCATTATATTTAAAGAAAGCAAGAAAAAAAAGTTTCACTCATGGAATAGAAATAAACCTACTGTTTAGATTTTCATTCTGAAAATGTACAATAATCATAAAGAAAAAAAATGTAGCTGGCTATAAAGACATGAGCATGCTATTACCATTCTTATTATTGCCTTATTAGGATGACATCCAGCTCTAAAAATGACTGCCTCATGAACACTGCTAATTATTTAATACTTCATAAACTCAAGTTGCTTGACAAAGCAATGGATATCTCTGTTAAACATAACTCACGAACTGTACATATTTTTATTAACGTTCTTTCACAGTAAGATGCGCAATTAATCACCTGCCTTTTTCACTATCTTTTAATTCTTGACAGCTGGAAAATGTGTATTTGGGCTTCTGTGCAGCTATTTTCAATTATTATTTAGTGTTTTGGAAATTTGAAGCAGACAGCACAAAATGCTTTCTAGCTAGAATGAGGCACTGTACCAAATTATCAGAGAGAGTACAGAATGCTGCTACTACTACGGTTAATATGACAAGATTTATTCATGAGGGAAGCAAGTTAATAGAGCTGCTTTAAAATGTATTGATCTCTGCTATTCAGCAGTTGTTTTTTTAAAGAGAAGGTTCACCAATCCATGCTCATGATAGCAATAGCAATAGCACTTAGACTTATATACCGCTTCATAGTGCTTTACAGCCCTCTCTAAGCGGTTTACAGAGTTCAGCATATTGCCCCCAACAATCTGGGTCCTCATTTTACCGACCTCAGGAGGATGGAAGGCTGAGTCAACTTTGAGCCTGGTGAGATTTGAACAGCTGAACTGCTGAACTGCAGTCCTGCACTTTAACCACTGCGCCACCTCGGCTCTTGATGGCAATGGTGAAGATGAGCGGATGCTTGTTTTTCAGTAAGCAGGACCATATTTCTCATGTTCATGCTTTTGGAGGACTATGCTTCCCATTTTGAACAAAATAGGTTAGAAGACTTTTTATGATAGCAATGGAAAACCTTAATAACCACATTACAATATTTTTTTTAAAAAATTATATCTTTTATTTATTATTTTTATCAGTAACTTAAGGCAGCAAACATATCTAATACACCTTTATCCTGTTTTTCCCACAACAACATCCCTGTGAGGGGGGGCTGGGCTGAGAGAGAGTGACTGGCTTTCATGGCTAAGGCGGGACTACAACTCACAGTCTCCTAGTTTCTAGCACGATGCCTTAACCACTAGACCGAACTGGCTCTCTAAGAGAAGATAACAAAATGCCAAAGACCTGCAAACAGAAATAGAATGACTGTTGCAAAAGAAAGCAATGTTAGTACCAATAGCGGTAGGCGCCTTGGATACAATCCCAAAACAACCCAGCACCACTTGAACACCATTGGCATTGTTAAAATCACCACCAGTCAATTGCAAAGGCAGTTTTAATTGGAACAGCTTACATTCTGTGATTATATCTGTAACACCTTCAAACATTCACGTCTACCTATCCCAGGTCCTTGGGAAGGACTCAATAGGTGAACAAAAATTCCAAATCCAGTCTGAGCATCTGGCTGACTGTGCAACAAACCATATAGTAATTATATAATTATGTAATAATTATATATATTATATAATTATAATGTAATAATAGAACTACTTGTTTACCAAAACTGCCAGTTGCACTTGCCAGATTCTAAGCCATTTACAGATGTATATTTTTCTTTTATTTGGATATGCCTAAAACCTTGCCCAACTCCTTTCACAACTATTTTCCCATGGGGCTTAAGCTTGTTTGGATGAACTTCCTTTGTTTACATTCACTCTTTTAACTCCTTTCTCTCTCCGCCCAACACCCATTTGTGTTCCTCTTTGCTGCTGCCTGGTTTCTAATGTAGTACATACTATTTTAAACAGTCACCATTGGTTCCAGATTGTGTCTTGGTGTTGTAAGTCGGTAGTGCAGCTCAGATAGTTTCGGTGAACTGTGTATGAGTCAATAAGTACATGTTTGCATGTATTTATTAGGAGAAAGGGAAATGCAGTTTCTTTCTTTAAACCTTGTTCCTATCTTTCTGGTAGGAAGAGAAGAAAGAAGATGATGATGAAAGTGAGTACCAATGAAAGTAATTATTGCTGCATTCACCAGACTGTCCTGCTTGACTGGGATAGACCTAGTGGTGACATAAGTTACAGCCTCCTTACAAAGGTTTTTAATGTAGCGCACAATAAACCATTTAAAATCCAATAATAACAAATACAAGAAGTCCTCAGTTACCAACAATAATTGGAATTGGGAAATCTTTCATAGACTGTAATACAGCAATAGCAATTAGACTTATATACCGCTTCACAGTGCTTTACGGCCCTCTCTAAGCAGTTTACAGAGTCAGCATATTGCCCCTAACAATCTGGGAAGGATGGAAGGCTGAGTCAACCTTGAGCCTGGTGAGATTTGAACTGCCAAATTGCAGCCAGCCAGCAGTCAGCAGAAGTAGCCTGCGGTACTGCATACTAACCACTGCTCTACCGTGGCTCTTATATCTAATATTACATATATCTAATATATCTAATATCACATGACTATACCAACTTACAACAGCAGTTCCAGTTTATTTATCAAATTTAGATGGCCTACCTCACTCACAGAGCAACTCTGTTGCAGTTGTTAGGCGAATCCTACACGGTTTCAGCATCTTGTAGTCACATGATCGCCATTTGCGACCTTCTGCCAGCTTCCCCATTGATTTTGCTTGTTGGAAGCCAGTTGTGAAGTTGGCAAATGGCAATCATGTGAGTGCAGGGTGTTTTGATGTTGCAATTGTGAGCCCGTTGTCAAGTGTCTGCATAGCAATCACATACCTGAGGGAATGTCACAATAGCCACAACTACAAGGACTCATCATAAATCCCTGTTGTTCTTTGAATGGTTGCTGACCAAGTGAACATTAAATGAGAACTACCTGTATATATTAACTGCTAGCTTCCAGGAATTATGATATTGTTTTAAAAACAGAAATGCTTTGAGTTTTTAAAAGCAGTTGATGGCTTCTGACTAAGGTTAGAAAACCAAGCACCTTCCTTCATGACAATCTACTGCTTTGGACAACAGCCAAAATCTGTATAGGATCACATTTTTAAAAATAGCACCAGCTTTCCTGTTTTTAGCACTAAGGAGGAATGTCCTTGTAATACTGTTGCACTGTCATAATTCTAAAAACTATGTGCAAACAGCTGGCAGAACAAATTTTATGATGTAGTCATTAATATGTAAAATGCTTTCATATATTCTGCCCTCAACAGCCAACTTAAGGGCATCTTCTGACATTATCCGGGGCTGGGAAATTTGCGGTCCTCCAGACTTTTCTGAACTCCAATTCCCAAGAGTCTCATTTACTTGGGATATGGCAAGCTGCTGTTCAACATTTGGGGATTTACAAGTTCTTCATCCTTCTATTATGCCACTCCAGCTTAGGCATTTCTCAAAATGAATGGCAGAAAGCAGAGAAAATAAATAAGACAACTTGGTAATGCTAGGATGATTGCATGGTCGTGTAAAATAAGGGAACATCTGTGAGGCTAACATGGTGCTCCATGTTGTGGGATTAAAGATATTAAATCTGATCATGCTCATAGGCACATCTTATCGAAGAGAAATGTAAAGAATATAGATTGTCCAGATGGTACAATCCTGCTGCAGCAAATGTAGAAAAAAATATGATTTAAAATAAATTATTTAATAAGTTTTTGTTTGGCTTCCAGACAGTACGCAACATTTTGGCTGTCCTGATTGATAACCTTTATCAGGAAAGAGATAAGAGAGTAGCATGAGGTTGATTCTCCTGGATCTCTAGTAGTTTTTGACAGCATTGATCATGCAACATTGCTGAAATGGCCGAATGAATTGGAAACCTGAGGCCTTGAACTACAAGTATTCCATTCCACTAGGCAGCATGGCTAGTCTAGTGAAGAGAAGCACCAGGGGAGACACGATAGCAGTGTTCCAATATTTGAGAGGCTGCCACAGAGAGGAGGGGCTCAAGCTATTTTCCATAGCACCCGAAGGCCAGACAAGGAATAATGGATGGAAACTGATCAAGGAGAGATTCAACCTAGAAATAAGGATACATTTTCTGACAGTGAGAACAATCAACCAATGGAACAGCTTGCCTTCAGAAGTTGTGGGAACTTCATCACTGGATGCTTTCAAGAAGAGATTGGACTGCCGTTTGTCAGAAATGGTGTAGGGTCTCCTGCCTGGGCGGGGGGTTGGACTAGATGACCTACAAGGTCCCTTCCAACTCGTCAATCTAATCTTCCATTCCTACTACTGCCACTGGGCAATGGCAATGAGAGATTTTAACTCATCTCCAGTTCTTTCATTGTGGGGGCCTACTGGATTTTATTCCTTCTTCTCAATTGCTGAATATCTACACAAGCTGGTAGAGCTGTGTGGAATCTGCTTCATTAATTCTCTCCTTTTCACATGGATCAAGAGATCTTGCAAAGTTGCCTGGAAGAAATGAGGGGGTGGATGATGATTGATAAACTGAGGCCACAAAAGATGAGACGTTTGGGAAAGGTGATTCTCAGGCCTAAGAACTAGGAAGGTGGTCTGTACCACACCTGTGCGAGGCAGCTTTGGTTGGCTTTAATGAAGCGATACCATTTGCCTTGAGGTGACACTCTGTGTTGCCTCACTCCCTCCTTATAACCTTGGCCAGTCCTGGCACAAGCTTGTAGATGGTTCTGCATGGGATGAAGTGAAGCCTTTTAGGCAATGAAGGCATAGGATGAAGTGAAGTCACACTGCTTCTGAAAGAAAGCTTAATGAGGTTCTGTACTCAATATTTCACTGGAGCAAAACACCCTCTCAGTGATTTGCATTGCTCTTTACTATATTGAATGAGATCACACTTCCTTTGATATTATTTTATTAATAAGATTCAGCAAGGCTGTGCACAGGAGTAGTTGTTCTTGTAATAACAATACTGTAGTAATGTTAGTTATCATACACTAATAACAGACATAGGATAAAAGAGCAACTAATACAATGACATACTACAATAAATTATAACATCATAAGCTAAATTAAAAGATCTGCCGATGTGAATCTCATTCCCTAGAAGCAATTCTGGTATCACTCTGGAAAGTGAAGTCTTGCTTCAGTGATCCATGCTGCAATACCTTCATGATTAGATTACTGCCATGTGAACTTTGAGTGCTCTTTGAAGACTGTGTGGAAGCTACAACTGGTGCATGACTGAAATAAGGACTTAATGCTAATTCTTAAATCAATGCCAGCTAACTGGATCTAATTCATGATGTTGACTTTAGTCTTTAAAAACTAAAATGGTTTATGACCGAAGTATTCAAAATATCCCTACTTTCAGTCTAGGTATTCAGATCAGCAGGGAGAGACTCTCTAAATCAGAGGTCTCCAACCTTGGCAACTTTATGAGGTGTGGACTTCAACTCCCAGAATTCCTCAGCCAGCATGGCTGGCTGAGGAATTCTGGGATTTGAAGTCCATACCTCATAAAGTTGCCAAGGTTGGAGATCTCTGCTCTAAATGGCCTCAACATTGGGTTTTGCTCTGTGTGGTAATCAGGAGTACAGCTTTAATAACTGGTGTCATGATGATGGAACTCTTTTCAGGTATAGCCGGATTCCATTTTCAAACAAAATAAAATGTATTTGTTCAACCAGGTACCAGGCTAGAAACCAGGAGACTATGAGTTCTAGTCCTGTCTTACACACAAAGCCAGCTGGACTGCAGTTGAGTCACCCTATCAGCCTTAGGAAACAGGCAATGGCAAACCACTTCTGGAAAACTTTGCCAAGAAAATTGCATGGACTTGGACTTGTTCAAGCAATGACTTCAGAGCAAATTATAAAATATAGTTTCTTATGTACTAATAGAGATATGATAAATTATAAGGTTAAGTCTTCACTAAATAGCTAACCATACACCACCTTCAAGAATAAAAATATGTAGCCAACACAGTCTCTGGTTCAGCAATTTCAATCTCTTGTTTGGCGTACTGGTGTAAAGAAACGAGAACACAAACCTATTAAAGTAATTTAGCGCTCTCCTGTGAGTATTAAATTCATGAAGGACAAGATTAAGAATACCAGAAAATCTGGGATAAATGTCTCCAAGCAGAATAACACTACAGTTTTTTAGCCACATAAAGCAATTTACTTGGAAACTATTCTCATTTCCTGTTGCAAGCAATTCTGAATCAACTCATAAACTTGATTTAATGATAATTTCATTTCTAGAAACTGGGAATTTGAGCCTGAGACAACAGCCAATTGCTTGGGGCAATTTATACTAACCATGGAGCCCTGGTCTGAAATTACAGGTTATCTCACAGATGGATCAAAGACTTTTCAAATTTTACAGGTTACTTGGAGACTTTGTGCTCTTACTTCCCATTCCTATTTAATATATCTTTCTTGTAAAGCTTGACAAGAGAGAAAAGGGACAATTCCTAATTGCAGTCAAGTTAAGTCTTATTAAGAAAATAAAACTGAAGTAGCTTGATCACTAAATGCCAGCTGTAGCAGTTTCCTGTTACCTTAAGCTTCCATGAAATTTCATTGCAAATAAACTGAAAAAGAAAAACACTTTTCCCATGATGGTTTGAACTTTTCAAGGTTAAGAATGGTTGAATATGCTTTTTGGAATGCTGTTTTGATAAGAGCTGTGTCTTGAGACTTTAGCTAAAATACAGCATGCCTCCTTCCCTTACTGAAGATCTCCCTCTCTTACTGAAGGGAATCGGCAACTGGCAGAAGACCTGAATGTTTTTCTACTGTAGATTTGAGAGGAGATTACTGTCAACTATCGGTACCTTCCCATCAAAAAACTAAAGGGCATTTCATTACTGTGTTCTTAATTTTGTCATAGCAAGACCATCTCATTCATGAAAAATGGAATTGTGACCTAGAAATTACAGTTTACCTGAGAATAACCAATCTTACAGGTAAACAGGGTAGCTGAGGAAAAGTTGAAATTCATAAAGGGCCTTAGGATTTTCTTTGAAGCCCCTTCAAAACCACCACTATCCATAAATCAGTCACTGCAAAGGTCCTTTTTGTAGACTTCAGCTCGACATTGACTACCATCATTCCAGAAATTCTTCTCTGTAAACTGGGGGTCCCCAACCCCGGTCAGTGGACCAGCACTGGTCCGCGGCATGCCAGAAACTGGGCCACACAAACAAGCGAAGCCTCTTCCATGGGATGGTAAAATCACATTAAATACCCATTCAATTAGCATAGGTGCCCCCCCCCCGCTGTGTATTCTCAACATTACTCTTTTCTCTCTATACCAATGATTGAAGGATCCCTTTGTTAAAATACTGAAGTTTGCAGATGATACAACAGTCATTGAGCTCATTTGAGACGGTGATGAGTCTGCATAAAGATGGGCAGTTGAAAAATTGGCCCTGTGGTGCAGCCGGAACAATCTGCAGCCGCACATACTTAAAAATATAGAGATGATAGTGGGTTTTAGAAGGGCCTTTCTATTCTATCACGTCTTAGAACAATTCCAACCAGCCTGCCTTCCACTGAGGACCTGTATACTACATGGTTCAGAAAAAGGGCTGAGAAAATACCTACAGACCCCTCACATCCTGGACATAAACTGTTTCAATCCCTCCTCTGAGGCCAAAACAACTAGACACAAAGACAGTCATCTGTCACCCTCCCCGCCCTCCCTCCCTCACCCATACCATCACTCTGCTGAACACCTAATTCCCACAGCACTGTCTTATGTCTAAGGACATTTACCCATGTAATAGGACTGTATTACTATTATCCTTCTCATTTTTCCTATTCCTTCTCCTATTGGTATCTTATGATTGTATCACTTTGTTGTTTGTATGTACACAGAGAACTTAGGCATCAGAGACAAATTCCTTGTGTGTCCAATTGCACTTGCGTAATAAAGAATATTGTATTGTAACATGAAATACTGGTATTTCAATTAAGTACCACAGTCTGTCTCAAAGTGGTATCAAATCTGTTTACCCTTTCTGAAGTTCTCGGTGGGGTGGGGAGAAAACATCTTTCATTCTATAATTCAAAATACATGTCCTTTTCCAAAATCAGTATTCAATGCCGGTGTGGCACTGAATAAAAAGTATATCTAGATCAGAGTTCTTCAAACTTGGCAACTTTAAGACCTGTGGACTTCAACTCCCAGAATTCTCCAGCCAGTTTGAAGAACTCTGATCTAGATAAAACTTTATAGGTAAGTAGAAAAGTGAGATAATTTTCTGGTTTTATTTATTTTTTATTTATCAAATTAATATAGACACCCATTTGAAGGAAAGTGACTCGGAAAGAGTTTTACAGCAAGTTAAATGTACATGCAACTGCATTTCACATGACAGACTCTCTTGAGATATGAGTTTACATTTATATTTCAATGACAAGTGCTTTAGTAAAAATAGTTTTATATTAATGGATTTTTAAAGATATACACTGGTGTAGGGAAAAATGTTATTCTCCCCTTTCCAAGATGGAAATAAAAAAAAATGGTCACAGAACGTTTTAGAAAATTAAACACAGCAGTATGTTTTGTATACCAGTATCAGTTTTAATAATACAATTCAGTATTTACCAGAAAAATATCCCTTGATTATAATGGTATAATTAAAGAAAAAATATAATTAAATTTTGTTTTGGAAAGGCTATACGAAAGAAACATCTCAGCATTTTTTAAGCAGCTGGGATTTGTAATATCATCTTAAGATCTAATTTTTTCTTACTTAGATGTTATTGCTTAAAATGTTACCTGCTTCTGAGAAAATTTTAGCTTTCAGTCCATATTTTATCCCATTTGTCCATAAATTAACAGCACACATAGCAGGGGTGAAATGCTCCTGGTTCGGACCGTTCCGTGCGTAACGGTAGCGGTTGCCGCCGGTGGTTCGCTGAGCCGGTAGCGACGGCTGGCTGGCCATGCCCCTGAATCGGTCCGCCGCTCGCCACTCATTCGCCCCGCCCCGCCAGTCTCCGCTCTGCAGCTTGCCTGACTGAAGCGCTGCACCCCTGATCTGGCTGCCAGGTAAGCCTGCAAAGTCATGGCCTACCTAGCTGCCCCTGCCGTCCCCACCATCCCAGTCTGCCTTCCCTATTCCATTCTCCGTGGCTCGTAGCCCCGATATGCTTTCCTGCCTTCCACGCGGCCTTCCTGGTGTCCCCATGGCCAGCTTGCGAAGGCAGGCAAGTGGAAGGCCATGTGGAAGGCAGGCAAGCATGTCGGGGTGGCGGGGAAGGGAGGTAGCAGCCTACTCCCTACCCTGCAGCCCTGCCATGCTTGGCGGCCATCCCGGCAGATTCATCTTGCAAATCCATTTAGAATTACTATCTTTTATATAGCTGATGATGTTAACAGTATCTGTTAACAGCCCGTGAAGCCGGCACGGGAGGCACGAGTGGAAGGCTGCCTTTTCTACAGCATCCCCCTCCCCTCTTTGGATCACCCTGCGGGGGGGCTCTGCCTTTGCAGAAATGGGGCGGGCAGTTTGTACGGAGGATTGACGGGGGGATGCGTGGCCCTCCGGGATGGAGAGCAGGGCAAGAGAAGGCTCTGAGGTTCGCTTGGGCAGTCCAGCCAGATGGCGGAGGGAAACTCAAAGCATTGGGGGCTTCAGAAGGGCAGAATGTGCAGTTCCTGGCTCTAACAGAGAGTGATGTCAAGTTGGCCACACCCACCCAGTCACATGAACCCATCAAGCCACACCCACCAAACCAGTAGGGAAAATTTTTACATTTCACCACTGACACATAGTTCACAATTTGTCTTTTAGGTACGGTATGTTCCATTATCAATTCAAGTATTGGCAATATTGGTTTAGATCTGCCAAACCCGAAATTGTATTTTTCAGCTTCTTGCCTAGCTTGGTTAAAAGAACAATTAAATACCACAGTCTGTCTCAAAATGGTATCAAAATGGATTCTGAGAGACAGAAGATTGTTAAACTTAGAAGGGGAAACGATCCGAGATCTGGGTGGCATGCCTGCTTATAGTATACAAGGTTAAGGTCAATGTTGATTTTAGAAATCATTTTATTAAACATGCCAACCTGAGAATTTGAAACAAATACAGATCTAGAATATGTCTAAAAATACCTAAATGATATCCCCACAAGAAGCATATTGTAGAAAAGAAATGGCAGTTAAAGAGATATGGTTAAGAAATGGCAATCTATTAGAATATTCCCAGGGTGTAATTAAATTAAAACCCAGAGAAGATTTGAGATCAGAAAGTTTCAAATATTAATGGTTTCATATATGCAACTTTCAGAAAATTTTAAAATTGATAAAATATCATATGACTTTGAACAGGATAGAACCACATTTGAAAGACTTATGTACCAATGATGAGCATCTTATTACCAATATGTATAAATTTTAGTTAAAATAAGAAATGGAAGAGGAATTAAATATTACATGGTAAGATGGACAAATTTTTTCAATACAATATACAAATTGATCAATGGGAAAACATTGGATAAATGGACTGCAATTCACAGTATACTATAACTGCAAAGAGAATTTCAATAAAATAATGGATAGATGGTACTTGCAAATTTAGTAATATTATTAGAACGGCTATAAGCTATGCCTTTCTTGAGCAGAAATCAATAATTCTTCTGTTAAATAAGTTGTCTAGCTCTGCCTTACATAATAGAGTTCTATCAAATATGCTAGAAATAGTCTGGCATGTCAAAACAGAAAGAGACAACTGAGGGAACAACATTTCTCACCCAAGTAAAAAATAGCCCCTCCCATAGACCCATCTCTAAAATTTTGTAATTTTATGTTTCCTAAAGCATTTTATCCATCCAAATTCTCTGCCCCATTAATACCCCTATTGTTGTTCCCATCTTAATAATTCAGACTGTTGATTTCAAGACAACTCTTATGGCTTCAATAGTATTTCTCAAGTAAGCAAATATTCCACAAAAAGGAAAAGGTATTCTGGATTATTGTATTTTAGCTATGTAATGCTGATAAGGATTTTTTGCGATCTTTGAGTATGCTAAGTTCAAAAACTGATATATTGCAATGGCTGCAAAAAATAATGTTGTAAAACAGAAAGTCCCTGATTCAGTCTTATGTTTGCATTGTTCTCCCCTTAAGGCAATGTCAAATACAGGAGGACTCAGAATGAGGAAAAAACCTCACTCGCTCATGCCCGAAATATAAGTCCCAACAAATGAATCTTCCTTAAGATTAAAACAATGAGACATAGCAGGCATTGAGCACAAAAACATTCTTCCTTTTTTAAATTTGGCTTTACCCAAATGGTATGCACTGGCATCTCTACTACAGATGAAAATAAGTGTTCATAATTGAAATAACTAAATGGAATATGACACATGCAAATTCCACCCATCAAAAAATCCTGTATAGAATTCCCTGAAACCCGTTAACATGGCTAGCCTTAGCAATGCATGAAATTCTGAACCCTGCAGCCAGTTGTTCTGAAATAATTTCTGGTTTATGCTGACAAACTCTTTTTTGCCCTCTCCGCTCATTCACACACAATACCTTCAGGTCTGCCTAAGTAATGTAATTCAGTGGAGTGGAATTCCCTCGATAGTTGCTTTACTCAGTGACAATATCATTTATACTCTACACTGTCATGCCGTGACACTGATACATTGGCTTTCATCCTTCATTTGCTGAAGAGTGTGCAGTTTCACCTTCCACTGTGCCCTTCTGCAGCACATGTGTACACATTTACTCCATTCACCCCCAATTACAGAGCTCTGTTGAAATGCCCTTGTTCCATTTATATTCCACATTCCAACTGTCAGCCTTATTTGAGAATTCCAATTATGCATAAGATGCATCCCTAAGCACTAAGTGTTCTTCAAATGAACATCCAATGAGAAATACAATGCATTGTTACATATGTATGGCTAGGGCTAAATGCTGTATATTACTCAGTTTGAGCTACAATGACTGTCTTGAGCTACAAACATCAAGTGTTATTCTGAGATTAGGTCATCTCCTATAAGTAGGCAGCATTTATAAGTGTGTCTGGTTCTGCATACTGATGTGTGAAATGAGCACAAATGTAATATAATCTTTGGCTGCCTCTTTCTGTTATCATCCTTCATAGACTCTAAACTGACATATATTTTATGCTGCATATTTAATTTAATTTAATTTAATAGATTTGTATGCCGCCCAACTCCCGGGGGACTCTGGGCGGCTCACAACATGTCCAAATCTATTACAATAAAACATCACAATTAAAAAATATATAAAAATTAAAAGAAAATCTCCAACATTCATAACAAGGGGGGAGACCCGGAGATAATCTGCTCGGTCTCACTTTCACCCCGCCTGCCGGAAGAGCCAAGTTTTTATTGCTTTACGGAAGGCCAGCAGGGTGGGGATGGCTCTGATCTCCGGAGGAAGTTGGTTCCATAGGGAGGGAGCTCCCACAGAGAAGGCTCTCCCCCTAGGCCCCGCCAACCGGCATTGTTTGGTTGATGGGACCTGGAGGAGACCCACTCTGTGGGACCTAACTGGTCGTAGGGAGGTGTGCGGCAGGATGCGGTCCCGAAGGTAACCTGGCCCTGAGCCATGTAGGGCTTTAAAGGTAACGACCAACACCTTAAATTGGATCCGGAGACTAATGGGCAGCCAATGCAGCTGGCGGAGAACAGGTGTTACGTGGGTGTACCTGGGCACACCCACCATGGCACGCGCAGCTGCATTTTGCACCAATTGTAGTCTCCGGATACTCTTCAAGGGTAGCCCCATGTAGAGCGCCTAGAATATTGCCTAGAATAATTTAAGAGATAAAGCAGAAAGGTAGAGCAGAGGTTTCTTCAATTAAATAAGAGGACACTAAGTCATAAACATATATATGCTGTTATTTCCTTTCTGTTTCTCTCATTGGGTTCTTGGCCCAAAACTGTACTAATCTACATCCCAGTGATACCTTTCTAAATTGTCTGTCTTTGTATAAACAGAGGGACCTAGTATTGCATTAACCAAGTAATTCAATAGCAAGAAAAGTAAGGTTCCATACTAACCATATTTTTCGGAGTATAAGACGCACCTTTTTACCCCCAAAAAGAGGGTGGAAATGTCGGTGCGTCTTATATACTGAATGCAGCCATTTTTGGCCTCCCGAAGCCCCGCCCCTGCATCCCATTTTTGCGAAAAAATTGGCCAGTTTTTCGCAAAAATTGGGTGCGCAGAGGGTTTGGGAGGCCTGCAGAGTACTCCTGTGGGCTGGGGGAAGGCAAAAACACCCTCGTTTTTGTGAAAAAATGGGCGAAAAACGGGTCATTTTTTGCAAAAACAGGGCGTTTTTCCCTTCTCCCAGCCCCTAGGATCACTCTGCAGGCTTCCCAAACCCTCTGCATGCCCCGTTTTTGAAAAAAAATGGGAGAAAAATTGGCTGTTTTTTGCAAAAATGGGGGCGTTTTTGCCTTCTCCCAGCCCCTAGGAATACTCTGCAGGCTTCCTAAACCCTCTGCATGCCGTTTTTTGCAAAAAAATAATAATGAGGTGCAAAAACAGAGAGAGAGAGAGAGAGAGAGAGGGTGGGATGGAAGTGGAGAGAGAGAGAGAGAGAGAGAGAGAGAGAGAGAGAGAGAGAGAGAGAGAGAGAGAGAGAGAGAGAGAGAGAGAGAGAGAGAGAGAGAGAGAGAGATTAAACTTCCAAGTTTGAAGACCCATGGGTTAGGGATGCAAGGATCTTCAAATTTGGCAAGTTTAAGACTTGTGGACGTCAACTCCCATTCCTCAGCTAGCATGACTGGAGAAGGAATTCTGGGAATTGAAGTCCACAAGTCTTAAAGCTGTCAAGTTTGAAGTTTGTAAAAAGTGTACATGGTTGTAAAAAGTATTCTGCTATACTGGTATTTTAAATAATATATTACTACACCATTTGGTTCAGAATACTTTTTTCCTTGTTTTCCTCCTCTAAAATCTAGGTGCGTCTTATACTCCGGTGTGTCTTATACTCCGAAAAATACAGTAGGTAGAAAAAACAAATGCACAGATAGAAGAAAGGAACTACCTGGCTTAGCAATATGATCTATCAAAAGGATCTAGGTGTCCTGCTAGACCAGGGGTCTCCAACCTTGGCAACTTTAAGACTTGTGGACTCCAACTAATCAGTGGAATAGCTTGCCTCCAGAAGTTGTGAATGCTCCAACACTGGAAGTTTTTAAGAAGATGTTGGATAACCATTTGTCTGAAGTGGTGTAGGGTTTCCTGCCTAAGCAGGGGGTTGGACTAGAAGACCTCCAACTTGTTGTTGTTGTTGTTGTTGTTGTTGTTGTTGTTGTTGTTGTTGTTGTTATTCCCAGAATTCCTCAGCCAGCAAAGCTGGTAGTCGAAGTCCACAAGTCTTAAAGTTGCTAAGGTTGGAGACCCCTGTGCTAGACCATACTTTAAACATGAGCCAGCAATGTGCTGCACCTGTCAACGAAGCCAAGGCAATCTTGGGCTATGTCAACAGAAGTGTAATGTGGAGGTTGTGGGTAACTGTGGTACCTGCCTTCTGTAATAGTAAACTTCAGAGATCCATATGGCTTCCACCCTGATGATATTCTGAAAGGCATGCAATTTGGCTATTCTCCAAGCCCTGTAAGTATTGTTTCGATTTTTTCCCACATCTCTCTGGATACATATAATCTCCCTCTCTATTTTATTGATCTGGAGTCATGTATTTGAATTTATGTAAATAAATACATAATACACATTCAGTCTTATGCTGCACTGATAACACTGTGCCTCCAATACTATGTCCAATTTTGGTCACCGCACACAAGAAAGTTGCAGAATGAACATTGGTTCCTACCTGATAAAACCCTGGGCTACCTGACCGTGGAGGTGGGCGCCCCAGCCGAACAGGCTGGCGTTGGAGGTGAGCATGGTGCCAGGGGGTTCTTTGAACTCGCACCCGATCTTGATGGCATCCGACAACCACCAAGCCAGGAACTCTCACCAGACGTTTGGAATTGCTCCTGCTGGCCCATTGGTGGGGGAGCAGGAACCACTGTAGAGGCCTGGCATGCAGGCACGCCCAGGGCACAATGGCAATACACGAGAGCATCTTGCCAAGCAGGCACGACAGCGAGGCCAGGGGCACCTTTGACAGCATCCACACCTGACCCGCCAGGTCTCTGATGCTGAGTTAGTGGTCTGGGTTCAGAAGCCTGGAGGAAGGGGCGGCGGTACTGTGAAGGATAGGTACGTGTGTCCTGAGAGTGAAAGGACTGCCAGGGAAAATAGGAGGCAGGCCTACGATCTGCTCTGTGATATTGGGAGGACAACACCTTATGTTTGTCCTTTGTGTCCGTAAGAAATGGCTCTAGCGCCTCTCCAAAGAGGCTCGACCCCTTGAAGGGAGCTGATGCCAATCTCCACTTGGAGTAGAGATTGGCCTGCCATGGCTTGAGCCATAATAAGCGGTGTGAAGTAATATTGGCCGTCAGAGCCCTGGAGGCAAATTTCGCCGCATTCAGCGTGGCGTCTGCCAAGTATTCGGTGGCCGCAATGATCTTGCTGATGTCAAATTGGACCCTACAGTCCTCAGCTGGAAGGCTGGCCTGCAACTGGCCTAGCCAGATCAGGGTTGATAGATTGAAAAACGAAGCAGCTGTGGCTGCTTTAAAGGCCCAGGCAGCTGACATATGAGCTTTGCGGTATGCCATCTCCGCTTTCTTCTCTTTCACCTTTAAGGCCTCAGAGCAGGGGTCGGGAACCTATGGCTCGCGAGCCAGATGTGGCTCTTTTGATGATTGCATATGGCTCGCAGCAGGGGTGAAATCCTCCCGGTTCTTCGATACTCCGCATTGCCCGAAAACCCTGTAACTAAACGCCCAGACAGAGAGAAGTTAGCAACGTGGAAAGAGGGGCGACATTGACAACTACCGCTGCTTGAGCGGTGGGCCAATAAGAGAGCCCGCTGATGGGGCCACGTGAGGGAAGTTTGTGTGGAAAGACGGTTGGGAAACCAAGGAAACGGTTAGCGGGAGTGAAGCGGTGAGAGGGCGGGGCCGGGGCCGAGCACGCGCGGCAGGTGAGGGGCTTTGTGTGAGAGTGTAGACTTGGCTTTCTTGCTTCCCTTCGCGCGTCGTCCCTGCTCTGTTAATTGTCAGGCCGTATCAACCTCCCCCTTTTTCTGTGGTGCCTAATGGTGGGATAGTTTGAATAAATAAGCCAAGCGGCCGAAGAAGCCTTGGAGCTCCGATGCTGCCCTGCTCTAGTCGCCTGCTGGGAAGGCTGCAGCAGCCACCATCAGCTGGCGGCATAAGGCAAGAGGCAGGCGGGAGACGCGGGCAGGAGCTGGCTGTCGAGGGAGCGCGCGGCTGAGAGGCATCTCGCGCGGGGAGGAAACTTTGTCTGGCTTGGCTTCGAGAGCGAGCAAGCAAGCGAGAGCAGCGCAGCCACAGCCGGAAGGGAAGCAAGCAGCCTGCTCTGCCACTCAAGCCAGCGGCTGCCGGAAGCAACAAGGGCGTTAGGAAAAGAGAAGGAGGAGCGCCGCCACCGCTGCTAGCACTCTTTCCTTCAGTTCTATCTTTTCCTTCTCTTTTCCTAACGCCCTTGTTGCTTCCGGCAGCCGCTGGCTTGAGTGGCAGAGCAGGCTGCTTGCTTCCCTTCCGGTTGTGGCTGCGCTGCTCTCGCTTGCTTGCTCGCTCTCGAAGCCAAGCCAGACAAAGTTTCCTCCCCGCGCGAGATGCCTCTCAGCCACGCGCTCCCTCGGCACGACCGCAGCCGCCACCAGCACTCTTTTCTTCATTTGGGAAAAAGGATCTTGTGGTGCTGAGGGCTAGGAAAGAGGGAAGAAGAGAAAAGGGAAGGAAGGAAGACCAGAGATGAAAGAAAGGAAGGAAGGAAGGAAGGAAGGAAGGAAGGAAGGAAGGAAGGAAGACCAGAGATGGAAGGAAGGAAGGAAGGAAGGAAGGAAGGAAGGAAGGAAGGAAGGAAGGAAGGAAGGAAGGAAGGAAGGAAGACCAGAGATGAAAGGAAGGAAGGAAGGAAGGAAGGAAGACCAGAGATGAAAGGAAGGAAGGAAGGAAGGAAGGAAGGAAGGAAGGAAGGAAGGAAGGAAGGAAGGAAGGAAGGAAGACCAGAGATGGAAGGAAGGAAGGAAGGAAGGAAGAGGAAGAAGAAGAGGAAGGGTGGGAGGAAGAGAAAAAAGTGAGAGGGAAAGAAAGAAAGAAAGAAAGAAAGAAAGATTTTAGGAAGGAAGAAAGACAGAAAGAAAAAGAAAGATGGTAGGAGGGGTAGTCTTATACGAAGAGTATATCCCAAACTCTATATTTTCATTGGAAAAGTTGGGGGTCGTCTTATATGCCCAGTCGTGTTATACGCCGGAATATACGGTATATGGCTCTCACTGAAATAAATTTCCAAATTTTTTGCTTTCATGGCTCTCTTAGTCAAAAAGGTTCCCGACCCCTGCCTCAGAGGAATCAGCTGGGAGGTAGGCCGGTGAAGAAATTGACACTACCGGGCAATCAACTTGGGGGAGCTGGAGAAGGTCCTCCATCTCGCGTCCCGCACAGTACAATTTTTTATCAGTACCAGTGGGAGCGGCCAGTGAGCCAGGACTGGCTCACTGTCTCTGGATGACCTCTAAAAACAATGGAGGAGATGGCAAGGTAAGCTCCTCGCAGGTAGGTTCAGAGAATAAGGTCTCAGAAGCGTCCTGACGGGGATGGGACTCCAGACTCTTGGGAGGAGCATCCTTATGAGTCACTGCTCTGGCCTTGTACAGGAGGGGCTTGAAATAGGCCAGTAAAGGCTGGCTTATCCTAAACAACCCCCTCATCGTCAGATAACTCCTGACCTCCCGCCTCTCCCTCCCCCCCCCCGACTGATGCTTCGGTCAGCAAAGAGCATTGAGACAAAGCCGTAGCCCTGCGAGTTGATCATTTGGCCATTGGGGGAGGTCCCTGCTGTGACTAGGATTGAATCAGGGCCTGATGGGAAAACCCAGATGCGAGACCCTGAGATATCACTTGAGCGATAATGTCCTTAAGGTCTTGAAAAAAGATGGGCCCTTGGACTTCACCCGAGTGGAGCCCCGCTGAGGATGGGGTGAAGGTGGCTTCGGGTGGAGGTCCCCGTGAGGAGGCGGAAGGTTGAATATTTGCCCCAGAAGCGCGAGCTAATGGGAGAAAATGCTCTCACTGTATGGGGGAATGGAAGGAACTGACTCCTCAGGACCTTCAGCAGGCCAGCCCAGGTGCCTTTCCCCGAAGGACTGGGGTGATAGCTCAGGAAGAAGAGAGTCAAGCACCTTTTCAGGAATGGCCTCCTCCAAAAGGTGTACAGAAGCGTCTGGCACCTTGGATGCTTTGGCAAACTGGCGCTCCAGAGCCCTGTGGTGCCGCTCTGCGTCTTTCTCAGATGTGGAGGAGGAAGCAGTAGTCTTGGCCCTGCAGGAGTCCCCTTTTGGGGTGGATCGGGAACCTTTGGGGCCCTTTGACCTGGCCCCTCGTAGCTCACCAACGTCCTGTTGGTCCGCCATAGCAGCTGGATGCAGGAAGTACTAGATGGTTGCAGGCCCAATTGAGCAGTGGGCTGTCAATGAGCCGGGTGCAGGGTCTCCTCAGGGCACTGCTGTTAGGGAACCCCACAGTGATAGAGAGCAAATAGGCTTGAAAAACAAAATGGTGGCTGCTAGTGAGAAAGGAAGATGGTGGCCGCTAGAAGACAACAGCAGCAGCCTGGAGGGAGCACAACCCCCCAGGGGTGACAGGACCTCTATAAGCGCGAGGAGGATCTCCTAGGTGCCGAAGAAAAGTGAGGAACTCTGCTTTAATAGCTGATGTCCCAGGCCTCCGGAGCTAACGGTAGCCCTACCATGTTGTCCCAAAATGGCTGCCGCACCATGCGGCAACAAAATGGCTGCCGCACCACACGGCAATAAAATGGAGGCTGCACCAGGGGCAACAAATGGCGACCAGCAAGATGAGATGGCCATTTAAAACCACCGTTTCCTAGCCCGCGTATCCCGGGAGCCGCCCAACCAGCCTCCAGCTCTGTGCCTGCCTTCCTAGCCTCTGCTAGCGGCGGCGGTCAGTCCAGCTAACCGGGAGGGTCCTGCGCCCATACACGGCTCTAAGTAAGGCGGGAAGCTTCGAAAGTCATCGGAGGATCCCAAACAAGGGAGAGCCCCCGGAATGGAGGGCCGATCGCATCCCAGACTGTGGCGGTCGTCTCAGTGGGCCGGGAGGGGACCTGCACACTTGCCCACGGCCCCGGAGCAAGGAAGAGGCAATTGCCCGCAGCATCGGGGTTTCCAGAAGGGATAAGTCCCATAATACAGGTCTGAGGGAAAGAATCCATGTTGGAGCCACCGCTGCTAACGAGCTGGCTGGCTCACCACTCACCGACCCTAGCGATTTGCAGAAGGCAATCCTGCCCGACAAAAAAGCCTCTCCTTGAAAGGAAATAGTTACGAGAAGGTAGAAATTTCAATCTGCTTGGAGCTGATGAAAATACGTCTCCTTGGCTGACTGAGTTGTAAAAACTGACAAACCCAGGCGAGCGAAGGGGAGTGGCCAGCCAAAATTGATACAAGTTCAGTCTCCAGGCAGATGGAAGTTAATACCCACATGTAACTACTCCTGCCAAGAGTACCAGAAAAGAACTGGAAACAATGCAGAAATGTGTGAGAAAAAGGGTAAGGGGCTTTAAGGCTAAATCCTATGAAGAACCATTAAAATAGGTGGATATGTTTAGCTTAAAGAAGAGAGGGCTAAGAGGAAGACATTGTAGCAGTTTGGATTTATTCTCCATTTTGCCCTTCCAATTTTTTGAGACTATGATTCTTAGGGAAAATCTAATACAAGGAAGTATGTCAGTCCAATATTAGTTTAATCCAATTCAGAGAAAAAAAAATACTTGACTACGTCCATATTAATTCCAAATAAATGGCACAACAACATTTAGTTACATCTGTATCCAGAAATAAAAGATGTAGTAGAGGAACAGAGGATGACAAACAGCAAGGTTGATGGATTCAGTTACAATGGAGATGAATGCACCATTGGAAGAAGTGAAAGACCAGGTTAGGGACAGACTGTCATGGAGAAACCAATAAAGAAGAATTATTTGAAACTCAGGGCTGAAATGAAGGATCCTTGGTGCTCTCCGAGCTAGGCTGTTTTCTTGCAGATGTTTCATTACCCATATTAGGAAATATCATCAGTACTAGTAAGTTTAACACTTATTCATACCTCAGGTTTTATACTTACTAGCACCAATGATGTTACCTAGTTTGGGTAATGAAATGTCTGCAAGAAAACAACCAAACTCAGAGAGCACCAAAGACCCCTCATGTCACGGAGAATATCTATGTATGTGGCTGTTAAGAATCAACACTAACTTGATGGCACATAATTATCATTAATCATCATGTATGTATGTATCAGTCAGAATTATGGTGTGGCCACTCAAAGCCAGAATTTGTAAAACAATAAACCAATAGGCAGCACTTTCAGGGAACTTTTGCCTTAGATACGAGTGCAACTGCTATGCAAGAACAGGGACGGGATTAAATCACTAATATTGCTACACAGAAATGTAAAGATCTTCAGAATACCTTGTTTACAGAACCATACTGTGACATATTAACCGAAACATATATAATCTATTATACCTGATTCTGTGTTGTGTCTAAAATTGGTTTCATTTAAGAACTATTAATGAGATTTCCTGAATGTCTCGATCAGTCAAGGAGATAAGTACAGGAATGAAACAAAAATCAACCAAGTTCAATGAGCACTAAGGATCCTTCATTTCAACCCTGAGCTACAAATATTCTCCCCTATCGGGGAAAAAACAGACATTAGAAAAAACACACACACCCAATCCATCAATGCCAAACAAACTAAAACAAACAACATAAGATATATTTGAACTGACAATTTTCTATTTTAACAGACTGCCCATTTCACATAAGTGAAAGTTTATCACAAGTCCTCTTCTTCTTTTTTTTTTGGCAATCCATACTTCAAAATTTTCTGTCGCCCAACTAAATTCTTCAAATCCCTTTCAGCTATTGGGAAAGTTTCTCTTATCCTCCACCCCAAATGGCAATGATGTCTTTTCCTTATGTCCCATGACCCATTCCTTCCATTCTCTCTCTTCTCTCTCTTCCTTTCCTAGTCTTGGCTTCCTCTTCTTTCATAAGTTCTGCGTCTTCTCTCTATCTCTCTTTCTTCAGTCCCACAAAACACACGCAAAGCTTAGCTCTTATAATTGATCAATCCAAGGGCCAAACCAACTAACAAGAGCAGACAGCATATGCACTAAAGACCTAGTGCATGCACAGATAGGTTTAGCATACATACGTTATTGTGGGGAAAAAATGCAACATTCCTAGACAGCTTTCTCTTATAAGAAAGATCTTAACTCCTTTTTGCCAACAGAAATTCATACTGTACTGAAGACGACCGCAATGGTAGCAAGTCTGCTTCAAATATGACTGTAAGAAACAAGTAAGCTCTGGTCAAAAATTAATATGTGAACATCGGAAACAAAATTCAGAATACAGAGCTTCTGATAGGAACTGCCATACTACCATAGTTTAGAGTAGCCCCCTGAAACAATCTTTTTTAAGGTAGAGAGGATATTGGACTGATATAGCAAGATAGCATTTCTCTTCAAATCCATGTTTTAGCATAACAATACTTTGAAATAACAGATTTTTTTTTACTAATTTTAAGCCAGACCTCCCGACCTCCCACAATTGTCAATTGTTAGCAAACCATTTAAAATGGATACCATTGTTCCCCCCCAATTTTCAATAATTTAATTTAATTTAATTTAATTTAATTTAATTTAATTTAATTTAATTTAATTTAATTTAATTTAATTTAATTTAACGGATTTCTATGCCGCCCAACTCCCTGAGGACTCTGGGCGGCTCACAACATGTAGATTCCATTACAGTATAAAATACAATATAAAATACAATATAAAATACAGCAGTTAAAAATATACAAAATACAAAAGTTAAAAAGAGTATCTCATATGTACTATCAAGGGGGGAGACCCATATGTAATCTACTTGGTCTCACTTTCACCCTGCCGGAAGTTCCATTCCAGTATTTTGTCTTATACAGAATTATTCATTTGACCTTCTTACTATTTTCTTAAAAAAAAAAACACTTTTTACAATAGGTTCCGTATCCCAAACAGATCTTACCAGACCAATGGAAGACAGACAAAGAGAGAGCTTTTGAAAACTGGCTGTGCTTCGTCCGTAGTCCTAGATTGTATGAGTATTATTTTTCAGTTGTATAAGAAAGGGCAATAGACGGAAAGTCTTATTAACACCTCTATTTTTTTTCTTATACGCCTACACTTCCAACATCTACAAATGCAAAGGTTACAGACAGAAAAGAAAAAAAAAATCCCAGAATGATGGCTCATTGCAACCCAAGCCTTGTCCTCACTTGCTGTCTTCATCACCCCAAAAGTTTTGTTTACTTTTTGAAGAATGGCATTCAGAGCTCAGATCCACTGGAATTGCACAGAGCCTTGAAACTAAACTGACAAGAGATGGGCAGGAGTGAAGGAAGGCAGCATTTACTGATTCCTGGGCTTCATCTCTTTGGAATTTCTCTTTTTTTCTCCTATCTGCAGTAGCAAAACTCCGCATTTTTCACTTGTACATTTTTTTTTGTTCCTTAACTTTGATCTATACAGTCCTCCCTTAATGCTTTGGTCAACTCTGATGAAATCAATCTGATCTGCACCTTTTATGTGAATCAGAATCAGAACATTTTGGATTTCACTGTTCTAGCTTTACTATGCTGGTCCTTATAAAGTACCTATATAAAAAATATTTAACATCTTGAGTCTCAAATCACTCAAGATGACAATTTTATCACAGATTAATACAGCAGAAGGATGGAACAAATACACATAAATCTAACACAGACAAGAAATTTCTACTGGTTAGCTGAGAAAGTCTTTCAGCCCTAATATGCTTAGACTCACAGTAAGTACAGTATCATCAAGCCAAATCTATGCAAAATTAAACAGAGAATCATCAAAATTAAGTGTAATGAGCATCAGTGGCTGCAATTTAAGCATACACTTAATGCTACCATTAAAACAAACAGGATGTCAAAGTGCCTATTTGTGGCTCTATTGTGCAGAGATTAAGTAATTAATGAAGGAGTTGAAGATGTTGCTGGCTGGAATTAATTATGGGAAATTGTATGAACATTCTATCCAGAAAAAGGAAAAGAAAAGTGCCTTATCTAGGCAGGCTGCTTCTCCATCTAAGGAGATGGGCAAAAGCGCTGCAGGTTTTCAGACAAATATACTTCCCATTATCTACTATCTAATCCTCTTTCTCTGAAATTAAACCTACGGACTTCTATAAATGAAATGGGTGCTACACCATGAGCAGACACCCTCCCATGAAGTTGGCTATAATGAGAAGAAAATTCCAGCAGTCATAATCACTTCATAAGATACCGAAACAGTGTACAACCAAGCATGATATAAGGACTCAACATTGCATTTCAGAAATTGCTTGGCAAATTAGTCTGATTTTCTTATACATCCACGCATGACAGACAACTCTTTCCCCACATGCTGGGCTCATGCATACCTAATTTTTTTCTCTTTCCATAAAACCGTACACACATTTTAGAGCAGTGGTGTTTTAATGTGCATATGACTACATCCACCTTGTGATTAATGATACAGCTGTTTAGAAAGCCCTCTTCCTCTTTTCATTAAAGCTATTTGTGACATCCCCATAGTTAGGTTATTAAGAGGACATGGCATCCCATGTAAATCCAGCATAAAAGTGCTTAGCAAGAAGACTGAGGTTTGGAAATGAGGGAGAGAGGGACTGAAGTTTTATCGGGCATGCCTAGAGTATAGCAGTAATGGCCCAAGGGTGTCAAACTCACATCGTCACGACGGCGTCACGTGATGTATTGTGACTTCCCCCCCCCTTCGCTAAACTGGGCGTGGCCAGTACGTGATGCATCCGACCTGCGGGGCATGAGTTTGACAGCCCTGCTCTAGCCATTATCTGAACATTATCCACTGAAGGAAAGATAAATTTTTAACTATATCTTTTTGGTTTTTAAAAGGGTTTTTAAAAACATTAATTTTAAATCTAGTTTTCTCTTACTTAAACTCATTTTATTTTATTTATTTATTTATTTTATTGTTCTTATAAGCCGCCCAATCCCGCAGGATTTTTGCTGTATTTACAATCAGGAATGATGGAGAACAAGTCTTAATTTTCTTGACCCCCCTCCCACCAATTTTTATCCACCCACCACATTTAGATGGACAGAGAGCAGACAGAGCATATATTTTCTCTCTCTCCTTCTCTCTCTCTCTCTCTCTCTCTCTCTCTCTCTCTCTCTCTCTCTCTCTCTCTCTCTCTCTCTCTCTCTCTCTCTCTCTCTATATATATATATATATATATATATATATATATATAAACCCTGAACTGTCTTCTCATCCTATGGAATCTGCTGAAGGGTAAGATGAGGGGAATAACAACACCATTATTGTGAAAGCCCTTAAAAATGGAAACATTTTTTAAAAAGATGATTTGCAAAAATTCTACATTATTTGGCCTTTGAAGGTTGTAAAAAAAGGTGCCATGAAATATGGGACATAAACTAACTCAGCTGCAACCACAATGCCCTCAGATCAGTTACTGAATGACTGTACCTTACAGGCTATTACAGACAGAAGTACTGAAACTAAAGTAAAATTAAAACTTATGTGGTGAAAAGAATTTTAGTTTCACTGGCTAAGGTTAGGGAAAGTGGATTTCAATAATACTGTCATTTGAGTAATCTGACTTTGATATCTTGAAATAAATGACTAGCACATGGCACATGAAATATTCTATTGGAAACTTTATGGTCTGTAAAAGATGGTGACTGACTTAGAGGGAAATATATGTTATCAGGACCTAACTTCCCCTTATGAGACCTATCTATTGAGGCACAAAACAAGCCAGCTCAATGATATGATTTTTAAAAAAAAACATATTTTTTTTGCTGTGGCATTTTATTCTTGACAAAAAGTGAAGGGCTGGGTTTAACTATAACTTTTGGCTCCTTCTGTCTCCCTTTATGCTTTCTTTGCATGCCTCTTCCCAATGATGAAAAATGAAATGATTCTATTAGCTGCCCCTTAATTTTGTAGAATATAAAATAATAGGGTTTCTGAATATGCATTCAAAAGGTGGCACAAATTATGTGTTCCAGGGGTGGCCAAACTATGGTTCTTTGAGGACCTGTGGACTTCAACTCCCAGAATTCCTGAGCCAGCCATGCATGCATGGCTAGCTCAGGAATTCTGGGAGTTGAAGTCCACAGGTCCTCAAAGAACCATAGTTTGGCCACCCCTGTATGAATGACCATATCTAGAGTTAGCTTTGAGCAAAAGGTGTTAGTTGCTCTATCAGTTAGGTACAGTGAGAAGTTGAATGCGATGTGGAAAAAGCACATTCCCTCTAACTTCAAATAGGCACAGACTTAGGTATTCAGACTCTTGAATCAACATTACCTCCTTTTTATATGTATTTCACTCCAGATTTTGCATCTACAACAACTTCAAACTGCTTTAAAAATGATAAATGACAGGTTATAGCACTCTTAATGTGCTTTTTCTTTTAAAAACAGAAAGAAATACAAAATGATCAGATTTATATATGATAAGATTGATAATGAACAATGATAAATAATAATCTTTGATGTGTTTCTACTAAATGAAAAATGACCAGCTTTTTAAAAAAGAAAATTTATTAAACTGTCAAAGTACTTGAAGATGATAAAAACTCAAATGTAAAAGTAAAGTTGCAAATATTAATAAAATGTTCTTAATTTAGACTGAATTTAGAAGATTGTAATATTAAAACATCTCTGAAAACAGAAATATAACACTTTGCAATTTTTGGTATGTGTGTGTAGTTATAAGGTATATATGTTATGTGTGTATATGTGTTCGTGTATTTATATTTTATACAAACACACATACATAAAATGTACAGTACATGTAGACGGTAAGACAAGTACCCATTAAACACTTCCTGGGACAGATAGTCAAGGGAAAAAATTTAAATTTCACAGCTCCCATTCTTGGAACATTACATTTTTTTAATTATCCAACTAATAATTTAAAGGATCAGCTTTTCATCTACAAGTATTATCAACTATGTTACATGCATACATGTTACAAGTATTATCAACTATGTCCTATCAACTATGTGTACAGCACAACAACCTAGCTATAGTCTTCTTTTCAGTATTTTGGTGGCTTGATATGCTATAAAGCAGTTTCAACATATTCACTGTTTAGAAATTACTCTTGGCATCTAAGGCCTATAATTTGGGGATAAACAGGGACACATTATTATCCAATCTGAGTACAAAAGCTTTAAAAATCCTAATTATATTAAGAGAGTTGAGTTAGATGAAATTTCTATAATTCTACAACCTGAAGAAAAATAAAAAGTGCTTGTAGAGATCAGTTGCAAGCAATGAAACTGTCACTAGAGCAGTGTTTCCCAACCTTGGCAACTTGAAGATGTCTGGACTTCAACTCCCAGAATTACCCAGCAAGCATTCTCTGGCTGGGGAATTCTGGGAGTTGAAGTCCAGACATCTTCAAATTGCCAAGGTTGGGAAACACTGCACTAGAGGAAGGTTTTTGCATTTTTTTTTCATTTCCTCCCCTATGTGTTTCCTATGCAGTTGGGAACATTTTTATTTTGGAACCATGGATGTTATGTCTGATGGTCCCGGTCATTTGATTAAACCTTCACATCTTTGGGAGGGACAGAAGGCCAGCTAGATTAACAATTTTCTCTTGTGAATTGAGAGCTTCAAACCTCCTGATATTTCAGAAAATAATGGAGAGGGATATAAATCTAAAAAATAAAGTCTTAATTTATGTGTGTGGGGAGGAGGGAGGCTCCCACTTCATGATTTCAAAAGACGTGAGTGTCTGCCAAGTTATAGTCAAATTTGTCATCTAGTAAGCTCTGAGTTACCAGGCTTCTGCAAAATTCAAAACTGATTTCCTTAAATGAACGGATAAATTGATAAACTGTAAAAGCATGGTTCTCTGAATCAATCAAATTAATAACCTAATATAACCTAATATGGAAAAGTTTATAAGGAAATCTATCGGACAAGTGTTCTGTATCTAACTATGCCACATTAAAAAAAATTCCACAGTAATTTCACATATATTAAAAAAAACCTTAATAAAATTCCTGCTTCTAAGCTTTGCTGTGAGAGAAAAAAGTACTCAAGAATCTCACAAAATGACAAAATTACTCAATTTAGTTTTAGAGAGACAGTAACAGTACTTCAGATTTAATTTATTCAAAGCTTAATGCTAACTGATAAATTACATTTTAAAATGCCTTCACAGGAACTACACAGAGTTCCCTTCCCCTCCCCATTAGGAAAAAGCTTATTTCTATAACCCCTTTCTTTTTAATAAAACAGGAATCAAAAGTAGGACTTACATGTAATTTCCCCAGAATCTGTGCTGGCTAATACTCTCACGAAACAGGGAAGTGGATATACGGAGAAATTAATTGATTACAGAAATCCATGAAGATATGAACACTGAAAAATTCACAGGACGATCTTCTGGCTGTTCAGCAATCTAAAATAAAACACAACATCACAGTATTGAGAAAAATTTGTTTTCTCTGCCTTTACTTTCCCAGAAATAACATCAAATTAATATGACATACAGGTAATGCAGTGTTTCCCAACCTTGGCAACTTGAAGATATCTGGACTTCAACTCCCAGAATTCCCCAGCCAGCTGGCTGGGGAATTCTGGGAGTTGAAGTCCAGACATCTTCAAGTTGCCAAGGTTGGGAAACACTGAGGTAATGCATTAAACCTACATTTTGAATCTATGCTTGTAGTTTCATTAAAGAGATTACTCAGCGAACTGACAATTTACAGGATATGTTAATGGTAGCAATGCTAGTCTTTTCAATAAAATACTCAAGAATTCCAAACTTATCTTCAATTAAAAATATGGCTTCCCTGTTACCCATTTGTGATCTGCAAAAGCTGTGTCTGTAGTTTAGCAATAGTAAAATCTAAAATGCCGCTCTGTACAGGCACAGAATATAGAGATAAAAAACAAAGAGAGACCATCAAAAAGAACGAAATAGCCAGGCTGCCTTTGAATATCCTGCCTAAGCATCTCAAAATAATATTTGCAAGTATATGAAAACAGAGATATTAATAATATTTTGAAGTATACAGTATTTCAATAACCAGAGCCACCTCATGGAAAGATGAGCAGCAACAAATTTAATAAAATAAAATTAACTTTAATAATACATTAAAGATATTAATAGCTAATAATATTTCAGCATAATTCATACAACCATTTTTTCACATCCCCGTCAGCCATCTAACTGGAAAATTCATGATGCATTGTTGTAGTACGTCTTATCCATATTATAATTTCTCATTATGTGATGTTTACAAATGAATTGTGGATTGAAGTCTATTGAAAGTCTTAATGGTTAAGGTGAAATTGATACTTTCTCTGTTACAGCTCATTCAGGCATAACACTCTGTTACTTGTAGCCACAGAATCAGCAGATACATTTCCTTGAACCATACAGCATTCAGGGTTTTAGGTATAGATTAGATATAACAGTGATGGCTAACCTTTTTGTCGTTGCATGCCGAAAGCACGTATACGCGTGCGCGACAGCACGGGTGCGTGCTTGCACTCATAATGTAATGCGCATATGACCCCCCCGCGTGTCCCGCCCCGCATATGTGCACGCAACCCCCACACTCCCCTCGTCCACCGTGCATGCGTGCGCGACTCCCCCATCCCCGTGCATGACTCTCCGTGCTCCCCCACCCCACGCATGCATGTGCGACCCCCGCGCATGCCTGGGCGTCTCCCACATGTGCCCCACCTCCTGTGCATGCACGGCAGAGACCCATCAGCTGCCCGGTGGGAGGCGCACACGCATACGCAGTACAGCTGAGCTGGGGCGACGGCTCGCGTGCCCACAGAGAGGGTTCTGCATGCCATCTGTGGCACATGTGCCATAGGTTCACCATCACAGAGATATAAAAATATTCTGTAGAGGACTGCTGTGAATCTATATGAGAAGAAACTTTGCGTTCAGTTTGATATTTTAAAATTATCAAATTATTTAGCTTTTATTCCATTCCACCCCCAGTTGATTTCATCTTTTTCTTTTCTCTCACCATGTAAGTAAGCCTGAACTGCTGAATATTATCCTGCTTCACTTAGGTTATCGTAATTATCCCGATTCACTCATTAGAGGAATAAACAATGGTCAGAGGAGGGAAAATTACACACAAATATAAAAGGAGCAATGGAATGAGCATCAGGATGGGGTTGGATTTAAGGGAAGAGAAAGATATGATTGTGATAATGCAAATCAACAATTCTTATGCTTGTGTCAAATGTTTTGATGCAAATATTGCATTGTTTCTATGATGACGGCCTGATATGTCTGTGGTCATTCTGACATCATTTGGCTTGTTGAGCAATTGAACTTAACAAAAAGAGTAAAAAAAATGTGACTGAGAGAAGAATAATTCCAAAGCAATAAAAAGCATTATGTTTGTCTAGATAATTAATAGTGGAAAATATTAAATAGAATCATTTCTACGAAAAGCAGAGTTTGGTTTTGTCCTTCTTAGAATGAATGCCTGTTTAATTCACAAATAAAGTATAGGAAAAGAAGCTGGACTAGAAATTCTGCCCTAAAGACGAATGGGATAGGGATAATAAAAACAAAAACTACTTTGAAAAGAGTTCTCTCTGTATTGCTGTTCTCAGAATGGTAAAAACAATACATCTGCAAAATATTAAGTATCTTGTTAAAAAGAAAAGGCAAGTAAAGCGTTTAGTTCAGGGCTTTAAAAAGGACTGGGAGATTTTAAACACAGCTCCGCTTGTTTTCAATAATTTGCAATTGTTCAAAAAAAATATGAAAGAATGAAAGAGAGGTAAATAGGAAGAGATAAGCATCTATAGTACAGCAGCATTGGGCTAAAACTCCCAACCAGCGCAGGGCATACTGACTGTGAATTCTGGAAGTTTCTGTTCCACACATCTGGAACACATCAGGTCAGGGAAGTCTTGTCCACCACATGGTAGTCATAAATATGGTGAGTCTGCATCCTAGCTATACATATATAGCCAAGTTCACAAAACAGACATACTGTTTAGTAGTTTGAGGCCATGTAATTTTTCCCCTCTGCAAATCAAACCATACATTGGGATTTTGCTTGCAATGTAGTTAGAAAATGAAAATAATCATAACAATCAATCTTCTATTATCATAACTGTGTTCAATTAAGAATAAGCCTACTACATACCTATATAGACCACCAGGAGGCACAAAAAATACCTCACAGGATATACTGTATATTGTGTAAAAATAAATTGTCCCTTCTTCCCTCCAAGAAGAGTGATGGAAATCATATAAAACCTCACACATAGGGACGGATATGTTACATCCCAGCTCTCTCTCTCTCAGAGCTTAAGGGAAGGTGCAAGTCAGCACTATTCTGATGTAGCAGACCTGTGGTTACCTGTTCAAAAGACTTAAGATGTAAGTTATATTTATTTTATTTTATTTTATTTATACATCAAATTTAGAAAGTGCCCATCTAATTCACAACATACAATCAAAGACATAAAAATTTATTTATTTATTTATTTATTTATTTATTTATTTATTTATTTATTTATTATTAGGTTCTTCTATGCCGCCCTACTCCCTAAGGACTCAGGGCGGCGTACAACATTTTAAGAGAACACTAAACAATAAACTTATTTTAAAACAGTTTTAAAAAGTTAAAAAGACATCCAGCAACATACATACAGGGGGAGATCTCTGATATAAAATTCAGACCCCTGCCTGCAGGAAGAGCCATGTCTTAATGGCTTTCCGGAAGGCCAGCAGGGTGGGGATAATTCGGATCTCAGGCGGAAGTTGGTTCCAGAGCGCGGGGCCCCCCACAAAGGGGAAAGTTGGTTCCAGAGCGCAGCCCCCCCCGAAAATATCAAAAACCATTAAATTATTATGGCTTATGTAAAGTTATATGTTATGCAGTCTTGGAATACCACGGAAAGACAGATTTCAGCCATTCTTCTCTCTATCCCTTTTTAAAAACAGGAGACTATTTTATGAGACGGGTAATATGACGCAGGTGGTTTACAACCTGAGAACTAACCCCACAATATTCTTGGAACTGATGTTCACTGGTGTAAAAGAATGGGATTGAATCCCAAACAGTGCATTCCCTTATTGCAAATGCTTCACTCTCCATTTCCCTCCCTGTGTCCCCTAGATATCTCTGCACTGCACTGAGCAAGCCAATGCATATCAAATGTAACACATGATCAATGAAATGAAAGCTGGAATTCTCTGCTCAAGAGGTCATGCTAGGGTAAATTGTAACTTAACCAAGTCCCAAGGCATAGCTCAAGAGTAGAGTCTCCTCTAAGCTGATTCCGTGTTTCTATTTTATACAGCCATCCTAAAATGTAAGAATAGCTGGCAGAAATCACTTCTTTTTCATGTTAAAAATAAAGTACCAACCATGAAGATATAGTTGCAGTACTACGAAAAATATTATTCTGGCTAAGTGCAAACCTAGTCAAACAAGTGAAAAACATGATTTATCAGGCAAGCACTCATAGAAAACAGTTTCTTACTTCACAATGAGAGAGAGAGAGAGGGAGGGAGGGAGAGAGAGAGAGAGGGAGAGAGAGAGAGGGAGTGAGAGGGAGAGGGAGAGAGAGGGAGTGAGAGAGAGAGGGAGGGAGAGAGGTAGAGGGGGAGAGAGGGAGAGAGGGAGGGAGAGGGGGGGAGAGGGAGAGGGAGGGAGAGTGTGAGAGAGAGGGAGGGAGGGAGAGAGAGAGAGGGAGGGGAGAGAGAGGGAGGGAGAGGGGGGAGGGGGAGAGAGGGAGAGGAAGAGAGAGGGGAGAGAGAGAGGGAGAGGGAGAGAGAGGGAGGGAGGGAGAGAGAGAGAGAGACTGACTGTGGGAGAGTAATTGGACAGCTTCCTTCGAAAGTCTATGATTTTCTTAAAACCAGTCAGGTGCCCCACAGATATATTCATTACAACATTCATCAACTGAATGCATATCTATCAACTGTTCTGGCTAGAGATGATGACTATTGATGGAAATTGTAGTCTAACACAAATAATGGAAAACCACCATACGGAAATAACTTTGTACTGAAAAAATTACTTTAGACAGACACATTACAGGCAGTCCTCAACTTATGTCTACAAATTGAGCCCAACATTTCTGTCGTTAAGTGAGACATTTGCTAAGTGAGGTTTATCCCCATTTTAAACCTTTTTTTACCACAGTTGCTAAGTGAATCACTGCAGTTGTTAAGTTAGTAACACGGCTGTTAAATAAATGTGGCGTCCCCACTGACTTTGCTTGTCAGAAGGTTGCAAAAGGTGATCACATGATCCCAGGACAATGCAACCATCATAAATGTGAGTCAGATGCTAAATGTCTGAATTTAGCAACTGACTCACATTTGACCATCATGTGACCATGGGGATGCCGCATTGGATCATGTGACCATGGGGATGCCGCACGGTCATATATACATGAAAAACAATCATGTTATTTTTTTCATTGCTGTTGTAACTTGAAAAGGTCACTAAATGAACTGTTGTAAGTCAATGACTAACTGTATTAGCTTTCCTCAGAGCTTTATACAAAAGAGAATGCAATGCTTTCATTAATGAGTCTCCCTGCCTATCCTATTTGTAGCCCTATTTGGGCCACGTGGGTTGGGACCAAATAACAGTTAAAAAAATGTGGATAGCTGTTGCTACAGTACCCTTCAGAAGGCCGGCGCGTGGGGCGCATCACTTGGCCTCCTGCTGCTTTTGTGGCAACAATCAATGGCAAAAGCGGTCGTGCTTGCTAGAGGTGCCAGCCAGAGCGGCACCCATGAGACAGCTGTTCCGTGGATGGAATTTCCTGCTCTGATGGTCACCATTAGGTAAGGAGGGCGCTAGGCGTGTGGGGTGCGTCGCTTGGCCTCCGGCTTCTTTTGCACTGCAATTGGCTGCAAAAGTGGCCAACTTGCTGGAGGTGGCGGCCTGAGCGGCACCCGTGAATCAGCTGTTTCGTGAATGGCAGCTGGAGCGGCTCAGCTGATCCGATTAAGGGGCCGAGAAGCCCTGAGGTGACGGGGAAGGGAAGGACTGCCTCCAGTGCTGGCCATGCCCACCCCTTCACTAGGGCTTATTTTTGGGGGAGGGCGTATATTTATGCCCACGCCAAAAATCAGGCTTTGCCTTATTTTCGGGTCATATTTTCAGGGAAACACGGTAGAGTTTAATAAAGAAATTACTCTCTGAAATAATTTTCTCTGCATAATTCAGTTCAGCAAGTCACAGCGGTTTTACTATTCCATTTTATTTTGAGAGCAATGGATAAAGGCATGTTTATAGAAAACCATTATGCATCTCCATATTTATTTAAAGGAATTCTCACATAGGCTCTCTAAAGAAGAAAAAATGCTTTAGTAACAGAATATACTTTACAGGAACTTGCTAAAAAGTAATAATTTAGTTTCAATCAGTTTTATGGCAACAGCTCCATGTCTGGTACATAACATTTCTTTGTTCAATGCCACCTCACAAAGTGTTAAATCTTGCAGAAAAAAACAGAATGAATAATAGAATGAATACCAGTCATATATTGTAAAGAGGTTAAAAAACTGTAGTTTAAGCATAGCTATGCTATTGTCATTTTGTGGAATCCTGCCATTTTAAACCGGAAGTATTATCTGAGAATTAACCTGAATGTCAATAGAAATAGATTATCCTTTTATATTTCATCACCTGAATATTTAAGTTACCCTTTCAAAGAACTGTAACTCTACCTGTTGAATCCGGTTTAAACCCAAATAATGTACTATATAATCCCTTTAAGGTACTTAAAAGAAAAATGGCTTACTTCATTCATAAAAATATGAAGTTGCCTCAGAAATAACAGGATTAACTGTTAAGTAATGATTCACAAAAATATCATAGTGTACCTGTAATATCCTGTTCTACATGTGACATACTGGTTATCAACAGATTTGTGTTAACAAGCAAAATATGTTTTTAATGCTCTTCAGTTTCCTAACATTTCTACTTCGATATTAATGCAGTAATTTTTTCCCCACTGTTTGGCAATGGATTTATATACAGTATTTTGGTATACAGTAGTGGCTCAATGGGAAAAATATAATTATTATTCTAATTGAAAACATTAAATGGATTGTGTTCATTAATTCATAGAGAGCTCCCTCTCTTCCATTCTTACCAATATATAATAAAACCTTCACAATGCAAATTTTAAGCAGGAGAATATAAAATACTAATATAGCAGAACAAGATTACATTAATATATTGTGTTTTTGTATAACTTCTCACAGGAGAACCATACAATATTGAAAACAAGCGATCCATCTGATAAATAGAAAAGTTCCTTTTCTGAAGCAAAAGAGATTGGTGCAAGCAGGCCATGAGCTGAACATCTAGATCAGGGCTGTCAAACTCCGGATGCGTCATGCACTGGCCACGCCCATGCCCGGATTAGCGAAGGGGAAAAAAGTTACAATACGTCACATGACACCGTGACAACGCGAGTTGGACATCCGTGAATCTCATGGAATTACCATTCCTGGTCCTAAAATCCTTTAGCTGATGTAGAATGTTTCTTGGTTAATGGCTTTCAAAGTATATTCATGGGACATTGGTTGTCCTTACTGAATCCTCATGTGATATAATCTGATTTGTTTGCAACTTCTATAAGGAAGCATTATTTATTGCTATGAAGAGTATCTTGATGACAAAATCCAGTTCTTAAATTCTAGAACTATTAGATGCCATCTGTATGTTCCATTTTAGAAACACTCTTTTTAGGATAGTTTTCACATATTTTAAGGGACTTTCATTTTAAGGGACTTGGCTTAAGAAAATACTTATGCTTTACAAATATCTTCTGCATACTTTTTCTATTTTTCTTTAAAATGAGCACATTTAAAAATGTGATGAATCAAAACCTTAAAAGTGGCCAGATCTTTTTTTTCCTGATTTTGTGTGAAAGCTGCTTTAAATAGTAGCAGAGAGATGCTGCACTTGTGAGAGACCTACAACACTTCTTCAGAATCATTTTCAAAGCATATATTTAGGCCTAATGTTTAGTTGTTATGGATGACATCAACTTTTTTCACAGATGTGCTACTTTGGTTATGCAAATACTTTTCCTGCTAGTAGCTCTGCATGATTTTGAAATGGTTCCAGTGCTGATGAAGCAGACTTCCTGCAGTTAAATATATTGTAAATCAAATTCTGACTTTAAAGCAGAAAACTCTCAGTAGCAGAGGTAAACTACTGTACTGAAGTTTCCAAATACTTTGTTGGAGGCTTGTCCATTTTCGGGCTGGAGGGAGGGGAGGTTGGTGCACCTAAATAAGGAACATTCAAAAGACTCTTCATGTAGCTGGTGAAAATATAAATAACAACAGAAATGAAGTTTCAACCATCTTTATAGTTCTATGGAAATGAAACCTAGGGTGTGGGTCAACCCTACTATGTAATTGATGTTTTGGAGGTTTGGTGATGAAGCTGGCTTAGCAGCGCAGCCAATAATGGAGGAAGGGGCACATGCCTTGTCACCCCCTTCCTGAAGTTTACACCATGATTGAAGGAGGTTTCTGCTAATGCTTGGCTTGCCTCTCAATCACTGACTTCAATAAAATGAATACAAAACATATTTTTTTAAACAAAAATTTTCTTAAGTGTAGCAATATCTGGCCTTTGGTAACATTTTCAACAAATTCCATCAAATGCCATGACTGAATTACATATCACTTATACCAGCGGCGGGTTGCTCCCTTATCGGTGCCGGTGCGCTGAGCGCGCATCTCCACTCTTCGGGCATGCGCAGAAGCAAAATCTCGCCAAAATCTCTCTCTCATGCGTCCCCTCGTGAGATTTCGGTGCAATTTTGCTTCTGCACATGCGCAGAAGCAAAATCAGCCAAAAATTCACAGTAAAAAATGGCGATGGACCGGCAGAGAGGGCTCCGGAGCGGTCGTGCGCAAATTGCGCAATCGGCCGCTCCCTACCGGAGCTGTGCAGCGGACAGCTCCGGCAGGAACCCACCTCTGACTTATACACTATAAAATCATTCATTTGGAATTTGTTTTACCCTCCAAAAATTAAAGGGAAAAGACAGTGACGACGTTTCTCACAAACAATTTTGACGTCCCAGATGTGTTTTAGACTATTAATTAAATAAAATTATGTGCAATTTTGTTTTTCTCTGTGATTCAGCAAAGTATTTTGCATTTTGAGTTGACTTACCAATTTTATATATATCCTGAATGGAATAATTAAGATACGGAAGTGGTAAATTTCTGACTCATATGTTTCCTTTGTAGTGTGACAGAGAAATGCAAATTTTATTTTTTTCAGTTTAACTATAAAGGGAAAGACACATGCTTAGTAGTGATGTCCTTTTTATAATAGCAAACTCTGACTGGTTTATGGCAATGCTACTGGTGCTCTTCTGATGGAACAGTGATGTGCAAAATAAATTTAACTTTATCAAATAAAAACTATTCCTAAAAAGAAGCTAATATGAAACTGAAATACAAAAGCTGCCACAGCATTAAGCATCTGAGTCATCAATTACTTTTTCCAACTAATAATTATCACTGAGTCAGTCAGTTGAATCATCTAGTGATTATATTTACACTTTTTCTTTTGCTGCTGCTTTAAAAACCTATATGTAAATATTTTTTATAATTTTGCAGATATTTCCAAGTCTGGTTGACTAAAAAGAATGTACCATACGGATAGAATTTCTTGGCTACTCTAACACAGTGAATTATAATGTATAAACATACATAAAATGTTTTATAAATAAATATTTTATAAATATTTTATAAATAAAATAATATAGATAAATAAATAAATGAAATGTGTAAACACTAGTTCTAGAAACTGAGTCTTACTTCCTAGGAAAAATCAACCAATATCCCACTCATACTCATAAAATGTTACTATCATTATTTCTGAAATTTTCTTAACAAAGGGAACCTTGAATATATCTACCGTGTTTCCCCGAAAATAAGACCCTTATTTTTTTTGAACCCTGAAATAAGCGCTTGGCCTTATTGCCATGCACTCAAAAGTCCGATTGGGCTTATTATCAGGTGATGTCTTATTTTGGGGGAAACAATCTCCACGAGAAGCTGTGAGTGGTTTAAGTATCTATCTGTATAAAATGTGATCAATCTAGTCATGATTGAAAAGTAAAGTAAGGTTGGGTTATTTTTGTTTTGAATTTTTGTGTCTCTCTCTTCCCCTATAATCTGCTATTCAGGTTTTATACCCAGAAATGGGCAGCTGCAAGGATAATTTGCTGCACATCCTAATGCACACTCAGAAAAATAAAGGCATGCAAGTCTGACATACATCCCAAATATTTATTCTAGAATTATTTCATAAAATGTTCTGCATTATGCAGGATAGGTTAATGCACCATATCTTGATAGAAAAGCTCCCCAGAGATGGAAAATTGGAAACCCACTGTGTTGATGCATGAATTTAATCAAATTTTAAATACCAATATACAAGCAGCCTTATGTTCTGTAAAGTAAAATGGAGTTATTTATCAGGGCATAAGACCTAAGTAGCAGGACAATGTAAATGCAGATATGTACCCTTACAGGTTTCTTCATGGGGCACTCTACATTAATGTTATAATGGAATATCTTAAGTAGTTAAAATGGAAGGGGGGAGAGGCGGGAGGGAGGAACAGTAGATCAACTAGAAAGAGAAATGTGGTTTCATCTGGTTGCAATTGGAAGAAAGTAGTCCAGAAAAGCTTTGCAGAAGTAAGGAGTGCATGAGATTAGACCTGAGGCAATGTACTGAGTTGGAAAGATGACTGAAGAAAAGGAACAGTAGTTTTCATCTCAGCTTTCTGTTTTCACATAAATGGAAAGGAAGTAGCGACCTGAGTAGAGTCTGCAGATCTCTTAAGGATTTAATTGATTAACATAAAATATTGGGTTAATATTGTCCATAATTAATTTTAAAGCTGTAAAAGTGCAGTATTTGCTAACATTTGGATATCAGTGTCACATTTAATTAACTCCTTTGACTGATGGATCCACTTCTCAGGAGAATAGGAAGCAATTTTACCCTTTTCTGTAGCCTTTAACACATGCTCACAACTTGAGCTATACTTTGGGAAGACTATTGTGCACATGTTAGAAAAAAGGTTTAGTTGTGCAAGTTCAAATCTTTCATTGGATTTTACACTGGAAAACCATAATGCAATGTAATTATCATGAATGGGATTCATATGAGAGAATTAAGCAACCATGTTTAATTGTCTCAGGCATGCTTTCCATACAAGAGGCAACTACACTGAATCCTGAGAAGAAAAACCGTGATTGTAAGAAACTTCTGAATGTTACCTGAGAGGCTGGACTGATATTTAGCAACTTTTTAAAAAAAATGCCACATTATTTATAGAGAAACGTAATAAAAGTGGCACTAATATACAAATTAATTTAATTTTTTAAAATCCCTCCCAATCAAAATATACCCCTCCTTAAAGGGATTTGTCATTGTCTGGTAAATTAGATATATGACAGGTATGATAACGTCACATGAATTTACAGAATCTCACTGAAAATTTGAAACCTGCCATTTTAAACAACCTGTAGCTGAGAAAACTTAAACCAGTGCAAAATGTTGTTTTGTGGGCAGTAATGTTTTCCCCACAGTTGGTGCATGCTCCCTGCTCTGTATACTGCATTAGTTACTGTCACGATGTGAATATTGCCAGTTGAGCACCTCTGCAATATTTCTAGGTTTATTGTATTTTCTAATCAAGCAGACATGTGATATGTTTTACTGCGCATGTGTGCATTCCAGGAGTCTCCTCCTTTCCTTCTTCTCCTGTGAGCCTCGCCTGAGGCAGACGTGATTTCTTAGCTGAGACAATGTAGCTTAATAAGGTTTATATTTTTTTGTTACTTTTGTACTGAAATAAATATTTTGTTAATTAGAATTGAATCTCGGTTTTATTTTCTAAGTAAGGATGACTTCAAGGAAGCAAGATCCTATATCGCCTCGATAGGAATAATTCTTATTCCGTCAGTTACCAATTTGCTTCAGGGATCCATTCAAGGTGCTGGTAATGACTTATAAAGCCCCTTTGGGGGATTGGGTTATTTGAAGGACCACTTCCTCCCAACAGTACCAGGTCCAACAGGAGGGACATGCTCCAGATTGTGTCAGCCAAGGAGTATTGTTTTGTTGGGCCCAGAAAGACAGCCTTTTCTGTTGTGATCCTTTCCACGTGGAACATCGTCCTCCCTCCGCCAATGATCAGATTGATCCCAACCCTGCTGGCATTTTGCAAGGCTCTGAAAATGTGACTTTGCCAATGGGTCTAGGGACCCAGGAGTGTGGCAGAGGCTGTGCCCTAACTGCATTGATTGTTATTAATGAATGTAACTAGATGTAGGAGAAGAGGCAGAGCCTGGGGGCAGAATCAAGAGCGGAATCAGTCTAGAGTTGTCACAAATGATCCAAGCCCAACTCCTCTTGAATTCTATTGATTCTCTTACTTGTGTCAATTTAGTGCTGAACATTTGTTGACTAGGTGAGCAATAAATCTTAACTGGAAAGTAACATGTGGTCCTGATTCTTCATGCCTGACACTATCTAGCTTATTAATTTTGTTAGTTTTAATATTTTTATATTGTTTTAAATTGTATGGCTTTGCTGTTTTATATTGTTTATAACTGTTTGGGAGCCACCCAGATTTACCCCGTTTCCCCCAAAATAAGACATCCCCTGATAATAAGCCCAATTGGGCTTTTGAGTGTATGGCAATAAGGCCAAGCGCTTATTTCAGGGTTCGAAAAAATATATAAGACAGGTTATTTTTGGGGAAACACAGTAAATATGTGCGATTGGTGCGATTGGTGGTTATACAAATAAGAAAAACAAGCAAACAAATAAATGTAAAAGTAAATGAAAATATTTAATCTGTGTCAATAACAATCTATTGTTACAGGCGAGCCATTTCCTTTTTCTTCTTATGAAAGGAAGAAAAACTGCAGTACCAAATGAGTCATCCTCTATGAGTCATTAGGCTGGGAGAATATCCATCAACTAATGGAGCATCCTCAGGCCAACCAAAAACAAGTAAATGAAAGCGATAGACACACGAATTCTTGACTTAATACCAAGTAAGAGTTTGATTGGTGGTGGCCTTCTAGGGTTTTGGGAAAATGTTTTCTCTTGGCAACTGAGTATGGAATTTTTGCATGTGTGCTGGTTCCTTTTACATTACATTATGTCCTCTGTCTTCTCTGTGCTGTAATTTATTGCTTGCACATTACGTTCCCCATTGGGGACAGGTTACAGTTCAATGGTAGAGATCAGAGCTTAAATCCTTACAATTACCAATTAAGATGGAAGCAGGCCATATGATATATCTAGAACTGGGATTCCTGAAAGCTGACACCAAGCTCAGTAGACAATAAAGGCATCCCCTGGGTTACATACATACATAATAAATAAATAAATAAATAAAATACTTAAGACTGACTCTATGCAAAATGTTTCTGAAAGTCACCTCTAATATTTTCAAAGGTTGCCAGCATTTTTTGCAGTGTTTTTCTACCCCTTGAACATTCCCTATCAAAATGGTCTCTTTAGATACAGCTAATGAATCATAATACAAGTTTATGAGGCAGTTTCTCCAATTGTGACTAATACAATTTTTTTGTTATATCAGCTTTTTCTACAAAGATTGGCGAGTACCTGTACTGTGCAAGTATGTCAAAATAAGGACAGGTAATTCATCTGTGCATGCATGACAGTTGTCCTTCCTGTACCATTCTATTTGTTACTTCTTTGTATTTATTGTAATATCATTTTTCTTGATTGCTGAAGATTTTTAAAATATCTGCATGCTAATTTTTATCCACACAGAACTTGTCTGTTAGGGGAGGGAAATACTGGGTTGCTTAAAGAACAATTATCACTTCCCTGAAGCTTTACCTATTGAACCCAAATATAAATATTCTGAAAGATGTTATTGTAGTTTAGAAAAAGGTACACTAAAATATTGCATACAGTCATTCCCAACCTGCAGTTCTCTAGACATGTTGAGGAACAGTTACTTACAAAACTTCCAACAGCCTTAGGCATGATTATCTCCCTCTCATTTTGTTTTCCTAACAATCATTTAAATTGACTTAGGCTGACACAGTAAATGGCGCAAACTAACCCAGAGACTCACCCAGAAGAGGTTATCAGAATCAGCCCTGAGCAACATCTGACACCACTATTCCTATGGAAACTCACTAAACTTTTATTTATTTTAATGACACAAGGATGACATCTGTACTCATTTTCTGATAACTCTACAACAGAAAGATTAGGAAAACAGATACGTCACATGTCTCCTTAGATGGAAAAACATACTTTGTACTCTTTGTTCTATCTAGTTGGGAATACGAGATGCCCGTGTATCAGCTACCAAACATACCAGACTGGATTGCAATAGAATCTCTGTGCTAAAAGGAAAAATATTGAAAAGTAGCTGGAGCTGTAATCAGGGTGACACTATTAATGGAACAGACAGGGCCTTCTTTTCCTAGATTTCTGCACATTCTCTTCTTTTTTTAACAGTAGAAATGCAGGGTGAAAGTTTTTTTTAACCACACAACTGCATTGTTCTGTTGCTGAAATTCAAAAACATCAGAACCAGCTGTGGTTGGAGGGAGCAATTTAAGGTCAAAACTGGCAGTTACAATTAAAAGAGCTGCAGTTTATTGCATGAAGGAGATGGCACTTCTTTTGAGGGTTAGAGTTAGAGTTATTCTCAATCTGCAATCCAGATACAATACAGCATTCAGTTTACACTTTTCTCTGGTTGCCCATAATATCAGCTTTTAAACAATCAAATTCTGGCTTTTGTTCAGGCTGAAAGGAATATAAAAATGTTCTCAGAAGGATACAAAATAATCTGCTGCAAGTTCTTTTTACCATTTTAGTTGTCTGAAAGAGAATGATAAAATCAAGAGAGATAGTTTCTATGACAGATTTTCTCCAGTGTGAACAACTGTTACACATTATTTTAATAATACAAACTACATTTCTGCATGTTGATCAATAATTAAATGCAAATACATGTTTATAATTGTGCAAATCACACCAAGACAAACACCCAATACTCACAATTGGTTTCTATTCCAGGGGTCTTCAACCTTGGCAACTTTAAGACTTGTGGACTTCAACTCCCAGAATTCCTCAGCCAGCAAAGCTGGCTAAGGAATTCTGGGAGTTGAAGTCCACAAGTCTTAAAGTTGCCAAGGTTGAAGACCCCTGCGTTAGCACACATGCATAAAACCAGAAACATGAGCTTCCCACTGCTCCATATCATATAAAACAGATACTGGCATTTAATCCAAACATTCTACAATTATCCAAAAAAGTTGCTGTAATTGAATTATTTTGAAATAGTCACAGTAACCAACAAAAGCCCTGCCAGGTACGAACAGGTATCCTAACAACAAATTAAGAAATGTTGCAAACCATTTCTTTCTGGGGACATGAAGGAACAAGGAAAGCGGACTTCATTCTGACAGTTTGTGGTTTCTGCTGTGGCAATTGGGGAAAAAAGTCAGTCAGGAAAATGCAGGATATACTGTGTTTACATTTGTCATGACAAGTTTCCTGGAGATTGTGAGGTTTACTGGTGCTGAGCTGTCAGTTGTGCTATTAAACTGCTGCCTCATTCAATTGCAAGGTCACTGGCTGACCTACATTTCTGAGAGCAGATTCATTGTAAGTTCTGTAAACACTCACTTTTAAAGGGCCATTTTGATGCAAGCACATTCATCTGAACCATGCAAAGCTTTTACTAACCTTTCCAGTGTTATGGTCTTAGCCTTCATGTTCTCCAGTAACTTTTAAAGGATTTAGGAAAACTGTAAGTATTGCAAATATGTGTTTCCACCTCTGCCATTGGACAGAAGTCTACCAGTACTGCTTTCATTGCTATTGTACCACAGGAAAAAAGATCATTTCCTGGGATCTTCCCAACATCAAACAAAAATCTGAGTCAGTCTCTCTCTCTCTCCCACCCCACTCTCCCACACCATCCAAAAGCACCTCGCTAACAATTTATATGATGGTATTGATATTTAATTAATACAAATACACTTATGATATACCCTTCCACTGACAATATACTAAACTCTAAAGCCAGCATCTAAAAATAAGGTTAAGTGACAATCTGAAACGCCTGTATTTCTTTCGGCTACCCAACACACACGTTTTCCAAAGATGGAGCAGCAAAAGGCACAAAGAAGTAAGCATTTGATTAATTTTGCTGTTTAATACCTAGAGTCGCTTACTTGGGAGAATAGCAGCTATTTAAATTAGATAAGTAAATGATTCTGAGTAGATTTTGTTGTTGTTGTTGCAAATGCTCTACTGAAGAAAATATTTCCCTGATAAGAAACGGAAATATTCATTATTTATTATAAATATTCACAGAGCTTCCCAGTCAAGTTGGACTGCCCATACAGGAAGCATCACCTCTGATGCAGCCTAGTTCATTCTGCATGTGAAAAGCCAGAAAAATTTTCACTGACATCTTAACTCTTCAAGACTAACATGACGTTACTAAACATTCCCCACAAGCTCAACTGCCCTCATAACTGAGCTCATCTCCCTCGATTTGCAAAATTCAACAGAATTTCCGTGGAGCTTTTTTCATCTTTGTTTATACCGCAGCTGCAATCTTAACCTTTTAACTGGCCACTCTTTTCCCCCCAATTTTGTGATGAGCAGACAAATCATCTTAAGAAAGTTTCTCACCACAAGGTTATTTACATAGATGTGGTAAGAATTCATGCATCTTGAGGTTGTTGGGTTTTATTTTACGCCCATGTTAATATTTACACATACTGCGTAATTATCCAATCACCGGTACTTTTTCAGGCTGATTTACCTGGGAAAATGAATGATGAAAACCAGAGAATTATTGTTTGTCATGTAACATGGCTCAAATTAATTTTACATTCTTTGTTTGAATGCAGCTAGTAGCTCTAGTTTTCTAAAATAATGTAAACAGCAGCTGTGGGGAAGCCAAAGAAGTACAGGAGGTTCAGAATTCAGAGAGAAACAGGTTACCATTAACAGCATGTCTCCGCTCCCCGTCCCTTATTATTCTGATGAATACAGTCTCCCTTTCAGTATTTACAACTGGTGGGAATTTAGCTAAAAGAATTACTATCCCCCTTACTTAAAGGAAGAATAGCACCTACAGATATAAGTGTACTTGGAAATCATGTAATCCAACCTATCTAGCTCAGGTAAGATTCAATGCCCCATATTTGAGAGATGTGCATCCAGTCTCTGTTTGAGGATCTTGCATATGTAGGACCAACAGGCAGAAAACTACTAGAGCGCATCCATAAACACCAATTAACACCAATTAACAGTCAGAAGACATGACAAAAAGTCTTAATTTCACGACACATGACACGACACATGACACTTACTTTCAACTGGAAAACTGTGCCCATCCTAGACCAAGACAAGTCCAAAATGCTAGACAATTCCTGAAAGTCTAGAACTCTGACAAATTCATTATTCACAAGCACAAGCACATAAACAACATCTACATACCATTCAAAAGAGACAATCAACAAGCAAAAAAAGGCAACAAAAAGACTAGAACACCTCATCAGCAATCAACACCCAGATGAACAGAGATTAACACCGAGATTAAGATTAGATTAACAAGCAAGAAGCAAACAATATCCCAATCAAGGAACTGTCAAACAAACTAACAGTAAACTGCCCAACCAAAGAACCACCAAGACCAACCCCAGCAACATGGATAGGGCAAACCACTAAAATATAAAATAAGGCCAAGCCCTATTCCCTACTAGCACTGATGACGTAACCTACTGTGGGTAATGAAACATCTGAAAGAAAACAACCAAGCCCAGAAACCACCAAGGACCTTTTATCTTGCATGAAGAACTACCCACTGTGCATGGCAGTTTGTACCACTTTATGACTTTATGAAGGAAAACAGATGCTTAACAAAAGTAAAGATGTTCTGCCTTCTCACCATCGTTGCTTTACCATCTTCTTTTTGCAATGGACCTTTCATTCCTTTGTTTCTTTTTGTTACCAAATAGAGCCGAGGTGGCGCAGCGGTTAGAGGCAGGTACTGCAGGCCACTTTAGCTGACTGTGATCCGCAGGTCAGCGGTTCAAATCTCACCGGCTCAAGGTTGACTCAGCCTTCCATCCTTCCGAGGTAGGTAAAATGAGGACCCAGATTGTTGGGGGCAATACAAATATACATTGCTTACTGGTGTAAACCGCTTAGAGAGTGATTGCACTGTGAGGCGGTATATAAATCTCACAAAATAAATAATAAATAAATAAACATACCCAACAAATTCTTTTAGTTCTTTTTCATCTGTCTCACAAACTTCAGTTCATTCTGAGCCTGAGAAGGTGGCCTTGAATTTAATACAAGCCCATAAAGGAAAAATGGATAGATACAAATCCTGAACAGTGCTCAGGTTCTACACATTGTCAACCTACGGTTGTCCAGCTGAAATCAACCCTGAAAATAAATATGTTCAGGCCATGCACTTTTTGGACATATATGATATCTCTGCTTACATACCTATCAAATTTGTAAACTTAATTGTTCCCCATTTGCATATATGAACCATTCTATCTTTCACACCTAAATACTCTCATGAAATATGTAATGAGAGACAGAAGGGAAGGGGAGGAAGCAAATAAAATTGGTTGCAGATGAGATGAGAAAAAGCAGTAAAATCAAGAAACAAAGGAGAAAATTTTAAAAATTAATATACAACTGAAACCAGAGACAAAGTTGATGGAGCTGGTTGAGATGGTGAAATTGACACGTCTTGGTGGCACAGAGGTTAGAATGCAGTATTGCAGACTAACACTGCCCACAGCCAGGAGTTCGATCCTGACCAGCTCAAGGTTGACTCAGTCTTCCATCCTTCCGAGGTCGATAAAATAAGGCCTTAGATTGTTGGGGGCAATATGTTGATAATTAATAAACCACCCGGAGAAGGCTGCAAAACACTTTGAAGTGGTATATAAGTCTAATTGCTATTGCTATTGCTAAAAGACATGATTAACTTCAATACTGATTGAAAATCCCTTCTGGACTTTATGTTATATAGGTTTGATGATTATAAAGCTAGAAAATAATAGAAAAAAATGAAGGTTACCGTGTAATCTTTGACAAATTAAATTGATATCTGTTGTAAAAGAAAGTCGGAAATAATTTCTTTGTATTTTTTTTTTTATGCGCTTTTGGCCTTGTCTTTCTTAAGGGTACAGTAGCATAATCTTGCAAGTCTGAAAGTATAATTCTCCTGCCATCTCCTTTACAGCTTGAAAACTAGGGAGGGTCCCTTCTGAGCCTCCTACTCTACACACTATCAAGCTATGGGCTATGTCCTGTTTTATCAAAATGTTGAAAATTTTACCATGTTGAAAATTAGCACATCCGAAAATGTTACCGGTAGGCCTCTTTTAATGATGATAATTGGAACTGAAATTTCTGCCACTAAGTGATGCAGTTATAAAGTATGACATCATGTGACTGCATCACTTAGCAACAGCAAGCCTGGTACTCCCTGCTGCTACTGTTAAGTGATGATCGTGGGTGGTTAAGGGAGTCCCAGATGGCTTTCAAGCAGACCAGCAGGCAGGTGGCCTGTTTCTTCATACTATCAGCCTTGGAGAAAAATCAAAGTGCAAGCTAAAATCAGCACTAGATCTGACAGTCATTTGCATGTCTGCAACTCATTCCCATGGGTAGTTAAAAGCAGGTTCATGACTTAGAACAGTGAAAGAAAAGCACTGAATGGAAAGGCTTAAAATTTGCCTGAAGAAGAAATTCGGAGAATAGGTTGAAATCTAACACCCTATTTTGCAACTTTGAATTAGTCTAATAAAATTCCATAACATGATTTAGCAAAGACCTATTGACATGCTTATCTATTTGTTTTCTGAATGTACCCATTGATTTTTTTTAATGTGTTATCATTCTGAACATTAAATGAGTTAAATAAGGGGGGGGGGTTGATTTCTGAGAAATCCTAAGCCCTATACTCACCTAAGTTCAAAGAGACATTCTTATATGCATATTCAATTTAAAAAACTCCAATTAAACTAAAATTCTCCAATGTTGACTGCTATTTTCCACAAATGGTATGATATGTGAAATAATTCAGGAGATCTTTGAAGAATGGAGTCAGAAAATAACAGCTACAATGTCATCAACAATATCTGCATTTGTAGTATGGATAGATCCCCCCCCCCAAAAGATGTAAAAGAAGAAATGTGAAAGAGAATGCTGAGGAAGATTTACAGGATAAAGAACAGAAACAAATCTCACTTCATGCATAAATATACTATATTTATACTATATAGACTATAAAGAAATTGTTGAAACACTGGAAATTTTTTTTAAAAAGTGAATGATAAAACAGAGATGACAAAGTGGAAATACACATGATAAGCCAGGAGAACAACCCGGATAATGACTCCTTACTGTATTTACCAAAAGGGTTTGCTAAAGTCTCGAAGATGTCTTTGAGATGGGAAAAAGACAATTTGAAGAAAGATAAAATCCTATGACATCTGAATAAATTAAAGACCAAAGAAAGAAGCAAAAGAAAGGAGTACAAAGTTGGTTTGTTTGCCCAAGGTTAAAAAAAAGACATGTTTCTATAAAGCTCTGGGAAATCTTTATGGACTTTTTGCTCACATCAGGACTGAAATGTTAATGATTTACAGATTTGCACATGTACAAGTGATACATTATGGGAAGAAGAAACACTTGCATGTAACCTTATAGGAAGTGGAAAATTATTAAGTTTGCTTCCACATCTTGTGATGAAGATTGGAAGTCAGTTCTTTAAATATTTCTCTTCTCATTTTCTCATTTCTTCTTTGCACTTTTTATTCTTCCATTCTGACTTTAGTTTGCATTGTATGTTATTAAAATTTTCAATAAAAATTGTTTTAAAAAATGGCGAATGAGTAATTAGTCTGACCCTGATACCTGATCTAGCAAAAATCACAAAAAGGACTGATTTGTAAAATAATATCAACAATCAATATGGATTTGTAAAGAACAAATCTCTAATTTTATCTCATGTTTTGATAGGTAACCATGTTAATAGATTGTGGAAATGGTGCAGATATAATATAGCCTGACTTGAGCAAAGCACTTAACAAGTACTGCATAATGTACTGATTACCAGACTGGATAGCATGATAATTAAATGGATAAATCACTGACTTGAAAATCATATTCAAAGAATGCTGATGAATGGTTCCTCATTAAACTGAAAATAGAATCAAGATCAGAATCCACATCATCATAATCATTCTAGATTTTCTGCTTTTCGATATTTGTATTAAATGACTTGGATGAAAAGGTTAAAGGAATGCAATAAATTTACAGATGACATGAAGCTTGATGGGAAGACAGAATTATAGTTTAAAATGATATTGGTAAGTTAAAGAAATGGGCTGAAAATAATGAATGAAACTTAACAGTGTCAAGTGCAAAGCTCTTCACTAAGGAAATAAAAATCATTGTACTGACATAGTTTTGGAGATGCTTTCCTTGGAGTACCTCAGTGGTGGGTTCCTACTGGTGCGGTCCACTCTATCGCACCGGTAGCGGCGGGCTGGTAATGTCATCAAGAGGCTACCGACCCGGTGCGGTTGGTTGCTGGTGCTAGGAGCCGCCATCTTTTTTCATGATTTTTTCAGCAATTTTTTGCTTCTGCGCATAAGCAAAATCGCGCTGAAATCTTGTGAGGGGACGAGCGCGTGTGCGAGATTTCAGCGAGATTTCACTTCCGTGCATGTGCGGAAGCAAAAAATCGCCAAAATCGTGCGCACGCATGCGTCCCCTCAAAAGATTTTGGTGTGATTTTGCTTCCGCACATGCGCAGAAGCAAAATTGCACTAGGGGGCTCATGTGTGTAGCAAGCACGTGCACGAAATGTGGTGATGCGCGCAGTGCACAGGTAGCAAGGTAAGTGAGCAACCCGCCCCTGGAGTACCTGCATAAAAGTACTTGGAACTATAGTAGACTGCCAACTAAAATGAACCACCAGGATGATTTGGGGGGGGGGGGGGAAGCAGCAAATGCAGTTTGAAGTTGCAAATACAGTAGTACAATATCCTAAATCATTAGGAATCATCAGTAATTGTACTTTCTACTTTATTTTGCTTTGGTTAGACTCCAGTTTAAGTTCTGTTTCCATTTCTGGACTCTAAACTTTAAGAATGCTTCAGAGAGATTGGAAAAAGTTTAGAAAAGGGAAATGATCAGGGAACTAGAAACCAAGTCCTAAGTAATAGACTGAAGGGGATGTGTATCTTCAACCTTGAGAAAAGGAAATAGGTAAATGGTAAAAAAAATGCTTAATAATAAACAGTTCAATAGTAGCACAAATTGCTCAGTAGATTAATGGCACAAATGGTCCCTGTACAATTCTAAAAAATAATTTATTTATTATTACTATAATCACATCCTGCTCAAGTACAAAAAAGGCTGTTAGTAATAATATGTTAATACCATCTGATTCACGTGGGGACTCCTCACATATGAAACAGCCCAGGGTATTTGAAATGAGAAACAACTTTAACTGTAATATCTACTTCAGCTAAAACCTAAATAATTCCTGTATCACTGAAGTGTACTTCCTTTATCCCATGCCCAGATCAATTCAATGGCAAAATCAAAGTTAACTGATAAAATGTTATAGTATCAGATTCTTGGAAGTAAATTCAACTAACAGCAATCAGATGTAAACAAAGAGATCCGTTTCCAAAGGCATCCCAAGATTACCATTTATTTTAGCACAATTCTCTTCTCAGGGGGGAATATTTGTATGTTTGGAAGTCCTGCATAACTTGAGGAATTCATTTAAACAATAAAATGTTTAATTTGTGGATCTCTGCCTGTCCACCAGCATTGTATTAGGTTCCTTAAGTAGCAGATCCATATTCAATTTACATATTTTTCCTTCAGTTCAATACATTGATCTTTGCTTGCCATTTTTCTATCCAACCTATCTTATTCTAATGTGGTCTAATTCATTAAAAAAAAAACAGAACAAGAAGTATTGGTGAGAGGATTGTTTCAATGTGATTGTTAACATATGCATAAAATGGGCGAATAGCCAGAACAAAACTATCAGTAATTTGCATTGGATTTAGTTATTTAGAAGATTTATAATTTCTGCTTCTAACAGAAGGATGCTTTTATGGGGAATTACTTAAATGAAACCATATAAAAGATGAACAAATCGCTGAGCACACAATTTGTATCTCAAATAATTAAGCAATTAATGACATTTCTTCTAGAGCACTTTCCTTCTGCAAAAGTTGAAACTCTGGGAAACTGCTTGGTCAGCTTGGAATTAATGCACAATAAATCTCTTTCCTTTGTACAGATTCAATTTTTCCTGATGAAAACACAAAAGGTAGTCTTGCAGTCTTTATCAATACCAATTTTATCCCATGCAAGACAGTAATTTATTTCTATGCATATCATACATGGACTAGCAATATATATTGACATTCCATCCAGATTAGTAAAATACATTTATGTTTTATTGTGTTTTACTAAGCTAGGTGAAATGTTAATATATATTGCTAGTCCATGTTATGACATGCCAGACGCTAAATAAATAAATTTCTATGTGGATAAACATAAACATTAATAGAATACAATTAAACTATTTAAACCCCGTTCAATTTAGTAAGGTTTAAGATAACTCAAGGATGTGCAGGATGGCAGCGTGTCTCTTGCTGTCTTCCTTTATTATTTCTTTAAATGTTCTCCCCATCACCCTGGGATACTCCACTTAGTAGCTGAAGGGTGAGTCTGAAAACAATGTAACTGTAGTTCAGCATTTAAAATAAAAAAAAATATTGTCGCTTACAAATAGATCCCTCTCAGCTCTGTTATTCCAAGGTACAAAATTTCAGCTGGGAGAAACATGCTTACCACATTTACAAGACACGTGATAAGTACATCCTTCTTGCTCAGGTTTTTACATTGTCAGTGAACCATCTGTTGTGTTAATTGCAATGCTTCTCAAAGCAGGTCACTGATGTGCTGCTGCCTTTAAATCAATCATGAAGCTCCTATCTCTACTCCGTAGCAGGTTTGAAGCCAAGAAAAAAGGGGAGTTAATACAGTATAAGCAATGCATTGTATTATCTAGTTTATTCTGTGATTCAACCACATTTCTTACTGATAAACATGTCATTTAGTCATTTACTTTTTTGGATATATATTATAAATATTTATTTATTTATTTATTTAGTGAGATTTATATACCGCCTCACAGTGCAAGCACTCTCTAAGCGGTTTACACCAATAAGCAATATTGCCCCCAACAATCTGGGTCCTCATTTTACCTACCTCGGAAGGATGGAAGGCTGAGTCAACCCTGAGCCGGTGATATTTGAACTGCTGACCTGTGGATCACAGTCAGCTAAAGTGGCCTGCAGTACAGCCTCTAACCGCTGTGCCACCTCGGCTTAGTTTTATATAGCGGTTTTGTTTAAATTTTAACTCCACGTCTTTTTTTTAAAAAAAATCAAAATTTGGGTGCTTGGCAATTGGCATGTATTTATGAGAGTTGCCCTGTCCTGGGGTCATGTGATCACCATTTGTAATCTTCCCAGCCAACTTCTGACAAGCAAAGTCAATGGGGGAATCCAGATTCGCTTAATGACTGCATGATTCACTTAACAATTGCTGTGATTCACTTAACAACTGTGGCAAAAAAGTGTATAAAATGGGGTGAAACTCACTTAAAAACTGCCTTGGTTAGCAATGAAAAATTTGGCTTCAATTGTGGTCACAGGTTGAGGGCTGCCTATAGTTTATTACACACGTGTGTTCTTCTTTTTCAAGGTAGGCAGCGTGGGCTCCTCGGAGATGTTTGTTGGGATTCCAAATCCCATGATTTCTAGCTTGCATGATTAATGAACAGGGTTAGTATGAGTTTAATGTTAATTGCTTTTCATCATCTGCCATATAGATAATAAGATTGGTACAGACTTCTCAATATATTTATGCTGTGGTTTGTGGGAAACATGGTAGTCCAGCATCAAAATTTGCAAAGGAGAAGCAAAACAAAGGAAAAGGTATTCAGGTAGTCCTCAACTTATGACCAGAATTGGGACCAGAATTTCTATTGTTAAGCAAGGCAGTCACCCAATTTTATGCCCTTTTTTTATCACTGCAGCTAGTAAGTGAATCATATTGTTGTTAAGAGAATACAGTTTCCCCCATTGAGTTCTGTCAGAAGCTGGCTGGGAAGGTCACAAATGGCATGACCCCAAGACACTACAGCCTTAGTAATACCATAGAGGTGCTGTACCATGGAGGTACTAGCAATAGCAATAGCCCTTAAAGTTATATACCGCTTCACAGTGCTTTACAGCCCTCTCTAAGCGGTTTACAAAATCAGCATATTGGCCCCCCCAACAATCTGGGTCTTCATTTTACCAACCTCGGAAGGATGGAAGGCCGAGTCAACCTTGAGCCGGTGAGACTCAAAGTGCCAAACATCTGGCAGCCGGCAGTCAGCAGAAGTAGCTTGCAGTACTGCATTCTAACCATTGAGCCACCAAGACAAGTACCATTACTTACTGGTAGTAAAGTCATAGAGGGTGTAAGTAAATCGTAAGTTACTTTTTTTTCAGAGACACTGTAACTTCAAACGGTTGCCAGACCGTTGGTGGTTCTAAATCAAGGAACATGTGTACTCAGTCTGTTAGGGCTGTAAAAAGTTTAGCTAGTTATTTGTAAAAATCAATCAATTCTTATTATCCCTAGTGCTAGAAAAGATAGCAAATGGGAACACTACTTAACCAACATCTATGTGCTGCTCTTTTAGGATATATAACTACTGCTTTTCTGTGCCGTTTTTGGTGTATACGTATTAAAACGGGGTTAAAATGCTGTAAACAGAATGCATACAAAGGCATCATTGCTCTCTTTTACTCCTTGTCCTAAATATTAATGATCCTTGGTCGGTATTTATCTTTCTGCATGCAGTTGCGTTTTCTTTCCAGTGCTTAGCGCTTTGTAATTTTCTTTGGCAAAACTTTTTTTTGTTCTTTCTTTTTTAATAAGATCATTAAATTCTCACTCCATTCGTGACTCATTAAAAATACTAGTTTGGTTTTCATTACTTTCCCAAGACATTGCCTCTACAGCATAATTTCTTTTCCTTCTGACAGTTTTGTCTTATTTTCCCCTTTCACACAGTTTGTCTACTCAGCTATATTATTGTGGGGTTTCATTAAATATTTCTGATCAGGAAGAATTAACACTTTTTAAAATTATAGTCCTCATGTTCATGAATGTTATTAACAGCTCCAAGCTTAATACATAAAGTTCACTTCTAGGGGTATCTAAGTGAAATCAGGAGAACTTATTCCTAAATTTAAAAAGTTACACAAAATTGGATTGTTAAAAATACTTCAGAGTCTGATCATAATGGTCTACTTGCTCCAGCTCTTCTATGCAATTATAATGATTTATAAAACAACCCTGTGAGGCAGGTTAATCCTGCTACTCACATATTTCATATGGAAGGTTGCACTTGACATCATTCAAGGCTACCTAGGAAACTAATGGACAATTTGGGATTTAAGCTAAGGAATCGGCTTCATGCTCCTAACCTCTCTATTAAAATAGCTTTCAATATATAGCTGATTGTAAGCATTGCAAGTATCTGGAAAATGTTGTAGCATGAATATCAATGGTAACTATGTATGTATTCCAGTACATAATGTATGGACAAGCAAAGCAAGCAATTGATAATAACTTGTACAGATATTCTAGCTACTGATAAAATAATCTCCCAGAAACTCTATCGTCTCACCAAAGTTATGAAATGAGAGACAGAATTTACAATTTAAAAATGTTAGAGCCTAAAGTATTAAAAATATTTGTCACAAGTGAAACATTACTGTAAAATTCTAGATACACTACTGAGCATCCAAGTAAAAGCAAAATAAAAATCTCAAAAACACTGGTAAGATTTAAATTCTGGAAATCTTCAATAGCCAACAGATTTGCAGTGTAACCTTTTTGTATTTTGTTTTTGAAATGCTTTATAAGACTTAAAATATGCAAATTTCAAAATTAACACTATGCAAATGCCTAACCATTCATGGTTCCAAAGCATAATTAACATATAAGAAAGGGAATTAAAAATCTGCTAAAATCAATTGAAAGTTCTATTTTAAAACTACTTTAAACATGGTAACAAATGACAGTTTGGTGAACATCCTGGGAAGCCAGTTCCATAAAACTAGGTCTCGGTAGAGAGGGGAGGAAAAGACAAATATAAGCAGAAGAAAGCAATCATTTGTTACTAGAATCAATATTATCTTACTTCTATTGTGCTTCTTTTCTTTTCTTTTTATAATTGTGAGGTGCTAGGGGAGGCCCATTGTGAAATAGGCGGCAAATAAATTTAACAAACAAACAAATAATAAAATTCTCTTTCTGAGCATTCCTTCCCCTGTATTAATGGGGAAAAAACCCCACTGTTATTCAGGTAGTTCTGTATAACTTACGATGTATTGAAGCCAAGAATTTCTGTTGTATTTATGACAATTGTAAGTCGAGGCACCCACATGACTGACCCAATTTTACAACATTTTTCCAGTGGTCATTAAATGAATGTAATGATTGCAAACACCACAATCGTTAAACAAACCCAAAAGTGTCTAAAATGGCACTTTTGCTAGAAATCAGAAATAAACATCAATTTCTGGCAAAAAAAACCCCTTATAAATCACAGTCACATGACCTTTTGGCCAGTTGCCAAGCAAATGCAATTGTGTGAGTGTGTGTGTGTCAGACACCAGAACTTCAAATTCAGGTCATAAGTATTCAAGTATCTTTTTGAGGGTCATTGTAGTTTCAAGTGACTGGTCGTAAGTCAAGGACTACCTGTAAGGTATTTTCCATGAAAATTATTTAATAATTTTATTATTTATTTTATTTATTAATAAATAAAATTATTATTAAACGGATGTGACAAAATGCACAAATGAACTGGTAGTGGATTGCTATTTGATCTCAATACAAGTTTCTCTTTAACTTACCTGTGTTTGTTGAGGTAGCAAACTACATATTATGTACCGGTATCATACACAAGGTTCTAATTTGTTATCATTTTCTCTATTGCCTGTATTCATACCTTTTCCTATGCTTCATTTAGATATGTAGGAGATGTTTTTGGAAAGATTCCCCCATTATCTTTCTGGCATGTGGGAAAGTGCTTTTGTCTGAATTCCGCTATGGCTACAGAATACACTTCTCAGTTTTTGTTTGATTCCTCCAACCCTCACATTTAAAATAATGTATTTAAAAAGTTGCATCCCCTTCACCAAATCTCAAATTAATTAATTAATTTTAAATATTTTTAAAAAGTTGCTAGGTACTTTGAATTCCCATTCGAATAGGAAGATAGAAGACAAATGGCATAAAAAACCACCAAACCATATCAAGATGACACATCTACCTTGTCCAGTGAGAAAATCCATTTCACTTACCTTCATTCTATATCACTACTTTTTTAAAATTTCTGTCTCTGAAGATCAACTCACAAAAGCTTAAGCAATTTTCTCCAGTGTCCTGATTCTGTACAGAAATGACACTAGAAGGTCTCAAAATACACTATCAAAACTGTAAGTCAGTTCCTTTCCACAATTCAGCAACACACAATGGAGAAACAATAGCCAGCAACCAACACAGAGTAACTCACCAGAACAGTTTCCCATTAGTTTTTTTTCTCTTTATAGAAGGTGAAAGGATAAATTTCTGTAAATTAAATTATCATAAAATATAAGGGACACAATCAGTCAAAAAGTGTCACTTCTATAAATAGATTTATGAAGTCATTGTGGTTTCTATGGTAGATGTGACCTATTTATGTCTTTATTTATTCATCTGGGTAACAAGCTGACTATTTAATATTTAGCAACTGGAGTAATGTGGGATTTAATTTAATTAGTATTTATGAAGTATTTAATGGTATAGACAGTTATGCAAGAAAACAACTGTTTTATTTTATTTGCTTATATTGACAAGAATGTTAAAGCTTAAATTGTTTTTTCTACAAGAGAAAGGAAAAGCTTTAGAAACAGATGCAGTAATTTTGCTGATTTCCCCATCTAGATAGCAATAGCAAGTTATCTTTTTCCCATTAACAGCTTTTACTGATGTTAAAATACCAACTTAGAAGTCTTCTTTTTCAGTCTCTGCAGCCGCAGCCAAATCCTCTTTAATTGCTTTCCCTTTCCCTTTCATTCTTCATATATCTTCATATATAACCCTAACTCTTGCTGTGACAAGGATGCTTCTGTTTTTCTTGCAAGACTTTCTGCTCCTTTTTCAACATATCAAAGTAACCTTTGATGAGTCAATGGTTCTTTAAACTTTTGTGTCTAGTTTTCTCCTCATACCTAGGGCCCCATTTGGAATTTTAAATCTTTAATCCTTGGTTTCTACATGCCTCAAGTCTGTAGGCTTCCTTTTGTCCCACCATATCCTTACATAAGAAAAATCATTTGTGTGAATACTTGAAAACATTCGTTCTGAAATGTCCCAAAGGTGCTTTTTTCAAGAGGCAACATTTCTGAAGAAGCTTCTTGGATGAGAAGCAAAACATCTTCAAAGAAAAACCAAAGAGTCCAGTTGCTTCTTGAAAAAGCACCTTTGGGACAACCATGACCTGGATGACTGAGAATCTCCATAGACATTCACTCTGAAACCTCTGATGTTCCTAAGATGTTCACATAATCAAGCATGGGATGAGCTAAATCACATGGTAGACATTAATCAAGCAGTGTACTTGGAACAGATTCAGTTTCTCCAAATAATAACATCATTAATTATGATTACTCCATGCCTACAGTCAGCTTCTCAAGGTGGTCCAAACTGTAAGTACCAATGCTACCTTTACTGTAAGGTTAGTGTAACAAAATCTTGCAAGTCTGAAAGCATTCTCCTTTGTCTTTACTTTCCAGAGAAATTGGGAGCGTCTTTTCTGGGATGCTTTCTTCACCCCCATTACCTCTGGGAGCTGATACATCTCTAGTCACCCACTGTCCTGGTTGCAGTTCTTCCTCCTATCTCTCAAGGTTATTCTCACAGATCCTTATACCTACTCAAAAATATGTTCCACTGAGAACAAGATCGGTTAAAGTAGGTCTGTGGCTTAAGTCACAACAAAGTACAAAAATACTCAGTTTAAAAATGTTTACTAATAATGTATTTAAAGAGTAAAAGATGCAGAATTACAGTATATCTTCAGAAGTGGGAATGTCATGCTAAGTTACAAGTGTTTTCCTCTATAGATGAACACACACTAAATGACAGAAATGCACCTTTAAAATTTAAAGATATTTTAAATTGATAATTGGCAATTGATATTTTATGCTATGGTGGTGACGTTGTCTGGGTTCCAGTAAAGATACAACATTACGGTTCGTGTTCATTTGTGGAGTACCTACACCACCCAGAATTGTAACTATAGGAGAAGTCATCTTAAAAAGTTCAATATAACACTGAAAAAGCAGACTTTGGCTGTTATTTAGCATTGATTTAAAGCTATCTTCTCTACATTAATAAAGAATTATGCTAAGTTGCACTTTCAACATATTTGGAGGACAACAGGTTGGAAAGAGGCTATTTAAGTGTCTTAGGAAATACAGAATCATACATGGAGAAAAATAACTTCAGGTGTACCTGCTATACAAACAATATATGACTGACAACAGAATTTTAGTTTAATTATTTTGCTGTAATGGGATGCACACTAGCAGGCTATAATATTTGCAATTTACTCTAAATAAAACAGAAATACACAGATTGTGATTCTAATTTCATATATCTATAAAAGTCCCATTGAAATTAGATGCCTTATTTAAGGCTGCAAAATAGGGGAATAACTGAGAAGTTGCAACCATGAATTTCCCATATTCAGATTAGATTTTTAAATAGTGTTAAAAAATAAAATTTAATGCTGATCTGATCAGATGCCTAAGCCTACACAGAAAAAAAATATCTGCCTTTATGCATCATATTGTGGTAGGATATTTTCCAGTGTGGGAGATAATCAAATTTTCACAAGCATAAACTTCAGATAAATTTAAAACAATTACAAAAAAGAGACACAAATATTTAGCCTGACCTTAACTAAACTGTGGTTTAAATTGTTGTGCATTCCAGATATCCTTTTTTTGTCTCAACTATTTGACCAAAAACTCTTGTTTTTCCTAAGTATATATTCATAAATAATTGGTTTCTTTATTTCTGATTTAGATATTTCATATTTCTTCTATTCTTTAAACCGGATTTCCCCAACACAATTTCCTTGCAAAGGAATATTCTCGTAAAGTTTTTCTGCTGAATTATTGAATGCAATAGTTTATTTTCATGAGCAAGTAGTAAAAAGCATATCCACATTGCACTTTAATAGACGAGGTAAAGTAGCAATGTATAAATTAACATGATTAAGAGCTATGCTATTATTTTTGAAGTAGGAAAGCCCAGTATTATGGTGAAGAATGGTCTGTCCAAACGTATAATATAAGGCTGCTAGATGTCTTCCGGGTAAAAACCCCTTCTCACCTCCTCTACCTGAGTACCAAGGACCCAGGTAGAGCCTGACCATCAGGGAAAAGGGGCAGTTCTAGTCATTCATGTACTTAAGCTGTACCAAGCTGTATCCAATGCCATAGTCTGGACCAGCTTTAGTTTCCAAATTGTCTTCAAGCCCCATTTACAGCAAAATGTAGTAGTCCAGACATGATATGACTAAGTTCATGAACTATCACATACCTTCGGGTCCCAGAAAAGGTCATAGCTGGCATACAAGATTGATTGTAGACTCTTACCTGCTGTTTAGGCAAAACCCAAACCTCCAGTTGGCAAAGCAGTTCTGTCCATACAAGTGAGTTCCACCCAAAGAAAGTGATGAACTTTCAAAGCTACAGCAACTCCATCTTGCTAGCGTTCGCTCTAGGGTCTCCCAATTAGACCCTAAGAACTATCAGACCTGGGAGAGAACTTCCACTGCATCACTTCCTTGCCCAGGGATGATGTTCTGTAACACGGTATCAGTATATTGTGTAGTTGGTTATCAGCATTGTATGCTGGTAGATAGGCTTCCCCAGTGGCTCGATGTCAAGGTTAAGTAGTAGAAGGGGAGAACGGATCCCTAGAGCACCTCACAATAGAGCATCTGAAACCTCAATCTTTCTTCTCCAATCACCCCACCACTCAGGAAGGAGAACCCCCCCCCCACAATAGTGTCCCCTACTTCCAAGCCTCACAGTTGATCTAGATTAGGGGTTCCAAAACTTTTTTCTATTACACCTGTCTTTACTGTAATCTTATATATCTTCCCTGGGCTCTGCATCTCCTCAAGAGAGACACACCTCACAATTTGGCAAAACCTGATCTAGATGATAACCATGTTATCAAAGGCAGCTGATTAAAGGCAACTATACTCTTTCCCCAGTCCTGTCACGGCTCATCCACAAAAGCATCCATATGAATTCAAATCCCTTTCTGACCGCTGAAAGGGTTAGGTTCATTCTCTTTGGTTTTGGAATTCATAGAAGACAAGTCCAGGAATGGAGTCATATCAAATGAGGTTTTTTTTTATTGTAATAAAAGCAACAAAATGAGTAACAGGAGAATAATATAGCTGAATCAAATTATAGGAAACCTAGATGTATGTAAAAGAACTAATAATAATTTATCAAGGAACTGGCAAACAAAGAAAGAGAGGTATGAAAATACAAGCAAAGGTAAAACTACGCAATGGAGCGAAGCAGTTCTAACATACAGGTGATCCTTGCTTACCAACCACAATCGGGACCGGCAACTTCATTGCTAAGTAACACCGTTATTAAGTGAAACATCCTACGATCCCACGGGACTTACAATCTCCCTTGTGCCATTGTCAATCACATGCGGTCATTAAGCAAGACATCATGTGACTGCAGCTTGTGAGGTTGCGGCCAGCTTCTTCATTGATTCTGCTGGCGTATCATCAGGCAGCAGGCTGTTGCAAGGATCATAAACATCTTACCTGTTGGGCTTGTGTTTTAATCATGTGGCTGCAGAAACCCTGCAAAGGTCATAAGTGCGAGGACCAGTTGTAAAGTTACAGCAGTTACTTTACTGCTGTAACTTTGAAAAGTCACTAAATAGGGCGGTTGTTAAGCAAGGACTATTTATGCCTATATTTTCTGTAACAAATTTATCCTACTGGTTCGTGCCTGGAAGAAGGGAGTAAGATAAATGGCTCCTATGATCTTTGCCTACCTGAGGACTTGCAGTACTGAACGGCAATAAAGTAAATTCTATCTTCTTCTCTGAGTCTGAATTGCAATTTCACTGAAAGAGGACAGTGCCTTTACAGAGCTATCAAATATCTGAAAGTGCAAGGTAGCCCAAAGGCCTCTTAAACAACTACATGGAAAAAAGAAAACGAAGGAGACTATGATGTATAACACCAAAGGTATGAGAATTACTGCACCCTGCCATAGCACCTTGCCAATGGCAACTGGTAGCAATGAAAAGTTAAGCTTTAAGCTTTTGTATTAATAATACTTCACTTCTCTAGACACAGTAATAGTTGCTAATCTTTTATACATTGCATTTCTCTGAAAGGATGACGAGCCTGAATTTAAATCAACTCCCACTCTTGAAAGGAAGATTAGAAAAAAAAACCCCACTCTTATTTGCCTCCATTACCATATTCTCAGCAAATTTAAGATAATGTAAAGGTAAATTATTTGAGGGGAAAATTATCTCCTGTTCAAGTAAATGTAGTATCAGAAAATTAAAGGATGAAGAAGTGAACATCATTGAAATGTGGGATTACTTACTTTCAACCCTTCTTAATCTTTACTTACTGTATTTAGGTCTTTCCAAGGTTATTTTTTTTAAGTACACTTTGTATGTAAACTAAGATGTTAGCTTTGGATAATAAGATGCTTGTTCACTACTTAGACATAAGCTTTGAGTATTAATGAACGTAGAAAACCAAATGGTTTGCAATGACAAACCATGGACCAATTAATAAAAATCAGAGAAATCAGAGAAAATCTGATTACAATGGATTGTAGCCTTTATCCACACAAATACAACAGAAAAACAGCCAGGAATGATATGAATAATAAAATTTTCAGGTCAAGAATTCCAAGAGCCTTTAAAAATTCTGGGGCCTATATTTTGATGGTAGATTAGGATACTGGCATATTTGGGTAAAGGAAATATATAATCATAATATTTTGAATACAATGAATTTCTTTCAACCTATTTCTCCCAAAAAAACTTGTAACAGCTTTGGGAGATACTTTGAGAGTTATGTTCTTTTGCTTAGTTATTAAAAATTCCAGGCCTTTTTTCCAGGCCTAGGAGAATAATCTATTAAGCTAAATGGTCATTCTTACTTGACTGTATTTAAATGGGACTGTGCTTATGGTAAATCTCTGCCAATTTACATATCCAATATTTACCAGCTCTTTTCCAATACGTATGTAAGTAACCCATGACATCCACATAGCGTCTTGCAACAGGGTGGCATAGAAGAGAATTATTTCTTCAGAGCAAATGATAAGATGATGGAGGGAAGAAGAGAAAAATCTTGTCCCCGGTGGCCCCAGCCACCTTGGTCCAGACTAAGTCTATGCCATCTGCATAAAATTCCCAGAATTTGATTTTGCTGATGCAAGAAATTTGAAAGAAAATAAAACAAGAAGGTGTTTTGTATTTTTTAAAAAACAAAATTCCTATATTAATGAAAATGAATGAGAAAAAGCAAGCTTGGTGCTCTTGAAAAGTGACCCCTTTCTCCACTGTTGCTATACAACATATTAACAGTAAAACAGGGCAGCCACAAATGCTGATGAAGTGTAATTATTGTAGATGCGACTTTAGGGGAAAACCCTATATTCAAGAATACCCACACAGCTTTTTTTAAAAATCCTGTAGAAAAAAAGATTCTGAGGTATTAGTAACCTTTCAGAAAGAGAGAGAGAGAGAGAGAAAAGCTGTACTACCAAAGTCTCACATCATGATTTTCCGTTTAGAAAGGAAAAAGTTATGAGTATATGTATATATATATATTTGTCTACTTCTTCCCCCCCCTCAGAAAAAGATAAAAAAGTAAAGGTTTCCCTGTCAGTTGTGTCCAATTCTAGGGCACTCACCGTATCTTGACTGAGGGAGCCGGCGTTGTTCAAAGACATTTTCCATGGTCATGTGGCCAGCATGGCTCTATGCCAAAGGCGCATGGAACGCTGTTACCTTCCCACCGAAGTGGTACCTATTGATCAACTTGCATTTGAATGCTTCTGAACTGCAGGAACTGAGGCAAGTAACAGGAGCTCACCCTGTTGCATGGCGCTTATGTCTTGAATCTGGGCTTTCAGCTCTCCCACTGACAACAAGCTCAGTGTCTTTAATTGCTGAACCATCACACCCCCTTAGAAAAAAAATACCATGCAGTAGGTATTTTTTCTCTATCGGTAAATATAAATTCAATACTATGCAGTAATTTTAAAAAACATTTCGATAGTTGGTGCTCCTGTTTTCCACCATCCCATCCTTTGTAATATCTCATCTCTTGTGTCACGGCTGCTTGTGATTGAATAGAGGGGGGCAAGAGTGCACCGTGTGAGTGCACAGTTGTTGTCATTATCACAATATTCTAAAAAGAAGCACAGGGAGCACAGTCATAATAAGTTTCAGCCAACTTAAAAGTTGAACCTAGGTCGTTGTACAACTTCTTTCACAATCTTGCTTTATTATTTTTAGCCTAAAATGGGTATTGTAATTCCTGCCTCCCCCCTCCCATCCACCCCCCATTCTCTTGAGGTGCATAAATGACAACTGAAGATGTGAATGACAGTCCAAGCTAGAACCTGTGATTCAGCAGATTCTAATTGCTGGGCTCGGCCCAAGTAGGAAGGAGAGATAGAAGCAGTCCATTATCTCTATTGATTTGCACTACTTTGTCAGCACTAATGATGTTATCTTATTAAAAGAGATAACTGCCTTTCAGTGCTAGCAATGCACTGGCTGATAAGACCCTCTGGTGAGGCAACTGTTATAAATACAGCTCAAACTAAAATCCAAAGCAAACCTTTAGAAGTTACTTGCTCTCTGCTTCCCCCTCCCCTCTTTTTAATTGGGTTACACTTTTCCTTAATGTTATCTCAGCTAAAGACATTGTGTGGGCAGAATACAGTAGAGCAGGGAATGTGGGGGAGGAATGAGAAGCTTAAAGAAACAATTAAAAGAGAAATTTTGCAAATAAAAAAATGATGTCATTGGCAATTTCAGAACAGTGTTATTAACGAACTCTTGAATGCAAAGTAAACTATATGGTAGCATTTATCATTGGAATATGTGACATTTTAAACAGCAACAATTATTCAGCTGCTTCCTATGCAGCAAGACTAGTACATGCATGGAAAATGATGTTTCTACTTGTTTAGTAATAAAAAATAGTAATTTACCATAATGAACGTTTTATACATAATTTCTTTCAGTGTGGGCTCTTTGAAATACCCACCATTTAAAGACTCTATTTACTAGCATTACTAATGCTCCCCTAGACAAACTTCTACATTAAAAAAAAACCACAAGCCTTTCCATTCCAGTGGTTTACTATTTGCCACCCTTTTCCCACATAGATGATAGATGTGACTGTAACAACCATTTGCTTACAGAAATAGGATTTTACAGATAGTTTGTAATCTGGCAGAGGGGGAGCAAATTCTAACTATGAAAAACGTAAAATCTCCAATAAAATGCAATTCAGGTCTGTATTCAGAAGCCTGTTGATGCAAAGATCCTTTATTGTATAGAACAGTGATGGTGAACCTATGATACATGTGTCAAAGATGACATGCCGTGATGTTCTGGGTGACACACCAGCATTCACCAACACCTGACAACAATTTTTCTCAAAATAGTGACCTATTCTCGCCTGATTTTCAGAAGCTGCAGAGTCTCATGCAGTATCCAGACCCTCCCAAAATGAATTTTTTACTTGTTTTTTGTAATTATTTGGTGTTTCTTTAAGTAATACATAGAAGCACAATCAAATTAGGCATTTTTCAAATTTTTGACATGCCAAGTCTAAAAGATTCTCCATCATTATGGTAATCTGGATCAGAGAGAATATTCTCCCTGTGCACAAGTGTTATCCTGGTAATAATTTAAAATATGGTGTATAAGTATAAAATAGCAATATTATGTTGTACAGTAGTATATTCAGTTTGCCAAATCGCCCCATAGATTATGAATAATTAAAACACAAATTCTAGACTATTTCGATTTAGTGCAGTCCATAATTTATATAGCTATCCCAAATAAGTCATTTAAGTGTTTCTATCCACCAAACATTGAAACCACTAAAAGCACATCTTGATATTTCAACACAAGGTTCTCCTCAGAAATACATTAAGAGTTCATATATACCATATTTTCCTGAGTATAAGACGCACCTTTTTGCCCCCCAAAAGAGGGTGAAAATGTCGGTGCGTCTTACCGAATACAGCCATTTTTGGCCTCCCAAAGCCCCGCCCCGCATCCTATTTTTGCAAAAAATGGGCCTTTTTTGCAAACATGGGGGCATTTTTGCTTCCCCCACCCCCTAGGAATGCTCTGCAGGCTTCCAAAACCCTCTGCATGCCCTCATTTTGCAAAAAAAAAAAAAAAACACAAATGAAAAACTGGCCGTTTTTTTGACCGACCTATGGGTTAGGGGTTAAGGGTGCAAGGGTCTTCAAACTTGGCAAGTTTAAGACTTGTGGACTTCAACTTCCATTCCTGAGCTAGCATGACTGGAGGAGGAATTCTGGGAGTTGAAGTCCACTAGTCTTAAAGCTGTCAAGTTTGAAGTTTGTAAAAAGTATACATGGTTGTAAAAAGTATACATGGTTGTAAAAAGTATTCTGCTACACTGGTATTTTATTAAATAATGTATTACTACACCATTTGGTTCAGAATACTTTTTTCCTTGTTTTCCTCCTCTAAAATCTAGGTGCGTCTTATACTCCGAAAAATACGGTAGATACATACGTATACACCCAATGCATTTCTGAGGAGAACCATGGCTTTCTGTCAGTAGTAAGGATGAACCACAATCTTCTCCTGAACCACAGTATGATATATTGTATCAATACAATATTGTACAGCATCTTTACATAATACAGAATTATGAAAATGTTCGATATGAGGTTGCAAATTAAAGCTGACATTAGGACTGTGCAAGGCATTTGAGAAAAGTACTTTGCAATCCATTGCAAAGCACAACTTAGCACTAGCACTAGCACTTAGACTTATATACCGCTTCATAGTGTTTTACAGCCCTCTCTAAGCGGTTTACAGAGTTCAGCATATTGCCCCCCAAAATCTGGGTCCTCATTTTACCAACCTCAGAAGGATGGAAGGCTGAGTCAACCTTGAGCCTGGTGAGATTTGAACAGCTGAACTGCTGAACTAGCAATCAGCTGAAGTAGGTTGCAGTGCTGCTTTTAACCACTGCGCCACCTCGGCTCCCAACTTGAACCATGAAAGCAGCCATAACCTTTAAAGGCTTATATGGGCTGATTCAAAGCTGCCTTTCATCATTTATGTATGCATATACACAAAGACTACTTCCATTCAGATAGCAGAGAAACAGATGACATACAAAACTAGAAAAAGTAAACTTTCCTAAGTAATAAACTTGTTTTATATTATCTCCTTTCCAATCATAAGAACGCCTTATGATCATCAATAGTTAGTTTCTAAGCTAAAAAAGAATCACAATTGACTAGTAACTCCTACTTATTCTGGATATTGCTGCATGATCGAACTACTCAGGATTGATACCTTGACATATAGTACAAATTTCGTCTCTACAGCTTCTGATGTCCAATATAATTTCACAAATTTATGTTTCAAAAGTTTCCAAAATGTGCATAAAGGAGTATGCAAACGACAATGAATTAAAAATATTGATAAATCTGAGGTAAATTCATTCAAAGAGAAATATATGTTTGAATATATACTAAAAAAAGGATGTTTCATGTTAATCCCATTATTCCTATGTATGTGCTAGAATAGAATCCAAGACACCAAATTCCAGATTCTATAATCTTCACTTTAATAAAATGAAATATATAGAAACTTTTCCCCCTAGCATTGCAAATTAAACTGATCTTAAGACACAGAATAATGCAATTGTTTATAACTCAGAACAACATATATCTTTTTTTTTAAATGAATACATTGGAATAAAATTGACATTGTAATCAGTACTATACTTACACGTACTACCGGTAACAAATGATAAAATTTAACTTAGTTTGTGACTTACAACCACAATTGAGCCCAAAATTTCTATTGCTAAGTGAGAAAGTTGTTAAGTGAGTTTTGCCCCATTTAATGACCTTTCTTGCCACAGCTGTTAAGTGAATTGCTGCAATTGTAAACACAATGTTGAAGTGAATCTGGCATCCTCATTGAATTTGTTTGTCAGAAGGCCACAAAAGGGGAGCATCCTGCAACCATCATAAATATGAGCGAGTTGCCAAGTGTCCGTCTTTTGATCATGTGACCATATAGATGCTGCAATAATAGTAAGTGTGAAAAATGGTCATAAGTCACTTTTTTCAGTGCCACTGTAACTTCAAAAGGTCACTAAATGAAAAGCTGCAAATTGAGGACTACCTGTAGGTGGTCACTAGGAGTCAAGAACAACCTGATAATTATAATCTAATCTAAATCTAATCTAAGATATAGTCATCCATTCATAACTACCATTACACCAAAATGATAGATAAAATGGGCATTGCAATTTCATTATGTGAACTTACCTTTTTGTACTTTTGTATGCAAATTAGAACTTGTCTCACAATGTTGTGATGCACATTCTATTACTTGCCCCCTTGCCATCTCCAACATAGACTAATGACCTGAGGTCCTGGGCTAGTTCAGAATGATCAAAACAAGCCCACCTAGTGCCAGGGATTATCTACAGTTAATATATGCTTTGCTTATTTCTTTAAGCAGAAGAAGGTGGCTAACGGAATATGGAGGCGTGTGAATCAGGATGACTGACATGAAGGCAACAGCATTATGGAATTTAATGGAAAGAAAAGTGCTTTAGGAATATGCAAAAGATTAGATAAATATGTACCTTATCTTTCTCTCCATTCGATTTCCCTGCTAAAGCAATTTTTCCCTTTGACTATGTTTCTTCCCCCCTCTGTCTGTCTGTCTGTCTGTCTGTCTGTCTGTCTGTCTGTCTGTCTGTCTCTCTCTCTCTCTCTCTCACACACACACACACACACACACACACACACACACACACACACACACACTTTCAAACTTTTTCAGCCAACTGCTGATCAAGAGGCAAAGCTGTAGTGGTAGAAAATTGGTTAAATTAGAGTGAGCTCTTTTCCCCCCTTGATGTCTCATGAAATTTATTTATTTATTTATTTATTTTGATATTCTTATATGCCGCCCAACTCCCGAAGGACTCAGGGCGGCATAGATTGTATTAAGTTTACATGGAATCCCGTAGCTCTGCAGAGCAGAGTTTGAAAAACCCTGCTATACAGTTTATGCATATGTAGGTTAATGTATTTATATTTCAGTGTGTTTGCTGGTTAGGATTTTAGAAAGATACAATGCTTTTTATAAGGTTCTCATAGGACTGTGGACTTTCTCACAGTGATGTACCAGTTTGATGTAATGGTTAAGGTACTGGCCTAGAAATAAGGAGACTATGAGTTCTAGTCCAGCCTTAGGCATGAAAGCCAGCTGGCTGACTTTGGGCCAGTCACTCTCTCTCAGCCCAGTCCACCTAACAAGGTTGTTGTGGGGAAAACGCAAGGAGGAATGTTTGTTGTCTTGAGCTACTTGTAAAGTAATAAATGCAGGATAAAAATATAAAAAATAAATACAATGTAAGAGAGAACTAGGATCTCACATATTGTAATACTTCCCCATACAAAAACCTATTTAATTTAATTTAATTTAATACAATTAAATATGTATTCTCCTGGGATGGCTGTTTTCTGTGTGAAAGGATGTGCAAGTTTTTTAGATTTCAAAAGATCAATAAAAGTTCAAAGAAGATAGAAAGCAGGCTAAAAAATACCAGCAGAACGTATTTCAAAGTACTTAGATAAGCCAGCATTGGCAAATATTTCAGCTTTGCATTTAAATAACCAAGCATAGCATCTCCAGATATAGCTCTAGATCTCCTTTTTTATGCTTTTTATGTTTTAATTCTCCCAATTTTTCCCAGCTTAAATTTGCAAAAGTCAAAAATCCTCAACTTGGCATCCTCTAGACTGAAACTCTTAAGAGAGAGTTGTAGGAAGGCAAGCACAGAACAGAAAACTGGTCTAAAGCTGGAACTACATCATGCACATGTTAACACACACACATCCACACTACATCGCAAACTGTTCTTCATGCAATGAAAAATTCTAACTCCCTCCCCTCCCCCCAGCTTTGTTTTGCTACTTGCAACAACAAACAAATCCACATCTACCGTTTGGAACCCAACCGCAACTACCTCGGTCATTCATCACTATGTGTCTGCCTGCGACTACAAAATCAAATCCTTCGCTTTCAGTCGTGCCATGATCATTATTGTCTGAATGTAGCAGACTAACACCTCAACTGCTTCCCCGGTCCTGGCTGCCCCTTTAAATAATATGTAGAAAGCTTACAACACCCCCCCCCCCACACACACACAATGCTCACGTTTGCATTCCAGCCTTTTCTACTACCCCCATCCCCCATATACCAAGCATGCTGGCGTCAAGACAAAGCAAACTCCTTTTTGCATCACCACACTGGTTTTCTCCCCCTCCCTTTTGAACGCGAGGGATATTTCTGGTTCAAAAATACACAGTCCTGCCCAATAGTTTGACTCTGTTGCCCATTTGTCGAGTGAGCCGCACCCCCCACCCCCACGGAGGCGCACGCTGTGGCTTTCATTGTAAGTGAATAATCTGTTTTCAAGTGTTCCCTCTGCCATGGCTCCACCCTCCACTGTAAACTAGACATTACCTTAAAGAAGGCTGCATTCCTGTCTAGCTGCTTCACAGAAGATTTTCTACACCCGCCAGCAGAGTCAACAGCGCAGCACGCTCCCTCACCCACCCACCCACCCATTCCCTCACTTACTTCTCCTCCTCACTGAACTCCCCCTTCCCACACTTCTCCCCTCCCCGTTCACTGCCTCACTGTGTTTTTGTGTAAATGATCTCACATGACTCAACAAATCCATCTGCCTCAAGCAGGCCACGTTTGGAGGCTTCCCAGGAGGGAGGCAGGGAAGAATCGCTTTGTAGAAGAGACCTGGAGCTTTGCCCTTTCTCTGGCTCAAATTACCCGCCTGTCAGGCTTGACGGATCTGGCTAAAAATAAAAGGAAGCGGGCCATGAAAAGCAGATGAATGAGCACAGCAGTTCCTTAGATAACATGGGGCCAACCGTTGCCCTCAGCCACCAAAACAGGAACTTCTTATGGCGAATTTGTAAGGGCAAGTCTACCGTCCAGGTAACCCTTTGGTTGGTTAGTAAATGATCCTGAAAGGAAATGGACTAAGCCAAGTCAGACGTGCAAGGAAAACACAAGATGCTGCGTCTCAGCTTGTACAATAGCCAAGCTCTACCTTGTTGTAGGAAGAGAGGGGGAAGCAAAGTGGCATTTTTAAAGCTGCCTATGACATCAGTTTTGTGATTTGTGCCAGCAAAGAGCTGAAAGTCGTTTGTGCAAGAGTATTCTCAGAGCCCGCAGTGGGTATTAAGCACTTAGCTTGGCAATGTAATGACACACTGTAACAATCTGTAATGTGAAGCAGTCAGCAAAGCTCTGGCCCCAAAAGCTATTTCTCCTAACTATTAACCATATGTTTGGTTCCTTAGCTATCTGAGAGGGTGTCCCAGCCTACCATCTGCTTCCCATCCACACAAGCAACTGTGAAGTACAAAGAATTTCCCTCTAAAGCTGCATGCATCTTTTGGAATCTGGTTTAAAAAAACAACAACACTTCGAGCAATAATTTATTCCCATTCACTGAGATGGGAACACAAAGAGTGCTGCTGTATTATGACAAGGCAAAGACAGGCAATCCTGCTTGTACCTGGGATCACAAGCGTGTGCATCCCTTGATATTTGCACACTTGCTTGTGGACAGAAATTAGAACTGGCAATGGTGACACTCGAGACAACAGTGTGAAAAACAGGGGGCATTCTCAAAACGGAGCCCTTCCTATACACTCAGATTTCTTAGAAATAAGTTTATTTACACAAGACACACAATGGAGAGTAGCATTCTGGCAATTTGTAGGTTGAGTAGAGGAGCAATAATTAAAACTGGTGAATGACGAATACCTGAGGTAGGTAATATAGACAGGACACGCACAGGTTTAAAATTTAAAATTATGCCTACTAGTCTATTGTCTGCATTTTAAAGCAATATAATCCTCTGCTTTTAGGATGAAAATTCAGTTTAGGATGAAGCAAATTCAGGATAAGCAGCAAAAGTGCCTTCAGCTTGTTTAGTGTAATCTCTTGCCCTAGCATTTACTGTACTGATGCAAACAGCTGCCTCTTGGGTTACTACAAGTAATGCAATCTAAGACTGAGATTCACAAACTGCAGACTATGATTGGGGGGGGGGGGAAGAGTTGTAAACAAATGAAGGGAGCACAATTATTTTTAAAAAACCTAAACGGGGATGCATAGGTTGGGTTAATCTGGACCCCACTTTTTCTACACAAACGTGCTAAATTTGAGAATGCCTGTGATCCAAATACTAACTTTTATTTAGTTACCAAATTTTCCTCTGGGTGGTAAACAACAATATACAAGAATATAACGAAGTCATAAGTTTTAGTTGTGGAAAGATTTTTCTACTCCTACCATGATGATGGCTTATGGTAATGCCTAATGGCATTGATAGGAAGTCTGGGAATAATGACTTTGAAGCTAGTTTTAGAGCGTTAATAGGTTCATATATCATTAGATGGGGGTGGGTGGGCCACAAGATGCCATTTGTATCACCATGTTTGGTATTAATACAGATAATAAATTTCTGGAAGATGGTCCTTGAATAGGAAGAACATTTTGCTAGAAAGTTAAGCTAAAATGGTTCCTTTGTAAACAAAATTAATATAAATCACACATAATGCAAACATACATAAATTCTGCTTGTCTAATGCCACCTACATTTGAAATCCCATATTAATCATGAATATATTTACACTGTTGCTGCAAACAATAACCTCTATCATCTGATACATTCATTTGAGGAAACAGAATGAGTTATAAGAAAATTAGGTAGTATCGGCTGAAATGTATCACTTGATGAAAGGTGGAATTCTTAGTTAAATATTGCACAAAAATGTAGAACCTAAAAAACTTTTGTTACTAGCCACTAATGTGTGCATGCGTGCTTGTGTGTGTGTTTAAAATGAAAATCTTTCTTCTGAAAGAGACAAAAAGACTCAGGAAGCTGATGTTTCTGCAGAAATTAAATATTCTAGAGATGCAACCTTTTCCCACAAACTAATGTGCCAAGGGTAAAAATTCACCTTCACAAGGTTCCTTAACAGACCCCATAGGAGATTTACCATGGTTGAAAAATCCGATACTAGCAGACAAGAGGAGAGAACTGACATCAATTCTTATCATGACAGGCAGATGTATGAATGACTGCAATTGAAAAGGTGACTGATTCTCCATCCCACTACTGAAGTGGAACATATGAAGCTGTTTTATACCGAAACCATTGTTAAGTGATCTAGTTCTGTGCTGTTTCTGCTAACCTGCAGTGACTTTCAAAGCAGAGATCTTTTCCAGCTTCTGCCACCAGGAATCCTTTTAGGAGACAGAAACCAAGATTTTTTGGCATGCAAAGGACAGAGCACCCTCTCCAAAATGAACGTCTTTATAAAAGATGGTATTAGCAACTCTGAAGGAGACGAAGGTGCACAGGTCAAGTCATGGGAGAGAAGAACCAAACCTCAAATGTAGAATAATGCAAATTTTGGCAATCTGTAAATGTCTGACATTCCTTTTGCCCAGAAGCATGTCTGGAAGGAAAAAAGATGGTCATAGTTTCTGATGCCAACATTGTAGAGGTTCTATAAAACACACACTTTTTTCAAAGGATGCCTTTCATATTAATTCTTAGTGACATCCTGGACTGCATAGCAAATGCATGAACTTTCTATAACTTCTGCAAGTGATTGGATATAGCAATAGCACTTAGACTTATATAGTGCTTTACACACCCTCTGAGCTGTTTACAGGGTCAACATATTGCCCCCCCCCCACAATCTGGGTCCTCATTTTGCTGACCTTGTTAGGATAGAAGGCTGAGTCAATCTCCAGCCTGTCGGGATCGAACTCCAGCCTATGGGCAGAGTTAGCCTGTAGTACTGCATTCTAACCACCGCACCATCAAGGCTATTATAATACTTGCTTTCTATTCCTAAACTCTTTCATCTCATCACCATGCTGTAGATGATTTTCCTATATTTTGCATCCTGGAGGATATCAGCCTCCATGTACTGAAAATGAGATTGAGTGTGGCTTGGGAATTCATAGCCGCCATGACACTGTGGACTTGTCCCAAGTCATCATGATTCCAACTTATAAAGACGACCACACAGTCGATTTGTCTTTTTCTCAAAGAAATTAGGAGACAATCTGAAAATGAAGGACATTAAGATCTATCCATTGTCATGGTTGGTTCATAATCTGTCTCCCTCATAGCTGCAAAGCCATAGCCCTCTATTAAGGGTGGGGGTGCATTTATTAAGAAGGTCTGTCTGAAGCATTTACGGATCCAGTTGGTTCTTTAATTAAGCTATGGAATTAGGAAAAGTATTTGATAGAATTATTCCTGAATTGTTTACCTGGATCTGCTGGAACTTTACTAAGGAGCTCTGGGAGATGAAGCATCTTAGGAGATTCCTGGAGTGATCCTAGTAAAAAACCAAGGATACCAGATGGCGGTTTGGCCTCAAGTTCAAGCTTACTTTATGTTGGCAAGGGCAGTGAAACATTAATTCTTCTTTGCTTCTGTGGAATATCAATTTATGGTATTATTTAGGAGGATGTGCACTCTCAGGGGGAATATGAGCCAGGATAATCTCTCACATTCATTCAGATGTGTAAAGTCTCATAAATGGCAAAAAACAATTTCATGCAGTCTGTAACACTTGAGGAAATGGACAGAGATCTCTGTAGAATGAGTTCCAACAGTTTGGGTACAGTTTCAGGTAGGGGTGGAATCTATTGGTCACTCATCTAGGGACTGGGTGATGGTAACAGACTCTTCATGGTGCTATGAGAACTCTCAGCAGCATTCTATGTTCTTGTTTTGGACTGCCTGAAAACTTGGAGGCAGGAGCCTTATTTTGCAGTGGTTTTGCTCTTTCCTAAGTGGGCAGTTCCAACTGGCAATAGTGAGAAAGGAGGTCAAGATCTTAGAAATACTAGTATGGAGTGCCTCAGGGCTTGGTCCTCTTCCTGATTCTTAACATCTACATGTAGCTAGCCAGTAGGGGAGATCATCTATTGGTGTGTGGTTAGTTATATCACTGATGATATTCAGCTTTATATATGCAGTGAATGCAGAGATGGCCTTGAAGAAGATAAAGGTAAAGTTTTCTCCTGTCCAGTCATGTCTGACTTTAGGGGCTTTGCTGATCTCCGTTTCTTAGCCGAGGGGAACCAGCACTTCTGTCCTCATGTGGCCAGCATGACTATATGCTGAGATGCACAGAATGCTGTTACCTTCCCACCAAAGTGGTACCTATTTATCTACTCACATTTGCATGCTTTTGAACTGCTGGGTTGGCAGGAGCTAGAACTCAACCTGTCCCGCGGTGCTCGGGTTTCAAACTGTTACCTTTCCAGTTGACAAGCAAAGTCTCTTTAACCGCTGAGTCATCACACTCCTTTGAAGAAGATATTCAATAGTTACTATAGAAACATCAGCTTGTTCTGGGAATGCAAGATTATGAAAGAAATTCAAGATTGCCCACCTCAATTTTCTTTAGTATTGGGGGCGAGAGAATGGAGAAAGAGAATCTTTGTCAGACTTTCAAGATTCTTTATTATACGCTGTAAGAGTAGAGTTTCAGTAGTGCCAGTGGAGTTTATTTCCTAACTTGGCCTATCTCAAAGGACTGACAAATGTCTCCTCTGGATATTATAATTGTACTTATAGATTGCAAGGCCCGGATGGGGTAGAACAGACTCAAGAATGAGCCTCAGTAAGTAACTGCTGAAACACAGGCCTTATGGCTCCATGACTGGCTTACCTAGTGCACTTAATGGGATGACACTTCTGTTGAAGGAGCAGGTACATAATCCAAGCACTCATAGTTCCAGCTAAAGAGGCAGGTGAAGGATGTGGCTAGAAGAACCTTTGCCCACTTGTCTCTGAAGTGCACATTTTCTGAACTGAAGTTGCTAAAGATGGTGACTCATGCTCTAGTCATCTTGCACTTGAACTACTACAATTTGCTCCGCAGGGCTGCCTTTTAATACACCTTGAAACAAAGCTCCAGCTGGCACAAAATGTGACTGCCACCTACTGACTGGTACTAATTGGTTTAATGGAATAACTATTTTGTGGGAACTATGCTGGTTGCCACTGGCTTCTAGGTACAATTCAATATCCTGGTGGTCACCTGTAAAACCCTGTATGACTTGGGTTGCAGGATCATCTGCTTCAAATGGAATCTCCAACAAGTCAGGATGGAGCACTACAGATATCTAGCCCACTAGGTGTTAAGGGGCAGATGTCCCTAAGATGGTCTTATCAGCAGTCTGCTTATTGGGAAATACCCCCCTCCTTTTTTCTATCATTTAGGAAGCTGATGAAAACAATAATTTTTTTTGCATGGCCTTTGGAATGCGGCGTCCTTTGTAGCTGGCAACAATGAAAGAAGATGTGGTTTTTGTTGTTTTTTAACTGCATATACTGTACTCTCTTTTCATATTTTTAATCTGGTACACTGCCTAGAATCCAGACAGTACGCAACATACAAAAACAATTTAAATTATTTCTTTAATAATAGAGTAGAAATTGGACACTCAATTTAAAACTGGAGTTGCTTTTCTTTTGCCTTTTTCTGACATTGCTCTTCTAGATAGTCTGGATCAGTTGGAACACACTTCAACCTGGTTTTCACAGACATGATTAAAGGAAGATCTGGAAAACAGAGCTGCAATTTCCCTTGATGAAAGGCACGGTTAGATATCTGTGTTTAGGATTATTGTCAAATTAGCGTATCTCAGAAATGTTCAATACTCCGCAGATCATCATATGTCATTGAGAATTGGCTCTCTGACATCATGATTAAATGAACTGAAGATTACCAGGAAGAAGGTATTCTCTGCAACACCCTCCAATAGGTTGAATATCCCTAACGGTAAATGCATTACAGTCTATCTGCAGCCCTAATCCCTATACTCCAATCTTGAGTAATTTTACTGTGCTGCATGTACTTTTAATAGTTTTATCTGTTGCTGCTACTGTACATATTAATTTATTGTTTTAATATTTTAAATATTAAACAATATTTTAAAGTTTTTGAAATTATGAAATTGCTTATCTTTATTGTGTCTTATAAAAACCAAAACATAATCTATTTCTTTATAATTAATTCCAAAATCTTATTGTAAATTTCATTGCTCCAATTTTATCAGAACCCATAGTCCTTTTATAATTTTGTAAGATCAAATCTTTTTAGCATTTTGTTGTTTATTTCAGATTCATTAAATTCTTAAGCTTATGGTTAAAACTTTCTTTTACTCAGGATTGAAGGCAGACCCACCCAGCGTTCTCAAACTTGTTCTTCTAAAAGTAGTAATGAGCAATTTCCAAGGTGATTAGAAACTCAAGATTTGCGAGCTTAGTGTCTTTTTAAAGTCTCATTTGCGAGCTTAGTGTCTTTTTAAAGTCTCGGAGTTGCAAACAGGATGGCTAATTCTATTGTCTCCCAGCATTCAAACCTGTGGAAAACTGCTATCCTGTGGTCTCCTCGAGAGGAGTAGCCATCCAGAGCATATTATATTATCTCCACTTATCTGGAAAGGTTCCAAGGAACCAGTCTACTCACCAGTTCCTTGGTCTTTACTGAGGTTGTCGGCTCCGCTTTCATAGAGCTGTCTTCAGTTTATCATATCTCTCTCCTAGAAGTCCCATTATACTCATGATTACTAACTTGGCAGAATCCTAATTTATTTTGTCCCAGCAACTATTCTGTTTAAAGACATTTAAACAGAATAGCTAAGTAAGTCCCACTGGAAATTTACACATCTTACTCCACTACTAGTTCTGTCTGGTGCAAATTCCATTTTTTGTCATTTTCTTTTTGACAAATTCTTTATCTCTAGCTTATGTACTTTATTTTTATAGCAGTCTTGGAAAATGAAAATGTAACAGGATTAAAGACAATGGTAACATCTGCCTGGAATGCAGGTTACCAAACCTGCATCAACAGATGGTAGAATATTAGTTTTGGAGATAATGAAAGTTATTCTCCACCAACATGTGTCGGTACTACTGATCTAGAAATATTTGAAAGGACAATTTTGGGCTTGGAGCGTGATTTGAGTGGGTTAAATTTACAGTGAAGATGTTTACTCTTCTCTTTCTTCATCAGTCATCAGACATCTTTTTTTGACTGTTGGTAAATTTTGTAAGGATGCAGCAAAGAAAAGTGGAAAGGGAAAGTAATGGTAAGGAGCTGAGATAGCGCAGTGGTTAAAAGCAGCATTGCGACCTTCAGCTGATTGCTAGTTCAGCAGTCCAGCTGTTCGAATCTCACTAGGCTCAAGGTTGACTCAGCCTTCCATCCTTCCGAGGTGGGTAAAATGAGGACCCAGATTGTTGGGGGCAATATGCTGAACTCTGTAAACCGCTTAGAGAGGGCTGGAAAGCACTATGAAGCGGTATATAAGTAAAGTGCTATTGCTATTGCTATTGCTAATCTCAGGGACCTTGTCTAGAAATAGAATAAAGGAGGAAAGTTTGTATTAGGGCCATAACAAGAGAGACCAATGATCTCCGAAGAAAATGTTCTCCATCTTGTTTCTAAAGTGAACTAGTGATAAAGGAAGAAAAGGGTAACATGGAGACAATATGCAAAGGCATTTGATGAAGGAGCGGAGTATTAACAAAATGAGGTAGAGAAAAAAAGCCAACCAGAGGTGAAATAAGTCACCGTTCTGTTGCCAGTCTGTAAATGTATGTACGTATGTATGTATGTATGTATGTGTAAATATAGGTATATGTATGTGTATATACACACATACACACATGTGTATGTGTGTGTATGTGTATAATACACACACACACACACACACACACACACACACACACACACACACACACACACACAGTAGTATGACTTTCCTCACCAGTCCATATAGTAGCTACTCAGTTTTTTGCTTAGTATGGTTTGTAAACCAATCCCAAGTGAAATTCCCTCCCACAATGGTTGATAAGCCCAGTGCATTAGTTGGCACAACAAAGCCAAACCCAAGCCAAACTGTGGCTTACTGCTGTGTGTAAATTGTGCTACAATAGAAGAGATAATTTATAACTCAGGGATGAACTGTAGAGTCCTTGGTGCTCCTCAGAGAGCACCAAGAACTCCACAATGATGCCCCATATATGTATTTTTGTTTATCTGGAATGCTCCACAGAAAATGACCTGAGTTATACTTTCTGCACAATTCTACAATATACTGGGAAAATTTGTGGTATAGAATTGAGTGATGAGGATTGCCTCCAAAACAGCTGGGTTTACACCTCACCAATATAAGGGTTTTGGACCACAGCTTTGAGGTAAACCACAAGTTTCAACTAACTCTTAAAGTGTGAAACACTCAAGCCAATAGCATGTGGAGGGCAACCGTTTCTGTGATGTCCTCAAGAAAACTTTGTAGCTATCATTGAATTTTATAATAATTGAAGTAAATCATTCTCAGCCACTTGATACAAAGCATACCAATGAAATCTGGATTTAAAAAGATATTTCTTAATCTATTTCCTATCTAATCACCTAGTATCTCTTTCTCCTAAACAAAAACATTTGTTAAAGCTTAAAATATGAATTATGTTTAGCACCCACAAAAATAAGAAATTAAAAAAATTAACACAAAAATTCAAAAACTCAGTGTTGGCTAGACATGCTTCAGTTTTTGTTACCATAGAAACTAGACAGCAGATTTAGGTTTTGTTATCAAGAGCTATAAAATATTAAAACTTCTTAAATATCTTTGTGTGTGCATATTACAGCAAGCCATTCTCTAGAATAGCTAAAATGGTCCAGCATTTTAAATAAAATTTGACTGAAATTCTTCATTTTCTTTCTACCTTAAATATAATTTAAAATTATATAGAAATATGACAAATATTAAGGGCACGCTTATGAATAACAGTGGGAAGAATAAAGCAGCATTCCCATAACATTCATGTACAGTATGGGTACAAGAATCATATTTAAACCTCTGAATTTCTAACCCACTTTAGACTCAAGGATTTGAAGCCACCTTGTTAAAATAATGTGGTAAGTGGGATCTTAGACATTCCATTGTAAGCAGGGATATATTACCGTACTTTTCCAAACTTTTTGTTAAAATATGTTTTTGTAAACAGAAAATTAGGATTTCATTTTATCTAAAATGTGGAGTAGCAACACAAATAATCTTTCCTTTATTCAATAAATTAGAAAATATGCTGATTTTCCATGAGGAAATGTTGATTTTGGGGATTTCGAGCATAAAAAACACGTAAAAATAACAAAAGGTCTCTTCTTTCACCTTCTCCCCACCAATATTTGCATCTCAGCTGTAATAAATATTCATTTATTTAACCAACTTCTATAGCCACACATCCTGTCCAAGTAATTCTGGGCAACTTTAAAAACACATAAAAGCCATAAGACAATGCCCAATTAAAAATAATTGCAGCATCTTAAATAATTGTTCAATAGCATAAGGGCAAAACACATATTAGGTTCTACTAACATCCTGGCCCCCTAGTCTCTAAGGCAGGGGTGTCAAACTCGTGGTGTCACGCTGTCATCATGTGACGTATGTTCCCCCCTTTGCTAAAATGGGGGTGGGCGTGGCCAGTGTGTGATACATCCAGTCCGTGGGCCGCAAACTTGACACCCCTGTTCTAAGGCAAAAGCCAACAGGGTCAAGATCATCCAGTTCTTACAAAGAGGCTGTTCCACACAAAGTAGATACCACAACAAAGAAAAGCACAACTCCTGGGCCCCAATAAAATACTACTGTTTCACAGAGAAGACCTGGAGCACTTCCACACTGCCACATCTAGTAGAAAGAGTAGACACTACCAGAGCTATGTGGTCCTATAAATAATCTAGTCCAGTGATGGCGAACCTATGGCACGGGTGCCACAGGTGGCACGTGGAGCCATATCTGCCGGCACGCGAGCTGTTGCCCTAACTCAGCTCCAGCACGCATGTGTGTGCCCACCAGCTGATTTTTGACTCACACGGAGGCTTTGGGAGGGCGATTTTGGCCTCCGGAGGGCCTCTGGGATGGCGAGGGGGAGTGTTTTCGCCCTCTCCAAGCTCCAAGAAAGCCTCTGGAGCCTGGGGAGGGCAAAAAAAGGTCCTACCGGACCCACTGGAAGTCAGGAAATGGGGGAGTGGGGGTCGCTCATGCATGTGCAGGGGGGTGGGGCGAGTAGGGGCCTTTAAATTATGGGTGTGGGCGGGCACGCACGCACGATAGCACGCGCACGCACTATTTTGGCACGCGAGGGAAAAAAGGTTCGCTATCACTGATCTAGTCCTATGCCATGAAGGGCGTCAAAGATGGCAGCCAGAACCTTGAATTGCACCGAGAACCCTACAGGGAACCAGTACAGCTCACATGGCAACAATATTATGTGGGATACTGTGGTGTACCCAGAACTGCATGTGCTGCCACATTCTGGACACATTCTAAATGCTTTTCATGGGAAGCCCCACATAGAATGTTTTGCAATAAACTAACAAGAAGTGACTAAGTTATGAATGAGCAGGACCTCCCAATTCAGAATTGGGGACAACTAATAAGATAACTTTGTACATTAGTTGGGGACAACTAATAAGATAAATTTGTACAAAGGCCATTTTGTACAAATACTACTACTTGATGCTTGAGCAGGAACTATGAGTCCAGGAGGATTCCAATTGCTCACCAACTCTGTGTCGATGACTAACCTAACCTAGAAACTTTGTAAAATCCTAGATAGGAGTGGGGAGAAAATTGGGTCTACAAAATAGGGGTCTCTCTCCATGCCAACTGGAATTGACTTTGCAGGAAGGAGAGCAATCATAAAACCACACCCCCTACTACAGCCCCTTGAATTGGTCCAGGGTACCTTAATGGTGGCATTGAGAGCCCCTGAGAGATCAAGCTGAGCACTAGACAGAGCTCCAAGATTAACAAGGATAATATGTCTACAACAAACAACTGATGACTATATCTCTCATCTCCAGATCATATTGTGACTACCAGCCGGGGTGGCACAGTGGTTAAAGTGCAGCACTGCAGTTCAGCAGTTCAGCTGTTCAAATGTCACCGGCTCAAGGTTGACTCAGCCTTCCATCCTTCTGAGGTCGGTAAAATGAGGACCCAGATTGTTGGGGGCAATATGCTGAACTCTGTAAACCGCTTAGAGAGGGCTGTAAAGCACTATGAAGCGGTATATAAGTCTAAGTGCTATAGCTATTGCTATAAAAACCAGGTCTAACATCAATAAACTAGATCAAGTCCATGGTTGTTATGAACTTCTAAAATGTCTCCAATTTCAGGTCCAGAGAAGGCAAGTCTAGACAGCACTACCACCAACTCAGCCACAGAATAGCAATTAAGCACATCAGCAGCAATCCCATCCGATCTTAAGGCTAAACTTCACCAGAGTCTACAGAACAATGTCCATGACAGCCATACCTCAGTCCTACAAGACAGAGCAAATCAGGAAAGCGGCTCCACAGGAAGATTTAGAGAACGGCTAAATAACAGATCCTTTTTACCAGCCCTCCCTCGTGAATCAGGTAGAAGCCTGACCAAATCTCTTATTTATTTATTTATTTTATTTTATTTTATTTATTTGTCAAACATGTATAGTAGTAATTTGTATAAACATAAGTAAAAAGTAACGATAAAAGAGGACAATAGGACAGTAGGACAGGGACGGTAGGCACAGTGGTGCGCTTATGCACGCCCCTTACAGACCTCTTAGAAACGAGGAGAGGTCGACTGTAGACAGTCTAAGGTTAAAGTTTTTGGGGTTTGGGGAAGAAACCACAGAGTCAGGTAGTGCATTCCAGGCATTGATCACTCTGTTGCTGAAGTCGTATTTTCTGCAATTGAGTTTGGAGCGCTTTACATTTAGTTTGAATCTATTACGTGCTCGTGTATTGTTGCGGTTGAAGCTGAAGTAGTCATTAACAGGAAGGACATTTTGGTATATGATTTTATGAACTACATTTAGATCAGATCGTAGGCGATGTAGTTGTAAATTGTCTAATCCCAGTATTTCAAGTCTGGTGGAATAAGGTATTTTGCTGTGAGCGGAGGAGTGAAGGACTCTTCTTGTGAAATATTTCTGGACTCTCTCGATTGTATTAATGTCTGATATGCAGTGCGGGTTCCAGACAGGTGAACTATATTCCAGAATTGGTCTAACAAATGTTTTGTATGCTCTCGTTAGTAATGTGATGTTGCCAGAGAAGAAGCTACACAAGATTAGATTAACAACTCTTAGTGCCTTTTTGGCAATGTTGTTACAATGGGCTCTAGCACTTAGGTCGTTGGATATGAGTACTCTTCTGAATATTATCTCGCAAGGAGCAAAGAAGGAATGTTTCAGCCTTCTTTGTTTAGGTAGTATTTTTTGCCTATTTCTCTCAGGGTTATCTCCCTGATACTATACCACCAGAGTTCCGCTAATGACAATATACCCCCATATATACTTATTGGGGGTATATATAACTTATATATACTTATATATAACTACAATATATCGTGGTGAAATAGCAGCTCTTTCATGGTGTGGTACTGAATGAATGGTTAATCATTTCAGTAAATTAGCTCCAAATGCCTGCAAATTTAATTGTGACATAGTCATAGCACAAAGAATACAAGAACTACTACCTAACTACTGCCTTTTCTACATGAGGAACATTTGATATAAAGCTGACACCATATTCTGCCCAGAAAGCATCCTTCCTGCATTATTCACAGTTGGATGAAAGGAGTAAAAATTCACAGCAGGTGCCACACTTTGTGTTAAAATTAGGTAGTGGCTAAAACAAGGATACTATGTCTAAATTCTTCCCCTGTATGCAAGCTACTCAAATTCTAAAAGGAAATTGCAAATTTGGCAGTGTTGGCATTATAATCAGATCTGGAAAATTTTATTTAAACTGATTTTCTTCAATGGCAGAATTAAAATACTTTTTAATCCTAATAAGTTTGATGTGTGAGGCAATAATTGGGGAAAAGATTTGTTTGATTTACAGATTTAAGCAAACCTACCAAATTCACAATTCCCAAATGCACAAACGAAAACAATTTTTGTTCACTATGCATACTAAAACAATGTGGCGATTTGGATTCTTTGCTCTCAAAAAATCCTCAAAGACACATATTTATAAAAAGAAAGCTGAGTAAAATGTGTGTGTTTGTGAAAATAACATATACAATTACATCAAAGGAAAACTGCTTTGAAATATATGTAGATTAGGGAATGTGTTTAACAAAATGTGTAAAAATTGTTAGGCAGACTTTAAGAAAATAAAACTGCAAAAATGAGGAATTAGAATTAATTTATTTAAATGTATAGGTCAGTAGTGAGGGGATATAAAGGAAAGAGAAATCCATTTCTTATCTTCAACAAAGAGCCTTTGAAACACGTTCAATGAAAGTCTATACATTTTGTAGTTTAGCTTCTCTCAAAACATTTGTGACTGGTGTTAAAAGGATGTTAGGAAAGAATCTCTGAAAGCATCCAAAAAAACCAAAAACCTCATTATAAATTTCTAAAATTTTTGCATATAGGTACATATATCCCAGTAGTTTAGCTGAACACAATAAAATGTTTAATTTGGTAACACATTTAATTCCATTTCACCAAATAATGAAAGAACACCAAATAGCTTGCTGATTCCATCTTTATTATTTGTTTGCATTTTTCTCCCTCAGTCATTCTAGAATACTAATATTTATCATATATATTTTTTGACAAAATATAATTATAATGTTAGCAAATGGGCAAGCTCTCCCATTACATTTGCTATCTGCCAGCTTCTCAGGTGAGACACCAAGAATGCTGGCTCAGACATAGCCAATACAGAACACCTCATTAGATTCAGGAATGGCTTAGACACCCAGGCAAAAAGAGATCCCCCCCAGCCCTTCTGTTCTGATTAAAATGTCATTTTTTTCCTTTGGAATGGGAGGCAAATCTCCTGAGAAAATGAAAAGAGTAACAAGCTGGTCCTGAAGCAAAGAAAAGGAGCTAAGGGGGGGAAAAACCCCAGCTCTAGAGTCTCTAATTAAAGGTGGCAATTAGAAAGGACTCTAGAGAAATAAAGACGATTCCATTGTTTCAGAAATACCAGCTATTCCTAAAGTACAGGTGAACATTTTAGCTAAGAATCTGCAATCAGGTCTTTGATTTACTGTGTATGTTGTTGGCATTTCTCTCTAATAACGTCTCTCTGATTATTATGGGTTCTTTACAAGTACATTTGATGCAAACTGGCATTTGTTAGCATCACGTTGTTTTCAAAAAGAAGCAAATAGGCACCATTTTTGCATTTGGCTCAGTCTTAGATCGTTATGTATAGTTTTTGTATAGGATATCATTTTTTAAAAAAGTTACCACCTGTGGTTTGGAACAGCTCTCTATTTTTACACACTGAGGTTTTTTGCATGGTACTACCTAAAATCAAAACGGAAACTTTTCATTTAAAAGTAAGAAATAAGAAAATGTACTTAATTTTACATTATAATCTTGTGTTCTTAACCACACTCCCAAGAAGCAGGGGGGATACTTTTTGTAGCCCCTTGCCTCAAAACTACAATAATCAGAAATTGCATATGTTTCACTTCTCAAATTTCTCCGTTTTTACTCACAACATAGGCTGTGGTGTTCCACCTCTCCCACATACCAGGGCTGTGTGAAAGGGTGCAATGTAATGGCATCACCAAAGAAATAGGAAGCGGCAATGGTAACTACCAAGCAATTATGTCAAGGCAAGAAGGTCTTATGTCCAGGTCTTCTCTGTGAAACAGTATTATTTTACTGGGGCCCAGGAGTTGTGCTTTCTGTGTTGTGGTATGTACAGTGTGGAACAGCCTCTTTGCAAGAACTGGATGATCTTGACCCTGTTGGCATTTGCCTTAGAACAGGAGTGGGGAATTATGGCCCTTTTATGACTTGTGGACTTCAACTCCCAGAATTCCTGAACCAGTGATGTACAAAAATGGCTGGCTCAGGAATTCTGGGAGTTGAAGTCCACAAATCATAAAAAGGCCATAGTTCCCCACCTCTGCCTTAGAGGCTAGAGCCTCAGGGAAAATACTATAGGTGTATGGGGGGGGGGGGAGTAAAGGAATTAAAAAATTAAAAAATTAGGCAAGATATTATTTGCAATGATAAAGTCTGCAAGTCATTCCAAATTGTATTCATGTACTGTGATTGGGGCATTCAGGAACACAAACAAAGCAACATTTTTGTTTACTACTGGTGAAGTAGTCAAATTGCAAGTACAGCAATGCAATTAGGAAATCCAGAAAGTAATTTTTGGCGTTCTATTACGAAGATAAGTCAATTAGGTCAAACTATGTATTATCCATATTTGCAGGGGGCTTAACCCTTAATAAGTACATTTAGTATGTTTTCAGGTTATTAAAAACAAAATCTAATTGTATTACTCTGTCTTCAAAATTCTAACCAAAACAGCCTCTTCTCAATGGAAATGTGCTATTCCAGAAATAATTTCACCTAGAAGTTGATCAGACATCAACTTCTCCTCTCAAGGACATCAAATCTCTTCAGTTTAATATTAAACTGAATTAAATAACTATTATTTTCTCTAATTACATAATGCTTTTAAATTGTGAAAAAAAAGCTGCTGCATGCAACAATTCACATACAACCAACTAAGCATAGCTTTTGGGTTATTTCTTGATTAGGAAATAGCACCTGGAACAACTCATGGGTATCAACATAAATGACAATTTCCCTTCAAACTATACCCATCAAAAATATTTGTTGAATTTCCTCCAAAACAAATTTTATTTTACGTCAGGTTTAGCTCAAGAACAATACAAAATAATCGGCCGAATTTCAGTTCTTTATTTGATATTATGATATATATACATTAGTTGTGAATGCTCCGACACTGGAAGTTTTTAAGAAGAGATTAGATAACCATTTGTCTGAAATGATATAGGGTTTCCTGCAGAGGTGGGTTCCTGCCGGTTCAGACCGGATCGCCCGAACTGGTAGCGACCCGCTGGTGATGTCACAATGGCATCAGATCCGGTTCAGTTGGTGCCGGTCTGTGGGTGCCGCCATCTTTTTTTCAGAATTTTTTTACTGTTTTGAAGTTTTTTCTTCTGCTGCTGCTTGAAAAAGGGTCCTCCCTCCCGCCTGCCCCTGGGTTTATACTTACCTTTATTCATTTGCCCGAAGCACAGCTGATCAGCTCCTCAGCTGTGTTTCAGGCTGATTATAGCTACTGAGTATGCGCAGAAGCAGAATTGCAAGAGGGGACGCACGCATGCACACGAGTTCTGCTCACACATGCATGCAAAATGTCGCAATGCGAACTGGTGGCGAAGGTAAGTGGAACCCACCCCTGGTTTCCTGCCTAAGCAGGGGGTTGGATTAGAAGACCTCCAAGGTCCCTTCCAACTTGGTTATTCTAGTCAATTCTTGCCACACTAAGCCTATTCTACCTTAACCTAAAGGATATATTACTGGGAGATTCTAGGGAATGGCTATCCTAAATCTCTTCCCCTTCTGATCATCCAGCCCTGGACTATGCTATCTCTTATCTTACCCCTGTCCTCTGAATGTGCTCCCTCCTTCCTGGGAACCTGCTGCTTTATTGTAATCCAATGGTTTTCAACCTGTGGTCCGCAGACCCCTGGGGGGGCATGATGTCATCATAGGAGGTCCGCAAAAGCTTGAAGAAATATTATGATTTAAATATTGCGTTTAAGTCTTGGTGGTCTGTGGCCATGGTCTATTGCCACAAAAGGTATTTAAAGAGAGTCCAGGATAAAGAAAAGGTTGATAACCACTGCTGTAATTCATTATATTTTATCTGGTTAATGGAAAACAGCTAAATCAACAATATTAAATTCTATCTTATAAAAGTTATTTTAAATTCTTTCTGTAATTATTGCAGAATTTGTGTAATGTTGCAATCCTATTCTTACCAGTTAAGTATTTAAGAGTTGGTTATACCCAACTGTAGATTATGACCTACAGTCTGAGGGACACATCTACCTGACCCACTAGAGCGGGGAGGCAAGGAATGTGGTGGGTCCCATCCCCTAGGGAGATACACCTGGTGGGACCCAGAAGTAGGGCCTTCTCCGTGGTGGCTCCCTCTCTTTGGAACATCATTCCACCAGAGATTAGAATGCCCCCACTCTAACACTCTTCTGGAAGGTGCTGAAAACATGGTTCTGCCAGCGGGCCTGAGGAACCCAGAGCGGGATGGAGCCCATTATATGGCTGGTGTGGGGTGGGGAACACTGGGGTGAGTGGTGGTGGTGGTGGTGGTGGGCTATTATATTATTTGATTATTATTTATTTACACACACACACACACACACACACACACACACACACACACACACACACACACACACACACACACACACACACACACACACACACACACACACACATATATATATATATATATATATATATATATATATATATATATATATATATATATATATATATATATATATATATAAATGTTTTTATACCCCTGTAAGCCACCTTGAGTCGCTATGTGCGAATAGGGGCAATATAAATATTCAAACAAACAAACAAATAAATAAAATGTCTTGTTTAAAAGTATGCGAACAGAAAACCTGGTGGTTGCATAAGGGAAACTATATACTGTACAACACTTTCCTAAAAAATTGTAACACAGACACAATGAATTTTAACTGCAGAGAAAATTATGCTGTCTTTACTGTTTTCACTTTACTGTTTTATTGTCTATTTACTTGCTTTTATGCTACTGTGCTTTACTTCCAATCTTAGTTTCAAAAAATGATCACAGACTCCCTGACAACCTTGGTCTAATTTGTAAGGCACTCTATGAGGTTTCTGTGCTATGCATAAGGAAAGGAAGGTGGGGGGGAATGAAGTAAAAAAATCATCTTAACCACGGAAACCTGGGGGGGGGGAAATAAAGGCTTTATATGCACTCCTGTGAATTCTCAAACAAATGCATGCTAATTTGCATGCAATTTTTATGATTATGATTATGATTATGATTATGATTATGATTATGATTATGATTATGATTATGATTATGATTATGATTATGATGATGATGATTATTATTATTATTATTATTATTTCAGGATCCAATGCTATGCTTCCTGCGAAAATACCTCAGGAATTGCATATAATTTAATGAAAATTATTTAACAGTTGAATTGTATCAATTATAATGATCAACCATATAAACAAGCAAGATCTGTCCATATTTTTTTCTGATAAATTGAATTCAAATTGCCTGTTTATTTAAAAATGAAAACAAATGCCAGAATAATTGCCAATTTATTAAAATGTTGTAATAATTGTAAATTATTAACAAACTAAGAGAACTAGAACATTGAGCTATGTTGACTTAATTCAACCTCAAAAAAGACAAATGGTGTTAGATGAATTTCAAAGCATAAGGTAACTGATGAAATTAGGAAATGAGACTGTTTCAAACTCTTCCGCTAATAAAAACATGTGCAACTTGAACCTATTTTTATTTTTCTAAATAATTTGTTCATTTTCTTAGCTCTGAAAGAGGAACTTCCATAGAATCCATGATGAAGACCAATTTGAGCAAAGCAGATAGATTTTTTCAATTATATTCAAATTATTTAAGACCAAAACTGTTCTTAGAATAGGCGGAAAGGAAGAGCACTGCCTCAATAAATCCAAAAACATGCAAGATATTAGCCTAACATACTGTTATATACATCCTATTAATGTGATGGCTAAATTGCTACACCATCTATCACCGTGATGGCGAACCTGTGGCACGCAGAGCCATTTCTCCGGGCACGCAGAGCCGTCGCTCCTTGCTCTTCCGGGTTCTGGTGCACTGGCTAGCTGGTTTTCATGCGCACGGGCGCGCCAGAAACTGGAAGAACAGCCACCCATTGTGCATGCGCGCTCCAGGAAGATGATCTTCCTGTTTCCAGAGTGCGCATGCGCACTGACCAGCTGGTCTGGTTTCTGGCACTCATGCGAGTGCGAAGAACAGCAACAACTATGCGTTCCAAAAGATGCGGAGAGGGGATCCCGGCGGTCACTTCCTAATGGAAGTAAGGTAAGCCGGGCTTCTCTCCCTCCCTGCCCGCGCAGGCTTCTTGCGCGGCCTCAGGCGGTCCGGAGCACCTATGGACAAGCAGCCAGTGAGGGCAGGGTGGTGGTGGTGGGCTACCTATGCAGATGACCCCGTGGCCTGGGCTCCTCCCTGCTGGGAGCCGGCGTTCCCCAGCCAGCAGCAGCGCTCTCTGGCCCCCCACCTCGGCAGTGCCATGTGCCAGCTGGAGAAGCTCCGAACGCGCGGCCTTGCCTGGGCTCCTTCTTGCTGGGAACCACCGTTCCCCGGCCGGCGGCAGTGCTCTCTGCCCCCCCATCTTGGCAGCCATCAGCCAGGGAACAGTGGTTCCCAGTGGGGAGGATCCCAGGGATGGCCGCGTGTTTGGAGCTTCACAGACTGCCGAGGCAGGGGGGACAGAGAGAGCTGCCACCGGCCGGGAAACAGTGGTTCCCAGCGGGGAGGATCCCAGGGATGGCCGCGCGTTTGGAGCTTCACAGGCTGCCGAGGTTGGGGGGGGGGACAGAGAGAGCTGCCACCGGCCGGGGAACAGTGGTTCCCAACAGGGAGGATCCCAGGGAAGGCCGCGCGTTTGGAGCTTCTCCGGCTGCCGAGGTGGGGGCGACAGAGAGAGATGCTGCTGGCCGGGGAACGGTGGTTCCCAGCGGGGAGCAGCCCAGGCAAGGCCACGCATTTGGAGCTTCCCCAGCCGGCAAATGGCGCTTTCGGGGTGGTGGGGCTAGGAGAGCTGCCACCGGCTGGGGAATGGCTGCTTTGTCTCACCAGGGAATGGGCCGGTACCTGGCTGTTCTCCAGTAAGAGGCGCATCAGCCCTCTTGGAAGAAGTGGGGGGGTCATGTGCAGGGGCGCACACATGCACAGTGAGGGGTTTGCATGTGCACATACGTAATGCAGGGCACATTCGCAGGGGGAGTGCAGGGGAGGGTCATGAACGCATGCACAAATGGGGCACGCATTGCATTATGGGTGCCAGCACACGGGAGCGCAGCAGCGCTCACGCACTTGGACTTTTGGCATGCAACGCCAAAAAGGTTCGCCATCACTGATCTATCACTTTAAGACTGTGCATTAAAGTAAATAAATATAAACATTATTAATAAGTTCACAAAAATACACACATTTAATGTGATTCCTCATTCCTCAACTAATGCAGAAATTGTACCAATCAAGATTTATATTAGAAAAATTGATAAATCTATTCTTAGGAAAACATCCTGAAAATTTTTATATGCCTATCCTAGAGCAATTCCCCCAACTTTTTCAGGTTTGCAGACTGGCCTGGGGGGAGGGAGGGGAAGATTCCATGCATGTGGCAGGCAAGTGCACATGCACAACTCCATTTGTATGAGCGACAGGCACACGTGCCCATCACTTAAGACAAATGAAGCACATGTGTACATGCTTGCATGCTGCTCACGAGTGAGGGTGCACTCACATGTGCTCTCCTGCCACTTCCATGCCCCGGTTCCGAAAGGCTCAAGGTCCAGTAGTGGGCCGTGGGCAAGGGATTGGGGATCTCTGTCCTAGAGCCCCTCTTTAAGTTATCATTAATATAAATTGGATATTTGCTGATAAGATAAAAAAAAAGAATCTTAAAATTTCTATTTTAACATCTTTCAACATCTTTCAAACTTTAACAAAAAATGATAAAATACATTCAATTAATCTAGCATCAAACCAAAAAATAGAATGAACAAGTCTAAATAGTTGTTCTCAGTCCAATATATCTGCTGGACTATTGTTGTGAAGAAAGAATAGTTTCTTTTTCGTTTGCAAAAGAAAAAAATAGTTTTCATAACGTGGTAGCTGAATTCGGCTACTGCAGCAAAAGTCAACAGTTATGTGCCATCTTAATACACAGATATCCTATTATAATATGTATTTTTAGGGCTTGGATATCATTTTACTAGATGCAGTGAATGTGTAATTTACCTCTTGCACTAATGCAAAGGGGAGGAAAAGATGCTAATTTTAATTGGCGCTGTGACAATTCAAGCAGAACTTACATATATGCAAAGTAAGCTTCTACGCAGCAGTGTATTAGTGATAACACAAACATCTTTGCGTTACTCAGCAAATTAACACATGTATCATATTAAACTATTAACTCTATATTGACTGAACTTAACAAAACTGAATGTGGACAACATCTCTAACAATTTACATGCCTATTAAGCTCACTCCATCAGTAGAGTAGCAATTAACTCTCAAAAGCAAAAGGCCAAATGATCAAACAATTCATGGAATGGACAGAGGTCTATTATTTTATTTTATTTATTTTTGTCAAGTACGTGTTGGTAATATACATAGATATAACATTGTTTATATACATAAGATGGGTATTGATAAGAGGGAACATTAGGACAGGGACGGTAGGCACGCTGGTGCACATGCACGCCCCTATTAAAAGATAAGGGAAGAATAGGCGTTTTGAGCTTGTTCTTCTTTATTACAACATTTTTGCAATGCCTCCCGTATGGTTTCAGAAAGTCTCCCAACCTTTCCAAGCATTTTTTCAGAAGGCCCTAGAGGAAAAAAAAAACCCGACCACTGAAAATTTCTACCCATACTAACATATCAAAAGAGAAAATTTCTTTCTATATAATGGTATAGTGCATTTCAAAACTAGTTTTTCAGTGACAAAAATTGAGACAATTCTTTAAAAAAGAAGACAGTGTGTTGTAATCACTCTCTTCTCAACAACTGGCAGTAAGTCAGAGAAGGACAGTCTTACTTGCAGAAAGTCCTCACTTAATGACCCTAGGAAGGTAGTCATTAGGGAAAACATCACATGACCATATAGCTTAACAATTAGTTTGAGGACTGGGTATCACTACCATTTAGTCAGTGCCATCATAACTTTGAATCATTGTTGAACAAGCAGTTATTAAGTAATGACTACCTGAATGTGGTTAATCTTATTCTTCCAATATGTATAATTCAGTCATGTGATTATAATAATCTAAAAAGAATAATAATTTATGATACACATCTTTGAGGGTGTTTGTGTTCCTAATGCTGAAATTTAGTTCTCCTAATCCCATTCTATAATAGTTATATTTCTTGGTACATCACAGAAACTTATTTAGTAGTTAAACAAAGGATACTTACATGTGAAGTTCCCAGATAACCCTCTAAATTTGCTTCCATCTTTATCTGACCAAATAAATAATAATGCCAGTGGCCACTATTCAGGTGCAGTTTCGTTCCAAGACAATATGTTTAGTTAAGAGGCTGTAACTCCATGCATAAATTGCACACTTCAGTTGTACTTTCAACTGATATATTTTATAGGGTATATAATTTTGCTACAAATAAGATAGTACCACTAAGTAAGGAAATGCTATGTTGACTCCTAGCCAATAAAGTTGCTTTAATAATTTGCTTCATCACAATACTAAATTACATTACCCCAACACAGTTGAATGCAGAAGGTTCAGTTAGCAATTCAAATTGTGGGTTATAAAGATACCAGTTTTCTTCAACTATTAATATACTCTGCATTTATGAACATCTGATTTAATGCAATTAGCCCCACAGTAATCATAAGCAGGCAATCATGCAAATTTGTAGCTTATTGCTTTAAAGTATAAAATTAAATAAGCAAGAGAAATTAAATAAAAATGAGTCAATACTAGAACATATTCACTGTAGTACAGGAATATTCTCAATGCAACATAATCTCATTTAAGTTTTATAAATATTTAGATACTGTACATTAATCTTGTTAAAAGACTTTTCAGAATTTCATTCTATACATAACAAGACCCACTGTGCGGATTTCTCTTTCAGGACCTAAGTATCTTAAAAATGGATTTATTTCAGATCATAATCCAAAAATAAAGAAAAACAACCACACATTTGTGTGCTAAAGCTGCCAAGGCAGATTGACATGTTTCAACATTACCCATTTTTGAGGTCTAACAGCCATTCTGAAAACACTACCTCATGCTTTTCTCTTTCTCTTAAATTTCCAAAGTATACAACTGTACAATAGAAGATGAAGCTGCTGTAAAACAGAAATTTAAGAATATTTCTATCCTCAAAAAGTTCTCAATTGAACTATGAACTGACCCATGAAATGTTTAGCAATCTTTCAGGATATTGGAATCATGCAGAACAAATTAATCAATGACCAGCAGCTATCCTTAAATTTGGTGTGTCTCATGAATCTTTCCAGTGGCATTTTAAAATCGTATACCTTCTATGTCAGTGATGCCGAACCTATGGCACTGGTGCCACAGGTGGCACGCGGAGCCATATCTGCTGGCACGCGAGCCGTTGCCCTAGCTCAGCTCCAGTGCGCATGTGCGTGCCCGCCAGCTGATTTTTGGCTCGCATGGAGGCTCTGGGAGGGCGATTTCGGCCTCCGGAGGGCCTCCAGGGTGGCGGGGGGAGCATTTTCGCTCCAAGAAAGCCTCTGGAGTCTGGGGAGGGTGAAAAATGGGCCCACCGGGCCCACTGGAAGTCGGGAAATGGGGGAGTGGGGGGGTCACGCGCGCATGTGCAGGAGGGTGGGGCAAGTGAGGGGCTTTGAATTAGGGGTGTGGGCACGCACATGCGTGCAATAGCGCGCACTATTTCGGCACCCGAGGAAAAAAAGGTTCGCCATCACTGTTCTATGTATTTCAATAAATCCAAGAAGAAAAGGAAATGTTTGTAATCTACTTGGCATTGTACCATACAAAAGTAATGAATGGTACAATCATTAGACTACCTCCATCTCCACACCAAATTTAAGTGATATATACATTGCTTAAATTACACACACACACACACACACACACACACACACACACACACACACACACACACACATACACACAACCTTGGAAGCTTTCTTTTTGACAAGAAAATGTATTGAACTGTAGGATTTACAAATATTTGGTTGATTCCTTCTTAACCCAGTATTTCCAATAAATAAGTCTACCCCTGATCCTCACCATAGTCAACATTACATATTCTGGCAAACAACTCTAAAGTTTAAAAGAGGGGATGAGAGGCAAGCAGGGAATCCATAAATCTCATGAGGCTGGTAATAAGAAACCAAATACATTAGCTGTTAGATCATACCACTGAGCCTATTAAATACCAAACGACATTTGGAGAGAATTTCACAGGCCTGTTAAAACCATTCACTGTCATGTTTTCAGAAGCTTAAATTTCTGAAGAACATTGCTTGAAATATAAATATATAAATACATGCATACATGGTACAAGCAATAGAAGTAAGAATGCTAGGACTCACAATCCAAACGCCAGCTTCAAGATAGCAGCACCTCTACAGATTTCAGTTCTTTCTACAAAAAAAAAAAAAAAAAAAAAAAAACTTGGAATCATGGAAGCGTCCAAAAGCTTATGAGCTGAGTTGCTGAGCTATTTTGAGAGAAGTAAACTAGAGGAATTCCCAATTTAGCTACACACAGATTTCCTAGCCAATAACACTCTAGCGCCTGGCATGGGATGGAGCACTATCACCAGTTTTAGAATTAAAGTATGGGCTGGCAGGCATCTGAGATGATGTTTAGAAGTCAGAGACATGTGTATTACCAAATAAGTCTATTTCAACAGGGCCAATTCCTTAGAGCACAGGTTTCATTTTTTAAAAATAAAAATAGAGAAACACTTATTTCTTAATTTATAAAACCATCTACTGAAAAGTTTTTCCTCCCTCCTTGTAATGCAATGTGGACCAGCAACAATGTATCTAGACAGAAAACAATGGAAAAGACGGGAATGAAAATTCTTCCTAAGACAACAAAGAAAAAATAACGAGTAGATATACAGTAAGGTGGATTGTTCTTTCTTTCTCTTTTTGGTAAAGGTTTATGATGTGTATGCAAAAAAATAAAAAATGAAGGGGAGTCTGAAAACAAATTAATTAATATTGCTCGAAGATATAAGATAGGAATTAAAATTCAAAAATAAATCATTTTTAGGGCTTTTACTAAAATAATTGGTCATCTATCTTTTTTTTAACCTGGTGAATTTTTTCCCCCTTATTTAAATATCTTATGCATAATCCTTTCATCCTTGCGATAAATAACTAAGCCATGACTGGACAATGTCTTCCATATGTGGCTAACAATCTACTTCATTTATATGATTTATATTTCAGTACATTTCTCATTTTATTTTTGTATAATTAGCACTGCCTATACCAGACCATCTGTTGGACACAAGCATTCAGAATGTTCAGGTGAGAAAATGATGAGAGATTATTTGTGGCTTAATTCCCACAAAACAACAGGAAATCATGAAATTATAAATTACATCACACTGCTTTTGAAAACTCCAGTGTAACATTAAAGGTATTCCTGAACTAGCCTTCCCTTTTAATGTCCAAAATGGCAGCTCTGACTAGGAATAGCTTTATTTGGTTTTGGCTGAAGTAATTCTTGGAACAATCAACCCAGGAGCATGTTCACACCTACATTACATTCACCGAGGCCAGTGGCAAGGGAGAAGGAGTTACCTCACTTCATCTTATGGGGAATTGGGGAGCATACAACTTTAATAAATTATGGCTCGTCACACAGTCAGCCAGATGTTCAGACTAGATTTGACATCTTTGTCCACCTATCGAGTGGTCCCAAGTAAAGCTGCGTTTTGCAATTGTCTGATGGTGAATATGTCAATGCCAATGATGTGCAAGTGGTGCTCCAATTGTTTTGGGTTTGCACCCAAGGTGCCTATTATTACTGGTACTACCTTTGATTTCTTTTGTTGCAGTTGTTCTATTTCTATTTGCAGGTCTTTGTATTTTGTGATTTTCTCCAGTTCTTTTTCTTCTATTCTGCTGTCTCCAGGTAATGCCAATGTCTATTATCCAGACTTTTTTTTTGTCTTTCTTATCAACAATTGTTAACTCTGGGTGGCAGGCTAGCTGTTGCAAGAAGATGACATAGAGTGACTACAAATGGCATGACAAAATAGCAACAATTGTGCATTGGAAGTTCTGCAAGAAATACATTTGCCTGCAACAAGGGGCCCCTTGTAGAGAAGGTAACAGAAAATGAAGAAGCTAAAGTACTCTGGGACTTTAGAATTCAAACCGACAGTCACCTGCCACATAATAAATTATTACTGAGAGCCGAGGTGGCGCAGCGGTTAGAGGCAGTACTGCAGGCCACTTTAGCTGACTGTGATCAGCAGGTCAGCGGTTCAAATCTCACCGGCTCAAGGTTGACTCAGCCTTCCATTCTTCCGAGGTGGGTAAAATGAGGACCCAGATTGTTGGGGGCAATATAAATATACATTGCTTACTGGTGTAAACCGCTTAGAGAGTGCTTGCACTGTGAGGCGGTATATAAATCTCACAAATCAATAAATCAATAAATACTGTTGTTGTTGTTATTAATTATGATAAGAGCTTATTGGTGGTTACTGAAAGTTATTCAGGAAAGTAGCTTTCTGTTGGAACAAAATGCAATTTATAAAATTTAGACTAGAACTCACTGCTATTTTGAGATACATAATACTTTTTATTTGAAGTTCATTTAATCAAAATATCGCTTTGAATAACTCCTATGAATTCTAGTATATATACTGGAGTGGGGCTTCAACCAACGTACTTCAGTTTCAAGCTCTGCTCAGCAAGTGCTATGCTATTCAATGAAATTCTGGCTAAGTAAAAGTACAGTGAAAACAAATAGCTACTCTGAAATTGTTACTTGATATAACAGCTATTTCTGAAGCTCACCAATCCCAATGCACTAAATAGTAAGCAGAAATGAAAATGATATACAAGTGTTGGGTGTTACTTTTTCAGTACAGTATTATTAGCTTGATTCTCTGAACTTTGATATTTAGCTAAGTAGTAAAAGTCTTCCTCCTAAGTAGATTGTTAGATATAGACTTTAAAATTAAATACAATTCTTCTTTCTTTAAACATAGGTGACTGCTAAATATTTCCATAAATTTAATCTGAACTTTGACAATAAAAAATCAAACTACAGGTTAGTAACAAAACAAAGAATGGAAGAGCGAAAGGGACTCTTCTTTGAGGCCAACACAAATATTATACAAAAAAGAATGCAATGAAAGGCAAGCAATTGAACAGACTGAAAATATCAAGTATATCAATGTCCATATGGTATGATATTGCTGAAATAAACATTTTGGAAGATGGGACTATCATTTAACTCTAAAATATGCCTCAAGCAAGCACAGTCAGAAACCTATTAAAGGAGAGAGATAAATATGCCCCAGAATGCATTGTTTCAGCCTGAAAGCCTTATATAATGACATAAAAACACTTATTCAACACAACTCTAATAACAACTGATGATATTGTAAAGTAAATTGCATTTTTCTCTATTTTATGAGCTTTTAAAGAAGTTTTTCAACAAAAATAGATATAACCACAAGAAATATTTCTATTCCAGGCTACTGAGAAATTGGTTATATAGAAAGAAAGAGAGATTGGGCCAATTTTTTAAACAAACTTTACAGAAATGTAAAAAGTTTTGCAAAATGTTAAGACCCAACAAGATTTTTCAAGAAAAATTTGAAACAAAGAAGTGGCTCTCTGACCATAGCAAAGAGAGAAAGGGGCTCTGACACACACACACTCAAGGTATATTATTCATGTTCATCACACCTCTAAATAGCAAACTCAGGCCTTCTGGCTTGAAGCAAAGTTACTACGATAACTACTGAAGGATAAACCAGTTGTTTTCACACATTTTCCTTTGGTATGAGAAAGACTGAAGACTGAATAAAGTTCTGACAAGTACTCATAATTAGACCCAACAACCAGTTTATAAAGAAACCAAGCCACACTATGGGTGAGTACATGAGTTTTAAAACATAGACTGCAAAGGTATTAATGAAACACAACTACACTCCCCTCAAAGAAGAAGGGACTGTGGAGGGCAGGAGCTGATGTAGTTGATTTATAAAAGTCCTTACAACAGTGGTTCCCAACCTGTGGTACGTGTACCACTAGTGGTACGCGAGGGCCTTCCAGGTGGTACGCGAACACTTTCGGGGTCATGAACGATTTTTAGTTAGTTATTTTTTACTTCACAAAAATGTTTACTGCCTAACACAAGATAATCTGGCAACGATTTGCAACTGTTGCCACACGCCACCCACCTGGTCCCAGCGGCCCGAGAATCCAGTTGCTGGATGCGCGGGGCCAAAAAAGGAACGGTACAATTATGGAAATAAAGTGATATCTGATCGAATTTAGTTTCTCTGGAACCAGGTGGTACGCGGCGACTATACGGGACCTCCAAGTGGTACTCGATCACAAAAAGGTTGGGAACCACTGCCTTACAACTTAAGAGTAAGGTTGGAAGCTGAAGGAAGCTGTCAATTAGAAGCTTCATGGTATGGAATTCATACCATGACATGAAAAATAATTCTCTTTGTACTATAAAAATAGGATTATTCAGTGTCCAAAATGGCATCATCCCTAGCTACTGCACAACTGCAAAAGTGTTAACTAGATTTGGAACTGACAGTTCAATATTAAAAGAAGGCTTTGCGTAAGGCTAGAGAATTATGATTTGTATTCCTTTCCACTGCTGTCATCAACAAGCTTGCTTATAGTGAAAAACAATATAGGGTTGCAGATGTTCCTGCAACAAGAAAAAGCACAATGGATAAGTATTTTATTTTTGAGAATTTGTGGAATTTTTGAGCAGGAAGGCTTGCAACAAAATCGTATGTGCAAGACATCTAAAAAGGAAAAAAAAAGAGTTGAAATTTCTAGAAAACTATGGCTGGCGTTACTTCAAGCAACAGGTTTTGGATGTTATGAAATAACTATAATAATTATGGTGATGATGATGATGATAATAATATAGTAGTACTGTTTTTCCCTATGTGCCAAAATGACTTTATTGGCCTTGGATCTGGGCCAGTTACTCATTCTCAGGTTGTTGTGATTAAGAAAAAGTGGAGGGAGTGCTAGGAATGCTACTCTGAATTCCTTGGCTTGGTTTCTTTCCACACCCATCTTCGGATTCCAATATTGTCAGCTTGGAAGTACACCCTGGAACTTTTTGGGATTGCCTTTAAAAAAGTTAAAGGCATTAAGGGATTATGTAGGATTATTTTTTCCAGGAGCCCCTTTACTACTATTTGTTGTTCTGCTACCCAGGTGGCACAACAACTTGAGTGCAATACTCTGCTAAGGCTTTGGAGTTTCTCATCCTCAGGGAACAACAAAACGTGTTTTTTTTAAGCATATTTGTGAGCACCTAAATAATGTGTCAGTCTGACATTTACACTGAGTGTAAAGAAAAATGCCATCCACCTACTGTATTTGTAATTTCTTCCTTTAAAAAACCCTAAACCCTGCTTGATTTGGTCTATCAATATGCATTATTTCACATTACAATTAATCATGCATTCGACAACCATTTCAGCCCTACTGAAAAATGGATCTTAGTCTTGTTCCAACAGCTGAAATTTATAAATGAAGAATAGAAGGTCTCGCAATATTACATCCTCATCATCTATTAACATTCGGAACCCACCCACCCCAAACCCCACAGAAAAATCACTCTGTGAAAACCTGAAAATGCATATTTATATTCTATTTTTCAAATTAGTAGTCCAAGGCCACACACATGGTGTATTCCCATTTTATCTGACAAACTTACTGTGGTTGTTCAAAACTGGCATTAAACTATAATAGATCTTAATTCTCCAGAAGAGCTCAATCTCTCTACGAACAGCAATAGTTTTAGTATTCTGAGCATAGCCAAGACCAGGGGTCTGCAACCTGCAGCTCTGGAGCCACATGCAGCTCTTTGGGCCCTCTGCTGTGGCTCCCTGTTGGGTGATCCCATCACTGGCTGGCCCCGTCCCACCCCTCGCCCTCCCCTCCCAGTCACTCCTTGCCTAGCCTGAGCAGGTAAGGGCAACAGCGGGCGATGGAGAAGCGACTGGGGTTGATTCTCCGGTGCCTCACTCTTGCTGAAGCTTCTTCCAGCCCTTGCTGGTGCTGGGCCTGCCTCGGTCGCTTGGGGAGACGCGCAACCTGCTCTCCACCCTGAGAAACTGGCCCGATCCAGCCGCGACTGACACCAGCCTCGCTATCATGAGGGCTGGCTGGGTGGGAATGGGATCCGGGAGGACAGGATGACAGAAAGGGGGACAGGCCCTCAGCGCCCAGCGGTGGCTTTAAAACATGCACGGGGAACGTTCGCCGCCCAGAGGACGCTTTCAATGAAAGTTGTGTGTGTGTGTGTGTGTGTGTGTGTGTGTGTGTGTGTGTGTGTGTGTGTGTGTGTCTGTATCTCTCTCTGTCTCTGTGTCTCCTCTCTCAGAAAGCCAGCAAGCTCTCCTTGGGGCTCTTCACTACTCCTTTTCTTTCTTCTTGGCAATTTTTTGGAAATCTGGGCTGGCTGAGGAATGAGCGCAAGCCATAGTAGAGGCTTTCCTTTGGGTGACCTCCCCCTCCTCCCTTCCTTCTCCTCTCGCGACACCCTGGTGCGCACAAGCGGGGAGACCCTCCTCAAGCAAGCACCTGCTGCCTGCGTGCACCTTTTCTGCACTTTTGCCGAGCCCGGCTGCTCGCTTGAGGAGGGTCTTCCCACTTGTACGCACCCTCCCAGCCTTGCCACAGCTGGCCAGGGGGTCGCGAGAGGAGCGGGAGGAGGAGGGTCACTGGAGCCTTAGTGCAGGAGCGAAGTGGCCCTGTACTTGCCTTCGTGCCGCATTTGTGCTCAAGGCAGCCTTTGCCTCCTGCCGCTTCAGGCTGGAGCTCACGCCCGCTGCGCTCTGCCCAAAGAGTTGCTGGGGGAGGAGAGGGGACATGGCAAGGCAATGTCCGGAGACTTAGTGCAGGAGTGAAGCGACTCTATATTTGCCTTCATGCCACATTTGGCTCAAGGCTCCCGCCGCTTTGAGCTTGGAGCTATAAGCCGCATCCTGTTGCTAGGGGCGAGTGGGGCAGGGTCGCATTGTGGCTCCATGTCGTAATGGGCTCCAGGAGGAGGAGGGGACCCTATCTCCCCCATTGTAAAGCACACTAAAGTTCACTGTGCTGCGCAAGGCACAGAGAGGGGGGGAGAGGGAGGGGGAAATAGGGACAGAGAGAGAGATACACAGAGAGATACACAGAGAGGGGGAGAGAGAGACAGAGAGACAGAGAGATACAGAGGGGGAGAGAGGGAGGGGGGAGAGAGACAGAGAGATACAGAGAGAGAGAGATACAGAGAGAGAGATGAGAGAGAGAGAGAGAGAGAGAGAGAGAGAGAGAGAGAGAGAGAGAGAGAGAGAGAGAGAGAGAGAGAGAGAGAGAGAGAGAGAGAGGTCAAAAGGGTTTTGTGGCTCCTGGTGTTTTTAAACAATCAGTTGTCTGCCCTAATGACTGGCTGGGTAGGCATGGCTAGGGGGTCATGTGACTGGGTGGGAGTGAGTAATGTCGAGTTGGCCATGCCCACCTAGGTTTTGTGGCTCCCGATGTTTTCTTTTCTGTGGGAAACTGGTCCAAATGGCTCTTTTGAGTGTTTAAGGTTGCAGACCCCTGGCCAAGACAAACTGCCCTTCTAATTTTCCATGGCACAGCATATTCTATGGAGCTATAGAATATCCAAATAATTTTGGGGAAACTGTTTAGAAAGCTACTTGAGAACATCTAAGCTACTTGAGAACATCTAAGGACCTATTGTCTCCAACGCAGAGACCAGCCTGATCTTGCAAAGTAGATGAAAGCTATGTTTGAAAATAAAAGAGAATTTCAATGAAAGGATTTAGATTAAAAGGGGCACCAGCAGATCACCACATACATGTTGACACCTCTTTCCCTTGAACCTTTTGTAGTCTTATGAGATATTCATGCTGTCAAGGACCCCTTCAGGGTTGAAGAGTATGGTACAAAGGGTTACAAACTCAGCAGGAATCAGGTCCAATTTTGTTGAATCAGAATTGATATCTTCTAGTGTAAGATAAAGCATTAAATCCTTACTGTATTTGAATTCCAAGTAACTTCATAACTGTTTCACTAACTTAAAAGAGGGTGTACAGTATTCTGAAACCAAACCTCAGGTATAACCAAAATAGCGAATAGTGAAAGCAAAGCACAGATCAAAGTTGCTGTAGCACAAAACACATCGCAGCAAACAGTAGCAATTCTTACAATGTATGCCAAAGGATGTGGGTGTTGTACCTCTCCCACAGCTTCTCCCCACTTCACCCCACCCACATCTGGCCACCTGTAACTTGTCTCAGAGGAAGCCAACTGTCTCCTACATAATTTCCAGCTGCACTGCAACAACCACAGAATAAGCACACAACTAGGTGCTTATAAAGAGTAAATGTATATATGGAGTCTGTCTAAAGGGTAAATCAATGTCCCAGTATTATTTTGCTAGTATGTATTAAGCTGATTGCAACAACAAATTAAAATGAAATTAAAGTAGAACAGACCCGATCTCTCTAAGCATTAGTAGGGCAGTAGTCACAAATAAAAATTAAACATTCAACACATACAACCACAGGAAAGAAATATTGCTATTCTGACAAGTCTTTTCCACTTTTGAATAAACCACACTAAGCTGGATGATGACGAGAAACAACTTCCTTTTGACCTTCTGGTATCACTATGATTCACAATACTTTTTCCCTCTATAAATCAGGGTAGTTCTAGGCATCTCACAAAACCATTTACATAACAAAATTCTACAGTAGAGCTTTTTATGCATGCTTTGCCTCCCTTTTTCTTTTTGTGAAGTTTCCCTGTGTTGTAAGTAACACCTTTACATGAATAAATGCAAATTTAATCATGATAATAAATTCAAAGTTACAATCAACTGCCACATCACATAAACTTTTTAAAAATGTCCTGTTTATCAAATATTTTCCTTCTTAAGTGAGACTAACCCTAGTTTTCCAGTAATGTAGACTTTATATACTTCATAAGCAGATACCTAGAGGTACAAATGACCCAATTAGTGAGAAAACAGCCTGGCTGTTTATAGATCAAACATTTTTTTTGCTCTATCCGTTATCAATAACTCAAATTTGAGGATAAAAAGAAAAGCTTATAAAATTTACTTTCGTTAGTGATGAAAATTTATGTTACCAGGATTTTGTTTCTACAACATTCCATTTTTCTGTGTAAAATGTTCAAAAGACAATTATTGTAACATATATCTCCAATGTTAAATACAGGTACTAGTAGTACTTGACTTACAACAGTTCGTTTAATGACTGTTCGAAGTTACAATTGGTACTGAAAAAAATTACTCATGATCATTTTTCACACTTATGACCTTTGTAGCATCCCCCTGATCGCGTGATTTACATTCGGATGCTTGACAACTGACTCACATTTATGACGGTTGCAGTGTCCTGGAGTCATGCGATCCCCTTTTATGACCTTCTGACAAGCAAAGTCAATGGGGAAGCCAGATTCACTTAACAACCATGTTACTAATTCAACAACTGCAGTGATTCACTTAACAAATGTGGCAAGAAAAGTCATAAAAACAACGTTGGACTTACCTGAACGTTCATTCTATGTGCGCTGCTGGAGAATCCAAGCATGGGTTAAATCCATCTGATTGGCCAAAGACTGAGTTGCAAAATCTTTGGCCACGCCTCTTCCACCCAGCTGAGCTCCAGTTTTTCGACGAAGTCTTGGATCTTGAGAGGACGCAGCCAGTACGATGAAATTGACCACTCCTGGACACTGGACCAGGAATGAACCAGGATGGGATTGGACTTTCCCGCAGCACACATAGAACGAATGTTCAGGTAAGTCCAATGTTCTTTCTCCTGTGTGCTGCTTGGAGAGTCCAAGCATGGGATATACCCAAGCTAAATATCCACAGGGCAGGAAACAGGCTGGTCCAGGGTTCCCTCGACAGGAAGAACCCTCTGTAGCATTCATCTCCCAAACGACGCCTCAGCCGAGGCAAACATGTCCAATTTGTAATTCCTGATAAATGGCGAAGGAGAGGCCCAAGTCGCTGCCCTGCAAATTTCCTGAATCAATGCCTGCGTAGCTCAAGCGGTCGAGGTGGCTACGCTTCCTGTTTGCTGAAGGTTGGCGAGAAGCCTGAATAGTCAAAATTACTCTCCCAGAGAAATGGTCTCTCCTCAGTATCTCCCTTTCAAGTGCCAGATGGTCAACTGGAGCCACTGGGGCTCCAGGTGGTTCACGGCCCCCTGGCTGAGGGAATCTGTCTGGGGGAATCCTCCAGGGACGAGAGATGGATAGGTTCACCAGGTCTGCAAACCACGGGTGCCTGGGCCAGTGGGGTGCCACGAGAAAAACTTCCGCTTCCTCCGCCAAGATTTTTCTGATGACCCTCGGAATGAGAGGGATTGGAGGGAAGGCATATAACAGGCCAGGAGGCCATGGGCAGCGGAGAGCGTTGGTCCCCTCGGCCCCATGCATCCAGAACATGGAAAAGAACCTCAGGAGTTGAGCGTTCATTGGACTGGCAAATAAGTCCACACTTGGGTGGCCGAATCTGTCTGATAGCCGCTGAAATAGCTCTGGGTGTAGGCGCCATTCAGACTGGTCAATGGTTGACCTGCTCAACCAGTCCACCTGTGTATTGGAAACCCTGGAGATGTGCTCTGGGTTGGAGCAGAACTCTAGAGTGAGCCCGAGCTTCATTGTTTGTAATGCTCAGCATCAGTAGTGGTCTCTTGCCATTGGTTGGCAAACAGCCTTAAACGGCTGCCAATGGGGACCTCGGACTGAGAGTCACTTTGTCTGATGGAAAGGTTGGTTGCTGGCTCCCTGAAAGGGTTGCCTGTTCTGTGATTGTCTGGCCCTATCTCGGAAGGATGATCTGTCCTGCGAGTGATTCATACTCTGGGGATAGGCCGGGGTGTTAAACCCTGCATCAGGGGCCCAAAAGGACTGCCTGCGATAGTAAGGAGTGGTCCTTCTCTCCACCCTCCTATAAACATGAGGAAAATATTTCCTCTTGTCCATGCCCTCCACTAGGATAAAGTCTAGCACTTCCCCAAAGAGATTGCCTTCCTTGACGGGAGTGGAGGCTAGCCTCCATCTAGATTTCATATTGGCCTGCCAATGGCAAAGCCATAAAAGGTGTCTGGAGGTGACATTAGAAGCCAGTGCCCTCGAGGAAAACTTGGCCGCATTGAGGGTAGCATCTGCTGAATATTCAGCTGCTGCAATCAATTTACTAATATCCTGATGCAGCCTGGTGTCCTCAGGAGATGCTCGGGCCTGCATTTGACGCAGCCATATTAGCGATGTTCTAGTGAAAAAGGATGCAGCTGTAACTGATCGAATCGCCCAAGCGGCCTCCTGGTGCGTCTTACGAGCCAACAGCTCAGCTTTCCTGTCCTCGGTCTTTATGCCCTCTGCCGTGTTGGAAGGCAGGATGGCCCCTGTAGCCAGGGGAGCATCCACAGCTGGTAACTTCAAGACCTCCTCTAGATCCTGCTCTACGGTATACATCTTCCTGTCCATCCCACTGGGAGCTGAGATGGAGCCAGGCTGGTTCCACTGCCATTGGATGACATCTACAAAAAGCTTAGGATAAGGTATCACCTCCTGTGCAGTGACTGGCTCCATGAAGAGGAGAGCACTGGGATCCTGAGGGTTTGCGGATGCATCCATCAGACCACTGGATACCCCATATCCGTTGTTTTGGCCTTAAATAACAAGGTCTTAAACAAATTGGGACGAAAGAGCCCGGTAAACACAGGTTTGTCTGGGGTGATACCTCTATCTTCAGAGAATTCATAGCCACCCACTTTGTCATCACCCATAAGTGAGACATCACTGTGAAGGGAAGGGAGCGGGGAATGAGGCTCTTGAATATAGCCCATATCGAGTTGTAATTGAGGTTGCAGAGCCGGTAGACGGGAAGGGCCTGATGGCAATGGACCCGTGAAACCCCTCTGTTGTAGGGCTGCATCTATGCCTTGCGAAATGGTCTGCACAATGATGCTGTGCAGCTTTTGAGAAAAACCAGGGCCCAAATCCTCCTCAGGGCGGAGCCCTGCCGCTGTAGGAGTAAAGGTAGCAGATGGAACAGAAGGCTTGGTAACCGAGGTAGGCTCCAATCCTGCCGATGTCAGGCAGGAGAGGGGAACAAAGTCCTCCCCGTAAGAGGTTGCCTGAAAGGTTTGCAGCCCGGTAGTAACATTAAGAGACCAGTTTAGCTGGTTCTCCTGCAGGGTCTGAGAGGGTAATTCCTTCTCCAAGGAAATGTGAGCCTCAGTCCTACCCACTGGGATTCTTGGTGCCTTAGCTGCTTCTGCCTGTTTCTGGGCCTTTGAAAATTGTTTTTCCAAGGCTTTTTGCCTTCTCTTGGCATCTTTCTCAGAGGCCCTTTAGAAACTGACCTTGCCCTTTTGGGATCAGAAGCCTCTGATCTCTGCTGTCTGGGAGAAGAGTCAGCTGAATTGCTGCTGTGAGAAATGGATTGTCCGCCATTTTGGAAGGCTCAAACCGCCCTGCTATCTTGAAGCTGCTAGCCAGAATCGAAATCTGGGGCAAATCCCAAGCCTGGGAAGGATTCCCTTTGAAATAATAAGAAGTCTGGAAAATGTCGCTGGAAGGGCTGGCAAGCTGATCGAAGAAATCCGCGATACTCACTGTGCAATCCAAGCAGGGAAATTGGCGCCAAACCAACAATACGGTTTGTGAGCGTAATCAATCAGCAGCAGCAAAAAAGGCACGAAACCGACAACACGGTTACAAGCGCCACAATTAAACGAATAGCATGAAACCAGGACACGGTTTGCAAAGCACAAAGGTAGGAAGCCTGTGCTCACTGCAGACCGAAGCCTCGGTCTGTCTCAGCTCAGATTCAAAAGGAGTGGAGCCCTCACTTTCCAGCCTGCAGGGGCTAAGAAATAAATGACTGGCTGCTGGCTCTGCTGTCGCTCCTTAGTGACGTGGCAATGGAGCTTCGACCTCCTGGCCGATGCCACACTGGAATCCAAGCTGTGTCCACTGTGGCACTCCAGCGAGAAGGCGCTGAATTGTTGCGCTCCGGCGTGAGATTGCTCTGCCAGCAAATCCAAGCTTCTCATCGTTTCACCAAATTTCAACAGGGAAAAATAATGTTTGTCTCTCTCTAGGCCAACTGAATTGAAAAACTGGAGCTCAGCCGGGTGGAAGAGGCATGGCCAAAGATTTTGCAACTCAGTCTCTGGCCAATCAGACGGATTTAACACATGCTTGGACTCTCCAAGCAGCGCACAGGAGAATGGGGCAAAACTCAACAAATTTCTCACTTAACTATATAAATGTTGGGCTCTATTGTGGTCGTAACTTGAGGACTACTTGTATTTGCCTATAACTGTTACATTGGTGCCTCACCTTTCTTCCAAGGATCCTGGAGAAACATCTGAACTATAAAATTATGCAGGTAGTCCTTAACTTATAAGCGGTCGCTTAGTTATGACAGACCTCGCTGGTGGGTAGTTATAACTTGGCTTCCAAATTCTGATGGCTGCCCCTGATCACATGACCATACTTTGGATGCTCAGCAACCAGCCCACATATATGGCCATTTGCAGCATCCTACAGTCATGTAACCCGTTTTATGAGAGTTTTGCATTTACCAGCATTTACCACCGTGTTTGCTTAACGACTGCCTCAAAAAAATCATAAAATCAGGTTGGTCACATAGGTGACTTGATTTATAACCATCACAATTTATGATCGTGATATGCAGACTCTATTACAGTTGTAACTCAAGGACTACTTGTAATTTGAACTAGACTGATTTGACCAATAGTGATGGCTTAAGCAATATGAAGTCTAATAGCAAAAAAAAAAAAAAAAAAAAAAAAAACCCTGAATCTGAATTTTCATGGTTTAAGCACATTTTAGCTACAATAGAAACATGAAAAATAATTCTCAAGGTGCTACTTCTGGAATATAAACTAAACTATTCATTGAACATAATGGTATAGGAATGAAATAATATAAAAATGATTGAGATCATCCTGATTCCTACTCTACCTTCCAGATAGCAACCATGATTTTTGAGATAAAAATCAAATCAAACCATGAAGCCCTATAAAGAGGCAACTCAGTCATTAAATAAAGTGGCTGTTATGTGAAACTGCAACTATGCTTGTGATCTTATTTCAGGTTTTCTTTGCAAAGGTCGTAAATGCAAAGATTGGTCATAAAGTTACTTTTTCATCACTGTCGTAACTAAAGAAGACACAATACATGGTCACTAAACAAGTCAGCTGCTAAATAAGGAATTCTTATAAAACCAAGGCCTAATTTCCACTAAACACACTAAACACAATGATCAATAAGGCTAATATCAGAGACATAAAAATCACAAAAAAATAATTTAGATGTTCATTCTTAATTAACAGTGCCTGCAGAAAGATTGTTAAATCAAACCACATAAATTATGATTTAGGCAAACTGAAATATACATACAGTGTTTACGCAATCTAATACACTTAAAACAGGCCCTCTCTTTTTCAAAGCCCCAATCTGCTTCTTTCTTTTTCCCTCCCCGCCCTTCCCAGTGTAAGCGACTGACACTAAAGGAGAAAGAGATTGCGAGTTTAAAAAAAGGAAAGCAAACATTTCAATGCCATTTTTAACTGCAATGCTTCATTTGAATGACTATTTAAAGTGGTGGTTTACTTAACTGAATTGAAACGCACCTGCATAGTGAATCACTGACTAAGGCTGCCAAAAAGGATTTTCATCTGAATGCCTCATACAATAGATTCAGCTACAATTTAGATTTTAAAAAACACACACACAAGGGCATTCACGTTTCTGTTAAGAACTCTTCCAAACTTTCCAAGCTTAGATCCAAGTGAAATGAAAGAGGCTTCAGCCAAGAAATTGCCTCTTTATAGGGTTTCATTGCAACACTATATCAAACATTGTGGTTGTAATTTGGAAAGCATACTAGCAATCAGGGGATGACCTCAATCTTTTTAACATTATTTCATTTCTAAAAGTGCTTGTTACCATTATATTCAACGAGCTCCATTTTGTAGTTTATCCTCTTGATACACATAAATTGGGCGTTTACTTACCTTTGATACGCCCGTTCTCGTTGGTTGAAGCCAGCATTCAGCGAGGGTTGTCCACAGCCAATCACAACAAGGGCTGAGTCTGTCAATCAAAAACTGAGCCTCTGTCCTCCTCCTCCTTGGATATTGGCCCAGTTTAGACGAAGCTGAAAGACAGACTTGACGTGGAAAAGGAACAGTGTTAACCGAACCAAACAGAAATCCATACACTGTACTCCTAGGAAGAAGTCACACCTCAGACTGCGGAATAAATAACAAACCTGATTTATTAATACAACAAGTAATAGTGCAAACAAACAGTAACGAGCATAGTCAAGTATAACCAGAGAATAAAAGGGAGGGTCTGAATGCTGGCTTCAACCAACGAGAACGGGCGTATCAAAGGTAAGTAAACGCCCATTCTCCATTGGAGGTTGAAGCCAGCATTCAGCGAGGGACATACCCAAGCTACTAGTCCCGAGGGAGGGTAACCAAGGACCACTACTCCCCAGTGACTACTAGGACAGAGGCACAGCAACCTGTTGAAGCACTCGCCTGCCGAAGGCTGCCTCTGTAGAAGCATAGGAGTCAATTTTATAGTGGCGTATGAACTGAGTAGGGGAAACCCAGGTGGCAGCCCTACACACTTCCTCAAGAGAGGCCCGAGTCTGCCATGCAGCCGACGTGGCGGCGCTGCGGGTGGAATGGGCCGTGATAGTCTCCGGTACTGGCTTACCAGCTGAGGTATAAGCTCTGGTGATGGTGGCTCTGATCCACCTCCCTATAGTAGGGGATGAGACTTTAAGTCCCATGGAACGGGGAAGGAAGGCCACAAACAAAGCCTCTGATTTGCGAAAGGCCGAAGTCCGGTTAATATAGGCCTTCAAGGCACGTCTTACATCCAGAGTATGCCAGTGACGCTCTCTAGGATGCCGTGGGCGGGCACAGAAGGACGGGAGAACGATTTCCTGGGAACGGTGAAATAATGAGTTTACTTTGGGAAGGAAGGAAGGGTCTAGACGGAGGACCACTCTGTCTGGATGGAAGATACAAAGGTCCTGCCGAATGGACAGAGCTGAGAGCTCGGAGATACGTCTGGCCGATGTTATAGCCACAAGAAAGGCTACCTTGTAAGACAGGAGGCTGAGGGGCGCCTCTCTTAATGGTTCAAATGGGGGGCCGGTCAGGGCTTCCAGAACCAGAGGTAGGTCCCAGGTGGGAAAACGGTGCACGACTGGCGGGCAGATGTTAGAGGCTCCTTTAAGGAACCTATGCACCGTGGGCACATGTGCCAGGGAAGGGCAATTTGGGCAGGAGATAATGGTGGAGAGTGCAGCCAATTGACGTCGAAGGGTGTTAGGGGCTAACCCCAAATTTAGTCCTTTCTTAAGGAAACGGAGTAGGAGAGGAATGGGCACATAAAGGGGAGAAATACCCTCCAGACTGCACCATTCACAGAAAGCCTTCCAGGTGTTCTGATACACTCTATTAGTGGAAGGACGCCTGGAGGCCAAGATGACCTCAATGGTATCGAGATCATAGTGCTGTCGTTTCAGGACCTCCCGCTCAACCGCCATGCGGTCAAGCGTAACCACTGCGGGTCCGGGTAAACCACCTCCCCCTGTTGGAGCAGATCCGGAAAGGGGGGCAGTCTCCATGGGTGGCCTCGGGACAGGAAAAGGAGATCCCCGAACCAAACCCTGCGTGGCCAGTGAGGGGCAATTAGAATCACCTCCGCGGAATGTTTCATTATTTTTTGGATGACCCTGGATAACAGAGGGAGCGGAGGAAAGGCATACAGGAGTCCCTGGGGCCAAGGTGAGCGGAGGGCGTCGACTGCTTCTGCGCCTTCCGTCGGGAAGCGAGAGTAGAACCGGCTGAGCTGTGCATTCTGTGGGGTAGCAAACAGATCAATTAAAGGCAAACCAAATCTATGAACAATATCTTGAAACACTCTTGGATGTAATTGCCACTCGGTTTGGTCTAAATCCCGACGACTGAGCCAATCAGCCTGCTTGTTGGCTTCCCCAGAAATGTATTCCGCCGAAAGGGAAATAAGATGTTTCTCTGCCCACAGACCCAGGGACAAGGCCTCCTCTAACAGGGCCGCTGAATGTGTTCCCCCCTGCCTATTAACATGGGCTTTGGCCGTAACATTGTCGGTAAGGACCAACACATGAGAACCTTCTATTCTATTCTTAAAACTCTTTAACGCTAAACGGATAGTGCGAAGTTCTAGCAGGTTAATGGGGCATTCGGATTCCTCCCTCGACCAGGTACCCTGGGCCAGTTGGCCCTGAACATGTGCTCCCCAGCCTGAGAGGCTGGCATCTGTGGTTACTGTAATTCTATCCGGCAAAAGGAAGGAGGAACCTTCTTCCAAGGCAGAAGACGTCCACCAAACTAGGGATTGTCGAACCTGAGAGGGTAAACGAACCCAAACTGTAGGAGGGGACTGCCCCGGGGGAATGAGGGGAAGTAAGAACCATTGTAATCTACGTGAGTGCAGCCGTGCCCAGGGCACGATATCGATACAAGATATCATTTTTCCCAGCAGAGTGGCTAACAGGGCTAGAGAAACTGAGGGACAGCGGTTGATATTACCTATGATGACCCTAATGCTGTCCTGTCGCTCGGGGGATAAGAAAACCTTGCACTGTTGGGAATCAATAATTGAGCCCAAATGAAGAATTGAGGTACTAGGGACCAGACAGCTCTTACGGTAGTTGACCGAGAAGCCATGTCGGTCGAGCTCCTCCAGCACTATCTGTACATGACGCTCTGCCAAGGATGCAGAGGAGGCCTGAAGCAGAATATCGTCTAGGTAACACTGAACCCGAACCCCCAAGGACCTAAGGTGAGCCTCCAATGCCGCCAAGATCTTTGTAAAGACTCGGGGAGCTGAGGAAAGGCCAAAGGGGAGTGCTCTGTACTGGAAGTGTCTTCCAGCAAGGCAAAACCGGAGGAACTGCCTATCTGCAGGTGTTATGGGGATGTGAAGATATGCTTCGGAAAGATCCAGGGAGACTAGATAGTCAGACCTATGGATACCCCTGAGGATGGAACGTAGAGACTGCATCTTGAATTTACGATATTTGACAAACTGGTTTAACCTTTTGAGATCAAGTATAGGTCTCCAGTCCCCGGAGGGTTTTGGTACCAGGAAAAGTATCGAGTAAACCCCTGTTCCCCTCTGTTCCCTAGGGACCGGTTCAATGGCCCTAATCTCCAGGAGGTGGCGAACGGCCTGTTCCATTAACCGGCGTTTTTCTGGAGCCCCAGAAATATGACAGGGTATAAAACTTTGAGTAGGTGGTGACCAAAATTCTATTGATAACCCAAAACGTATAGTCTGTCTAACCCACGCGTCCTGCGTGGTTAAGTCCCAAGTATCCGCAAACCTGGCTAGTCTACCCCCAATTGGCAATTCCTGAGAGAAGTTATCTGCCTCGCCTGGAAAACTTGTTACCCCATCCCTTATAGGGACGTTTGTAAGATCTGCCCCTGGCCGATCTATCCTGGTAGGAGGACCTCTGGCCATACTGACCTGGGGTTCGGGGCAGATTGGAACCCTGGTCAGCCGATCGAAAGGGCCGCCTAGAATATGGGGTATGGCGGAAGGAACCTTTTTTGTTATAAGTTGGAAGGACCTTCCTACGATCCTTAGACTCCACCAGTAGTGGATCTAAAACCTCCCCAAAGAGGGATTGACCTGCAATCGGCTTAGAAGCCAGGCGCCATTTTTGGCGAGCATCGGCAGTCCAGTTCTTGAGCCAGTTCACCCTGCGACCTGCCGTGGCAGCCGCAATGGATTTTGAAGAAAAGCGTGCTGCCCTGAGAGTAGCGTCAGCAGTGAATTGAGTTGCAGCTATGACTTTGTTGAGGTCTTGATGAATGCGAAGTTCTGATGAGGGAATCAGCTCCTGGAGCTGGCGTAGCCACAAGAGCGACGATCTGGCAAAGAAGGATGCAGAACAGGAGGCGCGAACCGCCCAGGCCGAGGCATGGTGGGACTTTAGCAGGAGTTGTTCTAGCCGACGATCATCCGGTTTCAGGAGTTCCTCAGCTTCCCCCGGAATGGGATTTGGGGAGTGGAGCGCAGCTACCGGGACGTCCACCGATGGAGGGGAGAGTAGACCCGTCAGTTCAGCCGCCGTATTAAAGAATCTCTTGTCCTGCTGGGAAGGCATTGGTCCTGAAGTTGGAGTCACGAACTGCCGCTGCACGTTGTCCAGAAATATCTTGGGCGCTGGGATAACATCCAGCTCTGTCACCTGTTCCTCAAATACCGGAACCTTGGATGAAGAGGTTGCCGCATCTGTTGTTACTGGAGCAGAGGCCAGGCCAGCTACATTCCTGGCCTTATGTAGTAATGACTTGAATAGGGCAGGTGGGAATAAGCCCACTGACGTGGGTTGTTCTGGGGCGAGGCCTTCATCCTCTGACAGTGCTGTGGGGTCACACTCACCCTCCTCCAGGGTAGCAGGTCTTATATCTTCACTAGAATCATCAGAGGAGTCTTCAGTAATGGCAGCCCCCCTGAGGGACTGAGAGTGAGCTTGACTAGAGGGTCTAGATGGGATGACCTGGGCAGAGGCCTGCATTTGCTGGAATCCAGCTAGACACTGTTGTACTGTTGCTGCCATGACCATCTGCCAGCTTGGCTGATCAGACTGATGTGAAGGGCCTGCCTGAGAAGGAAGGGAGCTGGAGGCCACACTAGCAGGGGGTCCAATCGCCTGTGTCCAGCCTATGGTGGGAGCAGAGGCCACAGGAATATCTGGCCCAAAGGCAGAAGCAATTTCCTGGGGGTTGACTTGGGCAGAGGAGACCAAACCTCCTTCCCCCCATACATTAGGGTCTAATAGGGTAGGTGCCGGGGCATCCAGGTTGTGGACTTGAGCCTGGACCACTACCTGATGTTGTGGGGGTGCCATGATCTCCCCTTGGTGGTCTGCCCTTTCCACTATTGGTTGCAGCGCTCGATCGCGCCTCCTTTCATCCCTTTCAGCAGCCTTAGACCCCTGGGTTGCTTTGTGCTGCTCTGCTTCCATCGGGGCAGGAGTAATCTCCTCCCCAGAATCGGGCCCTTTCTGGCCTTTGTTTTGCTTCTTTTTGGACTTCGCCGGGGCTCTCGCAGCCTCCGCCATCGTGTCTCAGCAGAAAATGCCTCCTGCGCGCGCCGCTTGATGACGCGGCGCCTCCAAGATGGCGATCGTTCCCGGAACGAAAAAAGGCGGGAAATCGGCAATTTTAAAAGTGCGGCTTGGCGCTGGGCTTTGGAGCCGCGCCGCTGAGCCGCTAGGCGAAAAGAAGCCGGCTGCAGAGGAAAAAACTTCGTTTGGGCGTTTGTTTTCCCTTGCCCTGCACCTGTGCTCCTCAGGAGCTTCGGTGAGTCAGCGTCCCTCCAGCTCTCACCGGAGTGCAAGCACCGGCCGATGGAGAAAATTCACCCCCCCTTAGGGCTTGCAATGCTTCCCGACAATGAGAAGGGAAAAAAGGGGAGGGGGGGCAGCTGGAATAAGGTTCTTAACGGCCACAAGTGGCGGTTGTTAAGGCCTGGGGACAGAGGGAAAGCAATTAGCTGATTGCTGATCTTGTTCTGTATTTTATCTTATATCCTTTTGTTTTGTTTTGTTTTGTTTTTTTTTTTTTGAATTAAAACTTACAGTTGAAGCAAAACAGTCAGCGAGGTGAAATCCACGTCTAGCCTTTTGAAGGGCTGAGTCTAAACTGGGCCAATATCCAAGGAGGAGGAGGACAGAGGCTCAGTTTTTGATTGACAGACTCAGCCCTTGTTGTGATTGGCTGTGGACAACCCTCGCTGAATGCTGGCTTCAACCTCCAATGGAGAATGTAGGTACTAACTAACTATGCAGTCCAAGGATGAAAATCCTAAAATGCTTTTGATAAATAAGAAAGTTGTTTTCCATACATATTAGCCTATCTTGGAGGGATACTGGGCAAGATCCAATCCAAAACAAACCCTCACAGACGTCAAGAACCAAGAACAATTCATTCAGCAGTTCCTAGAATAACTGCTCATAATGTACCACAAATGGGGAACTGGTAGTTCTGCTGGCGATGTCCAATCTTTCATGATTGGTCAGAATGACTGAGCTAATAGAATATGGAATACAATAATATTTCAAGGTTCATTCTTTCTAAATAGGAAGGCATTTTTTCTGTATATTACTGCCTTCAAAATTAAGAGCAGTACACTATAGGTAAGAAGAAGCTATGCAGCAAAATTTCTCCTTGAATCAAAAACTCAGGAAAAGTCTCCAGTGGCTTAGCGGAAAGAAAGAAACTTAAAAAGGATCTGCCATAATGGATCAAAGAGTTAAAAATGTTGGTGGGTAGTTTGTACTTTCTGCCTTACAAGATTGACATCAGCTCTCTCAGGTAAACCAGACAGGAAACACTACTAGAGGAACTAATTCTATTTTATTGTATGGTTACATTAGCAGAATCTTGCAAATCTGAAAGTACAAATTTGCCACTTTTAACTGCTTGATCCATTAGGCTGTTCCTGTCTCTCTTGTCTGATTGCTTGTAAGGCAGCATCTCTTCCCCTTATTCCCCAAGGTCATCCATACATTCCATTTGAAAGTGAGTGAGTGAGTGAGTGAGTGAGTGAGGGAGGGAGGGAGGGAGGGAGGGAGGAGCAGGAAGAAGGAACAGGGAGGGAAGGAAGGAAGATTTCTGACATTCACTGTCAACTTCCCACAAGGAAATCAATGGGAAAGGTGACAGGAAGTTGGAAGTCACTCCCGCTTCCATTGATTTTATTGTCCACTTATGTCATTAAGAAAACATGTCTGAAAAGATGCCTTAATTCTGAAATGTATAAACATAATTATAAAAGCTCTCAAATTTTAAAATTTGCATTGTAAAAGAGGAAGTTTGCTGAATTACAGTAAGACAGAAGTCAATCAGGTACACTGTAAGTCTCCTGAAGATATTTCTGGTTTCCTAAATCTGCTTTTGTACCAGTTACTAATGTTCTTGAAGAAAATACAGAGTGAAAGGATAAAAAAGTGTAGAGAATTTTGCAAAAGAAAGCAATGTGGCTTCATAGAGCATAGAGAACTTAAGTAACTTCATAGTTATTTAATTGTAATTTATTAAACAAACTATGCATGGTTCAATTCCCGCAACATATTAAGTCAAAAATAAATAAATCACATTAACATGCTTAGCATACAGTATGTACCAGGCCTGTATTTGCTGGTCATCTGTTTACTCTTTCTTTTCTAGAAGATAGCTCTTCTTGTTCCTTCACTGCTCACACCATCAATAATACTTAGTTGGCAAATGGTAGTCACCCCAAAATATCCAAACAGTTCTGATATTCTACATTTGAGCCTAATACCATCTATGGTTTGCTTTGTTTTCTTTCAAAGAAAGTGACGTTGGCTTACGTGAACGGTCTTCTCTGTGCCCTGCAGGGAGAGTCCAAGCATGGGTTAATTTCCTCGGTTGCCAAGGGGACTGAGTTAATTAATGGCACATGGAGGTAAGCTTCCTTGAGATCTATTGATGTGAGCCAATCCCCTTGTATGATGCATCCTAGGATGGACCTGAGGGATTGCATCTTGAAGTGCTTGTACGCTACGTACGCGTTGAGCTGCTTCAAATTGAGGATGGCCCTCCACCCACCCACCCCGTACCCTTGGGCACTAGGAAAAGGGTGGAATAGAATCCTAGCCACTCCTGACCCGGGGGCACCCTCTCTATAGCCGAAATGTCTAGGAGGTGGCGGATCTGCCTCCATCAGTGGCCGCCTGGTGGCATTGGATGGAACTGGACACCGGCAGGGGGGCCGACTGGTAAACTCTATCGTGAGGCCTAACTGAATTGTCTACAAGGCCAGGCATCTATGGACGTTAGCTCCCATTGGGCCACGAAATGTTGGAGCCTGCCGCCAATGGGAGCCGCCTCCCTGGAGTCATTTAGATCTCCGAAAGGCCCTAGACCCGGACCCCCGAAAGGGCCGTCTTGCCTGGGTAAACTGCCTGACCCTGTGTCTGGGAGCAGACCTATCCTGAGGTCTGTCTGCCCCCTGGAAATATGACTGTTGGAACTGGGGACCTCCAAAGGAAGTGTCAGCCCGAAAGGGCTGCCTACGATAAAATGGAGCAGGTCGGAGGGCTGCCCGTCGATGAACGTGGGGCAGGACCTTCCTCTTGTCCCTGTCTTCTATGAGAATGGAGTCAAAGGATTCCCCAAACAATCTTTCTCCTGTAAAAGGAGCAGCAGCTAGGCGCCATTTAAAGCGCACCACCGCCTGCCAGTGGTGAAGCCAAAACAGGCGGCGAGATGTGACCCCAGCTGACATCGCCCAGGATGCAAATTTTGCGGAGTTTAACATCACATCCAGGGAAAATTCCGCCACTGCCAACAATTTATTCAAATCCTGCCTTAGGCGAGAGTCCTCCGGACACAATCTAGACTGCATCTCCCTAAGCCACATAATAGATGTTCTATTAAAGAACGTCGCAGCAGTAGCTGCCCTAACCGACCAAGCGGCCGGCTGGTGCGACTTATGCAGCATGTTTTCAATCTTACCGTCATCAGGCTTAAGGCCCTCCAACATCAGATGGAAATATAGTCGAGGACACCAAACTGGCTACAGGGGCGTCCACAGATGGAAGCTGTAACAGCTCCTCCACTTTTGGCCCAAAGCTGTAGAACTTGCGTTCAGTCAAAGTAGGACCAGGGGCAGCAGATGGATGACCCCAGGACCTCTTAATGGCATCGTCGAACAGCTGAGAGGACAGGATGACATCAGATTATCACTCAGGCTCCGAAAACAATCCCGCAGCTGGATCAATATCCACCAGGGTCCGAGGACCTAGAGGACACACCTATGTTGGCTGTAAGTTTAGCTTTGTGTAGGAGCATTTTAAACAGAGCCAGTTTAAAAAGGCCTGTAAAGATCGGCTGGTCAAATGTCAGACCCTCATCATGTGACAAGTCCTCATCGATGATGCTGCCCTCACCTCTAGGAGAGGCTTCACTGATTCCAGAGGAGTGCTGCGAATAAGCGTCACCAACATTGGACCAAACTTCCTGTAATTGAGCCGGATTGGCCTGGCAAGGCAGCCTCTGCTGAATGCCTACAGCAATCCCTTGGGTGTAGGCATTGGCAATCATATCCTGCACATCCGCTGGGAGGCGTTGCCAGTTATCCTCCATAGGACAGAGCCCCGCTGCAGTAGGGGTGAATGTCGCTGAGGGAGTCACCTGAGGAGTAGGAGGCCCTGGAGCCAAGCCGCCCTGCTCCCCAGTCAATTGGGGAGCACCATGCACCATGCCTAGTAAGGTCATGGGCCTACCAGGAGACCAATCCCTTTCAGATGCCAGTCCTGCCTCCACAGGCTGAGGTGCCAAGAGGGTCTGAGGAGACTGTAATAACATAGAAGACAACTGTTGGGGTTCTTGTGGCTGGGACACCTCTGCTTGCTTCTGGGCCTTGGCAAACGCGCATGGATCTTTTAAAGCTGCTGCAGATGCCTGTTTCTCAGTGGTCTTGGAGGTCTTTTCCTTAGCAGCCCTATCTTTGGAAGAGATCTGGCTCGTGGCTGTGGCTTTTTGGGGGCGAGATGGAGAGGAGGCCTCCTGACCCTGGGCAGATTTCCCAGACATGGTGAAAGCAAGGAAGCCCAGTATCCGTCACTTATGTTTCAAGGACTACACCCTTAGGTGGGGAGTAGTAGTGCCCTGAGGCAGAGACCCCTATCAGGAGACTAGGCAAGGAGATTACCTGGGAACAGCACTCACCCAAAACAATAATTAGGTACAACGGTAAGCGGTTGGAACAAGTAAACACGATAATACCAGCTAGCGATGATCAGCTCTCCAAAACAAAAACAGCAACAAAATGGCGATCAGCAGCTGCGTGGGAGAATTTACCTCCCAAAATGGCCACCGGCACTAAAAGGAGCCAGAATCTGCAAGAACGGCCAAACAAAATGGCTGGCATTCAAAATCTGCCAGGCAACAGGCAGATTGCAACAGGAAATTGACCAAATTGGGCTCCGATGCAATTAAAAATGGCCACCGCCAGCCACAGAAGCGAAATGAGCCGAAACGAGCCTCACCGCACTGACTGTTCCTCTCTGAAGTGAAAGCAGCGATCCTCCAAAAAGCACACAGCTCGTATGCCAGAAAGCAAGGAAAATGGAGAGGACTTGCCTCTGCCTACTGCCGCTCTGCTGAGAGTTTAGCCCCTTGAGGCAGGAACTCCAGCTGCCTCAGCTGATAGGTGGTGGCGGTTATCGCCAGTGTACCAGCTAACCTGCACACACACCGGCAGCAATTTCAAACCTTTTTAAAATTCAGAAGAGTCCAAGCATGAAACTTCAGAGTTGCAAGGTATCAGAGCTCAGAAAAACATGTCCCTCTTTGCACCGACTGAGTTTGAAAACTGACTCATCACAGCTGGTGGAGCAGAGAGGGCGTGTTTAATTAATTAATTAACTCAGTCCCCTTGGCAACCGAGGAAGTTAACCCATGCTTGGACTCTCCTTAGCAGCGCACAGGAGAACTTCAAAATTCTCGGCTCCTTCATTTAAATTATCAAAATAAGAAAATTAATGTGTGAGTAATTTTCATTATGAAATAGCCAGCAGATGGCATTATTGGAAATATTGCAGTTTACTCATTATATGTTTATGGGTTGAAAGATTTGATTCCCCTTTTAAGCTGTTCAAATTATTTTTAACTGTAATACTAATAGCAACATATAACACTGCTACGTTGCAAACTATATTGGCTCCCTATAGGCTTCCAGGTACAAAATAAGGGCCGCCTGCAGCCTGTAAAGCCCTTTTTTCATGGATGAGACCTCAAGCATACTCACATTGTCAGATCTTGTGAAATGGGCAGGCACAATAAGAGATAGGTGAATCTCTGTGTTGGCATGCTTCAGATCTCATCCATGAAAAAAAATGCCATCTAATGGGTACTACGAGTTGGCTGTTCTTTGGAAAAACATCTCACCCCATTGAGATTCTAATGCAGAGGTCTTCAAACTTGGTAACTTTAAGACTTGTGGGAGTTGAAGTCCACAAGTCTTAAAGTTGCCAAGTTTGGGGACCCCTGTTCTAATGACTTCAATGTAGCTGGTTTTGTAGAAGGCAGATCACACTTTTTTAAAGTTGGGAAGCCATTCAAATTATTTAAATAATAAATAAAAGGAACATCCAGCAGTTCATCAAATGTATTCAAGTGGTCCTCCTTTCTTCACTTGCAGCTTTCTTCCTTGAAGAAGCTGGTGGCTCATGAACCTGCCATCCTGCAATTAACCAGACCCCAACATACTTCAACATAATTGCTGCAGAACAAGCTTTATGTTCATAATTAGCTAGTGAAAAGATATTCTTTTTTTCCCAGGCAGCTAAGAATACTGTAAGAGATGAGGAGCCTATGCCTGCACCTTCACTCTTAAACCGCTTCCATGCCTCTTAGCAAATGGTTTCTTTCCGCAACAGCCATTTGATGGTTGCCTGGTAGACAGAGGCAGAAAGAGAATTCTTTGGAACCTTGAAAAGCCACCTCCCATGAATCCTTGTTAAGAGAACAACATATTATATTTAAAAGGGAAAACTTTATTATTAAAAAGCTAATTCCAACAGATTCCCAGAACCTCAACCAATGGGCAAGTTCTATGTATCATTCTCTCCCCCCCACATAAAGAATAAAACCAGCTTCTAGTCTAGGGCTTGGGGCAATTATTTATTTTATATTCACATTCTATGGACTATGGCAGGGGTAGGCAAAGTTGGCTCTTCTATGACTCGTGGACTTCAACTCCCAGAATTCCTGAGCTAGCATGATTGGCTCAGAAAGTCTGGGAGTTGAAGTCATAGAAGAGCCAACTTTGCCTACCCCTGGACTATGGAATCTCTATAAAAATGGGGATGAGGACTACAGCTGACAAGCTTGATGTTGTGACATAAGGATTCCACTTTCTCAGGCCTTTTTGCAGGCTGGATTTAGCAAGTGAAATTTAAAAATTTGAATATATAGCTCATAGGAATAAGTGACTGGTAAATCTAATTCTTTTGAGGATTCAACTAAAAGAAGAGATATGTGCAAGGAAAAAAACAGAAATATTGAAAGTGAAAAAGCATTAGTTAGAAAGCAATGCATTTTCTTACCTCTAAATAGCCAATAGTCAAGTTTTTCAATCTTTTTTACTTCTATTTTTGTTTCCTATACTTTTTGGTTTTTTTATTTCGTTTTACTAAATTCTGCTTTTTAGAATTTATAACATTCTTCAATGCACTGTAGCTTTCAGGCCATTTTATTAATTTGATTAGCACCAGAGTGATTTAACTTAAAGAAAAATATACATAATAACGGAAAACAAAATTGTTGGAGTGGCAAAGTACAATTTAAAGGAAGGTGATAAATATCCATGATGAAGACTGCATAAACTTGCATACACTGGCAGATACTTCATCTATTGTCTTAATCATCAGGTTTAAAGACGGAATTATACTATAACTCAACTATAATCAAACGTGCCAGGTTTTACAACCATGAACTGGAATAACTGAATATTGTTTGTTTTCTTCATACTTCTATGTCTCCACTAAGAGCTTTGTGGTTAAATTTAAGTATTAGTCATTAGATTCCACCAGGTAGAAGGAAACCTCAATTGGCAGATAAACAATTATATGAGAAAGACAAATTAATGTTTCACACATCCTACTTGAATTCAATCTACAAAATAGAGAACTGGGAGAGGCAGAAGAAAAATAAAGAAAGACAGAACTGTGATTCTCTCAATCTGCTATAGCTTGGCACCCTTCCAGAGATACATGGATCTAGCTGGCTGGAAATACTAGGAGTTGTAGTTAAATACATCTGAAGCATACTAAATTAGACAAAGAGGGGCAATGCAAAAGAATTATTCTTTGTCGGATTTTTATATTCATTTGTTGCAGTACAAAGATATATAAACATCAGAAATCTGATGACTGATCCCAGTCATCTAGAAAACATCTGTTGAAAATCCCTTCCCCCCCTTCTGGTGAATCACATAGGATGAAGTGAGGCAACAGTCATTCTCAATATTACCCCCCCCCAGGGGAGGCAGTGCCCACCCCCATTGTTGACATTTTGAAAATAACTTAAGCTTATATGGCTTCACTAAGACTTAGCCCAGTTGATTGACTGAGGGACCCTATCTTGTCTTTTATCTTTTGTTTTTATGGGGGTTTACTATGATGTTGGCAGGGTTCCCCCTCCCTTTCTTCTATGTATATTTTGTACGTTGCCCAGAAACCTTCAGGATTGGGTTGAATTAAAAGTACTTTCAATTAAATAAAGAAATAAATATTCTGAATTGCACCTTCAGTGAACAAAGTGAAAAGAAAGCAGAATGCTCTGCTGTAAGGTGACTTGTGAAATGCAGACACATCATTTCTTTTGCATGAGGCCTCTTAATTAAAAATTTAGACTTCAGTGCATCTCCATAACAGGCTTACGACATTCCAAATTAATGCTATAAACTCAAGCTACGCTCTTCCAGAAAAGAGTGGGAAGAACCACATTTCCTTTTGTTCCTCTAATTGTTAGCTTACTTGTGTACAGCACAGGTAGTCCTTGCTTAGTGACCACAATTAACCAGCACCTTGATCATTAAACAAAGTTGTTGCTAAGTGAAATTATCACAATTTTACAAAATAAAGCTGATATAAGCTGGGAAAATTGAAAATGTGATTGGTAGTATTTTTTTCATTACCATGATAATTGCCATGGGTTGCTAAATGAGGACTACCTATACATCAGGCATCTGTATTACAGATAAATAAATCCATTCCTTTTCCTCCAATAAAAAGCTTTGAACATCACATCTACTTCCATGTTGACTCTGGGTTATACTGTGTGTCACCTCAGCCTGTCACGTCTTACTCACTTACAGGTAAAAATGAACATACACCAGTTGAGGACTGTTATAACAAAATGTATGCATGTATGTATAAATGATATTTATATACAAAATTCAAATTCAAAGTTAGTACATTGATCTGAATAATATATACCCTGCTTAAACAATGGTTTTAGAATTTAACTTAGACTATACAGTAATAATAAGACACATAACAACAAATCTTGGTATACAACCATTATTCTATCCCAGAATCTGCAGTGTTATTGCATCCTAAATGTCAAAAGCTCCATAAGTAAACAAGCTCTACTTAATTGTCCTCCTAAAGACTATAAATACCATTCAAACTTTTAGGGGGACTCACAAACATCATATCCTGGCCCCCATCTCATGAATGCAGGGATGGCTTCATCTTTTAATTCAGGAGCATCAAACAATTAAGATATTTAAACTACTACATATCTTTCATCTCCACGAAGATTAATACTTAGTTCTAACTTCTACACCATGTTTATTTTTAAACTTAGATAACTCATGATGCTAACATCTCATGTTATGTGCAGACTTACTGATTTTTCCTAGATTTGCTTCTTTGAAAATATGGACCCAATCTGACCTAAATCCTGTCCTAGATCTTGTTATCCCCTAGGAGACAATTAAAGATTACAAAATTATTTTGCTGCCCTAGGTATACACCTGATTTGATTATTTAAATGTCGAAAAGCATATTGCATGAAGTTCAGAAAGTTAGTCCATTAATCTGAATAATATATACCCTGCTTAAACAATAGTTTTAGGATTTAACTAAGACTGTACAGTAATCTAAACTTTTACCCTTCTGGATCAACCATTATATTTCTACTAACATTTTAATATGATTTTATAACTGTGCCAGAGGTATGTGTGTATATGTGTATATGTATAAATTCTCTCAACTTTGTTATTTTTTAAATCAGTTATTGATGACATATTGACAGTGATGTTGGCAGGTTTTTTTTTACTATTGGTTATGTCTAGTTTCTATCACTAACAGCTTTCCAGCAGTTAACTCAACAAATCAAGTAAAGTCAACAAATCAATAATGAGACCCTAGCAATTTTTTAATGTTAGGGTATGACTTTTTCAAATAAAACCCTTTCTCTTATTTCAGCAAGTTTATCCTAATATTGAGGTTTTAAAAAACACACATTCTTGAATAATAATGATTTTCATAGTTAATATAACAGTTGGAACAACAAGTGCTAGTGGTTTGTTGCAGCAATGTTTAGTAAATAAAACAACAAAATAAAGCATGCATTTGGACAATTATCTCACCTATTTGGAGAAAAATAAAACAAGTTTATTCTGAAACATTGCCGCAAAGCAAATGAAAGCATTCATAAAACATTCTACTATTCTTTGTTTTAAAATATTACAATTAAATAAACATGGCTACTGCTCAGTGTATGCTATTATGCCTAGAATTGTATCCAGACCTTCCCATACTTAAGGTACACAGAAATCAGGAGCTTTTATTCCTAAATAATATATTTGGCTGCATTTTGCCCATTTAATAACTTTACAGATTTTATTTATATCCCATTTCCCTCCACAAGATCAAAATAACATACACAGTTCTCAACTTCTCATTTTTATTCCAGTAACCAATTTGTGATGTAAATTAGGCTAAGATAAGTGAGCTTCATTACTAAGTAAGAACTTGAATCTTGGTCTCACCAATCTAAATCAAGATTCTCTTTATTATCCCATATTGGCTTTCCCTTAAAGGATACAAAATCTAAACATGCTGAAAAAATGTGGCTGAACACCCAGAATAATTTTGAAAACACACTGCATGACCAATTAATATAATGGAACACAATTATGTTAAATTAAGCAATTTTATCTTGCTCACATTCATTTGGTTGATACTCTCAATTTTTATTTTATTTTTATTCATTAATTAAATGTATATGCGATCCATCTCGCTAGTCTTCATGAAACAGATTACTTCAAAAAATTTATACATAAAGAATAAATCATAATGAATTAAGACAACAAGAACTTCAACTTCAGTAGTGCAATATGTAGCTATTTATCTCATGGTATTAATTTAAATAAACAAATATATCAAAATACCATAGTAAAAAGTATTTTCCAATCATAACTGATCCTAAAGTGTGTCTTGTTTACATTGTGCTTTGACTCAGCTTTAACAGAGTTGGAAGGGACCTTGCAGGTCATCTAGTCCAACCCCCTGCCCAAGCAGGAGACCTTACATCTGCCTCTACCTAGGATTGAACTCACAACCTCCTGATTGTGAGGCAAGAGCTCCACCTCTAGGCCACAGCAGCTTTAACAGACTACAGGCAGTCCTTGACTTACAACTTACGATTCAAAATTACAATGGATCCCCAAATGTTACATGACCCGATTTCAAAATTATGGCTGCTGCAGCACTCCATGGTCATTCAACCTTATAACTAACCATGGAGACATTACAACACACCCTCCCGCCTATCTCCTCCCATCCTCCCATTACTCCACTTCAACTGGGTCCCTGCAGGACTTGCACAAGAGATACAAAGCACACTGGAAGTTAAAGTAATAACAATGCACTATGGGCAAAATATTCAATTTCAATCCAATCAAAAATGTTTCTACCAATCCATCAAAGGAGAGACTGAAGTGAATCAGTAACCACTTGACATGGAAGAAACAGTGCAGTTTTGGGTGAAGCTAGGGGACAACCCAAAGAAATATAACAAGAATGCAGCTTGGATAAATGGTGGTTAATGTGCTACTTGTATTAACCCCTGACTTCTATCTCGTTCCAGGATGCATTCCTTTCCTGAGGGAGGGGGAAGCCTGTCAGTTTTGGAAGCCATTTTTTCTTTTTGCTTCTGGACTGCCACACATTTTAGCCTGGGAAATTGGGAGGGTTTTTTTTGTTGGAGCGGTAGAAACTTAATCATAACATCATTCCTCTTTCAAAGACATTTGCCTGCACCTGCTTCAGACTGCCTGGAGATTGTATCCAGTTGAATGTGAAGATTTGGTTGGACAGTGTGATGCACTTGTGGGTGTGGGGCAGGTTTGTGAACTTTCAACTGGGTGGGGGAAACCTGGAAGCTTTCAGATTCGGGTTTTCCTAGATGTGCCAACATGACATCTCTAATAAATTGGATCGTTGAGGAACTTCAAGCCTCAGAGTCTTATTTCATTGGGGATGTTTTCTGGAACCCTGACAGGAGGTGGATAAGAATATAAAAGAAGTTGAAATGAAAGAACTCGTAATAACAGCAAAATGGCGGAAAAAAGGACAAGGAAGATCAAGAATTGGTCAGTAGTAGATGAAGATGAACTGCATGATTTTTGGTTGAAACAACTGACAGGCCTACACTCATAACAACATATATTTAACATCATACTGCAAGGACGTGAAATTGAAGATTGGTTAACATCTCTAAAACCTACCTGATAATGAAAAATCCAACAAAAGAGGCAGGCAACTATAGATCAATATCCTGCTTACCAATAACTTTCAAATTGCTAACTGATGTTATACTTGATGCAGTCCAACAGCATCTAGATGAAAACAAGCTCTTTCTACTCGAGTAGAAAGGAAAGGACTCAAAGGCATTCATACACAAAGACATGTGCAAAATATGGGGGACATTCAATGGGTCAAATGTGCCTCTCTAATGCCTTGAAAATATTTTGGCTGATTTCTTTCCTGTCCCCAAACAGTACACACTGTATTTTCTCCAGCCACCATTTATAACAAACAAAGAGAGAGATCTAAGAAAAAGATTTGAACCAGTGAATGGAGAAAGTGATATATTATTTAAATGCCATGGAAGAAACATATTTACCTAGACAATGTAGAAGTTACTAAATGCTTTGTTTTAAATAAAATGTTTTTATCAGGTTTTCCAACCTTTTAATATGAGTTTTTACCACAGATTCTGAAAATTTTGCATGGATTTATTTTTAGAAGTAGAAAAACCTTCTGAAACCAATGAGTCATATGTATCAGCAGAAACCAAGAATGCCTTTTCTTCCACAATTCTCAATACTTATTTTTCCCTTCCATTCATTAATAGGCAGGGAGTGTATCAAAGCAGACTAGTAACAAGAAATATTCCCTCTGCTTCCTTGGATAAAGCAATTTTGTTGACTAATCTGTAAAGTAATGCTTACCCCAAAGGTAAAGGCTGGGTAGAGATCTGGATTTGAAGGGCAAATGTGATTTGGAGCATATTGTCACATAAGGAGCACCTATTGGGAACATCTTAAAGTCATAAGATGTACGCCGCCCTAAGTCCCTCGGGAGTAGGGCGGCATATAAGAAAACCAAAATAAATAAATAAATAAATATTCCACCTGATGTGTAAAACTTCTATTTATTCAGTATAGAATATGTCTGTGTTTACAGACAATAAACAAAATACTCTTAGTTTCCAGCTGGCTGTTTGGTAGACACAATGAATCCGCTGTAGAATCCTATCTAACTAATCCTATTTTAAGCAACAAAGAAACAGGATACTTATAAATCAGAAAAAATAGTAAAAGTGATGAAACTAGTAGATTATACTATTAGATTCCATTTTCAGTCATTGGTGAAGCAAAATCAATAGGACAAATACATTGTTACTTTGTTTCCCTTCAGCTATGAATGCATGCAAAGATAATTTGGCAACACCACCACAAACATTTTTCAATTATACTGTATGTACAAATTCCATACAGTAAGGTATACTATATGCCTCAGTTAGATAAATACGGCACACATCATGCTAGTTAGTTTGAAGACAAAATAAAACCCAGGACCTTGGCAATTTACAGCTTTATAACTAAGAGTAAGCTGTGCAAATTCTTCATATGATTATGTGAAAAAAGACTGCTAAATAACCACTGAAGGTGAAGCCACATGAGTGTAAGGGTACTTAGTTTTAATCTATTGCAGTCAGTTAGAATTAGGCCGATAGTGCTGCCTAGGCCCACTAAAAGCAGAAAATTATTCTAGTGCAGCGGTCCCCAACTTTTACGGCTTGGTGGCCCAGCATGGGGGAGGAGAACCGGCCTGCACAAGCGGCCTCCGTGCTGGCCTGCCACTCATACAAGTCGAACTGTATATGTGCGTGCCGGCCTGCTCACATGGCCCAGTTCCGAACAGGCCATGACCCGGTAGTGGGCCACGGCCTGGGGGCTGGGGACCCCTGTTCTAGTGCATCTGTTTCCTGCAGGCCATATTTCATTATGTTTTTATTTCAACATTTTGTATTGTAGGCTGTCTTGACAAGTGTTTTCTCACATGCTCACAAATCTAATGGCTCACCCTTGTGGAAACCATGGCTAGGAAAAAGTCCCAGGAGTTTTCAAGTATGTGAACAGATGAATGCTAGGAATAAAAACCTTCACATGTCCTAAACTTACATTCAGAAGTGCAATTCTTCATTTAGAAGTCTAAGTGTCAGGACCCATTATGGTAACAAATGAAGAAAACATATTAGGATCAAAAGGGGGAGATGAGGCCAGAGAAAAAGAGCAGTAACAATCCATAATTATCTTGTAGATGTAGCGTTTGTGAGCTAAAGTCTGTTGTGCAAATCCACCAACTCTGTTCCTTGCTATATGTTTCACCCTGAAAGTGTGTTATATATGTGCATTAAGCAGGGGTGAAATCCTCCCGGTTCGCCCGGGCCAGTCCTTCAGAGTATAGCCGATGGAACTGTCGGCGGTCGCGGCGCGGAGCTTCTCCTGCCCGCTTTCCCGGCCCGGCTGAACACAATCACCGCTTTCCCGGCGCGGCTGACCACAATCATTCGGGTTATTTTTCCCTCTGTGCATGCGCGCGCATGCACAGAGGGAAAAATAACCCGAATGGCGGCGTTCAGCCGGGCCGGGAAAGCGGGCGGGAGAAGCTCCGCGCCGCGACCGTCACCAGTTCCATCGGCTATACGCCGAAGGACGGGCCAGGGCGAACCGGGAGGATTTCACCCCTGGCATTAAGTATAAATCCAAAATTGTTTGCACTTTATTACTTTAGCAAAATAGGATGTTTACCTCTAACACCTCTACAATTCTGAAATGTAAATAGGATAAATAGATTTGAAAGAGGTCCACTCTGAAAGATAATACTCACTTTAGACCTCTGTCAATTGTGTATTCCTAGTCAAATTCAGGAGAGCTGTCACCAAATGCCCACAGTATAGACAAATGTAAGCCCCCATTACATGAAACTTGACTGTAAATGACATTCCGGCAGGGGCACAGCAGATTTTTGCTCCAAACACACAGCCCAACAGCAACCCGGAGAGGAAAAAAACAACAATAACACTATAAGATGTAGGGCATTATTCAATGAGGAAGGAAGCCACAGCAGCATAAAGAACTTCTTTCAGCAACAAAACACTTCTCTCACAATAATCTTCAAGTGGGTACTCTCCTACTGCAGATGACTTAAATTAAGGTAGGCTGTGCTGCAGTCGACGTGTGAGTCAGCAAGAGCTGCCTGTAGGAAACTGCTGACATTTTTAGAAGGCTCACAAACAAAAGTGTGTGTGTGCATGTATGCTCACAGACACACATGCACACACGGGTTTCTACTCAGGAAGCGTGGGCACACATACTAGTAACATGTAGAAAACCAATAGAACACAATTTCTCATTTCCTTATTTACATGTCCAATTCAAAGAAATCACCTCTGAATGTTAGCTATAATTAGAAGCTGCATTAAGTTCTTCAGAATCAATTTGTTTAAGCATATAAAACAGCTCAAACAAAGTGTTTGAGTAACTTCTTTTTTTGAAAAGTGAAAATCTGTCCTGCATGAAAGCAATATGCCCTTTTTATTTTTAATGAGTTGGGAAACTTATTTTGAATTAGAGCACTCAAAAGTATTTAATACTTCAGCTGGGAGATTATTTTATAAGCAGAGGTGTAAGGTTAATTTCTAGAAAGATTGATGCTGGGACACAATCTCTCTTTATAACAAAATCTTGTGACCTGGAAGACCCTTATCTAATGAAAAATGGAAGGAAGGTCACATTGACTCACTAATAGAGAAAATGCAATCTGTACTTGCAGATTATTACAATGTCACTCAAAGTCTTCCAATTTGAGATTTGCCAAAAAGGCAAGTGAGAACAGGAATATTGCAAAATATAGCTCTCTAAGATCTCAACATAAAAGCTTCAATTTAGAACACTTACAATTTCAATATACTCCACAATATACAGAGTCACTCTTGTATTCTTTGAAAAAAAACATGCATTTATGAAAGATGTACTGAAAAGGACATTATATCATCCATTGGAGAATTGGTGTAGCATAATGAATATCCAAGAGATGGGATAGAGAAGACTTTTCAGAAACATATTTCCACAATCCTTTTTTAAACTAAAAATGCACTGTTTGATGAGACTAATAATGTAACAATGAATACAACATCTGTTCAAGTTCAGCAATTTCAATCGTGGAAATAACCTGCCTCTGGGAAAAATATCCAACGTACATACCGTGTTTCCCTGAAAATAAGACCCTGTCTTATATTTTTTTGAATCCTGAAATAAGTGCTTGGCCTTATTGCCATGCACGCAAAAGCCCGATTGGGCTTATTATCGGGGGATGTCTTATTTTGGGGGAAACAGGGTATATAAGTACATAAACATCTAATATCAGCCCCCAATCAGAAAAGGCCATTGGGATTTTTTTTCCTGTTTAATATTTTTCTGGAAACCTTTGTTCTGGTGGATAGAGCGTTCAATATGGTCCAGAAAATATAAATGTAATCCACAACATCAAAACATATTAGATAATCTTGGACAAGCAGTTGTCTTTCTCAGTTATCTTAAATTTGAAATATACCTGGAGTAGTCATTCTTTGAACAGAGTTATGGAAACCAATAGGACAACTTTATAATAAATTACTAGATTTTAGTGGCTCTACTCTATGTGTGAGGTAAAATCAGATCCAACACAATTGTATATTATTCCCCACCTCAATAGACAGGCATTCAAATACTCCGAGCTCCACACAGAAGGGCAGGATTGAAGTGGAACAAATAATCATGAGACACCTTACAATGTGGATCTACCAAAGCATAGTGAGATAATGATAAAATGTCTTTAAGCCATCTGAACCTAGACATTAAGACTGGGCACAAAACAGAACACATACAAAGGAATGTACATCTTCTGATTTCTACAATTGCTTAAATGTCCCTTAATAAATAAGTTTGAACCTTTAATTTCTGTACTCTTAAAGTGTATGATAAAATATCAAAAACAGAATATATCAGTCTATGATAAAGAGTTGATATCTCCATAACACCGTTCATGAATACCAATGGAAATTATCTAATGAGTTCAGTCTAGATACGGATATGAGAGGCCTTAGTTTAATTTACACTTGTGTAATTAACAATTATGTAACCAGTTTGGTTTTTTTTTCCTTTTCAGAAAGATGAATATTGCAACCCTAAACACATATTTAATACAGCAGAATTTATTTTAGAGAAACTAAACTTGAAAAGCATTTACAGAATGTAGAAGTACAGCAAAAGTACTGTGAAAAACAGGCTACCCAAATCTCCACAGGGAGAGCAAAATTACATATTTTAAAAACTTTTACAGAAATTGCCAACATTATACTCAACTCAAATAAAGCAGGAATTTAGCATTTATATTTTAAATTATTTTTCCTTTAAAGAACATGTACTGTGCATTCTCTTTCTAAACCTGATAAATGTTCTTACTTAGATTCAATTTCTGCTCATTATTGATCACAACAAAAGGTACACATTCCTCTGCTTGTTTGCTTGCTTGTTTGCAAATGATAATTTTTGCTCCAGAACTGGCAGGCTAAGTATGTTGCTTTTCAACACACCACAAAGATGCTTCAGTCTAACTAGAAAGCAGAATGAATATGCTGCAACTCAGCTGGCTAAACTCATTAATTTTATATTTTCTTGAAGCAAGCTTCAATATGGATTCTTAGTTCATGCAGCTGCCAAAGGAGGAGGAGGAGATACTCCATGTACATGAAACAATGGCCAAGTTTTACAACTGCTGAGTAAACATTACTACAGATGTGGCAAACTTTAATCAGATTTTAGAATGGAAAGATGGGAAATTTAAATAATCCAGAGTAATCTGTTATTGTGTCTGACATAAACTAATAGGAAATATATCAATATTGCTAACATATTAATTTCAACTATTGAAACACCCTATGAAGATTCTCAATCATCCAGGTTATGGTTGTCTCAAAGGTGCTTTTTCAAGAGGCAACGGGACTTTCTGGAAAAAACACCTCTGGAACAATATTGAAACACCCATATCAGTTTCCTAGCAAAACTCATGGTGCTAATTATTATTGCAGGCTACCTCCAGATTAGTCATTATATTTGAAGGAAGACTTGGCTGATCAGAAGACATACCAGCAGATTCATAAAGGATATAAAACATTACATATTGAAACATTATCTTCAAGCATTACTATGGTATAGCAATAATAATAATAATAATAATAATAATAATAATAATAATAATAATAATAATAATAATAATAATAATAATAATAATAATAATAATAATACCAAGTGACAGCCGAATTGATGAAAAACAACAAGAAAAACTTAACCAGTATCAGGATCTTAAAATTGAAATTACTGGCATAAACCAGTACAGGTGGTCCCAGTGGTAATCGGTACACTGGGTGCTGTGCCAAAAGATCTTAGCCAGCACTTGAAAACAATAAACATTGACAAAATCACGATCTGTCAGTTGCAAAAGGCCACCTTACTTGGATCTGCGCGCATCATACAAAAATGCATCACACAGTCCTAGACGCTTGGGAAGTGTTCGACTTGTGATATAGTGATACGAAATCCAGCATATGAAATCTCATTTGCTGTATATTACTGTTTTTGTTAATAATAATAATAATAATAATAATAATAATAATAATAATAATAATAATAATAATAATAATAATAATAATAATAATAATAATAATAATAATAATAATAATAATATCTTTCAATAATGCAAACCAAACTGATGACGTGCTTTGAATTAAATCAAAGTCTGCCTGGAATTCTGTTGGGAACAAACAAGACCATTTTGCTCCTATGAGGATTTTGAATATAATAAATTTGGGCTAGGATCTGTCATATGAACAATAAAAAAATGATGTGAGGGCAGGTTTTGATTTACATGGTAAAGTCTTTAAAAATGTATTTTTTCTCTGTGTTTTTTAATGCTCCATATTTCTAAGAAAAGATGACCATTCATTTAGGCAGCCAGGAAACAGCTATTGGTAAATAAAGGCTTTAATGTTACTTTTTTTTTTTAAATAAAAGGGCAAGGAACCTCTCAGTTACCACTTAAACCTTTTGAATAAGACAACTGCTCCAGGTTCTGACCCACTGAGTTTCTGAAAGTGGAAGACTAAAGAGTGGGTTTATCTCAATCCTTCTTAATCCCTTTATTTACATTTAGTAGGTGATCCAAAATTCGTAATGTTATTTGAAGCTTTAAAATTTTGAGGACATCGTGTGTGTGTGTGTGTGTGTGTATCTATGTGTCTGTGTGTGTTAGAAATCATATATCTGTCTACTAGAAGAAATGGGGAAAAGTAACCAATCTCATATTTAACTCATATCACAGGAAATTCTATTTTTCCTTGGAGCATTTGTATTATAGATCTTAGAATGCATAATTTGTTCACTTTTTGACCTTTTTCGGGGACTTTGCATCATTTTAATACTATCAACATTAGATATTATAGTTACTCTACTCCAGTGATGGCGAACCTTTTTTTCCTCGGGTGCCGAAATAGTGTGTGTGCGCACTATCGCACGCGCGTGCGTGCCCACACCCATAATTCAAAGCCCCTCACTTGCCCCACCCCGCTGTGCATGCTTGCGTGACCCCCCCTCCCCCATTTTCTGACTTCCAGTGGGCCCGGTAGGCCCGTTTTTCACCCTCCCCAGGCTCCAGAAGCTTTCTTGGAGCTTGGGGAGGGCGAAAACGCTCCCCCGCCACCCTGGAGGCCCTATGGAGGCCGAAATCACCCTCCCAGAGCCTCCGCGTGAGCCAAAAATCAGGCGGCGGGCACGCACATGCGCACTGGAGCTGAGCTAGGGCAATGGCTCGGTGCCGGCAGATATGGCTCCGCGTGCCACCTGTGGCACCCGTGCCATAGGTTCGCCATCACTGCTCTACTCAATAGTTAGAGTGTGAAGTGATGCCACATTCGGACTCATTCCACAATCAGGTGGGATTTTCAGCAAACACATTCCACTTAGGACCATTGATGTGGCCCTGCTGGGAGACAGCTGTCTGAAACTTATATTAAGGCTACTGTTACCCATGAGGCACTCCTGGGTGAAATAAATCAAGAACATCCTCCAAGACAATATACCAGAAAACAGTTTAAAAACGTATTTATAAATTTATAATCTGACATTTCAAGTGAAAAATAAAAAAATGTTCAATTCATGAGATACTATATCTTGCCTTATCTTGTAATCTTAACCCTTCCCATTATTATTAACCTTTAGCAGATGTGCATTAGGAAATATTAACATATAAACCTCCCCAACTGAGATTGGCAAATGCATTTCCCATGCAGACATTTGCCAAATTATAATCATATTTCCATACCATCTATAATCTATAGAAAGCAGTTGTTTGATTAGTTCTAAAACTCCTGTACTTCAAACATAGTGTCTAAACACATGGTCTAAATACTCACACCTTCCCACTCACATTTTTATTCATATTAATCTACAATGCCTAGCAAATTTCCTACTACAGAACCAAATATTTGCAAAATTTCTCATGTGAAAATAAACCAACAATGTGATGCATCTGAATATCTAATACTATATCTAGTCAGTGATCTGCATTATTTTTATGAAGCTATGCTGCTGCTCTGTATATTGGGGTGTAAGGACAAACAAGGACCAAATATAGAGGAACAAAATGATAATAAATTTAACATTAGGAGATTCATAAAGGCCCTTTCTTCTAGCATTCCATAACCAGTTAAAACAATTGTTCCACAATACTTTCTGCCTGGGCTGCTTTGTAATTCACACCTCTCTTTTGGAGGAGTGGGGGGGGGTTGTTGGCCTTTTCTTTTTAAATATATTTTAGTCTTTTTTCCCTCTTAGAATATTCTTATAATATACCACCTAATGTCTCTTGGGATTTAATTTAATTAATTAATTATACAAACTCACAATTAATTTTGAAAGTGACGACTGCTCATACTTACAGTAAGTGTGATTGCTGTTAGCTATATTCTTGAAGTGCTCACTGGCAATATAACAAGGCCTGAAACTTTGCATAGTGTTCAGTTTCCCCAAAAGCTAGCTGTAAAAACCTAGCGGGTTCAAAAAACATCGATCAAGTTCTTGATCCTGGTACCAAAATCTTCAGGAATCAAGTTCCCGAGGGCTTCAGAATCCTTGTGACTCTGATGTCTGGAAAACCAATTTTTTTGGAGCTGGTGAGAAAAAGGATGAGATGACTATGCTGGTGGTGAATAGAGCTAATTAGATATAAATTTGGAATATCAAAGAATTTGGATGTACAATTCAAAATGGGAAAGAGTTAAGCTCTAAACCCTGTTGCCTAATTGAGCAATCTAAAGTGAGAAATACCAGTGCAGGCAAAGTAGAAATATCAAAGATATATTTTAGGCACACAAAAATTTCTCTAAATACTAAAGTTCATGCAAACTCACAAAGCCATATCAGTAACATTTTTAAAAAACTTTTTACCCCTCAGTTTAAAAATCTTTTTTTTTTTTGCTATGACATACTGGATAAGCAGGGGTATTTAAAAAAAGCACTCCAACCCCAACTTTGGACATGTGAAAATAAAGGTAGGATTTTCAACAATATTTAAAATACAATACAGTGTTACATTTATTTCTGTGTTCATATACACTATTTCAATATACAGCAAATTTAAATCTGAAACACTTGAAAACTCTTACCATAACAGGTGCTGTAACTTCACTTGACATGAGAAAGCATCAAACATTCTATTTGCACTCATTACTCCATCGTAAGAAAAAGTCTCATTAACATACGTTCCTCTTTTTAGATTGCTGGTGATTTTATAACACTTTGCTGGAAGTGAGTAAGCATGCACTGGATTGCACTGTAAAATTTCCCACACATCTATCTAGTGACAAGCAGCAGCATGGAGTCATTTTTCCAGTCCTCAGCCTGTCCCTCCCGCCTATACTTTCCAAACATTAATTAGAGCTAGATTTTTATCGCAAATGTTGTTTGCATTTCTGTGCTGTAGCTCATCAATGGGACTCAACTGAAAACACCCAACATCTCCACACCATTGCTGAAGGCACTCTTTCTGCAGCTTGAGAAAAGGAAACATGTCACAAAACAAGTTATCCTCAAAACTCAGGATACAATCAATCCAAATTCTTATTCCCACGCTTATAATGCAGTGAGGTTTTTTTTTTAAACACCCTTCTGTTTAACAATGTTGATATTAAGTATCCAAAATTTCCAACACAACACCTGATTTCTGGTTGTACGAAGAGGAAGTTTTTAAATGTGAGGCAGATGCGATGCCTTCTAGTAATGTCAGCATTCTTTGAAAAAAAAAATCTGTGTGTTGCCAAACTTTATTTCACTACTATAAAATGCCCTAACATTTTATAACAAAGATTGTCTTAAAATCCCCACATGGATTTATGCAGGTGAATGCAACTATCCAAAATGCTATAGTATCATTCTCATACAAATCAAGTTATATTCCCATACCAAAAAGAGACATGAATGACTTTCAAAAGGGTGAAACAATTTCAAATGTTTTAAAACTAATCAAGAACATTGTTAAAACACTGGATTTAACAAGAGATTCATGTCAAGGAATTCAAAGTATTTTTTTAAAAAAGCTTAAACTACGATTTCTGTTTAAATCAGGCTGGTAGATCTTAAGGGTCACATGCCTAGGACTATGGGCAAATGCCCTGTTTTCCTGAGAATAAGATCTATCCCCAAAATAAGCCCTAGCGTGTTTTTACACATGCGCCTAATATAAGCCCAACTCCCAAAATAAGCCCTACTTAAGAGCCTGCGCAGCCACCCATTCTGGGTGGTTGCTTGTGCTGCAGTGGCCACGAGGCAAGGTGGGGTGGTGGTGGAACTGCCCCACACGCCCCACACCGGCTTATCTCAGAGCTCTCGCAGCCAGGCCATCCATGCCCCAACACCTGCCTTGCAGTGGCAGCACCAGCAGCCATGTGAAGCAGGAGCCCACGTGGCCGCCAGCCCACTTCTGCTTGCTTGCGACCGCAACGGAGCAGGAGGCTGAGTGGTATGTTGATGCTACAGCCACGAGGCAGGTGTTGGGGTGTAGTTGGCCTGGCTGTGAGGGCCCTGAGGTAAACTGGTGCGGGGTGCGTGGGGCAGCTCCACTCCCCTGCCTTGTGGCAGCGGCATTGGTGTACCATGTGGCCTCCTTCCCTGCCACGAGCAAGCAGAAGTAGGCCTCTTGTACATGGGAAAAAAACTGAAAATAAGCCCTAGTCCTTATTTTGGGGCCCAAAAGAAAGTAAGACCCGGTCTTATTTTCAGGGAAACACCAGGACTGATTCATTCATACACATGTTTGCATACAAAGTTGAGAATGGTAAGTAGATAAGTCTCTCTCCTTATTTACTCCTCTCAGTCTGTTCCTTACCTACAAATTTTGCAGCTGCTATCTATAGTCATGCCTTCAAAGGATTTTATAGCTAAATTTTGGGCAGCTGATTTCCTAAAAGATCTTGTTCTTGCAAGACTTTCCAGTAGGATTATAGAGCACTCTCAATAGATCCCTGAGCTGCAGACACTCTAGCTCAATGATGGTGAACCTTTTTTTGCTCAGGTGCCGAAAGGGCGTGTGCGTGCACACCCACACCCATAATGCAATGCCCTCCCCCTTGCGCACACAACCTCCCCTGCGCTGTCCCCTTAGCGCATGCACGCAGGCCTCACTGAAGCCTCTGGACTTCCGGTAGGCCAGTAGGGTCCGTTTTTCACCATCCCCAGGCTCCAGAGGCTTTCCTGAAGCCTGGGGAGGGCGAAAACGGTCTCCCCGTCCTCTGGAAGGCCAAAAATCAGCTGGCCAGCACACATATGCACGCTGGAGCTGACATAGGGCAAAGCCTAGCATGCCCTCAGATATGGCTCTGCATGCCACCTGTGGCACACTTGCCATAGGTTCGCCATCACAGCTCTAGGTTTTGCACTCAGATGACTCTATGATGGGTGGGGGGAGAGGGGCTTTCAGGAACTGAGGCTTTTAGAAATGTCAATAACTATGGAGTGGGAAACCAAATAGCAAAGTAACCATGGACACCTGCACAGCATGATATCAAATACTGTATCCCACCTGGGAATTACAAAATTTTACCCCAAATTTAAATTATGGTTTTCAAATTAAGCAAGGCTGGCTCTAGCTTGTTTAAAGTTTTAACTTCAATTAAATAACATCCTGATATTTAAATATGGTACAAAGAACACTTCTGCTTTAAAATGGAACAATTATCCCTTGAGCGCACAGGTAGGCCTCGGTTAACAGCCATTCGCTCAGCAACCAAAGTTACGCTGAATGAGGAGACTTATGTTGCAGCCATTAGTGTCCTGCAATCACATGATCACCATTCTTAATCTTCAATGATAAGCATAGTTAATGGGAAGCCTGGCAGGTGGTCACAAATGGCAATCACTTGACATCACACTTAATGACTATGTGGGATTTGCCTAACATGCTTAACAACAGCATTGCTTAGTGATAAAGTATGTTCCCCTGTGTGTCCAGTACTTGGTTAACCGAGGGGACAGATGATTACCATGATTAGGGAGAGGACATACGTATTATGTTCAGCTAACTCATTGATATAATGCTAATCAAAGTTTAGTATTACTCTGAAAAATCCCATGACTACCTAGGAGCAAAACATCCACTTAATTCTATAAGTTTATATTAAATTCTTATTTTTATAGAGCAACAAAGAAACTATAGATTTGTCGCTTAGGATCTTTATAATGCAATATAATATTTACTCAGAATTAAGTTCAATTGTGCTAAACAGGTTCAGTCTCAGGTAAACGCACACAGGATTGTAGATTCAGCAGACAGTAAAAAGCATTACACAGGAAGACAAAAGGTAGGTAATGCAGTGGCTTATTGGACAGTGTGTGTGTATAGACATCTCACTTAGTACCCATCAAACTTTCTGACCCATCTTCTGAAATCTTACAATAAAAATAAAGAGGTGACATGATGTAAAATAAAATCTCGGCTTCTGACACTACATTTAGTTACGCCTCTGCACTTTGCACAAATCCACAGACAAATGAAGAACATTCAGATGCTGGGCAACTGTAGCTTGGGATTTGGTTAGCAAGCAAATCCACCAAGTCAAAGTTGGTGGTAGCAAAGAGCATCATTGGAGCACAAAGGGGATGGTAAGGAAAAGCTACTCTAGTGTAATGTTTTTTTTGTGTTCTGTGATTATGCAAGTATAAGAGATGGTGCCCATGGAGGAGGAGTTGGTTTGATGGACTACAGCAGTGATGGCGAACCTTTTTTGGTTCGCGTGCCAAAAGGGAGGGAGCGCGGGGGGAGCGTGCGCGCGTGCCCACACCCATAATTCCATGCATCCCCCGCACATGCGCGCGTGACCCCCCCCCCCCGCTCCTGGCACGCGATGGCACGCCCGTTTTTCGCTCTCCCCAGGGTTCAGAGCCTTTTTAGGAGCCTGGGGAAGGAAAAAATGCCCTTCCCCACTCCCCCCAGAGGCCCTCTGGAGGCCATAAATGGCCGGTTTCCCAACTTCCAAATGGGGCATTTCTGGCCTCTGGAGGGCCTACAGGGGGGAGGGAAGGCCATTTTTGCCCTCTCCAGGCTCCTAGAAAGGCTCTGAAGCCTGGGGAGAGCAAAGAAACGGGACTTCCAGTCCAACCGGAAGTCGGCAAATGGGCCATTTCCACCCTCCGGAGGACCTCCAGGGGGCTGGGGAAGGCCGTTTTCACCCTCCCCAGACTCCTAGAAAGGCTCTGGAGTGTGGGGAGAGCAAAAAATGGGCCTTCCCCACCGCCTCCGGAAGCTGGAAACAACCTGTTTCCCGACTCCCAGTGGGCCCAGAAGGCCCGAAAACCAGCATGCGCACTGGACCTGACCTGAACTCGCGTGCCCATTGATATGGCTACACGTGCCATAGGTTCGCCATCACTGGACTACAGTGAACCAGCAGTTTTACAGGAAGGAGGGAGCACATTCCAGAAAGGGGAGAGGGACAACAGGCAGCATACCCCAGAACTGGATAGGAGACAGAGGAAGAGAGTTAGGATAGCCACTCCCTAGAATCTCCCAGGCTATATCCTTTACGGTGAGAGTAGTAAGGGTTCATTCAATCTGGCAAGATTCTGTCTCTTGTGTGTAAGCAAATAAAGAACTGAATTGTTCTTTGCCATCCTTGAGCTTAGCCTGACAACAAGCCTTGTCACAGCAGCAAGAGTTTCCACAACCTCCCAAATGTATCTTTATTGCTGTACAGTCACCTCCAACTCCTTGAGATCCAATGGGTATCACTTCACCAAGCCTGTCAAGAATTGAGTTTTTGAATACTTGTGTCATCAACTCTATTATCCAGCTACCCTGTGCTCTTTTTCAACTGCCTTTGATTTTTGCACATTTCAGCATCTCTTCCAATAATTCTTACTTTCACATTATGTGCCCCAAAGATTGAAGTTAATGTTCATTATTAATGCTTCCACTTTAGTTTCTAGTTTTACTTGTCTCCTAGTAAAATCAATCCAGGTATCTACTAGTACAAAAATATTCCCTAAATTGGGGGCATTAATTTACTAGACTCCGGGAGTCTTCTAAGTAAATTTGCATAAGACTTCAATGTGCTGTCCAATGTATGGACTTTAGCCTGCCTTTAAATGCTATAACATGTTAGCTTGCAAATACTACAGCTCACAATTACTTTTCAATATAATTTTCTAAAATTGTGTTTCCAACTGTTGCCTCAGTTTAAAAGTTTATTCCAGATTTGTGTGGACTTCCATCACTGAAAGCCTGATGAATTCTTTCAAACTTCACTTAAAAGCGTTTTTAAAAAGACAGCGGCCATATTACGAAAATAACCTGTTCCAGAAAAAGTGAAGCACGATTTCATATTTAGCTTACTTCATAACAGGCACTGGAGTTAGCTATGTGGTTTATATGTTACATTTGTAATAATCTGGGAAAATCATTGTAGTTAACATCTCTCACCTTATACCTGAGTCAGTGGGGGAAAAGGCAGAGTCTTTCATTAGGCATTATCTTCTTCAAACATCCCATGAGGCAAAGAAGATATTGCAGTGGGAAGTAATTACCCTTTGCCGTGCAACTCAACAGATTAAGGTGATAGAGAAGCCACAATTAAAAACTAAAGACTGCCTATTGTAAGACAAGAAGTACCCACTTATTCTCTTCACAAAGATGCTTCCTCTAATTAAAATCACTTTGCAGCTCAGTTCCTATAACTAATCAATACATCAAAAACTTAGCAATCAGTGGGGATGTCTGAGTAAGCATACCTACTTACACACACACACACACACATACACACACCCCAATTGCACTTGCCAAGGGAAAGAATGAATACGAGGATAATAATAAACAAGCTCCAAAAAACAATCCGGTCTTTATAAGCACAGGGGAAGGTGTAGTAGAGCATTGTAACCTCACCTCCACATGAAGTGCTGTGTGTGTGTGTGTGTGTGTGTGTGTGTGTGTGTGTGTGTGTGTGTGTGTGAAGGAACTCAGCGCTGACCAGACTGACATCACAATGCATCCTCAGAATGTGAATATGAAAATCTAATGGGAAAACTGGGATTGAAGCCCCGGGAATAATGAAGCTGGCTTTATGTGCCTTAGTTTGCCTGTGCAGGATAGCTTGAATGGGTTATCTGGCAGGAAGCATTTAGCCATCCTGACTGAATAATAAACAAAACGCACTCTCCCCCACCCTTCCTTCTCCACCAGCCGCCCCTATTATTCTAGCCAACGCCAAAAGGAATCTGAGCAGTTCCCTTTACACACCAGCCCCTTTCTTTTATTGCAACTCGTGTCTTAAGGCACGGTGAGCTTTTCCCACCCCTTTCCAGATCCATCACGCCGTTACTGAAGTCCTCCAGATGGAAGGACCAAACTACATGGTACCAAAAGGCATGAGCGTAAAACGACCGGTTCCCATTTGCTTGCAATGGTAGGTAGCTAGCGTCCCCTTCCTCCCGGCTGGATAAAAGGGCTTCGCAACCTGACAGCTGCTGGGGGCGGGGGGGGGAGGGAGCGGTCTCTCTGACACCCCCCCCCCCACACACACCATTCCTTCTGATGCCAGATTTACTATTCTGAGCTCCTCCTCCTGCAGCTCCTTACAAAACAGCCATCCCTCTCTCCTCGGCTTTCACTACTCTCACTCATCACTTTTACTCCAGCGCGACGGGATAGATAGAAGCTTTAATGCAATTAAAACTGACCCGCCGTAATCCGCACCACACACACACACCACTGTGCTACTCCCCGATCCCCTATAAAAACTACTCTCCCGTAGGTTCGCTAGTAAAAACTAAATCGTACCGTAACTTTCGCTGGCTCGCACGTTTCCCGCCAGTGTTTTCGAAAGGGGCGAAGAGAGCCGGGGTGGCGAAAGCGCGACCCCAATCTTCTTTTTTGAGGGCTCTGGTTTGCTGAGGTGGTTCTGGCGAAAATGTGCATCGAAAGTGTCACAAGCCGATTGCTTTGCAACAAACCAGCAGGAGCAGGAGCAGCAGCGACCAAAAACAAACCCAGCTGCTGCTTCCCGAGGCAAAGTCTTGCAGAGAGAAAAGGGGGGAAAGGAAGGGGGGAAAGTAACACATATGCATATAAAAGGGAGGGGGCGGGGAGGTGGAAGAGGGAAACTAGAGGAGAAAGGAGGAGGAGGAGGAGGAGGAGGAGGAGGAGGAGGAGGCTGCAGCAAGAAGGGTGAGGGGAGAGAGAGTGGGGGGTGGGAAGGGGAGCCAGGCAGAAATTGCTCTGTCGCGGGAGCGCTTCGGGGACCGTCTCTGCACAAGGCGGCGGCTCGTCGCTGCTCCTGCAGCCCCCGTTCTGTCGGCTGCGCGGACTCTCCCCGTGGCTCGCGCTCTTCCCAAAGGAACGCCGCCTACTCGCCTCAATCGCTACATTGTTGACATTCGCAGGCTGACATCATCCTCCTCCCGCCGCTGCCGCCACCACTACCGCCACACGCGCGCGCGCACACACACACACACACAGAGTAGGCGCACCCCGCCTTCTCCCCCATTCACAACAACGGTGCGCAAATCGCGTACCGCCTGCTCCTCATGGGGAGGGAACGGGCCAAAGACCGCCGTAACCTTCTTTGAGAATAGGGGTTCCTGCGTGGACAGTTCTCTCCGACGGTTCTTGTCGCATGCGCACACCCTCTCCAGTTTCTCCGGCGCGACGCTTCATAGTTCTCGGCTCCCTCCTCCTTTTGTGTTCGTGCAACTTTTGAGAGGCATACTGGGAGTTGTAGTCCTTCTCCCCCTACACACACTACACACCCGCCCCGTGCTGCATGTAGTTGTGATGCTCTGGCAAAGAGTACCCGAAAGATCGTTGTTAATGCCGCTTTGGTACCGCAGTTAGTTTTCTTTGATTCTTTGATGTAGATATAGGCAAGAGCGCGGGAAGAGCGCCTGGCCGCCTGCGCGGCGAAACAGAAGGAACTGGATCAGAGATGCAAGCTCGCGCAGAAAGCGGGAGATGGTCCCAAACACGTCGAGAGTGACGAACCCTGATCCTCGACCTCGGAGAAGAATGCCGTCTCGGAAAACAGCCACGTAACTCGGAGAGCCGCCTCTGAGTCTCACACCCAGGAACCCCCTTCCGGTTATGTGGATGAGGAGACCCCCAACAGCTGCCTCCACGGCCCTCCGGAGTAGCAGCGAGGAGGAGCTGCGCGAAACAGTCTCCCCCATGCAGGAATTCGGCAAATTCCCCAAACTCCTTCCCCCGCGGTTCCAGAGAGAGCAGCAAGACCAGCTCTACAAAATGCAAATCTGGCCACCCTCCCAAGTCTATCCCCCTTCTTTCCACCCTCAGCGGACTTTCTACCCAGTCCACCCACAGATGTTTGGGGTTCGATCCTCGATGGTTAATGATGCCTTCTTATATGGACCCTCAAGTCACCCCAGGACGCCCACCTGTGGATTTCTACCCTTCATCCCTTCAACAATCAGGGATTATGAAGCCTGCCATGCAACCAGATTCCCTGAACGGAGGCAGCTGCCCATCGGAGGTGCAGAGCTGTCAATCTGTGGGGCTGCAGGAGAGAAAAGGGAAAGCCATCTGGGGTCCGGAAAATTTTGTCCCCTTGCCGAGCAAAAACTGTTCTGTTTCCCAGCCAAAGCAAATAGCATAGCTCCTTTGTTGCTTGGAAGGCTCTATGTCCTGACTGACATTTTAATATTTTTTAATTGAAAACTTAAATAGAAACATGGTATACTATAAAATAAAGCACAGCCTTGTGGTAGGTTTATTCCCAGGAATATTTTTGGGCTCCACAAAGAACCCACTAAGATGGTTGTGATCATTCTCAGCCTTTGATCAAATTCACTTTCTGGTAATGTTTTTTTGTTTTTTTTATGACCAGCCATGAATAATAAAATACAATAAAATAAAAATAATTGTGTGAGTGTGCCAACAGCATGGTCTCAACATTTGTGCACTGGGCTCCAAATGACAGCTTTCCTCTAAATAATAATAATAATAATAATAATAATAATAATAATAATAATAATAATAATAATAATAATAATAATAATAATAATAAGCATGATTTAATAGTCTTTAGCATCAATTAAACACTTTTAATAAAAATGACTTAGCATAAAATAAACCAAAGTAATAAATGATTTAAACCAAAGTAATAAATACGTCTTGATGACTAATAAAAGTCAATATAAATGGAGAAGGCTTAGGTCCTTAGGATAATAAACATCAATGGCATGAATACATATTATTTCTGGCCACTTTTGTAAGGACTTATTCTAAATGGTTGGATTAAAAAAAATTCCTCCCCCCCCCCACAAAAAATAGATTAAATAATGTGTATTATTAACAACAACAACAACAACAACAAAGGGCTAAGCCAAAACCAAGGTTGAAGAATGTCTGGGGCTCCAAATTATGTTGGACTCCAACTGTTGGAGTTAACTAGAAAATTAACTAGAAAAAGTAGGTTTTCTGGCCCATTAGAATCTGGACTTTTAGACCTGCCATAAAGTTCTTTAATTTATAAATTAGATGCGCTTTGTTACAGTATAGATTATAAGTGTTTCGTTAAAAATAAGGGAGGTATTTGTTTAGTTCTCACCAACCAATACCAGAACTTTGTTTTTAAGATATTAACATCATGGATAGTAGGCATTCCTTCACTTGGAAGAGACCATCTCTCTTGCTGCAACACGTATGCATCATCATACAATGCCAGCAGATGGCAGGCATCGTGTTAAAAGAGATGATCTTTCTATTCTGCCCTATCTATTCTGCCCATATAAATTCTTTTATTTTAGATCCTGCTTTTTTGTGATGACACAATAATTTATCCTCTTTATTGCACCATTGGTTTTCCATAACTAGTATTTCATCACTGAGAGTGGGCTTCTAAAACTTAAGACATACAGAACTTGTGGTTTTATATATTTACGCAGGTTATACATATGTCTGAGATACATGCCAACAGTGAAGCCAAGAATTATGATAAACAAAGTCCAATAACTTCAACTGTCGGAAGGATCAGATATGACCAAATTGCAACAGCCATGAAGACTGACCACAGAAGTTAAATTAGTTTAGCATAGAGTCAAGAAGATATTGATCAAGTTTGCAAATTATAATAAATTACAGTTTATTGGATATTCATTACTTGGGTTCATAGGTTGTGCAAGCCAAAACCCATCAAACCTCCTTTGGATGTAGTGCAAAGGGTGAACCCAGTCAGACCCACCAGTTATTGCTATTTTAACTAGACCACAGTTTTTACACTGAACTTTTGTATAGAAATGCTGTATATCTTTATGTGAACCAGGACAGAGAGATTGTCTGGTTAGCTGTAAAAAGACTGTCCTTCCAGAGGTAGAGATAGAAAGCCATAAAGAAGACACTCTATAAGCAATCAATGAGTATGGATGTTGGAAGATTTGGAGTATTGGTGGACACCCAACCTCCTATGGAAAGGCTTGATGCTCAGATCAAGCAAGATCTGCCTTTACTGCATTTAGCACTTTGGAGGAGAAATGAATGGGGTTATATGTCATTTTGGAAATGCTGCAGCATGGAAACCAGGGTTTATCTGAAACGCTGTAACTTTCATGGCAATAGCAATAGCACTTAGACTTATATACCGCTTCATAGTGCTTTACAGCCCTCTCTAAGCGGTTTACAGAGTTCAGCATATTGCCCCCAACAATCTGGGTCCTCATTTTCCCCACCTCGGAAGGATGGAAGGCTGAGTCAACCTTGAGCCTGGTGAGATTTGAACAGCTGAACTGCTGAACTAGCAGTCAGCCTGCAGTCGCAGCATTTAACCACTGCACCACTTCAGCACTCTGACTAATTCATTTTTGTTAAATACATATGCTTGAAGTTCAGAAAGGATGGTTTACATGTATGTTAGGATGAAATTTATGCCCAAAAAGCATGTTTGTTCCCCTTTGTACTACCGTAAAAGTGATTAAAGAGATTTCAGCTATGTTCGGAAACTTCAACCCAAATTATTTAAAAGAAACATGTAATAAGTTAAGGCTAACAACATTTAAGTGGAATTAGGGCAGAAACCATATATGCATCTACTGAAGTGTCTTTTTTATTGGAGACACTGAAAAAGTCTGAGCACATTTGAATACAGGTAGTCCTCAACTTACAACAGTTCATTTAATGACCGTTCAAAGTTCCAACGGCACTGGAAAAAGTGACTTATGACCATTTTTCACACTTATGACCTTTGCAGCATCCTCATGGCCACATGATTTACATTCGTATACTTGACAACTGGTTCATATTTATGACAGTTGCAATGTCCCGGGGTCATGTGATCATATTGTGCAACGTTCTGACAAGCAAAGTCAATGGGGAAGCCAGGTTCACTTAACAACCTTGTTACTAACTTAACAATTGCAGTGATTCCCTTAAGAGCTGTGGCGAGAATGGTCATAAAATGGGGCAAAACTCACTTAACAAATGTTTCACTTAACAACAGACATTTTGGGCTCAATTGCAGTCGTAAGTCAAGGACTACCTGTATACAGTGTCTTAAAATTGTACTCTTCGGCATCTTCAGGAAATTTTCAGCTCAAAATTATTTTTTTCTGCATTTGAATTCATCAAAGCTTTTGTATTCAATTTGTTCTTCCTGCAATTTCACAGAAGAGCAGACAATTTGCTAAACTTTAGTATGAACAAGTTTGGACTTCCTTCCTTCCTTCCTTCCTTCCTTCCTTCCTTCCTTCCTTCCTTCCTTCCTTCCTTCCTTCCTTCCTTCCTTCCTTCCTTCCTTCCTTAGTTATAACTATAGCAGATGAGAGAAAACTATTTGCAAAGATATGAAGATACTAATCAGGCTAAGGCAAAAGATTGGAATAATAAGATTGAGTGAGTAAAAAACAAGAGCTGATGTAGGTCAATGAAAAGAGGAAATTGGTCAGTTATAATATGGCTTGATTTATGCTGGCAAAATTAGAGAAGGGAAGGGGAGGAAGGAAGGAAGGAAGGAAGGAAGGAAGGAAGGAAGGAAGGAAGGAAGGAAGGAATTTTCTTTGTCTTTCCCTCTGACTAAAGATAACTGTATCTATGATGCATATATTTGCATTTTTAGAATGATTCAGAAAGGGGGAGCATTGTACTCACTATGCTTTGGCCAATGTCTATTTAATCCAAGCTGGCCCTAATAGTAAGTCTAAAAACATTCTCTTTTGTTCCTATTAGTTACACTTAATCCACAGACTGAACAAAAGTGAGATTTTAACAATAGAAAAAAGGCCTTCAATGTAGGAAAGCTTTTTTGCTGCCTTTTATGAATACATCATAGCTCTGAAAGTATACAAATAGGATGTGAAATATATATATATATATATATATATATATATATATATATATATATATATATATATATATATATATATATATATATATATTCTCTCTCTCACACACACACACACACAGAGAGAGAGAGAGAGAGAGAGGGAGAGAGAGAGAGAGAGAGAGAGAGAGAGAGAGAGAGAGAGAGAGAGAGAGAGAGAGAGAGAATGGTGCACATGCAGAATGGTGCACTGTGATCTTACTATTTATAATCCCCCTGGTAACCATGGATGTGTTTCTATCCCTGAAAAAATACTTCATACATCTGATGAAATGGGGTATATTCCATGAATGCTGAATGCCTTAATAATGTGGCTAGTCTTTAAAGTATCGTAATAGACTTCACTGATATTTAGGTGTACATGATTGGACTGAGATGCAACTTCTTGAGCAAGCATTTTTGGCTTAGTACTATTTATCTAGTAAAAGGATCCACATAAAACTTTAAAAATCAATGTTCTGAATCACTACAGTATTAATAAGTAATTTTCTTCAAGCAATAATTTAAATGCTAGTTCATATGTATTGGAAGGTGTTTTTTTTTAATTTCATTGTTTTAATCCAAACCAGCTTGAAATGTAAATGTTTTGATTAGAAATATCAGCTTTCTTTGGTGACAAGATATTTCTCACTGTGTTGCTCTGAAATTTAAATCATTCATTGTTTGTTTCTCTGTGTTTGTGTAATAGAGGCATTCTGATTCATGAAGAACTAAAATATGAAACTGGGTGATAAGTTGTATCTACCAGCAGTGTCAGCATTTGAAAATAAGAAGCCAGCATCTGAAGAATAATAAAATTTGTTCTGTAAGCCTTCTCTCTCTCTCTCATGCCTCATCAGCAATCATTAATCTGAGGTTATTTCAGAAAGTATTTGTAATAATAAAGAATCTTGGATTTTTATAAGCTCAATGAGTGAAGCAGTTTTTTGAACAAAAAGATCAAATATAATAAAAAGAAAATGTGTCTCTAAAGAAAACAGTATTAAGGTTCGCAATCGCAATCCTAAAATAATGTCATAATAGCTCTGTCATATTTCGCAGAAGGATGTTGACTTTTCCAAACTCCTTCCTGTTGGTTTTCTTACCTGCAACATTAGCCAAGAGTCAGTGTTCCTTTGAGGAAATACCTTACTGATTACAAATAATTTAAAATGCATTCCTTCCCTTGTAAAATTTGGGCAATGTATTTAGAGGCTATATCCTCTGTTTGAAACATCAACAATCTATTGCACATTTGTTCTATGACAATTCTTATAAAAGTGATGCCAAACAGAAATTATTAGTGCCGACCACTATTACTATATAGAGAACTTTATTTCACTGCAAAGTTACTGCCCACAGCACATTCCTTCTCCTTCCTTGTGTATGCATATGCACAAACATGTATATCTATCCACAGTATGTATATCTAAGGCAGCATTAGTCTATAAATATAATCTTGAGCAGTGCACTTCATACATTACAAAACAAGGGATTCACATTTTCTTCATGCTGATGCAGGTTCTTTATTTTTAAAAGAAGGGGAAACTTTCTGGTAAATAAAAAATGATAAGTCTTCCCCATGTGTAATAGAAAAAGTCATAGAATGTTGCTGGGTATACTTAAAAAACTAAATATTTTATTGATATAGTGTTTAGGTTGTTGGTCTAGGAGTGAAGAAACTGAGGTTCTCATCCCTCTTCAGCCACAGATGGGTGACTTTGACCCCATTGCTTTCTCTTAGCCTAGTCTACTTTCCAGGGTTTTGTTGAGGGGACAAATATGAGGGAGCGCTCTGCTTACATTGAGCTCTGGAATGAAAGGTGGGGTATAAATCTAATAAAATAAGCAAAGTTCCCCTGAACTCCACCCCGATTAAAGGGGTCATAAAAAGGAAAAAAAATCAGAAAATATTAGTAATTCAAAACCTTTCACTAGATGTACTGTACATCTAAACACAAATATTTAATAAAAAATGTTCAATATCTCAAACTTCTGTTTAAAGCAAGATCATTCCAAGTTCTACTTAATTTTGCACCATCCTACTTAAAGTGAATATTTGTCTGCAAAATTACCATATTCACTTGATTTTCCTCTCAAACCTGTGAATTACCTACATAAGCATATGCCTTACAGGAATGCATTAGTGGACTGATTTCATCACAGCAATATTTTTTTTGTAAAGTGATTGGAAGAGCTATACTGCTTAAACATGTTCTTCCCTAACCAAGATTGACACAAATGACTATTACAAACCTGGCTTGTAAACCCACAATATCATACAAGTCTGCATTGCTTATATGGTCCAAAAATATTTGTTATGTCTTGTTCTACAGATGAATATGATCTCTGACAGCAATTTTAAACAGTTCCCATGTAAAATCTTGGGAATCCATGCCACAGATCTACATGTTTGAATTATGGTATCAGAAAAAAATGTTAGATAATGAATGTTATGATTTATTCTACAGAGATGAATGATCCAATGTTATGTGAGGTTTTTCAGTAGATTTTGCTCGCTTCTCTGTTTGTATCTGTGTGTAAATAAGTGTGTGATAGCAGACAAATGTGACTGTGATTTGATGATAATTTTCAGACAACTGTAAGAATTCAAATGTATCTAACTCAAATCGCCTTCTTTTTCATACATAAAAGTCCATGTACATGTCATCCTTTCACATTAAATATTGTCTTCTACATATATTATATGGGGGTGGTGGAGAAGGAAAATTTTTAAACCCATCACGGGTTTAGGATCCTGTGCAAGGATCAAGTTGACAAGCCACATAGATACAATGCATACATGCATGCATAACTTCTTGTAGATTGTTAGAAAGTCTACTACTCGTGCAGCACATTTATTTATTTATTTTATCAAATTTATTTGCCTCCCATCTTGTAGTTCAAGGCAATATTATCTTAAGCTGGAATAAATAAACACGAACATTCTAAGAGTAGATATGATAACTGAATGGAGGAAAGTCTGAAAGTCAGAGACCCCAGCAGAAGATGTATGAAGAAAGTAACGGGGCCAAGTAATGAATTCTAATCTCACTAGAGTAATGAGTTAAAACAGTTCCACACAGCTGAAAACATCTGGTGAGATAGACAACATTTCACTGTTACGTGGTTGAGTATTAATTTTAATCTTAGTACTCTTTGGGGGATTTGTAAACTGCTCAGAGTCAAACATGATTGGAGTAGCAATTATATATTTCATTTTCTATTATAAATTTCTCATGTCTCTCATCAACTCCATTCAATTCCAGTTGTCTTATTTTTACCTTCCTTTTGACATGTTTACTCTTTCTTCATAGATATGTTTTGTGCTTTGGTTTAAAGTCATTCTCCTTACTGACAAGAACATCTCTATATACTTCATTTGCCGTAAATAATTTTTTTTATTCCATCCACATTCATTCAGTACCAATTTTGAAGTTTCTCCCAATATATTAATATAATAATAATGGGAAGAGGCAGATCTTTATACACAGACATTTTTGTTTGCGTGTTTGTTTGTTAGATTTACTTTTATATCTCACTTTTTGTTCAGGAGCTCAAAGCAGTGTTGTCAGCATTCCAAGTAATGTACCCATAGAAAAGAGAATTCTGAGGCAGGCCAGTTCCTCAAAGAACAGTTTATTGGAAACATCATATTGGCACAACTGGTGAAAGCTGACTCTAAAGTTCCGCGGCTTTCACCTAATTAAAAAGTAAAACTTTCCCCTTTTCCCCCAAGACACCGGTCATGCTGTCCAATCCAGTTACTGGCTGGTTGCTTGGTTACTACGCTCCTCCTCTGGCCATCCCCCTGTGCGAACATCCTTGATTCCCACAGGAAAGCTTTATTGTTTTGGCTAAAAAAAACCCATCTAACTATTTCCCCCCTCCCTCTGTTGTGTGGCACAACCCTGAAGCATCCAAGATGGCCTCAGCCAGGTTCACTTCAGGTTTGACAAGTGTAGCCATGCTCTCTTTTCCCATTTTTCTCTATAACTACTGCCCCAAAGTAACTCATGCTATTTCCATGGTTGAAGGTCAACTAAAACCTGGATCTCCTCAGTGTCAGTTCTTTATCTTAACCGCTATACCACACTGGCTCTCTGACAAACACTCATGCTACCTATTACCTTTCTATTGACACTGGCACATTTAAAGTATTTTCCATATAGTTTCCCATCTTTGGTAAACTTTCTACAAAAACACACAAATAAATCTATCTGTTCTAGTTTTTTTTAACCACTTGTACATAACTTTCAAATGTTAATTTCATTTTCAACTGCTCTAACGTAACATAGGCTAAGATAACACATTAGTTTTTAGATCCATGTTCTTGTTGCATCATATACAGCCTAGCATTAATTATGGATCATATGAGTTCTCAGCCAAACAGTGTTGGGCTCATAGAAAAGTACTTGTACGTACATGCTCCCAACCAACACACCTAACTCTAACCCTCAACTCTGTGGGTTGGGTTGGGCTAAGAGAGAGCGACTGGCCCAAAGTCACCCAGCTGGCTTTTTTTTTTGCCTAAGGAGGGACTAGAACTCAGTCTCCTAGTTTGTAGCTAGACCAAACATGTATTTAGCATATTGCATAGTCATTCCATTAGGAAACCACATTCATATTTTAATATTTCTTCAATTGCATCATCTGTATCTGACTATTTTTAAAACATCTTCACAACATTTATGTCTTCCATTTCATCATTTCCCCCTTAGATATTAACAAGCATTTCTTTCAATTCCCCTCTTTGACATATCGTGTCATTCCCATTCAAAATCTCCAAAATACTGTACATCTTACAGCATTTCTTCCTTCATGTCAGTTTCATACCAAATAATTTCAACACTTCTATTTTTAATTTCATTTATTCTACTGAAGTCTCTTCACTGATCCATCTTTACTTACTTTCAAACCTCTCGGCTTTATCTTAATTGAAATTGCATTTTCTGTGCCTCTTAATCTTAGTCACTCCTTGCCTTCTTAAGCTATCTTTTTGCAATTATTTTTCTCTATATATATTATGCAATATATTTTCTGATCCTCATTTTTGTCACAATCATTCTTTTATATGTCTTATATGTCTTTCTTCATGCAGCATCTCTTTTACTTCATCATTTTATCAAGCACCCTTTTTGATATAATTCCCATCAATGTAACCATCAAATGTCTGTGGCATTCTGTAGCTTAATTCTTTTCACTCTATTCCAAAGCAGCTCTCTCTCTCGTTATATCCATTTTTCTCCATCCGGTTGGAAGACCAATCTCTTGTCTAATGTTTTTCTTATTTTACTGCTTTTCCCCATGGAGAAATTGTATGTCTCTTCCTGCAATCATTCTGTTTTCTCTTATTATCTCTGGTTAGAATTAAAAAAGAAAGAAAGAAAAAGCTTGGAACAGAGAAACAAAAAAAATAACAAACATAATTAGGAATAATGAAATTAAAGAGTATTTGGAAGCTAGAATTCTTTATTCTCTAACCTGCAGTTTTCCTTCAAATAATATGATTAAGCTTGTAGAACACTCCATTCTCTTAACCAAGAAGAATATTTTTTGTAACAACTTCAGTGATTAATCTAAACAGAATACACAAGATTAATGCCTTTATCCATGTGGATTTATACTGTGCTAACACAATTACAGCGACCTTATATTATATGGAACTCGCATTGCTGTTATGTTGCTGCTGCTTTTATTGTTGTCAGATTCTTATTCAGGAAAAAATGGTCAAAATGTATTCCACATTTCAAATTGAGAATTTGCCTAGCCCAGCAACATTTTTCAGTCAATATTTAAGCATTATAAATGAAGCAGATTTTATTGCACATATTTTTTCAGATAATCATATTTAGTATTGTAATTTGCCTCTCCTTCCTTCCTTCCTTCCTTCCTTCCTTCCTTCCTTCCTTCCTTCCTTCCTTCCTTCCTTCCTTCCTTCCTTCCTTCACTCCCTCCCTCCCTCCCTCCCTCCCTTTCTTCAAGCAAACCAAAAAAGAGAAGGAAGCAAATTAGATGGATAAATTTTCTTGGGATTTTAATCCTTGAAAAAAATGAGTAGTGATAGAAAAATAAAACAGAAAAAACATGAAGTGTAAAAGCTGGTTGGATAGGAAATAGATGGGATGAGAAGAGATACTTGTCCCTAAATGCCTACTTACATTATACAAACAGTGTGAAGCAGTTACTGTATTTGCATTTCCCCATGCAAGACTAATGCACAGTCTAGAGTCCTCACAGTTCCTGCTTGAAAAGCAACTAGAAGCTATCTGTGGTCAAGAGGATTTTTGCACATTTCATCTGGTGCACCGGTTGCACCTGTTCCTGGTCTGAGAGGCTCTTCAGAGAGTCTCTAAAGTCTCTCAAGTGGACTATTGTAAAGCACTCTAACAGAGCAGCCCTTAAAGATCACTTAGGAGCTACAGTTAATCCAGAATAGAGAAGCATGGCAGTAATGAAGCGTAGTGATATGCACATATGTCTTTCCTCCTTTGTGAGCTTCATTGGCTGCTTTGGTAGTTGGTTTATGGGTCCACTTCAAGGTATATAAAGACATATGGCCTGTCTGCTTATGAGGTTACTCCAAATTTTTCTGCCTATCTGGTGAAGTCAACTAGAGTAGATGAGCTCCAGGTCCCATCAATTAAGCAGTGTCACCTTGAAGGACCCAGGAAATGGGCTTTCTCAGTTATGATTTCTGCCCTATAGAATGACAATGTTCCCACACTTTTTATTTTTCGTTTAAGAGTTGATTGTTCTCCCAGGTTTGGGGTCAAGATCACTGTTCCCTCTAAGGTGTGCGGCCACACGGCCGTGCACGTAACGAGAGAATGCTGCACGGAAGTTTCTAACTTCCGTGCGGCATTTTCTAATGGCAGAGGCCGCGCGCCTGCATGGCCGCGCACATAAAAAGAGAACGCCGTGCACCGTTTTCTAATTTTACAGGGAACATTGGTCAAGATGGAACTTGATCAGCCCCCCCCTTTTAAAACCTGTTTTCTAGTCAGCTGTGTTCTTTTTCGTTGATACATGTTGTTTTCTTTTTTAATTTTTGCAATTGTAAGACACTCAGAGTTATTGTGGAGTCAAGTGGCCTTGAACTTGAAATAATAAACACTTTATATGCCTCTGTAGGTTCAAGGCAGCCTAGGACCTGATATATTAGTTCCATGCCAGCATCACTTAGCTTTTTATTTACTATAGCTCAGCCTGCTGGAGGTTTTCTGGTCAACCCCAAACATTACCAATTTAAAAAAAGGCCAGATAATAATATATATATTCCAGCTGTTGGAAGAGCAGTGCCAATCAGCGTAGTAAACACTACACTAGATGACTATGTTTGATCTATGTAAAGCCCTGTAATGTAAGAGAGGGTTCCTGACATTACTAAAATTAAATTTAGTAATTTACAAAATTACATTTACACCCTTGCAATCCAGCTGGCCTAAAGATAAAACTGCCTCTCTCAATCCAGTGCCTTCCAGATTTATTGAGGATAGAACTCCTTAAAATAAATTCAGTCTACTCTGGGTGAAATGTTAAAGCATTTCCTAATCAAGGTGACCAATCAATTCTGGTTATTGCCACCCTTCAAGCCAACCAATCAATGCTTTCCTTTCCTGTGTTCTATGGGTGCCTATCCCATGGCAGATGAACATCCATAGATTCTGAAACTGGTGACCAAACTCATTCATGTTCCTCTCTCAACCAAGGAAAGAAAGGGAAAAGACCTGCTAGTAATTTTATTCTCCTTTCTTTCTATTTCCCAACCTCCTTTGTGCCTGCTACATTGCAAATAAAATGCAAGAATGTTGGAAAACATCCAGATGCTTTAAAGCTGCCATCCAAACAAGGTGAAGGCAGAGAAGATCAACTAATTGAGTCCATTAACTATAATACGAGCCCACTGGAACTCTGACAATAAATAAATCAGCATTTTGATCAGACAAGTTCATGAACTGTAAATGGAACCCCTTGAAAATTTACACACAGTCTAGAATTCATGGGGGATAGAAATCACAGAGCAGAGGGGCACAGTTAACCTGAAAAAGGAAGAGGCTGGGGGGGTGGTGGTGGTGGAGGGAACATGCCATCAAAAGAAAACAACCATGGAGAGATTGCTACCAAGGGTTGGAAAAAAAATTCTATGATGTTGGCAGTGAGCTAGGTTTCCAAGGAACAATTTGCCCTTGTGCAGTGAGAAAAGACATAGGAAAAGGATGTGCAAATATTTGATTGCTTATTGTGTCAACAGGATAATCAATACATTCTGTATAAAGAAAACATTTGCTTGGCTCAATAACGTGATTTTTCAGACGACCTCATTGTCTGTCCTAATGATGTATAATCTAATAATATACAGTATAAGGAAGCAGGCAGTGAAGAGAAGAAGTTAGAATAGAAAAAATATTTAAAGAAGTAAAATGGCAGTAGTAGTAGAAATAATAGTAGCTTTATCAACCAATTAAGTGATGAAATCCAATTTTTTTTACTACCGGTTCTGTGGGCGTGGCTTGGTGGGCATGGTGTGGCTTCGTGGCCCTGGCTTGGTGGGCATGGCAGGGGAAGGATACTGCAAAATCCCCATTCCCTTCCCACTCCTGGGGGAAGGATATTGCAAAATTTCCATTCCCGCCCCACTCTGGGGCCAGCCAGAGGTGGTATTTGCCAGTCATCTGAACTACTCAAAATTTCCGCTACCGGTTTTCCGAACTACTCAAAATTTCCACTACCGGTTCTCCAGAACCTGTCAGAACCTGCTGGATTTCACCCCTGAACCAATTATGTGTAAATCAGAAGTTCTTTATTTAGTGATCTTTTTATGTCATCTTATATGCCAAGATCTAACATTGTGATCTCAAAATCATAAACAATCAGCTTTACAAACTAGAATTCTTAGCTATGGAGAAGGGAATGCCCTATCACATAATACATACATACGTGCAATCCAAATGTGAAATTAGACCTTTTCTGACAGGAAATAATTTTGCTTGATTAACCTTGCTACAGATAAAACAACACGAAGAAGGCAGAAATTATTATAAGCAAATTCTGAAGTGATTGAATGAAACCTTTGAATCGTCCTAGGAACGCATGTTTTAACAACCTTTCCAGCACTGATAAGAACTAAGCTTGTTATAAAAGGAGAGAAGGAAAGGCATTATTAAAGCAGGCCTTTGATTAGTGCTGGATGCAGGAAAATGTGTCACTGTTTAAAAGGCCAAGTAAAAAAAGTTGCTGTCTTTGAGGGGGGGGGGGAATCTTTATTGAAATGATCTCTTTTCTAACATCCTGATAAAATGTCATTATGATAGCATTCAGAAAGGGCTGAATGAAAGCCAGAGGAACTTCAGAGAGGAGCATTCAGTGTCATAATGAAATGTACTAGTACCAATCAATTTTTTGATGGATGTGACATATGGTAGTATTCTATGCACACATACATACAGATGTACATATGTCTATGGATTCAGTTCAACATGCATCCTGAACAGATGTGCTGCCGTTTAGTAGCAAATAGAGGATAAGCTAGTTCAAGATGGTCCAGTCCCATCTTTTTCATTAACAAAGCAGTTTAATAAAATAACAGACTTTAAGCCTATAATAAATATTTGAAGCTATTCAAGGAATCGGTAGGATATTAGGAAGATTCTCTATGGAATTCAGATATCTATGGAATTCAGGCATTCCAGAGTTAGGCACATAGAAAAACAAGATACAGAGAAGTTTTTCTTCTTCTTTCATGATATTATGGTAGAACTTGATATATTTAATTAAAGCAAGCAAATTCAGGGCTGAGAAAAGAAAGCACTTTCTTACAATAGCACAAGTCAATGTGATTATAGCAATAGCAATAGCACTTAGACTTATATACCGCTTCATAGTGCTTTACAGCCCTCTCCAAGCGGTTTTACAGAGTTCAGCATATTGCCCCCAACAATCTGGGTCCTCATTTTACCCACCTCGGAAGGATGGAAGGCTGAGTCAACCTTGAGCCGGTGAGATTTGAACAGCTGAACTGCTGAACTGCAGTGTTGCATTTTAACCACTGCACCACCTCGGCTAGTAGACATTACTAGATGTCTACTAATATGGGGCAGCATGTCCCCAGTACTGTTTGCTATTTGGTCTTGTCTTTGGACTTTGAACTTCACGGACACTAGATATTCCTGTGATTTTGTTCAGCAGGGCACCCTTTGCAATCAGAACCATATTTGCCCATTGCAATCATACCTACCATAGTTACATTTACCCTAAATGTGAATGGCTATCCCTTGCTTGTACGGGAGATGGAGCGTGGTGGGAAGAAAGACAGTTTTTAAGGACAACAGCTTTGGGGAATGTTGCTAACTGACTTGCTAATAGTGGCATGTCATTTGTTTGAGATGTGTGCTAGGTGAGGATAAAACAAACGAATAATAAAAAAAAGGGCTGAGCAATTGCATTTAGCCGCCTTCGATCTGACCTAAGTGTAGCTCACAAAATTATCTGCCACAATGTCCTACCTGTTAACGACTACTTCAGCTTCAACCGCAATAATACACGAGCTCACAATAGATACAAACTTAATGTAAACTGCTCCAAACTTGATTGCAAAAAATTCAACTTCAACAACAGAGTGGTTAATGCCTGGAACACTTTACCTGACTCAGTAGTTTCTTCCCCTAACCCCAAAAACTTCAACCTCAGATTATCTACCATCGACCTCACCCCATTCCTAAGAGGTCAGTAAGGGGCGTGCATAAGCGCACAATCGTGCCTACCGTTCCTGTCCTAATGTATCCATATATTCATACCTCTTTTACTCTTATTCATGCTTGTACTATTACATATATATTCAATCATGTTTTACTGTTTATACTTTGCTTATAATCATATATGCTTGACAAATAAACAAAATACAAAATACAAATACAATACAAATCCCTTTTGCCATCCTGCTTTTCATTTTCTCTATCTATAGTGTTAAAATGCCAGCTTGAAAAAATTATTGAATAGACCTTGCCCTTAATTGTTATGCTGCACTGTACCAGCTGGAGATTTAATGACAAGATTAGAAAGTGTTAGTTAGTACATAAGTTAAAACCATTCTCTTTTTTTTAAATGCTTTCCGTAAGAGGAAGCAGATTGTTGACGGTTTGCAATGTTGATGATATATTTTGCTCTATCTATTGTTACAAGGCCACATCATCACCTATATGATTGGTTCCATCTGCTTTCATGGTATGTGTATGCGGGGTGAGCGAAGGAATGAGATAGAATACTTGCCATCGGATTGAAGCTTCTGGCAGGAATTTAAAATAGCGCAGAAGAAAAAGAAGGGAAGGGGCAGAGACATTTTGCTCCCCAAAGTGAATAGCAAGATGTCTCTCAGCCTCGCTTTGCTTGCAGCATCTGAACAGACTGCCACAAATTTATTTATTTTATTTATTTGGTCATTTTTATATGCCGCCCAACTCCCGTAGGACTCAGGGAGGCGTACAACATAATTCAAAAACAATTTATAAAAACGATACCAATGATTAAAAGATTACAAAATTTAAAAAATTTAAAAACAGACCATTATTCAAACATGGGGGATTGATTTTAATTTCACCCCGCCTGCAGGAAGAGCCGTTTTCACGGCTTTACGGAAGGCCAGTAGGGTGGGGATAATCCGGATCTCTGGTGGGAGTTGGTTCCAGAAAGACGGGGCTTCAGTGCCCAGCAGCTTGCCATTCTTTCTTACTTGCTGATGCCAGGGAGGACTGCCTACCTCTGCCAGCGATAGGAAGGAGAAGTAGGATTGCTACACATGTAGGAAACACCCAGCTAAATCCCAAAGGTGTTAAAGGGTGGAGAACAGAAGGAAGAAATTAATCTGCCAGAATCTGCATATTAAGGGGATGTCCTTATGGTAAAAGCATTGGTTGGAAGTATAGTTACCCTCCGGGAGTTTTACGACCATGTGTGATGTTGCTGTCACTTTAAGTGAAATATGTGAAATTTGTTGGTGTTGGTGATTACCTTTAAAGCCCTACATGGCTTAGGACCAGTTTACCTCCGAGACTGCCTTCTCCAACATACCTCCCTAAGACCGATTAGAGCCCACAGAGTTGGTCTGCTGGTGGTCCCGTCAGCCAAACAATGTCGGCTGGAGGGCCCACAAACGAGGGCCTTCTCTGTGGCGGCACCAGCTCTCTGGAATACACTACCCCCCGAGATCCACATTATTCCCACCCTGCCAGCCTTCAGAAAAGCATGAAAAACATGGCTTTGTCGACAGGCCTGGGGCCAATGATTTTAATACAACACCGATTATTCTTGGCCCCATGAGTGAATTATGGGGTTTTTAAATTGTGCTTTTTTAAAATGCTTTAAAATGTTTTAATTGTTTATATTGTTTTAATTTTGTTCTTAAATCTTTTAACAGTTCTGTAGATTTTGTATCCAATATGCTGTGAGCCGCCCAGAGTCCCATTGGGAGTTGGGCAGCATACAAATCTAATAAATAAATAAATAAATAAATAAATAAATAAATAAATAAATAAATAAATAAATAAATAAATAAATAAATAAATAAATAAATAAATAAATAAATAAATCTCATAGACATCAGTGATTTGCACTGAAAGACAGATCCAGGTAGTCCCCAACTTACGACTCTTTGTTTAACAATGGTTCAAAGGTGTGACAGCCTCAGAAAAAGTGGCTTACAACCCATCCTGAAAATTGCAATTGTCATGTCGCCCTGGGTCACATGACTGCAATTCAGGTGGTTGGCTATTGGCTTACCTTTACAACAGTTGCAGCATCTTGTGTGTCTGCGATATGTGACCTTCCCAGCCGGCTTCTGACAAGCAAAGTGAAGTGGGGAAGCTGGGTTTGTTTAACTACAACTTCAACCGCGTGAGTCATTTAACAATCGAGTGATTCGCTTAACAACCCTGGCAATTTGCTTAATGACCTGGTTAAAAAGGGTGCTACAATCAGGGTGATTATATGATGACTCACTTATTGACCATATCGCATTGCGACTAAAGTTCTGGTTCCAATTGTGGCTTGAAAAAGGGCCCGCCCGCCCGCGGGTGAATTCTGATCTTTATTTCTTCACCAGAAGCACAGCTGATGAGCTCCTCAGCTGTGTTTCGGGCTCATTCCTGCTTCTGAGCATGCGCGCAAGCCAAATCACACGAGGGGACTCGTGTGTGTGCATGAGTGGAGGGAGTGCGTGCGCGCGCGAGCGGAGGGAGCGTGCGTGCGCGAAACATCACGATGCGAACCGGTGGCAAAGGTAAGTGGAACCCACTCCTGATCAGGAACCTCTATGGGAAAGAAGCTCTCATTTCCAATTCTGCCTGGATATTTTTTTTTAAATATCTCCTTACTGGAAGATGCTTCCACTAGAGGTAGTCCTCGACTTACAACCGCAATTGACCCCAAAATTTCTGTTGCTTAAGTGAGACATTTGTTAAGTGAGCTTTGCCCATTTTACGACCTTTCTTGCCACAGTTCTTAAGTGAATCACTGCAGTTGATAAGCTAGTAACCCAGTTGTTAAGTGAATCTGGCTTCCCCGTTGACTTTGCTGGTCAGAAGGTCCCCAAAAGGGGATCACATGACCTTGGGACACAGGCAACGGTCATAAGTAGGAACCCGTTGCCAAGCGTCTGAATTTTGAACACATGATCACGGGGATGCTGCAAAGGTCGTAACTGCGAAGAATGGTCATAAATCACATTTTTCAGTGCCGTTGTAACTTTGAACGGTCACTAAATGAACTGTTGTAAGTCAAGGACTACCTCTACTTCATCTTGGAAAAAGAAAGAGATGAGAAGAAATTTCCAAAATAACGGTAACAATGCAATAATGTCGGGTAAAGGGAGACATTAACATCCAGCGTCTAGTAAGAAAAATAGTTGTCTGGTTGCCTCTTTAATACTATGAACAAAGCAATCCAATATATTGTTCTACTCCAGTACATAAATCACAACACAAAATGCAAGGCAGAGGAGATGTCAGCTCTTTCTATTGTTCCAGCCCTCCCAGTGCTATTCAGTGCTGATGAGTATTGGCTTTGTGTGTGTGTGTGTGTGTGTGTGTGTGTGTGTGTGTGTGTGTGTGTGTGTGTGTGTGTGTGTGTGTGTGTATAAAGCTATAGGCAGATATTTATTTATTTCATAAAGCTTGCTTGCCACTCCAGTGATAAAGGCAATTCTTAATACTAGGAACTGAAAATGACAGTCTAATACTAAATTTGGGAATTTTGGGAAATGGCTCAAGTGCAATTTCACTTCTTGTTCACTTCTGAATATATTTCAGTTTGCAAAGTGCAAAAGAATAAAATTTTCTGTTCTAGGAAGTTCCTTGTGTTAATGTTTAAAATGTGTTGGAAAATTAAAAAAATATATATTTAAAAATATTCTCTATAGCAGTGGTTCCCAACCTTTCTAATGCCGCGACCCCTTAATATAGTTCCTCATGTTGTGGTGACCCCCAACCATAAAATTATTTTCGTTGCTACTTCATAACTGTAATTTTGCTACTGTTATGAATCGTAATGTAAATATCTAATATGCAGGATGTATTTTCATTGTTACAAATTGAACATAATTAAAGCATAGCGATTAATCACAAAAACAATATGTAATTATGCCAGATCAGAAATTCTCGGGCTAGTCTTTGCAAGAGCACAAGGAATATCATCTTCCACAACAAGTCTACTTCTGTATTTAGACTTGATAACCAACAAGTGTACAGCAATATTTCTCAATCTCAGCAACTTTTAAGGTGCCTGGACTTCAACTCCCAGAATTCAAAGCAAAGCTGGCCCCTTAGCTGATGCTGTCAAAGCTCGGCCGCCAGGCGTCACAAACGCCTCTCACTGAATGGCACCTCTCCTGACCAATCGGAGGGCTCGGGCGAGTTGAGTTGATATGGCCAGGCTTGTGGCAGTGGGGGGGGGGGAGCTGAGGATGTCGGGGCGACCCCTGGGAAATGGTCGTTCGACCCCCAAAGGGGTCCCGACCCCAGGTTGGGAACCACTGCTCTATAGGATTTGCTTAAAATAAAGAGTAGGTTTATTATTACTTTGATTATTAGAAGGAATGTCTGCATTTAAAGTCATTTTTTAATTTATACATCGGTGACATTTTATTTTTAAGAGCTTTTTAAATAAAATCCATTCTCTCCCTAATTTGATTTTTAAAGAAACACTCGTTGATGGTAGCCAAGAAATTTCTTTGTTGGAGAAAATCAGCTAAAGTAAGCTTGGGGCAAATTTAGAAAATGCTGCAGACTGATTGGCTGGGAGTAGGGAAGAAAGTAATTTAAGCATTAACAGTACTCCCCACCCCCATTTTGTAGGAGTAAAAAAACCCAAATTCTAATGCAAGGGATTTGGGGGGTCTTTCCCCCATCTTTTCTTTCCCTTTTTGTAATAACATAATTTATATTTCTTATACGTTGATACAATGCTAATATGTTTTTTAAAACAACAACAAAGATGGCCATTCCCTATATTATACAATTATACAATACAGCTTTTCTTTCATTTAGAAATGACAGAGGCTCATTCTTTTAACTTGTTAATTCTATTCCCTCCTCCACAGCCCAGGCTCACATGTGGTTGAACAATATTTGAAGGCTGATGTGGAGAATTTCCTGAAGAAATTTCATGCTTCATTACCTCCTTTTATGAAAGCAGCAAAGTAAATTGCTGTAATGTCAGCTAATGTGATGAAATGTATTCACATTTTTAAGAAAGAAAAACCATGCGCTAATTTGCCAAACTCTTCCAATTTTATTTTATTTTTTTGCAATCACCTGTCAGCCTACCTTCTTGAAGAGAATATGGAGATATTACAGGTAGTTCTTAACTTATGGCCAAACTGAGCCCAAAATTCCCACTACTAAGCAAGGCAGCTGTTAAGTGAGTTTTGCCCATTTTATGACCTTTTTTTGCCACAGTTGTTAAGTGAACCACGAGGTCGTTAAGCAAATCTTGCTTTTCCCATTGACTAAGCTTGTGAGAAATTGACGGGGAAGGTTACAAATGGTGATCGTGTGTCCCCTGGCATATTGCAATTGTCATAAATACATGCCAGTTGCCAAGCACCCGCATGTTGATCATATGACCATGGGAGGATATTACAGTGGTTATAGTGCAAAAGACGATCATAAATATTCCCCCCCCACCAGTGCTTCAAATGGCCATTAAATGAATGGTTGTAAGTCGAGGCCTACCTTTTTCCAACACAAGACATCTTAAGAAGAAATGTCTTTGGGGCAACCACACCAGAGATGGGTTCTTCCCGGTTCGGACCAGTTCGCCTGAACTGGTAGCAAGCCGCTGGTGATGTCACATTGATGTCAGAGAACCGGTTCTGTCGGTGCCGGTCCGTGGACTCCGCCATCTTTAAAAAAAAATTCCGGGTTTTTTCTTCTGCGCATGCGCAGGAGCCGAGTTTTGGGCGCCCTGAGCCAGCAGCTGGGTAGAGAAGAAGCCTCTAAGCTTCCAAGTTCAGCAGCAGGCCCGGTCCCTTCACAGGGTCGCTTTTCTCCGTGCCCAAGAAAGATCAAAAGGCACGGAGCAGCCTTTAAGAACAAAGCCACCTAGAGGTAAGAAAAGGAACCACTGAGGGAAGGAGCTCTCTGGGATGGGTAAACAAGTGTGGGGAGGCGAAGGGGAGAGAGAAGAGAGAGTGCTGGGCAGGAGCCACAGGAGGAAGAGGGCAGCGGCTCTTCTACTTCGCCCCTGCCCGGAGAAGGTTGCTCTCAAGGCGGCTCCGCCGAGCTGCCTCTCCCCAAGCTAGAAGCAGCAGCAAGCACCAGGCTACCACCTCTTCTGGGTTAGCCATGGCTACCATCACATGACCATCAAGCCACACCCACAAAATAAACCACACCCATAGAACCGGAAGTAAAAAATTTAGAACCTACCCCTGAACCACACCTTGCAGATATCTGCCATCTTGATTTTTTAAAAATTCCCTCCCTCTCAGATTACAACATATTGCTTAGCCAATGGGCCTCCTACAATGGTCCTCTGGTCTTGGAGGTAGTGAATCAGTTGAGCTCGACTTCTAAATACCAATGGACTTTGAAGCCTGTCACACATGATCTGTGACTGGCTACACACATTGGTCCAAGTCAGGAGTGTCAAACTGGCGGCCTGCAGGCTGGATCACCATGCGCAGGCCACACCTACCTCAGCTGAAGCAAAAGCAAAAAATGTCATGATACATCGCAATACGTCACGTGACACGATCGAGTTTGACACCTGTGGTCTAAGTGTGGGTGCCAGGTTGGTGCTTAGCATTTGTGTAAAACAACCTAGTGTGGCTTTTAAACCATGGTTTGTGTCTTAATGAGTTGGTATAATTCATCCATTTGCAATGTATTTACTAGGGGGGGTGTAAATATTTTGTTCAGGCTGAATAACTGATTAGTTAAAAATCAAATTTCCTGTAACCTTTAAAAACCAGAGGCAAAACTCTGGTGGTAGGGATTTGATTGCATTTGAAAATGGCCTTTAAGCCTTTTGGGGGTTCTTTACTTTTTCATGGGCCTCAAGCAGGGGTGGGTTCCATTTACCTTTCCTATCGGTTCGCATCGCGACGCCTACGTCATGTCAGGGAAATGACCCTCTGCGCATGCGCAGAAGCCTTTGCGCATGCGAAGAGGGTTTTTTGTCAGCCGCGGCGACCGGAGGATAGGTTCGGGGGTGTGGCCAACCCGCCATCGCTGCCGGTTCGGCGAGCGGGGGCAAATTTCCACCACCGGTTTGGGCAAACCAGTCCAAACCGGTAGCAACCCACCACTGGCCCCAAGTTCTCATGGCACCTTGGGGTTCCATGGGACACAGCTGAGAAACCCTGCACTAAGAAACTCTGGTTAATAAAACTAATTTAGTGCAATATGTATGTCACAGCAGGTAAACTATATCACTTCCTTGAATCTTTCTTAAATGCATTTCAGACTTCAATCCTGCTGGCAGGTTAGATTCTAAAATTTGATTTAATTGCTGTAATAGTTATGTCACTAAGTAAATATAATGAAGTAGGGTAGAAAGGTTGGTATTATTTAGATTTTAGACTATGCCCACCAGGTGGCAGCACTGACCTTGACTGATTTTGAAAAGCAAGCACATTTGGACCTGTTAATACTTGGATGGGAGACTATCAGGAAATCCTAGGCTATATGCTATAAGGAGAGGTTAAATATTAGAAGTAGTCCTTGCCAAATTACTTGTTGCCAAGATCACTACGTGGCCCAACTATTTCCCATTAGCTGAGTTTTACTTAAGGGAGGCTCTTCTTTATTAAGGACATCACTAAATGAATATAAAGACAGATATGGCTTCAAAAGTTGTTTAATTCCTTGGCATCCATTCTGAAATCTTACTCTTGCTGTTACTATTATTACAATTGTCAATATTGTCATTAAGTGTAAAGACATGTAGAGAAGCAAAGATGACAGCATCATGAACCACTTGCTTCTCAGCTGAAGAATTTATGCTCATATTAGCTTTACCACCGTTAGATCAGAATATCTGCCTTTATTTTTAGATGGGCAGAAACACGGAAGTTATGTTTTGTGGCTGAGTCAGGGCTTCATAAATATCTCTGATTTTATCATTCAGCTTATGAAGCATGTGTAAGGTACTGACTGGTGCCAGTTTGTTGAAGACAAGAAAAGCGGAGGTGGCGCAGCAGTTAGAGTGGGGTACTGCAGGCCATTTTAGCTGACTATGATCCGCAGGTCAGCGGTTCAAATCTCACCGGCTCAAGGTTGACTCAGCCTTCCATCCTTCTGAGGTCGGTAAAATGAGGACCCAGGTTGTTGGGGGCAATATGCTGACTCTGTAAACCACTTAGAGAGGGCTGTAAAGCACTATGAAGTGGTATATAAGTCTAAGTGCTATTGCTATTGCTATTAGTCTATGGTAGCTTAAAAGTCAAGAGTGTGATAGCACCTTTTCCGACTTACAAATTTTATTAAAAGGCATAATCTGGAAAGTTTAGCTTGGAAAAAGTCTACGGTAATTAGGAAAGGTGCCACCAGTCTCCTGATTTTCTGGATAATGTGATTCCACTTGCACCTGAAGCTCCAGATTCCATTGGCAAACACGGACATTATTTATTTTTATTCATTTACAAAACAGACCACATGTACTGGTATATAGAAAGTGATATTTAATTGACTGGTTTTATTTATATACACCATTGTGTATAATATATAATATGTTGGATCTTTACCAGAGAGGATTTCTTTAAATTGACACTGTGTCATGAAATTTATTGTGTAATCTTATTCTGAGGATAAAAATAAGGCCGGTGTCTGTCCTGCATCCTTTATTAAGAATTTTAGAAAATGCTTTCTCTCTTGCTACACTTGCTTGTGTACATAATAACCACACTGAAAACCGGAAATGTACTGCAGTTAATACATAGTGAAAACATTATAGAGTAAATAGGTTAATCATGTCACTATAGCAATAGCACTTAGCACTTAGACTTATATACCGCTTCATAGTGCTTTACAGCCCTCTCTAAGCGGTTTACAGAGCTCAGCATATTGCCCCCAACAATCTGGGTCCTCATTTTACCAACCTCAGAAGGATGGAAGGCTGAGTCAACCTTGACCCAGTGAGATTTGAACAGCTGAACTGCTGAACTAGCAGTAGCCTGCAGTGCTGCATTTAACCACTGCACCACCTCGGCTACGAGGACTTGCAAACCATTCAGAAAATGCTTCTAGTAGTTGCACAGTCCTTGTAATAAACCCCATCTTATCTTATCAGTTAATACAATTTCTGATGTAGCTTGTAATAGTAAGGCATGGCACAATTTTTAAACTCAATAGTTGTAATTGGGGTATATCCAGAAAATTTATCTTGATGAAGCTCAGTAAATTGTGGTGCAGCAGATTTATTTATTATTTATTTGTTAGTTTGATATCTATGGCTGCCCATCTCAGTAAATGGGTGGCTTACAATTCAAAACATATATTACTATTACAAATTAAAAAAGAAACATTTTAAAACAATAAAAACAGTAAACATCATTAAAACTGTAGAGAACATGAAAACATCTAATTCATGTGTGAACTAGAAGTGCACATAGTATATGTGAATCCGCCGAGATGTATAATATGGAAATCTAATTGAATATCAGACAGCTTTCCTCACTGAATGGGCATTATGGGAGCTAGGGTTCCACCCTTTGAGGAAGTTGTCTAATTTGGGGAATGCGGTCAAATGTGGTCAAATCAGTTGTCCCTATGGTCTTCTCCCCTGAACCTACATTGCCAAACCCACTTCCCCCACTACTCAGGGAGGCTTTTTAAAGGAAAGCATTGAACTTCACAATGGCACATGGCTTTAATTTGCACACACCATTATAATACATCTTTCCTTTCTTTTGTGTGTGCTTGTCTGTGTGTGTGTGTGTGTGTACTTTGTTGCTTAGTATCAATTCAACAATATTGAGAAACCTGCACAAAGTGCCAATGACTCGGCTGGAGATTTGATAGCCAGCATAGGAAGAGTACATTGAAACTATCGCAAGTAGTATCATGAACGGCAATAAAACTTAATTTGAAGCATGCATAGCTTATAGCTTTGAAATTTAAAAAATGATTGCAAGCCTTGGAATTTGATTGCTATGCAAGTGAAGACAGGTTTATGCCTCCTCACACAACATCAAACTAGGTAATTCTTCCTCCACGGGAACTGTTAGATTTAGAAATGCTTGGAGATTTAAGAGAAGAAAATTATAAAAAGATTTCTTTGCTGTGTAGATTTCAATAAGGTCTTTATGTGAATGAGTTCAGGTAAAATTCAGAGGTAAGTTCTAAGAAGTGGAAATAAATCTAACTCTGAAGGTATGATTGTCTAATGATGCAAGGAGTATTAAGCCTATATTGTATACATATAAATGGCCAAGAGAGGATTTCTAGTTCCAGCCAAAGCAGTACTTATTGGCTGGTTAGTGTTTAGGAAGTACATTCCATTTGACAGGTGATTCTTTGCAGGCATCAAAGGGGCATGCATAAGCGCACCAGCGTGCCTACTGTCCCTGTCCAAATGTTCCCTTTTATTTGTACTCATTTTATGTATTCAAATAATGTTATACTTATGTATATTATCAAATACGTACTTGACAAAATAAAAAAATAAAATAAAATAAATAAAAATAAATAACCAATTGGCTGGTTAAGGATGAGACTCAAAGTGCAGGTTGGCATCTTGAAAGTCCTGAATGGCCCAGCACTGGGTTGATATGAGACCAACTACTCTCAGTGGCACCTGTCTGTCCAGTAAATTCTAGAAAGAAGAAATATAGAAATATAGAAAGAATTTAAAGAATTTCTGGGTCTCTACTGCAATGGAATGCTATTATCATAGACCACAGGGTTGCCCTTCTCTGTGGCTTCCTCAAGGTGCTTTTCTTAGAAAATGTTTTGCTTCTCATCCAAGAAGCTTCTTCGGTTCAGAACCTTCTTGGATGAGAAGCGAAATGTTTTTAAAAAACAAAGCAAAACCCAAGAAAGTTCAGTTGCCTTTTTGGAAAAGGCATCTTTGGGACAACCATGACTTGGATGATTGAGACTGTCCATAAACATGTGGCTTCTTCACTTTGGTGGAAAGCCATTCCCTCCGAGATCAGATTGGCTCCAAGTCTGACAGGCATTGAGTCTGGCTGTTCCAGAAGATCCCTGGAGATAGATATGAATGGAGATGCCTTCTTCAATGGAGTTGTATTTTCGGACAGTTGTGTCTTTCAACTGTTGCTCTTTGGTATGTCTTTATGTGGGCAAATGTATTATTGCATTCATTCGTTTTTAATCTTTGTTAAAAGACTAAATTGAAAGCGTAATATTGAAAGCGTAATATAATAAAGTTATATTCAATTGAAGCAGCATATATTCAATTGAAGCAGCATACATGTACAATAGACTTTGTAATGCAGCATACCTTTTAATATTATTTCCTTTGTCCGGATCTACGTTCAATTTTTTTTAAAAAATCAAGAATCATCATAACATAAAAGCTCAATAACTGGAATAGTCAAAGCAACATTAAAAAAATATAGGGAGAAGGTAAACACATATAGCATTCATATAGGAAAGGCCTGAATAAGAGATTTTGTGGGTTCAGGAATAGCACAGAGAAATTGTCTTTATCTCCAGTGGTAAAAGCAATTTCTAAGAAGCAGCAACATTAATGTCTTAAGTGCATCTCTCTTATTCTAATGCAGCTCTGATATCACGTCTCACGCTCTCTCTTAATCATGTTCAGATACTCCATATACCATTAAATATTTCATATAAATAATTAACCACTTACTGGCTGTCAGAGCCAGATTCAAATGGATGGATGGAAGGGAGAATGGGTCACCTTCTTTAGCACTGGGAAATGTAATGCGTGCCAACTTTTCCATCATGGCTGAAAAATGACATTGGATCAGATTGAAGGATGAGGGGGACTGTGTTTTGCCTTGGTTGGTATCATTCATTTTTTAGATATTCAATTTTAGTTATACGTTCATAATTCAGCCTAATGACAATAGATATACATGAAGAGCTTTGTCTTTTTTGTCTTTCATCATGCCACTTGTCACCAACAATTTACTAGCTTCAAAATGGAACTTTACCAATGATCTTCCTCAAGTGTTCATTGTAGTTAGTGCTATGGAACAAGAGAAAACGAATGAATCCCAGGATCTGGAGAAAACAAAATAGGCAAGACATTTAAATCCAGGAGAGTATCATGAGTATTATCATCCTCACTCAACAAGGGAGATTGTGCAAGTTGAGAATGTAAATGAATTACCTTCATGTGGGATCCCAACTCCCAACAAACTAATACTCACGGCTTGACTACTGTAACGCGCTCTACATGGGGCTACCCTCGAAGAGCATTCGGAGACTCCAGCTGGTACAGAATGCAGCTGTGCGTGCAGTAGTGGGTGTACCGAGATACACCCACGTAACACCTATCCTTCGCCAGCTGCATTGGCTACCAGTTAGCCTCCGGGTGCAATTTAAGGTGTTGGTCGTTACCTTTAAAGCCCTACATGGCTCAGGGCCAGGTTACCTGCGGGACCGCATCCTACCACATACCTCCCTAAGACCGGTTAGGTCCCACAGAGAGGGCCTCCTCCGGGTCCCGTCGGCCAAACAATGTCGATTGGCGGGGCCGCGGGGGAGGGCCTTCTCTGTGGGAGCCCCGTCTCTCTGGAACCATCTTCCACCAGAGATCCGAACTATCCCCACCTTACTGGCCTTCCGTAAAGCCCTAAAAACATGGCTCTTCCGGCAGATGGGGTGAATAGGATAAGCAAATTCCCCCTGAATGTTGTGTTTTATAATGTCTTCTTTTTAATTATTTTTTAATTTAAATTTATGATTACTGTTTTAAATTGTACGCTTCTTACTTATGCTGTACGCCGCCCTGAGTCCCATGGGATTGGGCGGCTTATAAGAGCGTTTAAATAAATAAAATAAATAAATAAATAATACTCACTTCTAGGACTCTGCTCCACCTCCAGATTCCAAATGCTCCGCCTGATTTGGTCTTAGGAATCCGGTTTCTACAGTCCAGTTCAGAATATCTTTCTTTGTCATCATTTTGTGCTATTCTCCAAAGCACCTGAGGGCAGGACAAGAAGCAATGGATGGAAACTAGTCAAGGAGAGAAGTAATGTAGAACTAAGAAGAAATTTCCTGACAGTTAGAACAATTAATCAGTGGAACAACTTGCCTCCAGAAGGTGTAAATGCTCCAACACTGCAAGTTATTAAGAAGATGTTGGATAACCATTTATCTGAAATGGTATAGGGCAGTGATGGCGAACCTTTTTTTCCTCGGGTGCTGAAATAGTGCACGTGCACGCTATTGCATGCGCGTGCGTGCCCACACCCATAATTCAAAGCCCCTCACTTGCCCCACCCCCTGCACATGCATGTGTGACACCCCCCACTCCCCTATTTCCCGACTTCCAGTGGGCCCGGTGGGCCCATTTTTCGCCCTCCCCCTCTCCCAGAGCCTTTCTTGGAGCTTGGGGAGGGCAAAAACACTCCCCCCCCTGCCACCCTGGAGGCCCTCCGGAGGCCAAAATCGCCCTCCCAGGGCCTCCGCGCAAGCCTAAAATCAGCTGGCGGGCATGCACATGCTCACTGGAGCTGAGCTAGGGCAACGGCTTGCGTGCCGGCAGATATGGCTCCGCATGCCACCCGTGGCACTGGTATAGGGTTTCCTGCCTAAGCAAGCGGTTACACTACAAGACCTCCAAGGTCCCTTCCAACTCTGTTATTCTATTCTATTCTATTCTATTTACTTGGCATATCTGACCAGTCAAAATAAACTATAATCCCGAGCATACGAATGGGAACAACCCATGGGCCTTTGGTCATGCATCCACATAGATTTTGCGGGTCCATTCCATGGTCACACATTCATAATAATAGTTGATGCATATTCAAAATGGCTTGAAGTTGCACTAATGCCTACCACCACAACCAAGGCTGTAATAAAAGTATTAAGAAAACTGTTTGCCACACATGGGCTACCAGACACGATTGTGTCAGACAATGGGCCTCAACTCACCTCAACACAATTAGAGGGATATCTAGCCAATTTAGGAGTAAAACATACCGTATTTTTCGGAGTATAAGACGCCCCGTAGTATAAACCTTAGTTTTGGGGAAGGAAAACAAGGAAAAAAGGCCTCTTGCCTCCAAACAATTTGCCAAATATCAAACAGCAAACAGCACAGATGATATACACTGTTTGCTGTGTATTTCTGTGCATGTGTGCTTGACCCATAGAAATAGCAAAGAATTACATTATGCCAGAAAGTTTTCTTAAATGTAGTCACACTAACTCCTCCCAATTATTTAAATAGATCTACTCCAAGGTAAGTCAGGATTTAACTCTAATACTAAACAGGACACTGTTACATTTCAGACTATACTTGTACAGAGCTGTTAAAATTAATTAAAATTTCTGGAAGTATACATTATTCTCTATTATTTAAAAGAAGATACAATAGCACTGGACCTCTTCAGAGCAAGCATTTATTTTAAAAAGCTTCTTTATTTTGTTAAGTTGTCTAGAGGTCTCCAACCTTCGCAACTTTAAGACTTGTGGACTTCAACTCCCAGAATTCCACAGCCAACAAAGCTAGAACAATAATAAAGCAGTCTTTAAAAAATAAGTCTAATAATTTGAACATTTACAGACATTTAGTTATTATTTATAAAATAAAAATCTGTGTGTCTCTCCCAGCTATTTGCCTCTTTGCTGCTAGTTTCACTTTCATTTTAGCATGTGGCAAATCAGCTGTAGGTCGGGAAGCTGCTAATGATTTGCTTGGCTTTACAAGCTCTTCCCTCTTTGCTGCAAGCAGATAAATTTCTGGAAGACAGAGGCCGAAGGATGGGGGTGGGTGGGTGGGTGGGGCTACATTCAGGGTATAAGAAGCACTCAAGTTTTCACCCTCTTTTGGGGAGTAAAAAGGTGCGACATATACTCTGAAAAATACTGTACATTGATAGCTCCTTATCAGCCGAGCAGCAATAGCCTTGTAGAACGATCAGTGAGATCGGTAAAAGAATCGCTAGGCCGATTAGGCCTGGGGGACTGGCAGGCTAGAATAGACAAACTCCTTACATGGCAACACATCACCCCTAGCACAGCCACAGGTAAAAGTCCTGCCAAGTTACTAATGGGCCGCAAACCCTGGTCCATTCTAGATAGATTAAATCCAAACTATTCAAACCAAAAAGAAATAAAAAGTCCGGCGCAAGTCAGAACGTTTCATATAAAAGATCCCGTCTTCGCAAAAAACTTTGCCGAGGGTTCCCTATGGCTACCTGGGGAGATCCTTGAAATGACTAGTCCAAAATCATACATCATAGGCCTGGAGGATGGGAGATAATGGCGGCGCCATGTAGACCAGCTACGCAGCAACCCACCGTTAAACTCGGACTGGGAAAAGGGCCCTAATGATGTTTTCCCTACAGTTACAACTAGCCCGAGAGAGCTGGATCACTTAGCTGAAGCTCCGGAGGCAGCACCCAGTGATTGCGAAGAACCAACTCCAAGCGAAGTCGAGGCCACACCTGAACTGTTCCAGCAAATTCCACAGAGGGAGCCAGAGAGGAAAGACATGTCGCTCCGCCCAAAGCCGATGCCCAAACTGAACTGCGCAGGTCAACTAGAGACACAAAACGCCCTGCGTACCTAAATGATTATGTATGCAAATGTGTTGGGCTGGGCTAAGTTAAGAGCCGTGGTGGCGCAGCGGTTAGAGGCAGGTACTGCAGACCACTTTAGCTGACACTGATCCGCAGGTCAGCGGTTCAAATCTCACCGGCTCAAGGTTGACTCAGCCTTCCATCCTTCCGAGGTAGGTAAAATGAGGACCCAGATTGTTGGGGGCAATATAAATATACATTGCTTACTGGTGTAAACCGCTTAGAGAGTGCTTGCACTGTGAGGCGGTATATAAATGTCACAAAATAAATAAATAAATAAATAAGTGGGGGAGGGATGTTGTGTCCTGAGATCTGCATACTGCCTGGGAAGTTTCCAGCCAAGTCTGCTCTATTGAGCTGAATAGGTAACTGCTGATATGTCCTTTTACAATCCAGGGCTACCCTATTTAAACCACAGTCACACCTGGGTATTTGCTGTTATTGCTCACTGTAACCAATAAAGAGCTGAAGTCACTCAACCAGTCTCCTGCCTCTTCAGTATGAGAACCTAACAATAGTTTTAATATGGAGCTTTTTGGCCATCAAGAAATCATCTTAGCATTGGTGCCATCTCTCCACAGGTACCCTGGAGATATTCAGATGGACCATGAAAATATGGACTATGTAAAAACTTCTCACAAGCTTCTCACAAGCTCAAAACTTCTCACTCACATATTCAGTGCTTGGTCATGTGTGTTCTTCTGTCACATTATCTTTTAACTCTCTTACAGTATATTCTATCTTGCCGTACACGCAGGCTGAATATTTATAATTTAACACAGAATATTTCTTACGCTATGGATATCCTTCAGCCTTCATTTCCAGAATATTTTAGTTCCTTTCTTCCAACACTTAGCCTTCCTGATAAGATTTCCTTGTCCCTTCTCTTCCCATATCTTTAAGATGGAAAAGGCCAAGAAACAGGTGCAGCAGGAATTCAGACAATGTTATAATTTTAATAAAGATAACAATCCTTAAAGCTTGTTAAAGTTTCCCTCTGTCTTATCACTTACACAATTAAGGCAGAGATATTTTGATTTTCTCACACTTCCTTCTTTCTCAGAACAGTGTACATTTTTCTGCACTGTTTGCTTATTTCTTCCCTGTCCTCAAGGTTAGCTTTCCTGTATATTCCTTTACATTTGCAGTTTTGGCCTGGATGGCCATGACTAAAGCTTCATAGTGTGTTGTGGACAGCTTGCATACACAAATATGTACTAGAAACAAGTGTCTGCTTTTTCAGCTTAACAATTTAGGAAATGCTTTTTTATTCATCTTTTAAAAAAGGAAAAGAGGAAAAGAGGAAAATGAAGGGAAGATTGAAATTGCTACTCTATGGAAAGGCCTCTTTTATGACTGGCCATTCCGAAAGAAATTAAATTTCTAGAACATCCTTACAAATGTAGTCTATTACCACAGATTCCAGTTGGTATAGAACAGGGGTGTCAAACTTGATTTCATTGAGGGCTGCATCAGGGTTGTATTTGACCTTGGGGGGCAGGGTGGGCGTGGCCAGGGTAGGCATGGCTAGCTCAACATCGTGTCGGGGGCGCCTGTGGTGGCTGAGTGAAAATGAGCTCCTGAGCTCTGTTTTCAGCTGCAACGGCGTCCTGCAATCCTCTGCCAGCGAAAACAGAGCTTGGGAGGGCTGCTCGCGGCCCTTGCGAGCTCCAGAGTTTGGGAGGGCTGCAACGGCCTCTTGCAACCCTCTGCCAGGGAAAACGGAGCTTGGGAGGACTGCCCGTGGCCCTTGCAAGCTCTGTTTTTGGCTGTGATGACCTCTTGCAACCATCTGCAAGTGAAAATGGAGCTCGGGAGGGCTGCCCCTTCCGAGCTCTGTTTTCACTGGCAGAGGCACTGCGGGCCGGTCCTTTATTATTTCCAGGGCATCCCCGTGGGCCAGGTCTAAGCACCCCGCAGCTGGATCTGGCCCCTGGGCCTTGAGTTTGACACTCCTGGTATAGAATTGAAAATGTTAGATGAGATGAACTTCTACACATTGATGAGTGCAATTGAAGAAATGGGACTTTCAAAGGTATCTGCCACAAAGATGCCTTTCAAAGGTATCTGGCAGGGACTACACTTACAGAAGAGAAGGCAAGTTGGGGCAGAGGACAAGCTGCACCATGGGCTCTGGGGTTCTTTATGTGGCCCGGGAACCACGGATTCTCCAGCATTCCTAGGATCAATTGTATGTTGAGTTCACCTTGAAAATACATCAAGAACTACTGCCAGATGGTTCTAAATCTTTGGTTATGTGAAACCATTCTGTGTTCATTTCTGAAGAATTGGTTGCACATTAGTCTCCGAACCCATGTCAAGATGATGGTGTTTACTTTTCAAGGTTTAAATGATTGAGCATTAAATTATTTTGGTGGGGCACTTTTCAAGTATGGTCAACCAATTAGGTAGAGTATTACATACGTCTAAAGAAAAGAACTTTTTTTTGTCATGGAACCTCAGTTCTACTCCTGTATACTTTACCTGAGGAAGCATGACTGGCACTACTAACACAATATAATATGCCATGTGAAGTTCTGTGGACTTTACTACTTCCTTCATTACATTTGTTACCTGCCACAATCAATGGACTTTCTTGTGTCTGTTTTTTCATAGACTTATTTCCCACTTCATGTTTATTTATAGCTTCAGTTATATTCTCTCCCCCAAATAATATTCAAAATAGATAAAGTATAAAATTGTAATTAATGTGAAAATAAATCAAAGGAACATCTAAAAAAAGAAATTTACTCTCACTGAAGGGATTTCACTAATTATTTTACTCTATTACTTTAATTGCGTACCATTCCTAGAATATGTCAAAACGAAGGGCAGGTTAGAAAAACTGAAAAGCAATAAAATAAGCCTGCAAGCTGGAATAATATGCCCCAGTGAATCTCTTTCATTTGTGCTCTCATTGAGGACAAGTTGAAAATCCAGAGCATAGAAAGTTATGTGGCACATTATTTTTTCCCACATACATGACTAAGTGGCCTAATGGAGAATCTTACACATTCAGGCTTATACACAAGGTATTTACACAGACAAAAATGTATTGGAGAATTATCCAGTGACAGCAATTAAACTCAGTGTTTTTTTGTGATCTTGGCAAAAAAAAACACCAAAAGAACTTGCTAGACAAGTGAATGTTTTCCCCCAAGCTCTCTCTGCCTTAATTAAGCATTCTTGGTATAAATCAATTTTCTCTGTGTAGAACTAGCTGGGTTATGTCTAAACACAGTTTTGGTGTATAAATCAAAATATATAGTTCTAAGGGAAGGGAGAATACCTTTGGCAGTTGAATTCCCTCTTGCAGTTTTATTTTTCTTAACAACTTAGCAAAAGTGAGAAAGGGAAAGTAAGTAAGAGTGGAACCTCCATGTGCTACCCTATGTTCTAAAAACGTGGTCCCTTTTCCTTATTTAATTTATTCCAGTTCTAAATAAAATGGATAAAATGCTAAGAATGCAAATGTGATGAGTGCTGTAAGTTAAACACAATGTGCTTAGACAACTTCCAAATTGTGCTATCCTTTGTATTTGAAATGATGACAGGCATCTTGAGGAGGGTCTATGACAGTTCAATGCAGCCAACTTGCCACGGCCAACTCACCATGGCCAACTCGCCACAGGCAACTCGCTGTGGAACAACTCGCCACGGTCGACTCACCACAGGACAACTCACTAAGGAACAAGAGTTACACTAATATCAGAGAAATGGTGGAATAGAATCATTAAAGAAAGGAGCCAATAGGTGGGACATAATGAAATGTGAATGGCAAAAATTAAAATATTTTTTTATTTATTTTCAATAATTAAATAGAATTGTTAAATTGTTCCACAGCAAGTTGTCTCATGGCAAATTGGCCATGGTGAGTTGTCCAGCGGCACGTTGGCCATGGTACCGTATTTTTCGCACTATAAGATGCACTCCCCCCCAAAAGTGGGTGGAAATAGAGCGAATATTGTGGCAGGGGAAAGGGGGTTGATACGGCAGCGGCCTTCACCACCGCCTGTCGTCACCGCCACCAGTTGCTGCCACTGCTCGCCACCAATTGTTGCCGCCGCTTGCCACCAATTGTCACTGCAGCCTATCGCCACTGCTGCTGGTGGTGCCGATAGGTAGTGGCGATGATTGGTGGTGAGCAGCAGCGGTGGTGAGTGGTGGCAGCAATCCCTGCTGCCTAGAACAGCTGATCGGCAGTATTCTGGGAGGCCGATCCAACTACCGATCAGCTGCTCGGCAGCATTCAGGAGGCCGATCCAACTGCCAATCAGCTACTTGGCAGCAAAGGCTCTAGCGTCCCCTCAGAGGTGAACGGCGGCAGTGGCAACAGGCGGCTGTGATGATTGGTGGTGAGCGGCGGTGGCGAGCAGAAGCGATGATCCCCGCCACCTAGAACAGCTGAGCGGTGATATTCCAGGAGGCTGATCCAACCGCCGATCAGCTGCTCGGCAGTGAAAGCTCCAGTGTTCCTCAGCGGCGGCGGCAGCTCAGCTCAGTTGACTGGTGGTGGGCACAATGGAGTGAAACCCTAACAAGCCATGTGCTGGGGCTGCGATAACATGCTGAAGCTGACCAGGCTGTTTGCTATTTGCTGCAAGGATGCTATCCAGATGAATACCAGATGGATCCTGGGAGGCAGAGGCAGATTTTTTTTCTTGTTTTCCTCCTCTAAAGCTAATGTGTGTCTTATGGTCCGGTGTGTCTTATAGTGCAAAAAATACGGTAAGTAGGCCATGGTGAGTTGACTGTGATGAGTTGGTTGCAGTGAGTTGGCTGTCACAAGATGTCCCATTCCGTCTTGAGCATGCCTACAAATAAATAGGCTAAACTTGAAAAAAATTCCTCCTTGTCGCACTTTGCAGATTGTTTTCATCTTACACAGAAGGATTAAACATTAAAACCATAGAAAGACTTTATAGAGACTTCACATTATTACTGAAGAAGTTATTCTGCCTTTTTCTTAACAATAAAATCAGTTTATGATAATAAATATACAAAATATAAACTCAAATGACCTTAATGCAATTGAAATCAAAATTCAAACTAAACATAGTATTAAACTAACACTTAAAAGCGTAGCAGATGAGATATGTGTTTACTCTCTTCCTGAATGTTGGACGAGCAAAATTCAGCCATTGTGCATCCTGGGAATGACAAAAGAGAAGACCTTTCCTGTGTACCAGAAAGGACCCTGAGGGATTCTATGTATCAAAAAGGACCTTGAAGAGTTTCTCTTGGCTTATCTAAGTAACTGGACAGGTACTTGAAAAGAGTTTGTCCACCCAGCTTAACCTGAAAAAGAATACAAAAGGATACCCAGAAAGCCATTCAGGCAAGATACTGGTTTTCTGATTTGCTGGTTTCTTTTATTTGAATTTGAGGCAAATTCTGAATCCAGAGTGCATCACTGAAAATTTGAGGGAGTTTGTTTTAACTAAATCTCCCCATCCCAGTTCAAAATTCTCCGTAAGATTCATCTTCCAGTATGTACTTTGGGAACTCTACCACAACCTATCATAAAGGGGGAAAATAAAAATATTCTAGTTATGTTGAAGTTAAAATTTATCTGCAGCAAAGGAGAATATTAGATTTAATGATCAATATGTCTGTTTCTTAACTCTTGAGTTATTTTTGTATCGCATCACTATTTTGTATCATATCGCCATCATGAAGTTTGTCTATTCTCTCATTTTCTTTAATATTGCAACTTTTTGCTAATCCGAAAATGACATTTGACAGTAGCTGTTACTCCTTGCTGGTTCTAAGGTATCCCGTTTGTTTCATCCTGCTCTGCATGTTGTCAAAAAGCAACAGAATAATGAGTGTAATAATTTTTTACTCCAGGTCTTTGCTGAAGATATTTTAAAGTATGTTGTCTTTTGTGAAAAACTTCCTTTCCCTCAAAGCACACCTTTTACATTACATTTCTTCTGCCATGTCCTGAAATGAATTTGGTGAAAGTTAATTAACTAACCTACCTTTTTGCATCTTGAAAGAATTCAACAAGTTAATTCTACAGTAGCTAAGAACAATTATTTTATTTTGTAGCTTCCAACAATTAAAACCCACAAAAATGAAAGTGAAATGCCATGAAGCATAATTTATGCATTCATCATTATTGAGTTCACAATGCACTTCATTTCTGAGATGCAGAAATGTGCAAAGTTGTGAAAATTACACATAATAGAACTAATATGATTTAAACTAAATCTCTCTGTAGAGTGTCCAACTGAATATGGGCTGAGTTTTGAAATAAATCTATGTAAGGATGGTCAGAATATAACATTTTAATAGTAAAACAAGTTGAGAAGTATAGGCCAAACTGTACAAAACTGTGCAAAAAATGTTGAAAAGTTAAAATACCCAACAGGTATAGGATATATAAGTGGAAAGTACATTATGAACAAACAAAACAAAATACAATACAGATCACATATAGGGATCTGTGTAGAATACCTGGCTTTACACAATGTGTTAATCATGATTTGTTTGCCTTAACCCTCCCACCCCAAGCCCAATTGTACCACATTGTGTGGGGTGGTGAACAGTATAAATCTATTATTCTGACCAACATGGCTCTGACCTGGAGAAAAACCTGGCGACCTACTCCAGTTTTCCCCACCAAAATTTTTTTATGGATCGATTCAAAGTTATGGAAGATATGGTACCAAACAGTGAGTCTTGCTGGCTGGGAGGTACCAATAAAGTTACAGGGGAAGAGCAAAGAAATGATCAAAGTAGCAAGAGCATCCATGACGTGGATGGGATAAATCCTAATATTTATCCCAATACCAAAGAATACCAAAGAAAAGTGATATGAAAGACTTTTTCAACCCCTGTTCTAGATTACCCATCTCCCTCCAGGATTTTGGTTGTACTTTGCTAAACACAGCATGTTGCAAATGGATAAAGGTAGGAAACGTGCAGTACACATTTTATGATTGTTAACCACTTTGAGTCTTTGGAATGGAGCAATACATACAAATATTGCAAAAAGACACAGAAATAACACGTGGAACTGTCTGTGTATGAAAAGCAGTAATTGTTGTGAACTTGGGCTTTAGTCAATCATTAATCTAGGTATCAATTATAGAGGAGTAGCCTTTATAAGTTCAACAGATCAGTATTCACAGAGATGAGCCCACTGTAACTCTGCTGTTAGAAGGACCAGGGATACTTCATTGAAAGCTTTTTGGCATTTAAACATCTCATGCATATTGAGTGCTGTGATGGCACTAAGACAATTTTGAACATCTTAGTTTATGATTATATTTTATGTCAGGGGTGTCAAACTGGCGGTCCATGGGCCCGATGCATCACACGTGGACCACGCCCACCTCAGCTCCGTGAATGGGAAAAACATTGCAAAACATCACGTGATGGCAGTGTGACGCCACGAGTTTGACAGCCCTGCTTTATGTGATTGGTACAATCTTATGCCTCTCAGACTTTGAACATATTGAGACTGATAAGGAGGACAGTTGTTTTGACTGTAGTTCAGGATGTTTGTCAAAAGGCACATTATTTTATTATTGAACACAAGATACAAAAATGTGTTATGGGGGAAAATTGCTCCACCCTAATGCATAATTCTATTTGGAAACCTGCCTAGGGAAATACTTATACTAGGAAAAATGTGACTAGAAACAAATATGAACTTTACTACTAATTAAATAAAAAGGCAAATGGATGTACTGCAGAAATGAAATGAGATTAACTACATTTTGCACAATGACAGATTTTGGAAAGGTTAGACAATGCTTAGTCTTTGTTCAGCTGTTTCCCTGGGCCAGAGGTGGGCTCCTGCCGGTTCAGACCGTTTCTATAGAACCGGTAGCGGGAATTTCCCTCTGCTCGCCGAACTTGCAGCGATGGCCAGCTGGACACCCCCCCAAACCGGCTCTCTCGGCGGCGCCATAGGCGGCGCCATCTTGTTTTTCGCTTCTGCACATGCGCAGAAGCTGTCTTTTTCTTCTGCGCATGCGCAGAAGCTTGGTTTTTAGTACTGTGCAAGCATGCCCGCACAGCACCTCTACGCAGCACACAACGCACGCATGCCCACATGGCATGTGAGGAAGTGAATCGGCAGCAAGGTAAGTCAGAACCCACCCCTGCCCTGGGCTCTAGATATTATAAAATCTAGAGAATAAATTTTTCAGCTACAAGATCACCACCACTCTGATCTGACACATGGGAATGCTTTGGTGCACACCCCACGAGTTTACCCTAACCTAGGCTTCCCTAATTCCAGATGCATCTTGGAGAACTTCTAATTCTCCATGTAGGGATCCCCTTCTCCTGACACTTACAGTGCTGGCCCTTTGAATTTTTGCAAAGTGAAGGAAGCAAGCCGACACTGGTCTAGAAATTAGATAACCCAAAGCAATGATTCATCCAGCAGCTATGTAACATTTGTGGTTCGCAAGTCCTTGCCAGAAGATGACTAAAATATCTTGGCAGAAGCTTTAAACGAATCATGACTGGGCCTTAACAAGAGCCTGCATAAGCGAGTTCTCTATTTAATTGAAGGAAAATTAGGAATGGAAAAAAATATATATTTCTGTTTACCTCGATTGCTGTAGACTGATGCTGCCTTGGGGGCCTTTTCCAACCACTACTTTCAACGGGGCCAAGTTCTGACTAAAATTCCCTTGTTCAGGCTTGGCCATGCGATTCTACTTAGACGGCTTCAGATGGCAGTGCCTGGATGGCTGAAGGGCATTCATTCTTGACTTTGCTTTCTACCCCATCCGAGTAGGAACATTTTGCAGCCCCGAGTGACCTTCCCCTCCTTTTCTTTTCCAGAGACTGAACAAAAACGGAAAGACTGAGAGGTCAGCTTTTTCTTCTAAGTCTAGACTGAAAGTTAACTTGAGTTAACTTGGGACCTGTTCCTCTTTTTTTCCATTTTTATCTCCTACAAAAATGTCAGTATCTTTAGCAGATCATTCATAGTCTTCAAAAAGCTTGTATTTCTATACAGTGGCCTCACTGGGTGGGCAACTCAAACGAGGTCTCAGAAAGGCATGTACATGAGGGCAGGAAATGATAGTAGATGAATGAATATATTTTCAATCGACATTGAAGAGGCAATGTTGATGGACAATGAAGGCACGGAATTCAGTTATGCAATGGTGCAGTGCAGTGCAAACATCAGTTGTTATCAGTTTTCAATCATTTATCAAGGTTGAAAGATAGCCTTTAGGAGCAGAAACCTGAGGGTTTAGTGATCACAGAGCTAAGAACAGATTCTTAAAGGCATATCACCTCCTGTGTGGAATCTGGATCTGGGATCATTTATTGCACTAACCAGACATATTTATAGTTTTTATATCCTGCCATTATTGTTTTTAACAAATAACTCAAGGGAGTGAAAATATCCAACACACCTTTCTTGTCCTATTTTCCCTACAACCATGTGAAGTTGGTTGGGCTGAGAGAAAGTGACTGGCCCAATTCGCCAGCTGGCTTTCATGGCTAAGGTGGGACTTGAACTAAGCCAACAACAGCAACCACAGTTGGCTGATATAACCATGATAAACCATGGTTTACAAATACCAAGGATGGATACCCACAAAAACTAATCCAAGATCAAATCAGCAATCCTATGGCATGGACATCTTTAAAACCTTTGGAGAGATCCATAGTGACTCAGGATAAAATAACTATTTGCTATAATACAATAGTATTTCCACATATAAAAGCAAAGGAAACTATTATGGCAAACTGTAGTGGTGAAGATATTGGAGGGGGAGACTCAGGTTGTAGTTCTCCTTTAGGCCTAGAACCAGCTGTGTGACCTACGGCCAGTCCTTCCCTCTTGGAGCAAAATCACATCAAGCTCTGCAACAAGCTGGCTGAAAAATAAAACTTGTTGCATTACTCATAAACAGCTTTATTATGGAAAATGAAATAAGTGCATTGCAACACATAAGGATCCCGTACCTTAACAGGACAAATACTAGGAAACAATAAATCCACATATAAAAGCCCAACCAAACTTTTTCAATGTTGGCTTGAAATTCTGAGAATTGTAGTCACAGAACAAGAATTCCTGTTTGGGAAGAATCAAGACATTAATTGTCTCTGCGACTTGGTTTCACGTTACACACACTACCCCATACTGTGGTTTCAGTGGCTTTGGATTAGAGTGCCATATGAAATTCTGAGTTTTAAACCATATTGTTTACTTTAACATATTATATGAACCCAGTCCCTGATTTGTTCAATCAAACACAGGTAAGTACAATGAATGAACCAAGCCCATATGTGGAAACTGAGTAATGTGTTATGATGAACAGCTGGAGAGGGCTGTCATTAATAGCTTACAACATTCTGGAAGTAGCTGACTTCTTAGCATTGGATGAGGTCAGTGAGCATCACCATATTTTAGTTGCCTTGAGTGCTGAGGTTTTAACATCTGGTTGACAATCCAACCATAGAAGTAAGGTTGTAATCTGAGTGCTGTGAAAAAAACCTCTGATGTCTGATTAAGTTGTTCAGAGAATAAGAACAGGCCGTTTGGCGTTTGACCAATAAGTCAGTTTGAAGAAAAGACATTTGTTAAAAGCAATGAGAAAATATGGAATATTTAGCCTTACCATCACTTAAGAATTCATGTGGCTGATCACTTCTGAATCGTAAAAAGCAAATAACAAACCTTATGATGGTCACACTAGTTTTCCTTACAAAGCTTAATATTTGCCTCTGCAGTACAAATTGTATTCTCTGTGCTTTGCTTGATGAAATTATATGGCAGGTAATCCAAGGTATAGTAATCCAATCCGTAGGCATGTCCATATGATTTCTCAGCCAATGATCAAGCCAGATCCAAGCTGACATTTTAAAAAATGCCAGGCTACAAGGATGATATGGAAAACAACATCACATTGGATTTATACATGAAATTGCCCGATGTCTTAATAATTAAAGAGGACATACAAATAATAAGCCAGAAGAGTGACTTGGATAGTTTTGGATTCACAAAAGAGATGTCTCAAACTTGTGAAGGAGTTTCTGAGAAGAGATAAAGAAAAATAATAAATAAACCTATGGGACACTATTTGAAGGAATTACAGATCACTATTCTTAAAAGTAAACAGAAGGAATACAAAATAGGTTTATTTGATCAAGGTTAAAATATATATGTTGTTTCTGGTAGCTCTTAATGGGTTTTAACAAATAATGAGGCTTTAAAGCTATATTTACAGATAAAAGATAAGATGTGGGAAGAGATTTTTGTTGTGCTTTAGAAAAGTGACAAGTTACTGTGTTAAAAGTAATGAAATATGAAACAGAATAACAGCATAACAAAATAACAGAGTTGGAAGAGACCTTGGAGGTCTTCTAGTCCAACCTTCTACTTGAGCAGGAAACCCTATACCATTTTAGACAAATACTTGTCTAATCTCTTCTTAAAAATCTCCAGTGTTGGAGCACCCACAACTTCTGGAGGCAAGTCATTCCATTGATTAATTGTTCTAACTGTCAGGAAATTTCTCCTTAGTTCTAGGTTGCTTCTCTCCTTGATTAGTTTCTACGTCTTGCTTCTTGTCCTACCTTCAGGTGCTTTGAAGAATAGATTGATCCCCTCTTCTTTATGGCAATTCTGAGTTATTGGAACATTGCTATCATGTGACCCGTAGTCCTTCTTTTTACTTGACTAGACATGCCCAATTCCTGCAACCATTCTTTACATGTTTTAGCCTCCAGTCCCCTAATCATCTTTATTGCTCTTCTCTGCACTCTTTCTGGAGTCTCAACATCTTTTTTATATTGCGATGAGCCAAACTGGATGCAATATTCCAATTTTTGTTGTTGTTGTTAGTTGCAAAGTTGTGTCTGACCCATCGCGACCCTGTGGAAAACATTCCTGCAGGCCTTCCTGTCCTCTACCATCCCCCGGATTCCAACCTTCCAGCATCATATCTTGTTGCCTTTTAGTACTGTCCATGGGGTTTTCATGGCAAAGATACTGGAGTGGGTTGCCATTTCCTTCTCCAGTGGATCATGTTTTGTCAGAGCTCTCTGCTATGGCCTGTCCATCTTGGGTGGCCCTGCATGGCACAGCTCATAGCTTCATTGAGCTACGCAAGCCCCTTCGCCACGACAAGGCAGTAATCCATGAAGAGGAATGTGGCCTTACCAAGGCATTATAAAGTGGAATTAACACTTCCCATGATCTTGATTCTATCCCTCTGTTAGTGCAGCCAAGGATTGTATTGGCTTTTTTGGCTGCTGCCATACACTGCTGGCTCATACTTAAGTGGTTATCCACTAGATCCCTCTTGTAGTTACTACTATTGAGCCAGGTACAATCTGTTCTATACCTGTGCGTTTATTTGAGTAAACTTAAAATACATGCATGGTATTTCTAGTAACTTTTAATGACTTTTTGTTGATTAGGACTGAATGATAAGGCTTTGTATTTCGCTTATAGGTAAGACATGAAAGAGGAGTTGTTTTGTTGAAATGTCAGAGAAGGGCATAAATTATTGAAATTGTACGGGCCTTGATGAAGAGAGTCATTTAAATATATCTTTTTCTTTTTCTCTGCACATTTCCTTTCTTCTTTGTTCATTTTTCTTAGTTTGTATTTTTATCTTTGCATTTTAAAACTTTAATTAAAAAAATTATTATACAAAAAAAAAGATAACACCAAGAGGTCATGAAACTATTAATGGAGAATCACTGAAATCCTTTCAAGTTCTTTCCGAGTTGGCTCGTGAGCTTGAAGTAAAGCTATACTGACTGCAAAAGAAGACATTTCCAGACCCTTTTATGAAGCCCTGACTGTCCCCATTGCTTTTTTTAACATGCCAGATTTGCTTTTCAAAGGAGGAATAATCATGCCTAGAGCGCATAAGGCTTCTGGTGAGAAGCTTTGCCCATCCAACCTGCTGCTTACTCTGCAGAGAGAATTACTGTGGAGGGAGTCTCTCACAGTGAGGAAGAAATTGCAAGTGTGTGTGTGTGTGGGGGGGAGAAGATGGGTTGTGATGGAAAACCTAGTGCACTAAAGAGAGAATGCACCAAAAGCAACTTACAGCTTGCCCATTTTGCAAGCGGCAGCATTTTAAGAGCCATTTAAGAAAAACTGATCTCAGATCAGAAAATACACCCCTGTTTTCCCTTTCTGGGAGAAATAAGGGTGACTGTCTTCAGAAAGCAATCCAAATGTTAGAAATTATGCCAAAGTAAGCGTCATGTGCTTGCTTGTGTTTGCTGTTAAAATATGGTTCTATGGTTTATTGAGCGTTGTTTTGCTCATTTATTTCCAAATGCAGGAATTTGATTTTGTAAAATTGTACAATTCTGTTGCTGTTTTATTTGATGCATAGATTGGAATGTAATTATTAAAAGTAAGTGCCGTGCCGTGTAGGTAGTATATTCATGATTAGTGCAGGTTCGAATAATACGATGGTTGATTTCATATGAATTGTAAATTGATCCCAGTTCATGTTTAATGTACCCCAAAATTCAGTTAATATGAGGCTGGAGCATGTATAATTGAGGCTACTTCAAGCACATTTGCAGTTGGGGTCTTAGACACTACTAATCTTCATTGTGCAAAAGGGAGGAAGATCCTGTCCAAGAAAAACTGTACAAATTTAAAAAGAATAGGCTTGACACTGCATTAGAGCAAAAATGTGATGTACTTTAATGACAAAAACATTATTAACAAAATGCTAACATATGACAAGATGTTGGAATCTCTGATTGGATATTTTTGTTTTTATTTTGCTTTCTATAACTACTCTGTGACTTTGTTTACTAAAAATTTAAATTTTAAGTATATTCTTTTCATACTTCACTGTAATATTTCATTAATATGCATGCACACATTTATTTAACATTTTTCATTGCCTATTTTCATCAAGCTCAAACCAGTTATTATACTGTATTTTCCACACTTTGAATAGCGTGAATTTGAACAATGTGACCATTTCATGGCAATTATTAACTGCATTGATCAAGATTTACTTGTATTTATTTCTTGCCCAATTCTAATCCTAATAAAATCATTGTCTTATCGGGGGTGGGGCGGGTGGAGGGCAGTCTCCCAAATTCATTTTAGGATATCATAATTTTGCAAAGTTAGAGAACCCCTGGGATAATCAGTTTTTGACAATTGCATGCAATCAGAATTGGTTAGAGAATCAGAGTTTTAAATTTTGTAAAACAATAAGAGTTTGAGATTTGAAGAAGAGCTGTTGAACTGTATACTCAAATAAAATTAGGCAGTATGATGTGCCTTCTGGGTTTATTGCAGAAATTTTGTTTTTGGAACTAATGTGGTTGAAAGAATATCTTCTCTGCTTCTATTGTGTCTCCATACTCTTATTCATTTTGGGTAATGATGATAAAGATTTTTTTTGCTGGCAATTGCTTACAAGATTGTTTGCAGATAACATTGCTCACATTCCCTCTGATGTAGATGCTACTTATACAGCATTTTATAGGACATAACACAAGTTATGTTTTGTGAGACAAACTGGGATTCCTTCGTACAGATGGAGGGTAAGAGTTTTCTGTGGCATGAGTTCTGCCACCTATGGGCTGAATATATCTCTGCTTGGCTTCTTTGTGTGTGTGTGTGTGTGCGTGGGTGTGCGTGTTCGCGCGCTAGGTAACGTTTGCAGCTTTGAGAGGTGCTCCGTGTCTATATGATGGCTGGAGTAGTGTGGTCTGCCTTCAAAAGGGCCGAAGTATATCTCCTATTGAATGCAGCAAGCCATCTCTTAATACAGCCCTATTAGACAACTTTCACTGGATTTCTAACCTCTGCCCCCAACCATTTTTTGGAAAAGCTGTTGGAGAAGGAGCTAGGGCTTCTTCCGGGGAGAATTCCAGAGGAAGCTGAGGGTCCAGATTCAGGCTTGGGTGGGAATAGCATTAATCACTAGTTTTTGACTTGGGTTAGGACCTGGGTTGTAGCAACACACTTGTCCTGTTAGATCTCTCAGTGACATTTAATATCATTTGCAATGATATCCAGTGGTGGGTTCCTACCAGTGCGGTCCACTCTATAGCACCGGTAGCGGCCTGCTGGTGATGTCACAGTACCGGTGCAGTCGGTTGCTGGTGCCTGGGCGCCGCCATTTTAAAAAAAAATTAATTTTTTAAAAAATTTTCTTCTGCACATGCCCAGAAGCCGAGCTTCCGGCACTGCGAATGCGCTGCCTTCCTACCCCACAGTGAGTCCAAGCAGGGAAGGATGGCTGAGGGAGGGCATGAGACGCTGAAAGAACGGGCGGCAGGAGCTATCTCCATTCCCCTCCCTTCAGCAGTCCGAGAAGCCACGAACGCGCAGTGATGATCCCAGGCATTTTTGCACGTTTGAGCTTCTCGAGCTGCTGAGGGGAGGGGGAACGGGCAGCAGGAGCCTAGGATCATCGAATGGGGAGAAGCATTCAGGCCGGACGGAGCCTCCTAGAAGAACCGCTGCCGCGGTCTTGCTGCTACCGCTGCGGGAGGCTGTGTTGCGGGTGGGCAATGCCCCCCCGCTTCTCCGGCCGCTGCCAAGCTCCCGAGGCCCACGCCCACCCGGTCACATGGCTGGCAAGCCACACCCACAAAATAAGCCACGCCCACAGAGTGGTGGTAAAAAAATTAGGAACCCGTCCCTGATGATATCTCTTTGGACCACCCTGTGAGAGATAGGGATGGAAACAATGTTTTGCAGCAGTTATATGATCTCCTAACTGGGTAATTCCAGTCAGCATTCATGAGGGGGGAATATGGGGGAGGGAGGAACAATCAAGCTCTTGATTATTCCATTAGGTGCCACTTGGCTAAACCCTCTAAGCAGGGGTGGGTGATACTTACCTTCCCTACTGGTTCGCATCGCGTTGGAAGTGCGCGTTTTGCATTGCGCAAATTTTATTTATTTTATTTATTCTATCAAGTACGTATTGGTAATATACATAGATATAACATTGTTTATATACATAAGATGGGTACTGATAAGAGGGAACATTGGGACAGGGACGGTAGGCAGGCTGGTGCACTTATGCATGCCCCTTACTGACCACTTGGGAATTGGGTGAGGTCAACAGTGGATAGTCTAAGGGTAAAGTTTTGGGGGTTTGGTGACGAAACCACAGAGTCAGGTAATGAGTTCCAGACATTAACCACTCTGTTGCTAAAGTCGTATTTTCTGCATGTGCAGAGTGTTCTTTGCAAGCTGATTACATGGAGCGACAACCGGAGAAGCGGTTCGGGGGCATGGCCAGCTGGACATCGCTGTTGGTTTGGCGAGCGGGGGGAAATTTCTGCCACCGGTATGGGAGAACCGGTCCGAACTGGCAGCAACCCACCACTAAGTCAGCCTAGCATTACACTTGTGTCAGAAGCACCGAGACACTTCCAGGTTGAAAGGACTAGCTGGTGACATCATCATTGTCTGAGGGATGCCCGGTTGGGGGCTCCTTTCATGTTCCCAGCAGGAGCTGGAGCAAAGGACAGGAACTCACCCACCTCACAGCAGCACTTGGGTCTTGAACATGGCCTTACTAAGCTCCAACCTGAATCTGAATGAATCTAAATGTGCTTTCCCCCTTCATTTTATCATTTTATCCTCATATGAACTAGGGAGGGGATTGTCTGAAACAATGTATATAATATATTAATATAATATATTAATACAATTGAGAGAGTCCAGAAATATTTCACAAGAAGAGTCCTCCACTCCTTTGCTCGCAATAGAATTCCTTATTCCACCAGACTTGAAATTTTGGGCTTAGACAACTTAGAGCTACTTCGCCTTCGATCTGATCTAAATGTAGTTCATAAAATCATCTGCCACAATGTCCTACCTGTCAATGAATACTTCAGCTTCAACCGCAACAACACACAAGCACACAACAGATTCAAACTCAATGTAAACCGCTCGAAACTGCAGAAAATACGACTTCAGTAACAGAGTAATCAATGCCTGGAATGCACTACCTGACTCTGTGGTTTCTTCCCCAAACCCCAAAAACTTTAACCTTAGACTGTCTACAGTTGACCTCACCCCATTCCTAAGAGGTCTGTAAAGGGCGTGCATAAGCGCACCATCATGCCTACCGTCTCTGTCCCTCTGTCCTATTGTCTAAATTTACCTATACATATTTTACTTTTGTTTATGTTTATATCATACCTGTTATCTTGTACACGTGTTGACAAAATAAATAAATAAATAAAAATAAATTTCTCAAGTTCGTTAGTTTGGGCCAGCTCAAACCTTGCTTCTCTGACTGTTATCTTAGCAGTGGCTCTTTCTCCAGTCCTTTGAGGTCACTCCCTCTGCCCTTTACATCCATGCTGTTCAATATCTAAATGAAACCCCTGGAGGAAACCTATGACTGTTGAGCTAGACATGCTGCAGATGTTCTGATATATTTCCTGAAGGCAACAACCTGAATTAAAATCCTGAATGATGATCATAGGTAATCAGTATGGTCATGCTCCAAGAAGATTTGCTGTGATTTATGGGATCATTGCCTCATCCTTAGACTAGTGTACCTTGCTGTATCCACAGCTGTTCTTCTAACAGCAGTTGGTTCAGAACATAGTGGCTGAGCTGCTAAGAGTCAAATTAGTAGCACGGCATCATTACTCTGGTTCAGGGGTGGATTCCTAATTTTATGGGAATTAATATATGACCGGTAAGCCACGCCCACCTGGTCATATGGCTTATTTTGTGGGTGTGGCTTGTCAGCCATATGACCGGGTGGGCGTGGCTTACCGGTCATATATTAGTTAATTCAGAGAGATATTACTACTATTTTTGCTATTTTATGCCTTACATGAAAAGCTTTGCATACAAAGTGCGTGTTACACCATGGCAACACAGCAACCTTTATATGCAGAAAATGCTATAGTTAAAAGACAAGCAAGTCTCATACAGCATTTTTGGTTTCAGTCATGGATTCCTTAGATGAAAATATTGAGGATTGTTAAAAGAACAGTATCTTTTAACAGTCCTCAATGTTTTCATCTAAAGAATAACAGTATAAAACTGTATAAAATTAACAGTATAAAAGGTTAAGCTTTCGGAAAACGCCCACTTTGGGAAGCTTTAGGCAAAAATGAAAGAAAAGTGTCAAATGCGAGCTTCTTATTTTCAAGCGAAGGAACGGGGAAAGACTTAATTGTCAGGTTCTTTCAGCGTCTCACGCGCTCCCTCAGCCATCCTCCCCTGCTTGGACTCACTGTGGGGTAGGAAGGCAGCGCATGCGCAGTGCCGGAAGCTCAGCTTCTGGGCATGCGCAGAAGAAATTTTTTAAAAAAAATTATTTTTTTTAAAAAAAATGGCGGTAACCAGGCACCGGCAACCAACCGCACCGGTACTGTGACATCACCAGCGGGCCGCTACCGGTGCTATAGAGTGGACCGCACTGGTAGAAACCCACCACTGCTCTGGTTGCATCCTTGGCTGCCAATAAACTCCTGGGCCCAGTTTAGGGTGTTTTTTAAATTATAATAACTTATGTATATTGATATTGATATAGATGTATTTAAAAGAAGATTCTCCTGCTCTCCTGCTTAAATTCAGCCTAAAGAGGAGTTGGGTGCTAAAAAGGAATGGAAGCTTGGAGCCATGCCTCCTTTGAAGCTGTTCTGGTTTATACAATACTTTGTTATTGTTTACTTTTAAGCAATTGTATTGTAAACCACTCCGAATCAGAGGTGGTATTCAGCAGGTTCTGACCGGTTCTGGAGAACCGGTAGCAGAAATTTTGAGTAGTTCGGAGAACCAGTAAATACAACCTCTGACTGGCCCCGCCCCCATCTATTCTCTGCCTCCCGAGTCCCAGCAGATCGGGAGGAAATGGGGATTTTGCAGTATCCTTCCCCTGGAGTGAGGAGGGAATGGAGATTTTACAGTATCCTTCCCCTGCCACGCTCACCAAGCCAAGCCATGCCATGCCACGCCCACCAAGCCACGCCCACAGAACCGGTAGTAAAAAAATTGAATCCCTCCCTCCGAATCCTTGGAAGGATGTTGGTATATAAACATCTGTTTGGTACGCATCAGACATTCACTAAAACCTACAAAGTATACTACAGAAAGCAGGTAGAGAAAGGAAAGTTTACATTGAAAGGCAAAAGACAAACAAGAAAGTATTTTGCTGAGTTGGAGTTTTAAAGTAAGGAGGAAGGGAAGACTGATTCTTGGCTATGTTGGAAAAAGGATGGTGAGTGTTAGGGGTAGAAGAGAGGTTTCCTAGGAAACTAGTTTCACAGAAAATAAATTATAGTTGCAGAGCATGTCTCATTACTTTGTGTGTGTGTGTGTTTGTGTGTGTGTGCTTCTGAAGTGCTAAATTTTATTACAAGAAATTTCAACATTCTCCATAGGGCGTCAGATTGTGTTTTCTTGTGAATTAGATCTAGTTAGGTCAATAAATCACCCAGGTTCTGAAGCAACCCTAATTTTTAAAAAAAACAAATTGTAATATAAATTCCTCCTATTACTTGCAGAGAACTTGAGGCTTTGGATGCACAAGCACAGGTTTTCTGTATCATCTGTTTCCACCACTCAGTTCATTTTTTGAATGCCCTCCTGTGAATGATCTGTTCATAGAAAGTTAAATCATAGGCTGGAGGGGACTCCTGAGGTTTTCTAGTCAAACTCCCTGTTTAAGGCAGGAGACTTTATCACTGTAAGTCAATGAACCTCAAGGCTTAGTTGCAACAGTTTCCATAAAAACGTTAGGTACCAGAAATGTACCAAGTAGCTGCTGTTGCTGCAGCCAACTTGCATTAGGGGAAACTAAGTGATGGGGGGAAAAAGGGTGTGAATAAGAATAGCATCCTCCTTGTAAATTCGAGTAGAATCTGAATATACATGTACCACTGTGAGATTTGCAATAAAAACATCAGAACAATCCTGCTGGATTAATCCAATGGCTTAATTTCAAGCATTGTGTTTTCCACAATGACCACCTACATACCTGAAGCAGGACATGAAAAGCCGCAGAATTGTCTCATTGTACCTTCATTTTCCAAGTCACGGAAATTGTTAGTTGATATTTCAGCATCCTAGGTTTGGCAGTGTGGTAGAATAATTGTGTTTTCCCTTGTCTTGCAGAGGCAGCTTTTTTCCTGCTCTTACAGTTGGGGTCTCTCGATGCATATTGATTTTTTTTTTTGTTTATCTCAGACTGTGCCATCATTCATTTTATATTACTGGAGAAACCATTAGCAGTTTTTTTTAAAAAAGACAAGAAGTAGTGTGCCCATTAGTTTATGCATATGAGAGGAGGGGGCGAAACAATTAAAAGAACATCAGCTTATAAACCTGCTGATACAGTTATTAGTAGACCAGATAAAATACCAAGAGACACAAAGTCCCTTCCTTGCTTCTTTCTTTCTTTGTCTGTAAGTGAAAAGAGGAACCTGGTCTGCCATAACACTGCAGAATTTACGTGGGTAAAGTGTTTTCTCTCTCGTATATCCAAAAATTATAAAATCCAGCTGCCAATTCTTTGTTGTTCAAAAAGTTTTATTAGTACAAAATTACATAGATGGTAGCTAAATATTAAATATAAAGTACAAGCATTTTTTTATTTTTTCTCCCCCCTAGCCCACCCCTTCCCTCCCCGCCTCCCCCCCGGACTTCCCAGAGATAATACAGGGCATAATAATAAATTTAAATTGTTAATAAAAAGAAAAAAAAAGAAAAGAAGAACATTATTTTTAAAAAACTTCAACTCCAAACTATACACTAATAATATATCGTCTATGTATACAATAGTAAAGATACAAAAAAGAAAAGAAAGGAAAGAAAGAGAAATCTCTTTAACAATACAAGAAAAACATAACTAAAATAAAAGAGAGAGAAAATAAAAAAGAGAGAAAAAAAATAAACAAACAAGCCTCCTTCCTCCTCCCTTCAATCCTCTACCTTATACAAAGTAAATATTATATAAATAATAACTAAATATAAAATACAAAAATCTTAAACTAATATTATTAACATTAAGAATAACCTCAAAGATAAATAAAACTTAGCTAAATGTTACGTAAGTAATCATTAAATATTAAATTTCATCATAATATTAATAACATAATATTATTCTAGATTAACTTATTAACTTCAAAAAACAAAAAATCTTTAAAGTCTTTAAAAAAAAAGAAAAAAAAACAAATCTTCAACAAGTTGTATATATCTAATATTATTAACATTAAAAATAGCCTCAAAGTTATATAAAACTTAGCTAAATATTGCATAGGTAATCATTAAATAGGGAAAAGGAAAAGTACAATCATATTAGTCTCTATCCGTCCAATATATTTCAACACCACATCTTTTTGTATCTTGATAGTTGCATCTTTTAATAACTCGATGATTCCGAATTTATCAACTCGTCTCCCATCTGGTCCCAAACCTCCATCTCCTTTTCCCCGACTGTCTGGCTCTGGCACTCCTTTTGGTTTTTTAAATCTATTTCCCTTTGATCCAGCAAAGATGGCTTCCCCTCCTCCTCCTCTTTTATTTTCATACATCCTTCCTCTGGAATTTTGGATATATCAGCCTTTAAAACATTGACATAAAATTCAGTAGCTTTTTTTATCGTATTAAGCCGGTATCTTTTTCCAGAAAATTTCACTGCTACTCCGACTGGCGCTTCCCATTTATATTGTAAATTTAATCTTTTGAATTCATCAATCAAAAAAGTGTAGCTTTTTCTGGCTTTAAGCATTTTAGAGGGGATTTCTTTCCAAATCTTTAATTCCTGACCATTCACCTTGAGATTATTGTTGAACGTTGCCTGTATAATTCTATTCCGTAGAGCTCTTGTGGTAAAATATATGACAATGTCCCTTGGTAAATGTTTTTGTTTAGCATACCACGAATTGATTCTGTATATTTTGTCGATTTGTGTAGCCAGTTCCACTTTAGAAATTCCAGACACCTGATCCAATGCATCAACCATCCTTCCTTTTAAATCTTCATATAATCCCTCTTTCAAACCTCTGACCCTTATAGCAACTTCCATGGATCTAAACTGTGTCATCAACACCTCTGTTTCAAAATTTGCAATGTCATTTTGGATTTTATCTATGTATTTCACCGAGGTTGCCAAAGCTTGTTTATTTGTTTCAATATGTTCTGCCAAAACTTCAATATTTGTTGCTAAACCTTTGCAAACCTCTAACACATCCAATCTGAGTTGTTGATTCATATTCTTCAAAGCAGCCTACATTTTTTTGTCTATCTCACTAATTTTCTGATTAAATTCCAAAGTCAGTTCATGTTTCATAATCTTTAAATTATTTAATAAATTTTCAGGTGTCAAAGGCTGTGGAGGTGTTAACTCAGTATTAAGTTGCGTTTTAGAAATATATCCAGAGGGATAGTCATTTCTTTTAGTCAAAACAATCTTTCCAGATTTTGAAGCCATTATGGTGTTTCAAAAGAGTACAAAGAAAAAAGAAAAAGGAGAGAAAAAAAAAAGCCAGGTGCCTGATTAAAGTTCTTTCCAGTTTCAAAACCAGGTAGTCTTTTATTATTAAAAATCTTTCAATTATAACTTTAATCCAGGGTTAGGAGACAGAGAAAGAAAAAGCCATTTTTCCAAGTTAAAAGTTTCCATAAGAGAAAAAAAAAGCCTCTGGGAAAACGAAAGTCACTTTCACTTCTCAATCGCCATATTGTTACTTTGTTTCCTTTGTTTCCTTGCCGAAGTGAAAGCTTACCCAGGAGTTGAAAAAAAAGAAAAAAGAGGTTTCAGTACTTGCCCATCTCACGCCTGTTTCTCTCTGTCTGCTTCTATAGTTCAAAAGTAATTGTAAATCCCATTCTTGAAGCAGCGGCTGGTCACGACATCTAGCTCCGCAAAAGCGGAGGTTTCCTGATCCTCGGAACTGGAGACAGGCTGCATGGGGAGCTCTCCCTTCGCGCCCCTAGATGGCTCCTAGGGCGCTGGGGGGGCTCTACCCCACCTGTCAGGCTCTCATCTCTCCCCTTTGCCCGGGGAAGAGATTTCAAAGCCGCCAGACAGCTGTTCTGGCGGCTTTTTACGAGGATCGGAAAGGCGCCCGACAAAGGGACGTCCGCGATGGTGCGCTCCAAACCGGAAGTCCTCCCAGCTGCCAATTCTTGTATGTATTAAAATTACAACATATGGAGAAGTATGAGTCTGGATGCTTTTAAAAGAAAAGAACCACTCTTTAGCCCCAAAAGCTATTTGATAATATTCAAAAATTTGAGTCCTTTTGGTCACTGGGGAGCCAATTGCATTGAGTTAATATGGAACAATATCTATCAAACTATTTTCAGGTAAGATGTGTGTGCGATGAGAAAAAGTCTGAGACAGTACAGGTAATTCTCAACTTATGACTACAACTGTAACAAGAATTTCCATCACTAAGCAAAGTGGTTGTTAAATGAGTCACTCCAGATTTGACACAGTTGTTAAGCAAATTATTGCTCTTGTTAAGTGAATCATATGGTCATTAAGCAAATCCGACTTCCTCAAATGATTTTGCTTGTTGGAAGCTACATCTCTCATTTTCCATTTATTTATTCAATTTCTATAGCCGCCTATCTCAAGCAATGGCTCTGAGTGGCTTACAACTCAAAAAAATAGACTACAATTAAAATAATGAAAACATTTTAAAAAATTTGAAAACAATAAAAAGCCTCCAAAATAAATATACACACCAGCCGAGATGCTTAGCCAATTAACAATGAAGCCAGGAAGTGAGGGCCCTTATCCAAATGACTGACTTAGAAAGCTATGATTTTGTTAATCGTGTTTGGTAGTAAACTACAGTTGTTAGTTTCATACAACTACAGTTAACAAACAATAATGGTGGGTTATGCTATGAACATGTTACACTATAAAGAACATGTTACACTATGAACGAGCAAGCAGTGTCTGGGGTCTCACATTATTCAAGGCCAGGGGTGTCAAACTCAATTTCATTGAGGGCTGCATCAGGGTTGTATTTGACCTTTGGGGGGTGGGGTAGGCATGGCCAGGGTAGGCGGGGCCAGCTTGACGACACTTCTGTTGAGGGTGCCTGTGGTGGCCTGAGCGCTCTGCCAGCGAAAACGGGAGGGTTGGCAGAGGCACCACGGGCTGGTCCTTCGCTGTTCCCAGGGCGGCCCTGCGGGCCAGATATAACCACCCCGTGGGCTGGATCCAGAGTTTGACACCTCTTTTCTAGGCCAAAATATGGTTTGTGTGGTCCTAAAAATGTTATGTGAACTTAATATCTTAAAAGGCAAGATACTCTTTAGAAAAATGTTACATAAATAGCATTTAGTATTTTAATTATTATTGGTAACACAATTAATGTCTAAAAGCCGATACATGTGAAAGCATTCTAATCACACTAAATATTTTATACCACACACAGCTTTTTTTTTTTTACTGTACAGGATTTGGAATGAAAGAAGAAGAATGAAGGTGAAAAACAAGCAAGCAGGTGCTATTTCTGAAGCTATAATGGATTTCAGAGAAGATACATAGTGAGGGAGACATTTTATGGCCAGACGCAAAATTCATTAGAAAATCTACTGTGCTTCCATTTTTGTGGAGGATGGGCAGGAAGGGGGAAGAAGAAATAACACCAGCAAGGAAGCCCACAAAGCAGAGATTACACTATTTATAATTCATCATTCACACATCCATCTCAGATTCTGCAAACTAATCGGGAAGAATTGCCATTCTTGGAAAGATACTAGTTCTGTCAGGCCAATGCAATCCTAAATTGCATTAACAGAGGGATACAATCAAGATTAAGGGAGGTACTAATACCACTCTATAAAGCCTTAGTAAGAGCACACCTAGAATACTGCATCCAGTTCTGGTCACCACACTACAAAAAAGATGTTGAGACTCTAGAAAGAGTGCAGAGAAGAGCAACAAAGATGATTAGGGGTCTGGAGCTAAAACATATGAACAACGGTTACAGGAACCGGGCATGGCTAGTCCAGTGAAGAGAAGGGCCAGGGGAGACATGATAGCAGTGTTCCAATATTTGAGGGGTTGTCACAGAGAGGAGGGGGTCAATCTGTTTTCCAAAGCACCTGAAGGCCAGACAAGGATGGAAAGTGATCAAGGAGAGATTCAACCTAGAAATAAGGAGACATTTTCTGACAACAATCAACCAATGGAACAGCTTGCCTTCAGAAGTTGTGGGAGCTTCATCACTGGAGGCTTTTAAGAAGAGACTGGACTGCCTAGGCCCCTAGGGTCTCCTGCTTGGGCGGGGGGTGGGACTAGATGACCTACAAGGTCCCTTCCAACTCTGTTAATCTGTTATCTGTAATTTGGCTAGAAAGGCCAATCTTTTTATTCTATGTTAAGAATTTTCTTATGTCCCCTTTAAAGATTCAAAATAAATGAATACAAATACTGTGTATAATTGAAAGAGAAAAAGAGGATCATTCTATTCACATATTGTATTAGCCACCAAATGGGTTGTATAGTTTTGATTTGATCTGTTGTGTGAATCCTACCATTGTGACTTACAAACTATAGGTAATAACTTAGTGCAAAATGTGAATTCAGCCAAAGTGGGGTATTAAACAACCCATTCTCTTTGGCTATTGAAATTCTTTCTGTGCATTCACCCCTCCCCTATTACTGCCACCTCAGACCCTGCTAATCATACTGCTGAAAATTGGTGGCACAGTTTCTTATCAGGAGCAGAAACACGTGGGAATTGTAGTGTAAACTATAAGCTTCACTTCATTTAAAAAAATAAACAAAAGTTCCTGCATATTCCCTCCATGGCTTTCCACATGTCAAAGTGTTAGTACTACTTTATAATGCTTTGGTAAGATCACACTTGGAATATTACATCCAATTTTGGCCCCCATGATATCAAAAAGATGTTGAGACACTAGAAAAAGTGCAGAGAAGAGCAACAAAGATGATTAAGGGACTGGAGGTTAAAACGTATGAAGAAGGGTTGCAGGAACTGGGTATGTGACATGATAGCCGTGTTCCAATATCTAATATCTTGGGCTGCCAAAAAAAAGAGTGGGTTAACCTATTCTCCAAAGCACTTGGAGGCAGGACAAGAAGCCAGAGGCGGGTTCCTAATTTTTTTACTACCACTCTGTGGGTTTGGCTTATTTTGTGGGTGTGGCTTGCCAGCCATGTCACCGGGTGGGCATGGGCCTCGGGAGCTTGGCAGCAGCTGGAGAAGCGGGGGGGCATTGCCCACCCACAACGCAGCCCCACGCAGCAGGAGCAGCAAGACCACGGCAGCGGTTCCCCCCGTTCCCCCTCCCCTCAGCAGCTCGAGAAGCCTCGAATGTGCGAAAATGCCTGGGATCATCACCGCACATTCGTGGCTTCTCGGACTGCTGAAGGGAGGGGAACTGAGATAGGTCCTGCCGCCCATTCCCTCTCCCCTCAGCAGCTCGAGAAGCCTCAAACGTGTGAAAATGCCTTGGATCATCACTGCACATTCGTGGCTTCTCGGACTGCTGAAGGAAGGGGAATGGAGATAGCTCCTGCCGCCCGTTCTTTCAGCGTCTCACGCGCTCCCTCAGCCATCCTCCCCTGCTTGGACTCACTGTGGGGTAGGAAGGCAGCACATGCACAGTGCCAGAAGCTCGGCTTCTGGGCATGCGCAGAAGAAAATTTAAAAAAAATGTAACTTTTTAAAAAAATGGCGGCACCCAGGCACCGGCAACCGACCGCACCGGTACTGTGACATCACCAGCGGGCCGCTACTGGTGCTATAGAGTGGACTGCACTGGTAGGAACCCACCACTGCAAGAAGCAATGAATCAAGGAGAGAAGCAACCTAGAACTAAGGAGAAATTTCCTGACAGTTAGAACAATTAATCAGTGGAACAACTTGCTTCTAGAAGTTGTGAATGCTTCAACACTGCGGGTATTTAAGAAGAGATTGGAGAACCATTTGTCTGAAATGTTATAGAGCTTCCTGTCTGAGGGTTGTACTAAAAGACCTCCAAGGTCCCTTCCAACTCTGCTATTCTATTTCATGTGCATGGGCAAATAATTTAACATGTATAAGAAGATCATAATGCAAATCACTATATTTCTGAGATGATATTATGAGATGCATCATCATTATGGCATCATCGTGGTTTTATGCAAACGTCACACTTCACTTCTTCTTGTGTCCAGCTATAGTATCCAAAATGCCTGTCTTATCCTGTAATTCCTGGGCCTCACCAGTTTATATCATTGACTAGCCCAACGCACATCCTCTGAAGAAGAAATATGGTTTCTCCCACTCACTGCAGAAGTTCCTTCCTTCTCGCATTGCCCAGGGTGTGAAGGAAACTCAAAAGATAAGAACTGAGATAGGGAGAGGGAGAAATTGTGCCATGGAATAGGTCAATGTAGATGGCAGAGTTCAGAATTGCTTACAGAAAGTCATCCACTTCTACAGTTATATACATGTTGGGAAGCGGCAAAAGGAGGAGGAAGAAAAATCTGCTATTATTCTCTGCTCTTATTGTGGCCAGTGGGTTTTTATGGTAAACCCACAAAGTTCTCATTTGGGTAGCTTCAGTCATTGCTACAGGTTTCTTTAATTGGCATGCTGTAAGGTCTTCTCTATCCTTGAGTCAGCAGAAGATTCCGCCGAAGTAAACTTTGCTGCTCCCATTACCGATACTTATCTTGCCTCTGTTCTTAGCTCCTCCGTGCCAATGGATGACATAGGCCAACAGATTTTAGAGATCTTAATAGCAATACACCTATATACTACTTTATAGTGCTTTACAGCACTCTCTAAGCCAGGGGTGACAAACTCAAGGCCCGTGGGCCGGATCTGGCCTGTGGGGTGATTAAATCCGGCCCACGGGGCCAGCCTGGAAATATCAAAGGACTGACCCGTGGTGCTTCTGGCGGCTAAAACGAGCTCGTTTTCAGCTTCCATGGTCTCCTGCAGCACTCTGCCGGCCGAAAATGGACCCAAAAATGGGCCAAAAAATGGGCTGAAAAATGGGCCGAAAATGGCTGCTAGAATGCTGCAGGAGGCCATGGAGGGTGAAAATGAGGCACAGGGGGGCCTTGCGTGGACCCTGCACCCCATTTTGGCTGGCAGGGTGCTGCAGAAAGCATCCATCCTACCCCCTCCGCTACCCCCCACCATGGGCCCGTGGAGAAAAAATACAATGCTGATATGGCCCTCGAAGAAATCCAGTTTGACACCCCTGCTCTAAGCGGTTTACAGAATCAGCATATTAACAGAATAACAGAGTTGGAAGGTACCCTGTAGGTTATCTAGTACAACCCCCTGCTCAAGCAGGAGACCCTACACCACATCTGACAAGTGGCTGTCCAGTCTCTTCTTGAAAGCACCCACAATGATGAAGCACCCACAACTTCTGAAGATAAGTTGTTCCATTGGTTGATTGTTCTCACTGTCAGAAAATTTCTCCTTATTTCTAGGCTGAAGTTCTCCTTGATCAATCTATTGCCCTCAACAATCTGGCTCCTCATTTTACTGACTTCGGAAGGATGGAAGACTGAGTCAACCTTGAACTTGTCAGGATCAAACTCATGGCAGTGGGCAGAGTCAGCCTGCAATATTGCATTCTAACCACCGTGCCACCACGGCTCTTAGATGTCTGTAGACCTCTTAAGGCTGCCCATGGATGGGGTTAGAATAAGGGTGAAAAGAAGACCTTACCATCTGTAAAGAAAAGCTAAAATATCTCTCATTCAAAAGCTGGAGGTGAAATGAAAGCGATGTTATGGGACAAGTGGGAAATTGCTGCTAAGGAATTGTTCTTCTATAGTTAGGGACAAGTGAGGACACGGCTTTAGGGAAAGGGCAGCACAATAACGGCAAGAAGAGGTGATTATGCACCAGTTCTTTCATGACTGGCCCTCACATGTTAACTCAAGTGCTTTCTAACTGTGCAAACAAATGTTTGTGCTTGCAAGTGTGTGGGTGAAGTGCCTCCTTGCTATCTTCTTTGATCAAGATTTTTTTTACAGTTACTAGGGAAAGGTTGCACCCATCAGCACAAAGCTGATGAAACTGGCAATGAGCAAATCTGTCCTTTTTTTTTTTTTTTTGCAATCCCCTTGCAGAAGGGGGCTGCCTAGTGCTGTTCCATTATCTCATCTCCCTGCACTGCGGCAACAGCCAGCTCAGTATTTTTTCCCCCTTTATTTCCTATCAATATAATTATACAGGCATCTAAAATGCAGATCCGGCTAACATATCATGTCCACTCAAGAGCATTTAGAAAGAAATCAGATTCATGAATCTTGTTGTCAATAGACTTATCTCATTTCTCATGAATAACTAGTGAGACCCTTTTAGCCATTCCAAAGGCTAATATAACTTTAATGAAACATGTGAGCCATTGTGAGCTTCCGTAAGTTCAGATCAAGAACTGCTTCACAGCTTGAAGTCCTCTTCATAAGGTTGCAATCCAACCTGTATTTTTAAAAATTTTGTTATCACATTAAATCTGGCTTTTATTACTCCTTGGACCTACAGTTCTTACTCCTTGGACCTACAGAGTTAGTGAGGTACAGAGGATAAAGTGAGTTAGAATCGACCAGGGATGCAGATTCAAGTTGATTCCTAGCCAGGAGAGTCACTAGATGATTTAAGGCCAATTGGTCACTTCTGTCCTAACTTCTAAAATCAGTCACTTCACCACCACAATAGGATTGTGGTTCACCACCACAATAGGATTGTGGTTCACAACCACAATAGGATCAGAAAATGGAGAAAAAGTACCACTACATTACATTACATATCTTAATCGCAGCAAGGATTAGCCTTGCGCAATACTGGAAACAGAAAGATGCCCCAAGTGAAAATATTGTAATTAAGAACATTTTAGAATGTGCAGAACTTGATAAAATGACAATGGAACTAAAAGAAAAGGAGGACTCGGAATATTATGAAATTTGGAATGTATTTTATGAGTGGCTTGAAAATAGAAAATTAAAAAAGTTGCAAATATTTAATCCATTAAAAGGTATATTACTGTGTATATATTACGTTAGAATAATTATATTTACTGAGTTCAAAAGGAATTATATTATTGTGAAAGATTTTAGAAATATGTGAATTATAAAAATTATATAGACATAAATCGTCGATATCAATTGCTGTAAGATAACCCTAGAGGTTGTGTTGTATAGTTGTATGTTTGTTGGTGTTTTGTCCTGGTTGGTCTTTTCTGTTTTTTGTATTGTGTTCTTTTTAAATGTAAATAATCTAATAAAAATTATTTTTTTTTTAAAAAGGATTGTGGTTCACAATCACAATAGGATAAAATAAAAGGAGATCCCATGTAAGTTACTTAGAAGAAAAGAAGGATATGCATCTAACAAATACATAAAAGTTAAGGTTTCCCCTGTTCAGTTGTATCTGACTCTTGGGGACGATGCTCATCTCCATTTCCTAGGCCAAGGGAGCCAGCATTGTCTGAAGATGCTTCCTTGGTCATGTGGCCAGCAGGGCTATACACCAAAGGCCCACAGAATGCTGCCACCTTCACACCGAAGGATTAAGTCAATGGGACTCAGCAATCAGCCCTCTGCATAGCTGACTTTGAAAGAAACAGGAAGATAATTTCATGACTGAGGACTTTATAACTGATAGATTACACGTAGTGCTCAACGTATGAGCACCACTGAGCCCAAAATGTTTGTTGCTAAGCAAGACTTTTCTTCAATGAGTTTTTGCCCCATTTTATGACCTTTCTTGCCACAGTTGTTAAGTGAATCACTGTAGTTGTTAAGTTAGTAACGTGGTTGTTACATGAATCTGACTTCTCCATGGATTTTCCTTGCCCAAAGGTCACAAAAGGTGATCTTATGACCCCGGGACGCTGCAACCGTCATAAATATGAGGCAGTTACTAAGCATCTGAATTTTGATCATATGACCTTGAAGATGCTGCAATGGTTGTTCGGTGTGAAAAAGGGTCACAAGTCACTTTTTACAGTGCCATTGTAACTGTGAATGGTCATTAAATGAGCTGTTGTAAGTTGAGGACTATCTGTACTTCTTTTGGATAGAGAAAAATGCCGATCTGAAGTTCAGTTCAGTTTGCGACTTTATATGTTTGTTGCGGAAACACAAATATAGATTTACAATGGCAAATCTGGACATCAGAACTCAATTATGGGGGAACAAATGACAGATTTGAAAGAGTGAAATCATTACCGATGCTAGAATGGTTAGCTTTAGGCAGCTGCCAATGTCTACGTTTCTCCAGAATGCCTCCTTGTCGTAACTTAGATCCTGGAAATGTAATTAATTTGCAGGAGTGGCATACAGAAGGAGAACGGAGGACACCAGCGTGGCCTGCCTCTCTTCCAATATGATCTTGGTCTGGTATAATGGATACACACTTTATCCATGCGGAAAATTCAAAATAAAAATGCAAATTATAATGCAATAAAGATGAAAGAAATATGGTGAAATGTTAAAAGCGGATTCAATCGAAGTATTTAGGGAGCATCAATACTTGTTCAAGGGTTCAATAAGGAATGATAGAAGACATCCAATTTCTATTTCTCACTTCTCTTTAACTGGATACTTGTAAATATTTCAGTTGTTGCGGGGAAAAATTGGCTGGAGCATCATCCATACTGCCTTGAGCTGTACAGGATAAAAGGCAGAATATAAATCTAATAAACAAAAACTAAATAAATACACTTGCAAGCAGCCTTCCTTAGATTTCATAACATTTAATTTAATTTAATTTTAAGCGTACACACACATACACACATGCAAGAAGACCTCCTTAGATTTCATAACATTTAATTTAAATTAATTTTAAATTTATTAAAATAAATAAATAAATAAATAAATAAATAAATAAATAAATAAATAAATATAACACTTCCAAGCAGCCTTCCTTAGATTTCATAACATCTCATTTAATCTAAAGTGTATTTATTTATTTATTTATTTATTTATTTATTTATTTATTTATTTATTTATTTATTTATTTATTTATTTATTTAAATAAATAAATAAATAAATAAATAAATAAATAAATAAATACATACATACATACATCCGCAAGCAGCCTTCCTTAGATTTCATAACATTCAATTCAATTTTGAAGTGTATTTATTTACTTGCAAGCAGCCTTCCTTAGACCTTATAACATTTAATTTAATATTAATATTAATTTTACAATTAATGCTTAATTTTAAAAGGCTTGTGCTCCATGAGGATATGTTTTTAAATAGTTTCTATTTCTGCTAAATCCTTTTTAGCCAGTCTGAAACCAACTGTATAATAAAATGGGGCTAGCATTTTGCCATTCTCCCAACATCCATTCCCTATGCGTGCTTCTGTCTGGGCACATAGAGCCCTGGATTATACAGATGTGACAGTGGAGGCTAGGAACCTGGATGGGGGCCACCTGAAAATTCCATGGATTGTTCACTAGTCTGCAACATTTGAAAACAAAAATATTCCGGAGGAATACAGTGGCAAACATCTTCCTTAAAAGCACCAAGAAAACTGTATGGAGGCCGTTATCAGAACCAAGATTCTCACAAGGACATTCCCCCACCCCCTTTACTAGAGACCACTGTACAGGGTTCAGTAGGAATTACTTCTGAAGAAGCTTGCTTGGGACTGCATTGTAACAATAGTACACAAAGGCTGGCTGGGATTAGAAAATCAATATTGACGCAGATGCACCTGGGACTGCAATCTTAAACATACTTTCCTGGGAGAAGCTTTAATTGAATTCTACAAGACTAAGTTCTGCATAGATATACTTAAGAGCTGGACTGATTTCTCCCTATTTTCTGACTGCTGACTATCCTATCCAGATGCTTTTATCGTAGCTCCCAAAATTCACCTTCAAATCTATCTTTGCTCACCTAAGTTTTAAAAGTCTTCCTTTTTTTGATAAAATTCTATGAAACTTTTTTGAATGTTGACTCCAGTACTATTTCCTTCACTTTCATTAATTACAGACTCCATCTTGCTGATAATTTAATTTAATTTATGTAATAAATCATCCAAATGAAAAGCTCACTATCCCTATAAATCTGGTTCAGTTAACATCCTGATCTTAGACCAGGGGTCTAAGGCCCATGGGTCGGATCTGGTCTGTGGGGTGCTTAGATCTGGACCGCTGGACCACCCTGGAAACAACGAAGGACTGGCCCGCGGTGCCTCTTCCAGCAAAAACGGAGCTCAGGAAGGTCGTGCACGCCCCCCGAGCTCCATTTTTGCTGGTGGAGGGTTGCAGGAGGCCATTGTGGCTGAAAACAGAGCTCGCAAGGGCCGCGTGTGTGCTGGTAGAGGGTTGCAGGAGGCCGTCGCAGCCGAAAATGGAGCTCGGGAGTCCATTTTTGCTAGCAGAGCATTTGGTCCACCATAGGCACCCTGACACAAATGATGTCAAACTGGCCACGCCCACCCTGGCCACGCCCACCCTGGTCCCCCAAGGTCAAACACAGCCCTGATGCGGCCCTCAGTGAAATCGAGTTTGACACCCTGTCCTAGACTAACAGGGTCTCAGACATTTGAAGTGGGGTGGAGGATGCATATTCACAGAATGGGTGCAGAACAGTGAAGGTGTGGTTCCCGAGCCTTGCTAGATAACTTCAGAGAAATACCTGCAGCATGCTAACTGCCAGTTTATGGGTGAGAAGCAGAAACAATTGGCCCTCAGACATGTAGCTATAGCACTTAGACTTATATATTGCTCCATAGTGCTTTACAGCATTCTATGGGCAGTTTGCAATGTAAACATATTGCTTCCAACAAGATCAAAGTGACCAGATTTTTTTTTCTTCAAGCGGGACACCATTGACGGGGGTGGGTTTCTCCATTTGAGTTTTGCCCTCTGCGCATGCGCAGAGGGCAAAAGAAGGCAAATGTTGGCGTCCAGATGGGGGGGAGGCCGCAATGGCTTGGGCTGGCTGGCAGGCAAGATCCTTACAACCGTCAGGTGACGCTCTCGGTGCGCTGTTTTAATTCTTCCCCCATGCTCGGGCCCAGCGTGCGCAGGCACAAAAGAGGAAAACAAGTGGCGGGGGGGCGGAAAGGGGTTTTTAGCCGTTTCTAGGCGTCTCGGCCGGTGCCTGCATGTCCGCTCTGTGCGATCCGGCGGGGGTGGTGGGGCCTCCGGGGTCCGCCCCGAGCCCCAAACCGGCCGCCGCGCCTCCATCGCTCAGGTAGTTGGGGGTGGGGGTGGGAAGGAGGGAGGCTTCGGAGATGATGCCCGGGCCAGCCCTTTAGAAGGGGTGCGTCGCCCCCAACCGTTTGTAGTTGCCATGGTGATCTCTGGCATTTGCAAATCCCATCATTCTGGCGATCTTTTGGAAGGGGCTGCTCTGCTCTGGGCGCTTAGCAAGGAACGCGACTGGAACTACTGGGAAAAGTCCCAGGTAGGACGCGCGCCCCGTCCTGCCCGCCAGTCCTGCCCTGCCCGCCCAACCCCCAGCAAGAGACGCGCGTCCTACCTGGACTTTCCCCAGTAGCTCCAGTCGCGTTCCTTGCTAAGCGCCCAGAGCAGAGCAGCCCCTTCCAAAAGATAACGTCTCGCGATCTTTTGGAAGGGGCTGCTCTGCTCTGGGCGCTTAGCAAGGAACGCGACTGGAACTACTGGGAAAAGTCCCAGGTAGGACGCGCGCCCCGTCCTGCCCGCCAGTCCTGCCCTGCCCGCCCAACCCCCAGCAAGAGATGCGCGTCCTACCTCGACTTTCCCCAGTAGCTCCAGTCGCGTTCCTTGCTAAGCGCCCAGAGCAGAGCAGCCCCTTCCAAAAGATAACGTCTCGCGATCTTTTGGAAGGGCTGCTCTGCTCTGGGCGCTTAGCAAGGAACGCGACTGGAACTACTGGGAAAAGTCCCAGGTAGGACGCGCGCCCCGTCCTGCCCGCCAGTCCTGCCCCGCCTGCCCAACCCCCAGCAAGAGACGCGCGTCCTACCTGGACTTTCCCCAGTAGCTCCAGTCGCGTTCCTTGCTAAGCGCCCAGAGCAGAGCAGCCCCTTCCAAAAGATAACGTCTCGCGATCTTTTGGAAGGGGCTGCTCTGCTCTGGGCGCTTAGCAAGGAACACGACTGGAACTACTGGGAAAAGTCCCAGGTAGGACGCGCGCCCCGTCCCGCCTGCCAGTCCTGCCCCGCCCGCCCAACCCCCAGCAAGAGATGCGCGTCCTACCTGGACTTTCCCCAGTAGCTCCAGTCGCGTTCCTTGCTAAGCGCCCAGAGCAGAGCAGCCCCTTCCAAAAGATAACGTCTCGCGATCTTTTGGAAGGGGCTGCTCTGCTCTGGGCGCTTAGCAAGGAACGCGACTGGAACTACTGGGAAAAGTCCCAGGTAGGACGCGCGCCCCGTCCCGCCCGCCAGTCCTGCCCCGCCCACCCAACCCCCAGCAAGAGACGCTCGTCCTACCTGGACTTTCCCCAGTAGCTTAAGGTGACCAGATGTCCCGATTTTGAGAGGGCCTGCTGCTGCTGCTGCTGCCCCTGCGGCTGGGCCCAACCCGGCCGTCCTCGAGTGCCTGCAGGCCGATTTTTTGAAAGAATGCCCTAGTCGGGCATTGTTTTAAAAAATCGGGACTTTTTAAGAGGGCGGGCGGGACGCGGGACAAATGATTAAAAAGCGGGTCTGTCCCGCCAAAATCGGGACGTCTGGTCACCTTAAACAAGATGGCTCCTCATTTTACCACCCTCAGATGGATGGAAGGCTGAATCAACCTTGAGCCCCATCAGGATCAAACTCCAGGCTATGGGCAAAGTTTGCTTGCAATACTGAATTCTAACCACTGCACCACCAGGGCTCCTAGGGTGATAACTAGGACCTCAGATGGCACTTGGAAGCCATTTCAGCTTTCAAAGCTGTGTTGCTATGTGCATCCGACACTTGCACATGGTGCTTCATTTCATTATTTTAATATGAAATAGAACAATTAATCAGTGGAACATCTTGCCTCCAGAAGTTGTGGATGCTCCAACACTGAAAGTTTTAAAGAAGATATTGGATAACCATTTGTCTGAAGTGGTGTAGGGTTTCCTGCCTTGTTATATACTGTATGTGGTGTAATTTATTTCTCTGTGGAATCCTTAGTGCTCTCTGAACGTGTTTATTGTTTACAAATGTTTAGGTACCAGATCAGTGGTTAGAATGCAGTATTACAGGCTACTTCTGCTGGCTGCCGGCTGACTGCAATTTGGCAGTTCAAATCTCACCAGGCTCAAGGTTGACTCAGCCTTCCATCCTTCCGAGGTCGGTAAAATGAGGACCCAGATTGTTGGGGGCAATACGCTGACTCTATAAACCACTTAGACAGGGCTGTAAAGCACTGTGAAGCAGTATATAAGTCTAATTGCTATTGCTATTAGGAGTGGGTTTACTCTCTGCTTCTTTACAGTAGCTTGCCCTGTTAGTATTGATAATTTATCACTCTGAAAGTACTGAACATATACAAAGCCTTACAATAAATACTATTCAATCATTGCATCAGGGACATTGATGGCAGTTCAAGATGATTAAGACTACAACATTATAAAATTATGTAGGGGGACGTATGCATCCTGCACATAGAATGCAATTTTAGGAAGAGAATTGAACTTCAAGAAAGTCCTATCTTTCCCTTAAAAATATTCTTTTGGCCTTTACAGTTAAAAGCACGTGGAGAACAACTACTGAATTTTCATAAGATCAGGGGTGCTGACAGACGTGTCTGCAGGGTGAGAAAAAACACGATGGCAAACACAGTGTTGTGAGCAAAATTCTGTTTTTTATGTGGTTTATTAGGGTAGCTCTAGATAGGCACTTCTTAGTGTCATCCTTCTCTAAATGAAGTGTAGCAGTGTTTCTCAATCTCAGCAGTTTTAAGATGTGTGGATTTCAACTCCCAGAATTACCTGGCTAGCATGCTGACAGGAGAATTCTGGAATTTGAAGTCCACACATCTTAATGTTGCTGAGGATGAAAAACACTGCAGTGTGGCAATATTATTGCTCCGTGTTGTTCAGTCAAGGAAGGCCAGCTGAGATTTCATAAATGAAGAATTCTGAACATTTAAACAGTATTATACAAACCTCCTTTCCTCAACCTGTTTCCAAATCAGCTTTCAAGTTACAAGATCCCATTTTCGGGAAAGGGTATTGTGAATAACACTGTTGGTAGAGACAAAAGTGTTGTGTTCTGAGGAACTGGGGTAAGTCTTCACTCCAGTACAACCAGGAACTTGAGCAGGTAAAATCTGATTGGCTCTCTGCCAGTCCAGCGCTCTATTTAAACCCCTGCCATGGTCTCAGCTTTTGCTGGAGTTGTCACTGTAACCAAATAAAGAGCTGAAGTTACTAGCCTCGCCTCAAGTCTCATTCCAATTGAGATGTAACAAAAAGGAAAGAAAAAAATTCTGTAGGCTTTTTCATACCGCTCTTTTTAACCTTGAAGCAGACTTCACGTGTTTTCTTCCATGCTCTCTTCAGGTTGACTGCATTTTCTTTGTTTAGAAAAAGAATCTGCCATAGCAATCAAAGGATAGAGACGCAGTTTAGACAGTCTTGTTTGACTTATAACACGCAGATGAAAGTGCCTGAAACCACATGGAAACTGGTGGTAGCTCTTGAGTGTGTGGAAGTGTGGCAGAAGGTGTTTTGCAAGGAGAAGTGAATTATGAAGCTGGGCATTTGTTTATTTGTTCTTGTTTGCTTTGGATCAACACTTGTTATTTTTCTCTTGATATCTCATGCAGAATCTAATAATTACCTCCAACTGATTTTGGTGCGTCAATTGATCAAACAGCAAGATTGCTATGGATGTTGCAAAATGAGCTGTGAGATCGTTAAGCTGTCAGAATCAGGCAGATAAATAAACTATACCTAAGGATAAGATTGAGGCTTGTGCAGATTTACTGTTATTTAGGAGCAAGTCTCATGACTTTGAGTAAAGAATCATAGGATTGGAGTGAGCTTTAAGGCAGGGGTCCCCAGCCCCTGGTCTATGGAGCAGCACCGATCTGCGGCCTGCCAGGATGCAGGCAGCATGCAAAACCCTGCCCCCTCCGGTCCGCGGAAAAACCTTTCTCCATGGAACTGGTCCCTGGTGCCAAAAAGGTTGGGGGGCCGCTGCTTTAAGTTATGCCACAGAGGTTTTGCTTCAAATAAAAGGTCATATCGAGTTCTCCTTAGTACATAAAGGGCTGCTGCCAGACTTCCAGAAAGCAAAGAAAGAAACCTTAAGAAATAAAAGGGTAATTCACCGTAATCTGATAATCAACAAATATGTGTCTAATACTTTCGCCAAGCTAGAATGACTGTAGGCGTGATTTGTTTTAACATCCAAAATGTTTTAATATCCAAACCATATTCTAAGTTCAAAAGTTGCACTAAATTGTACATTAAAAAAAAACCACTTAGGGTATTTTATGAACCCACGGATTATGGCTTCTTCATCAAGCCATGATTTAACAAAGGAATGATGAAGCACTATGGGTGAACTCAGCTACAGCTAGCCAGTGGAAATTTTGAAAATAAGTAGGAAAATGTTGCAAGATTACACAGTTTGTTATACAATGTGCTACTTGCCCTAGATCAGCTTAAGTATTAAAGCTAGGGAGCCAATATTGTTATCAGTAAGCTTTCTAGAAGTGCCCAAATAGAGATAGTTTAAAAGTGCTAATCTTGTCCTTGCTGCAGACTGCTTATGTTCCCTTCCCAGGAAAAATTGCTTTCTGACCTCATACAGTATTTGATCATCCTGATTAGCTCATGGAGACGGCGGAATGAATAATTCATTGGGTATAAGATGACCTAAATGAATAACGGCAACAAATAATTTATCCATTGAAGGAAAACACCTGGTTCTTGTGATATGTAGCTAAACATAGGGCTGTAGTTCCAATCCTTTTCATCCATTCTCAAACAACCTTGTACCTTAAATCATCCAGTTAACATTATTGAAGAATTTGTGGCACCTCTTAAGTTGTCTGCTTCATGCCCTTTCCCCCTCCCCCTTGGCTCTCAGAACAGAACATGATTTAGATGGCTATAAACAATCCTAAGGGACTCAGGTTTAATCCTGCACTTAATCATGAAAACACAGAACAGTTAAGAGACAAAGACAGGCCTGATTTTAACCTGAACTTCTAAAAATAATTTTTCTAACCAAAAATCTTTATAGATGGACCTATATCATTTATATAAAGCAATTTTGCTTTGCCTTTCAGCCATAATTCAGAGATACTTCATACAATATAGATGAAACCTGCAACATATAGTAGGATAAAATATAAAAGATTAGAATATATTAGTTTCCTTTGAGTCAAATACTACTACTGGTAACTTCATGGACAGATTTTTGTGTAATTTTCTAGGCACAAATAAAGTGATTTGCCATTCTCTTTTGAAGGGCTAGTAGAATGTATTACACTGTACTTACTTGAATATTATCAGGGCACAAATGACATACCTGGATTTCATTCACCCCCTTCCCCAGGAAATATAGCTTGGGACCTTTATTGCCCACAGTTTATCATTGAAACATTGCAGTTAATAAGTTAGTAACCCGGTTGTTAAGTGAATCTGGCTTGCCCAGTGACTTTGCTTGTCAGAAGGTCACAAAAAGGGATCACATGACCTTGGGACACAGCAATGGTCATAACTATGAACCAGTTGTCAAGCATCTGAATGTTGATCACATGATCATGGGGATGCCGGAAAGGTCGTAATTTCGAAAAACAGTCATAAGTCACACTTCGTAGTGCCATTGTAACTTTGAACATTCACTAAGCAGACTGTTGTAAGACCAGAACTATCTGCATTACAAATGGAAATCATAAAAAATAAATTCATCGCCCCATTTGTTCTTTTTCCTAGCTTTGCCTCCTTTGGTTTCATTTTAACTGTACATTTGTATTTAGAAACCACTTCATTTGTAAAGTTTCACAAATGCAGTGATAAAAATAACGATATTACCATCACCTTAAAATGGACTTTGTAAGGACTTAAGTATCGCCACTTAGGCATACATTTAAATGCATGTATGTGGTTTTGAAAATAATTACTGTAATTAAAATAGAAATAACAACACATTGCATCAGAGTGGGAGAGCAGCATTCAGAGATAAGCTAAGTGCCTGCTCCATCTGTTCTCTCAGCTACAACTTCTGCCAGCCAAGTTCAAGACCTCTGCTTTCCATCACTCTCAGTTTTTTAATATTTAAACTGGATTCGGATAGACTGTCCTGCTCTGTTGATAAAGGAAGGCCATCTCTATGGGGGGATACATGATTGTCCTTACCGGTAACAACAACAACAACAATAACAACAACAACAACAAAAACTGAGTTTCAATGAAGAGCACATTGTTTATAATTATCGCAATATTCAGATGCATTTAGATAGTCATTCCATCATTTTATAAGCAGGGTAAAATGGAAGAGCAGAACTGGAAAAAAAATGCTCATCGCAGAAAATGTATCTTATCTACAGACTTTCAAATTCAAAATGTTACTTTGAATAAATACACTGACTAGAAAAAAGAGAAGAAAAATGAACCAGGAATTCAAACACCAAAGACAAGCAAAACTCCCATCTGCTCCATGGAAAAGCTATGTGATCGGATCTACAACTCTCTCTAAATTTAGCAATATTCCAAATTGGTTCCCAATTGGTCCTTTTGCTAGTTCAAGTGGAAAATAGTTGGCTAAGGTGGTGGGAGTCTGGAATACATACCGTATATTTTTTTATTTGTCGGAGCCCTAGTGTTTTTCAAGCAACACAAGCCTCCTGCATGTAGGGTTTTTTTTTAAAAAAAATAATCAACTACAGTACCACCTCCTTAGTACACCATTGTGACTTTGATGAATTTCATATCTATAACCTCAAAAATAACCCAAAACCAGGCCTTTCTGCAGTGCTTTTCCTGATGTGCTCATTTCCTGCACTTAGGTCAATTTTCTGTGAGAGAGTGGGACCATTAAAAACATACAGTACATACATAGATTCCATCCTGAGGTACAAACCAGAATCATCCTCTTAAGGCCATTATTCCACATTACACCACTCTCTTCAGCATCTCGTTAAAGAGTTCTGAGTTGTAAAGTAAAGGTAAAGGTTTCCACTGTCCAGTCATGTCTGACTCTAAGGAATGGCACTCACCTCTGTTTCTTAACTGAAGGTGCCAGCATTGTCTGAAGATTATTTCCATGATCTTGTGGTCAGTATGACTCTACACTGAATGCTGTTACCTTCCCACCAAAGTGGTACATGTTTATCTACTCACATTTGCATGCTTTTGAAATACTAGGTGGGCAAGTAACAGGAGCTCACCCCATCACATGGTGCTCAAGTCTCGAACCCGGGCTGTCAGCTTTCCAGCTGACAAGCTCAATATCTTCAACCATCGAGCCCTCCACCTGCTAGTTGTCTTACTCCTTACAAAAAGCACTCTTCATAGAGTTCTTGAAATGTCCTATATTTCCTTAGAACATAGATGGGGGGGGGGGGAAGGCTGCTTCTTTCGTTGACATTGCTAGATTTCTTAGTGTCTATGAGCTTCAAAAATCTCTGATTAAACAAGGAGCAAAGATTCCATTCCTCTCCTCCTAGCCCACAGTCTTGCAATTGAAAATATACAAACCATTAGTAGTACCCTTGTATCCACCTCCATCATTACTATCCTCATTTTCATCCAAGGTAACAGGAAAGCTGCATGAAGGAATGGAGAGAGAAAGGATAATTTATAAATGAATCCATAGAACCATGGTGATGCGATATCCTGCCAAGGAGTCTATTAAAGAGAAATCATGTTCTGGAATTGTAAGGCCCATAATTACTGGGTCTTAAACCCAGTAATTATGTGCTTCTGTCTCTGGATAGAGGTGGCTATGTTTGTTTTTATTACACTGGGCTTATTTGTTCCCAGTCCCAGATCCTTCAGCCTAATCCAAATGTCAGACTAACAATTAATGATCATTGCTGGAAAACAGATTGCTGGTGTAATAAATATTTTAAAACTCTTGAGAAAGCAGTGGCTTTTTATTTAAGAGGCATCCTACGCATGTCATATTGAGGGCATGCTGGTAAAATTCTTGGGCCACTGGCAGTCATGAATCAATTTCATGAGCAAAGAGAGTCCAATAGGACAGGGTCCCCAATCCCCGGTCCACGGTCCAGCACCAGTCTGCGGCTCCCTAGGAACTGGGCTGCACAAGGGAGTGAATCCCCATCCATGCATGTGTAGGATCCAAGCAGAGTGTGAAACCACATCCCCCCATCCATGGAAAAACTGTCCCCCCCCCATGGAACTAATCTTAGGTACCAAAAATGTTAGGGGGTGCTGCAGTAGAATGTCCAGAGAACTAGAGCTCCAAACTATAGGTAATCCTCAATTTACAACCATTCATTTAAGTTCAAAGTTAAAATGCACTGGGAAAAAGTGACGTATGACCAGTTCTTACACTTAGGACTATTGCAATATCCCCATGGTCACATGATCATAATTCAGGCACTTGGCAACTGGCATGTATTTATGATGATTGCAGCACCCCACGGTCATGTGAACACCATTTGTAACCTTCCAGCTGGCTTCCAACAAGCAAAGTCAATGGGACAAGCCAGATTCACTTAATAACTGCTTGATTCCCTTAACAACTGTGGCAAAAGGGTCATAAAATGGGGCAAAACTCCCTTAATAACTGTCTTGATTAGCAAATGGAAGGTTTGGACTCAATTGTGGTCATAAGTCAAGGACCTGTATTCTCAAGACCCCTTGCAGGAAGATCTAACGAAAATTCAGACAGATCAGAGTGAAGCTAGAGTCAATTCGGTTTAACAGAGTAGACATTCATCTCTTCATCCCCACACTGCTCAGCTAATCAGGCAAAGTTTCAAAGAACAGGTAGGATGAGCACCAAAGATCCTTCAGGATGAGCACCAAAGATCGTCCAGAATCCAGTGACTTATTGCAAAGACTCAAGCTCCTCATGCAAAGTCAGCCTCTTTTTCCTGGGAAATTTGCCAAATTATCCCAGGTGCTAGCCAGACCGCAATAATTTGGCTAGCTTTTTAAGTTCCCGTTCAGATGTGAAGGATGGAGGAGATCCTTGGTAAGACCACACTTGGAAAAGTGCACCCAGTTTTGGTTACCACAATATGAAAAAGATGTTGAGACCTCTAGAAAGTGTGCAGAGAAGAGCAACAAAGATGATTAGGGGACTGGAGGTTAAACATACGGAGAACAGTTGCAGAAACTGGGTATGTCCAGTTTAATGAAAAGAAGGACTAGGGGTGACATGATAGAAGTGTTCCAATATTCTGTTATTCTGTTGATAGCAGCTCTTCATGAGTTCAACCAAGATGTAAAAAATTGGTGAACAGTTCTTCCTTCTCCTCGGTACATTGCTAAGATAAATGAAAAGATGGTCTCTATGCTTCATTATGCTGTAATGAAGAAGGTTAGATGGATAGCATCCAAAATTAGTTTCCTCGCTCTTTTATAGAGAAGCAAGTGCGTATGGATGGATAATAGACAGACAGACAGACGGACGGACGGATGGACAGATGGACGGATGGACGGACGGATATATATAGTGTGGGTAGGAGAGAGGGAGAAATTGCCAGAATCATCTATAACACGGTTGTCAAACTCGCGGTGTCATGTTGCCATCACATGATGTATTGCGACGTTTCCCCCTTTCGCGGAGCTGGGGTGGGTGTGGCCTGTGTGTGACGTATCCAGCCCATGGGCCGCCAGTTTGACACCCCTGATCCATAACATAACATAGCATTGCTCTGTTCTTTAAACAAGAACCCTAGAAGTAATTGAAATATGATCTTGTAAAGGGACAGCCAAAGCACGTTTACAAGATCCTTCTTAAGTAAGCAGAGCAATTTTAGGACTCACACCAAAACTGTAGACAAATCAATGCCATGTGTGCAAAATCACACACTGTGACGATGATGGGAACCATGTTAACAGCTTAAATTGTTAGACAACCAGATGGCATTACTTACAGATTGGAACCACAGCCCTGCCGACGAAGTTATTTCTGTTTCACAGCCTGCTTCTGATTATTCTTGCCGCAAAAGCTTCACAGAGAGGTCTTTGGGCTTCATTTTTAATTAGCAACACTTCAGGGATACTGATTGCTGGTGGATTCAATGTAACAAACAGCGTAACACTTTCCCCACGTGATTCCGGTGCAGGCACTCAAAATAGTATGAGGCAGAATGTAAAGCTTTTCGATCTTTGCTGAAAGGTGCTACAAACATATGCATAACACACCTATCTTCTCTAACAGACATCATTTGGTTTGCCAGGAGCTATAATTTTTTTCCTTATTAGTAAAACATAAAATGTTGTGACTTCTCTCTGCTAGGATATTTTCTATATTAGAAGGAGGGCTGCCTTCAATTTAAAGGAACAGAATGGAAAGCTTTTCTTCTAAGGGTTTTCTACGGCTGTTTACTCCGCAGCATCTTTTTCTAATAATGATAATTTGCTGATCCCTGGTTCTTAATTACTTTTGGAAATGATTATAGGAAAGCATTCTGGGGACCTGTATGTGCAAAACTATGTCCTGTAGAATCAATATTTAAGTAATTATCTTTAAATTAACCATCAAAGCACTATCCCCCCCACTGTGATTGTATATTTTAACTATCCAGATTTGGCTCATAAATGTCAGATTGAGTTTTGAGCTGACTCCACAAGAACTATTCTTATTAAGTTATTCATATTTCGGTATGCTTTAGTAGCATATCATTAAGAGGCAGTTTGGGCTAAGGCAGCAGGCTAGAAAGTGGGAGATTGTGAATTCAAGTACTGCCTTAGCCATGAAAGCCAGCTGTGTGACTTTGGGCCAGTGACTGTTTCTCAGCCTAACCCACCTCATAGGGTTGTTGTGAGGAAAATAGGAGGAGGGAGAGGTGTGTTGGACATGTTCATTGCTTTGAGTTACTTATAAAAATAATAGCAGTAGCACTTAGACTTATATACCGTATTTTTCTGAGTATAAGACGCACCTTTTTCCTCCCTAAAAGTGGCTGAAAATTTGGGTGCGTCTTATACTTCAAATGTAGCTTTTTTTTCCAGCCCTAACTAGGTGCTAACAGATCTTTCCAGCTCTTACCTTGCAGGCTTTTTCATTGTTACTCTCTCCAAAGAATGTTTTTCCAGCCCTAAGTTTTTGCAGAATTTTTTTTCATTGCTCTACTTGCTCCGAATAAGTTTTTTTCTAGCCCTAACCAGGTGCTAACTATCTTTCCAGCTCTTACCGGCTTGCAGGCTTTTTCATTGTTACTCTCTCCAAAGAATGTTTTTCCAGCCCTAAGTCTTTGCAGAATTTTTTTTCATTGCTCTACTTGCTCCGAATAAGTTTTTTTTTCTAGCCCTAACCAGGTGCTAACTATCTTCCCAGCTCTTACCGGCTTGCAGGCTCTTTCATTGTTACTCTCTCAGAAGAAGGTTTTTTTAAGTCCTAACCAGGAGATAAAATAATGTGCTGAAGCTGACCAGACTAAGGACGCTAGCCAGATGAATACCTGGTAGGCAGATTGTTTTCCCCTATTTTCCTCCCCAAAAACTAAGGTGCGTCTTATACTCTGGTGCGTCTTATACTCTGAAAAATACAGTACCACTTTACAGTGCTTTACAGACCACTGCGCCATGTATATATATGTATATGTATATGTATATGTATATGTATATGTATATGTATATGTATATGTATATGTATATGTATATGTATATGTATATGTATATACACATACATAGTCATATCAATATGGTTTCAATACTAGAAACTCAAATAAGTCTCTGTACCTGATTCTTTTGACAAACAGATTACAGACTGTTCAAAATTACACTGGTGTTAAAAAAATAGCTTTATGACCACTCCTTACATTTACAAGCACCGCAGTGTCCCTCAGTCATGTGACCCACCATTTTTGTGCTTTGTGACTGGCTTGTGACAAGCAAAGTTAATAGAGAAGATGAGGGTAAACTATTAAGTCATGGTCACATGATGTTTCAAATAAATGACTCTGGTGATTCTATAACAACTGAAAGGAAAGTAATGTCATAAACCCCTTTGCAGACATGTGATATTTCCCTTAGAGGCTGTGGCATTTAGTGATGGGATTTCCTGTCTCAATTGTGGTCATTAAGTGAGGACTACCTGATTTCTAATGGCTCTTATAAAATGAAATATCTTGAAACTTATAAGTGGATTTCATCTGATACTTTCCTCTATTATTCTTGACAATCTTTTTGTTTTATAAGGTGGCACAGTGGTTAGAATGCAGTATTGCAGGCTAATTCTCCTCATAGCCTGGAGTTTGATCCTGATGGGGTTCAAGATTGACTTAGACTTCCATCCTTCTGAGGTTGGTAAAATGACCCCAGATTGTTGGGGTCAATATGCTGATATTGTAAACCACCCAGAGACTGTTCTAAGGCACTATGGGGCAATATATAAGTCTAAGTGCTATTGCTATAAGGTCTATAGCTTAGCAGATTGAAAAATTGTCAGCAAGTGATAGAAAAGGATCAATAGCTTTAGGTCGGAGGTTCTCTCTTGGGATTAGGATCCACTTTAGAATGGATCATATTTCTTGTCAAAGACGGTTTGGGAAAGAGAGGGGTGTATACATACTGTTATTATGATCGTTGTTGACCAGGATTTCTTTCTGTCTGGTTGCATATTTGGAGTGGTGGTTTCTTTTGCAAATAAACACCTGGTTTATTTTTTTCATCATCCTCATTTTCTTTGCTGTTTGATCCTTCTTCAGTAACTTTTTTTTTAATCCATTGCTTTTCTTTCCTGCCCCGTCCTTTCTTTTCTCAATACTGTAGGTCCCGTTCCTTTATTTTAAAATGCAGTCATTGTTCATTAGTATTTTTTAAAAATTCCTTCCTTTGCACATTTGTTTGCCCACCTCTTCCAAATCATTTCAAATGACATCATTTTCTGCATTTTTAAAAACCTGAGTAAACTGTTTTGTGTCTTTTTCCTGTTTTTTGTTTTCCCAAATTCTTCTCATCCCCTTTTGGCTGACCTAATAGGTATATTTGTATATTAAGCCAATTGAACACAGACAGTGGGGACAGGTCCAAAGCTGTGTTGAAAAGTGATTATTGGGATTACTGCAGAAGTCATTTTGAGCAAGCAGTTTCTATAGTCGAAACGCCATGTAACTTACAAACTGCTATATTGATTTCCATATAATTTAGAATGCATACTTTATCCCCTCTAATGGTTGGGCTTTCCGGTAAGCTGTATTATGTTAGAAAGCAAACAGTTATGGGCATTTAAATAACCAAGATGATAAAAGAGGATAACTCAAATCTGCTGGACTAATTTCAATAATATTTGACAGAATCCATCCCAGAGTGCTCGTCTTACTTTTCCTGCAAATTCCATTTATTATTTTCCCAAGTTAGGTAATGGGAGGGCGGAACTCCAATTTTTCTGAATTTTGATCCAGATGCAGAAAGTTGTTGGGACAAACAGCACCTTGGAACAATGAGGAAGGTTAGCTAGCCTGCTTTCTCAGATGATCATCCCAGACATTCTTGCACAATCCTAATAGAAAGCTGCATTTTCCACAACACAAGACTTTCCACGGAAAAAAGAACAGTGAAAGTTATATCACTGCTTGAATCTTTATGTAGTTCAAATTAAGGAATATTGAGATCTCTCCCTCAGATTTCTGAAGAATATAGAATTAGGCCTACCGAATCCAGGTAACAGAAATGCTGACAACTCTTGAAAACAACAAAAATATAGAATGCCTTCTGTAGCCAGTATCAGCCTGATCAGCTAGATCTTTTAGAGCAATAGCACTTAGACTTATATACTGCTTCATAGTGCTTTACAGCCCTCTCTAAGCAATTTACAGAGTCAGCACATTGCCCCCCAACAATCTGGGTCCTCATTTTACTGACCTCAGAAGGATGGAAGGCTGAGTCAACCTGGAGCCGGTGAGAATTGAACAAAAATTAGTATAAGTAAAATGATTGTATAATATAGCATAGTGAATTATAGAAATAGAATCTACGAACTTTATGGAAGATATTGATATCAATACAGAACTGCTGTAATGAGAGAAAATTCATGTTTTCTGTGTTTTTAATGTTGAAAATGTTCAATAAAAACTATTTTTTATATATATATAAAGAGAGAATCGAACTGCTGGCAGTGAGCAGTGAGTTAAGCTGCAATACTGCATTCTAACCACATGAGCCAACATGGCTCATTATAGTGAAACTGCAAAAAAATCTCTCACTCCTTGGAGGTTCAGGGGGCTAATGCAAGGAGGAGTTCCTTCTCTGTGGCACTGCTGCAGGGGCGGGTTCCTAATTTTTTTTACTACCACTCTGTGGGTGTGGCTTATTTTGTGGGTGTGGCTTGCCAGCCATGTGACCAGGTGGGTGTGGCTTCTCAGACTGCTGAAGGGAGGGGAACTGAGATAGGTCCTGCTGCCCATTCCCTCTCCCCTCAGCAGTTCGAGAAGCCTCAAACGTGCGAAAATGCCTAGGATCATCACTGCACATTCGTGGCTTCTCGGCCTGCTGAAGGGAGGGGAATGGAGATAGCTCCTGCCGCCCGTTCTTTCAGCATCTCACGTGCTCTCTCAGCCATCCTCGCCTGCTTGGACTCACTGTGGGGTAGGAAGGCAGCACATGAGCAGTGCCGGAAATTCGGCTTCTGGGCATGCGCAGAAGAAAATTTTAAAAATTTTTAAAAAATAAATTATTTTTTTAAAATGGTGGCGCCCAGGCACTGGCAACCGACTGCTCCGGTACTGTGACATCACCAGTGGGCCGCTACCGGTGCTATAGCGTGGACCGCACTGATAGGAACCCACCACTGCACTGCTGGTAGTGTACAACAGCGTCCCTCTGAAAATAAGACTGGGCCCTTTGTTGCTGAAAATAAGACTGGGCCAGAGTTTTTGAAAACTTCTGAAAATGAAATTGATAAAGAGAATATTTGTAGGTCAGGGTTGAACTGTAGGGTCTTCGGTGCTCTGTGAGCTTGGTGGTTTTCTTGCAGATGTTTCATTATCAAACTAGGTAACATCATCAGTGCTAGCCTAGAAAGAAAGATCTGCAAGAAAAACGCCAAGCTCACAGAGCACTGAAAATCAAATTGCTTGAGATTGTCAGGGTTCCAAATAGCATCCAAAATTAAATCAGAGTCCAAGGCAAAGTATTCCTCAAAGTTCCAATTTATTAATAGACACTTCTCCTGATTTAGTCTTGCCCTTTTTATTTATTACTTATTTATATATTTATTCATCACATTTCTATTCTGCCCATCTCACTTAAGTGACTGTGGGCGGCTTTTAGGGTATCATTTATATTGTTCATAAATAGGAACAATGTTGAGCTTTAAGATTGGACTTTGGTTGTTTTAACAAGGCAAGCTGCCCAGAGTCTTCTTTTTTAAAAAAGTTATGAGTGGATGGATAGAAATAAGTTTATTAAATTTTAAAAAATGATGGCTGATCCTGAGAGGTAAAATTGATGAGTTGTAAAATAAAGAGCATAAATGCTTATCTATTATGTTTTCTTACCTGCTTCTAAACCTTTATGTAACCTAAGGGGAAAAAAGTGTTTAGAAATCTTTTTGAACAATACCTGAGCTTTCTTGAGCGAATAAGGTGAGTCATCTCAGGCTCAGCAAATTGGCCAAGAGAGAGACAATAATCTGATTCATAAATAGTTACAAGCTGCAAAACCTTTCTTTCCTTTTCATTAAGCTTTGAAAAGCCACCCAAGGCCAAGGATCAAAGCAATGAAACTGCAGAAAGCATTTTGTTGAAACAATAACAAACTCAACTTCCTCAGACGTCAATGCGGCAAGTTTATAGAACGGATATATTTATTATCATTATTATTTTGCAGCTATTGAAGGGGAACTCATAATCACCCGACCTGCAGACTGAAAGCTGAACTTGAATGTCACTCAGTCTTATCACCATAGTCATGTACAATATGATTACAAGGGTCACTAAGAAATGTCAGAGGCAGAACAGGATTAAGGTGGCAGCGAGTACAGCTCATAAATGAATAGCTATTTAATGCTTATCAGAAGAAATAAAAATTGGATGTTTGCTGTGTTTTGGTTCAAGATATCTGTATTATCATATCTGGGGTTGAATTCTGTTTCTGCTTTCGCTCATATACAAGGAATTTCTCTACCTCTTCTTTTCTTGCAGCCTCTATTCTAAGACAGAAATCACATATTGCTAAGCCTTGTTTTAATCGTGGTTTAGGCAATACATTTCAATTGGCTGGATTCTCACCAATCTACTAAGTTCCAAGTCATGATTTGCAGACCGTGATGGATTGGGTTTGGAAAAGATGTAAACCTAGTAAGCCAAACACTTGTTTGGCTGAAGCTTCAGAACATAGCTGAAACCTGAGATGCTTTTTACATTTGGTAACTTCTGCAATCCAGCTAAATCTTCTTTTCTGTTTGTTACTTGAGCATTTAAATCTGTGGAATGAAAACACTGATATATTTTTAAATCCTGCTTCTTAAAGGAAAAGTCCTTGCCATCCTATAGTTACATTAACTTATAACATCCTTATAGTTATATTAACTATAAGGATTAATTACTTTAATTAATTAATTAAATTAATTACTTTAATTAATTACATTAACAATGTATCCTATTGTCCTCATTTATCTGTACTTACTTTGCTTATGTTTATGTTTATACAAATACCTGCTATCTTGCAAATGTTTGACAAACAAATAAATACAATAAATAAACTTCAACTTCAAAATAAGTGAAGTTGAAGTTAATGTAACTTATTGTCCAACTCTCTAGGGAAGAGACTAGAAGAAAAATTGGGGAGGGGAGAGAAGGAGTAAGAAGGTAGATAGAGGGGATGGAGATAAAGGGAAGGGTGTGTTAAGAGATGAAGGAAAACAGACTGATGAGCAGTAGTACAAATTAGGTGCAAAATAGAATATTGATTTATGACTGATTGGAAGAAATGTATAATTATGTATGTTATGTTATTGATATATTGTAAGAAGGTATATGTATTGATATATGTATGGAAATTGTGGAGAAAAAAAATAAAAAAAAATTAAAAAAAAGAGAGAAACAAGTTGGGATCAAAAATCTCCGGCAGCATCAGCAAAACCTGACCAGTGTTTGCATATTGGAAGAACCAAATCACAATAACAAGCTAACCAGAAGAAGAACATCAGAAGCCTAATCAGGGCCACACTTTCCTAACTCAATACAGGTAGTCCTCGACTTACAACTCCCGTTGAGCCCAAAATGTTTGTTTGTTAAGTGAGTCATTTGTTAAGTGAATTTGGCCCCATTTTACGACATTGCTTGTCATGGTTGTTAGGTGAATCACTGCAGTTCTTAAATTGGTAATTCTGTTGTTAAGTGAATCTGGTTTCCCCATTGACTTGTCTTGTCAGAAGGTCACAAAAGGTGATCACGTGACCCCCCCAGGATGCTGCAGCCATCATAAAATATGAGTCAGTTGCCAAGCGTCCTAACTTTGATCATGTGACCATAGAGATGCTGCAATGGTCGTAAGCATGAAAAACGGTCATAAGTCACTTTTTTCAGTGCCGTTGTAACTTTGAACAGTCAATAAGTGAACTGTTGTGAGTTAAGGACTACCTGTATATCAAACTAAAGAGAGAGAGAGAAAGTGAGCTGAAAAGGCAAAATTTTCTCCTCACCATCATCTCAATTTAAAATATATCAAATTAAGCATAACCTTGGAAAGGCACCATGAACCCACCACACCCAAAGCTTTCAGTTTGCTCCTTGATAGCATTTATCATAGTCAGGTATTTATTATTATTTTTTTGCTTCTGTCAAATCTTGAGATCCAGAAGCTGGCTGTAGCTTGCAAGTACATTAATAATTTCATAAATCTGCTCCCTCTATGAATACCGCCACTGTTTTACACTGAGCCACTTTCCCCCTTTTTCCTGAGATAAGCATTAAAATGTCACATATTTCTGTCAGAAACAGCAACTGGAGCAAGTCAATGAAGGTGGAGTGAATTGAATTTTCTTAATATAAGCCAAAACTAGGCTTACATCAGAATTGCAAGCACTGCTCTATGTATCTGTCAGGCCTAGGATAGAACTGAATTTCTCTTTCACAGTTATCAATTGAATAAAATATTAAGTTAACGTTACCTCATGGATAACACTGCTGTTGTTAGGCAGTTGTTTTTATCTCTTCACAGGAATTGCAACCATTCAGCTTGAAAAAGCAGATCTATCAGAACATAACACAAATATTTCCATATTTTGCTCTTCTCTATTATATTTCTCAATTATAATTCTCCCTCCTTCTGTTATTATTACAATACAGCATTTCATAAACGTATAAAAACTACCCACTCCCTATACAGGAAATTCCTCGACGTATTCGTATAATGGCACTGCAAAAACTGACTTCTGACTGGTTTTCACACTTACGACTGTTGCAGCATCTCCATGGTCAAGTGATCAAAATTTGGACACTTGGCAACTGACATGTATTTATGATGATTGCAGTGTCCTGGGGTCATGTCATCACCATTTGCAACCTTCTGACAAGCGAAGTCAATAGGGAAGCCAGATTCACTTAACATCTCTGACCACAAAAGTAAAAAAATGGGGCAAAATTCATTTAACAACCGTCTCGCTTTGCGTCAGACATTTTGGGCTCAACTGTGACCATAAGTTGATGACTACCTGAATTTACTTCCTCCATTCAATTTCCTCCATGGTGGTAAACTTCGTTTTCTAACATTATATGTAACACGTTCATTTTGCTGTGCTGCGGTTGCTTGGGGTTTAGCCCAGAAGATTATCCTTTCTTGAGGGCAGAGAGAGAAAGAGACAGAGGAGGAAAATGCCCCCCCCTGGGATTTGAAAGAATATAAAACTCTGTAGAAATGTCAGCAGTGGTTTTTATTGGGGGAGGGAGACAGAGAGAGATAGAGAAAAGTTAGTGCTGGCCTAGAAACCAGAACCCTGCGAGTTCTAATCCTGCCTTAGGCTTGCAAGTAGGCTGGATACCTTTGGACCAGTCACTTTCTCTCAGCCTAACCCACCTCACAGGGTGGCAGTTGTGAGGAAAATAGGAGGTGGAAGGAGTATTAGATGTGTTTGCTGCTACTTATCAAGGAATTAAGATGGGATTTTAAAACCCCAAATAAATAAGTATAAATAAATAAAACCTCAAATGGGGTTTCTGATGTCTTCATACAGTTAATGCATGGTTTAGTGTGCTGTGTGAATTAGTCTTTTATATGTGGAAAGCTAGAAAATCTAAGCTTAAATTTGAGGTCAAGTGAAGCGTGCAAATAGTAAAAGAAATACGAAAAGTAGTATGTGGAAATGCTACATACGGTGTTTCTAAATTAAGAAACTAACTTAAAAGAAAAATCTTTTCTATCATGTCCTCCTCAGCTAGTGCTGTTGCTATAGCCACAGTTTTTGAGGGCAAATTGCATGATACACAATTATTTATATTATTATTTAATATATACTATTTTTAATCAGCACAATTCTATTGATTAAAAACCCTTCATATTGTGGACTTTATTTTTATTTATTTATACTTGTCTTTTTTCATTAAAAGTGTTTTAAGAAGTGAAATGAATGCCTTGATTCTTGTAATCTAGCCTATACACTGTAAGTAATCAATAATTATTTTTCTTCCTTGCCACCTGGTCCTGCTCAATTCTCTTAACGAGAAGGTAGGACTTAAAGAATTAGAAATTTTTTACATGGAGAGAGAGAGAGAGAGAGAGAGAGAGGGAGGGAGGGAGGGAGGGAGGGAGGGAGAGAAGTTTTCATTAGAAGTCAGCACTGACTTGAAGGCATAATAAGAAGCATGGGAAACAAAACATGAATATCAAAATAATGGTATAAAAACATGAACAGAATGATAACAAGGAAAAGCATTACATGGTTGCTTTTTACAAAAGATCAAGGGGAAAGTAGATAAAGATAAAATCTGGAAATGGCTTGAACTGGAACATTAAAAAAAGAAACTGAAGGCTTGATTTGGCTGCTTAAGACTAAGCTTTTTAAGCTAATGCAAACAAGGACAGAACTGAAAAATCATCAAATGATTCAAAGTGCAGATTGTGCAAAAAAGCAGAAGAAATAGTCGATCATGTACTCAGCTCATGCAAGTAGATTGCACAAATTACAAACAATGACATAACACAGTTGCCAAAATGATTGACTGGAATGTGTATAAAACTGATCATTTGCCATTACCAAAAAATGGGTGGGGACATATAGTTGAAAAAGTAATAAAAAGTCAGCAAGTTAAAATATTGTGGGATTTTTAAAAATACAAATTGATAAATTCTTGGCACGTATCACATCAAATGTTTGAAAAGAAGAAAGTGTGGCTCACTGAAGTAGCAATACCAGGAGATAGTAAAATAGAAGACAAAGAATTGGAGAAGATCACAAAATATCAAGATCTGAAAATTAAGGCTGAAATATTATTTATTTATTTATTTATTTATTTATTTATTTATTTATTTTGGAATTCTTATATGCCGCCCAACTCCCTAAGGACTCAGGGCGGCGTACATCAGTGAAAAATACAAGAACAACCAAAATCTAAAATAGTAATTAAAACAATATAAAAATTAAAACACAATATAAGAAATCAACAACCATTCAACATCATACATACTTGGGGGGTGAGCTCGAGTGAATTAAGCTCTACCCCCCGCCTGCAGGAAGAGCCATGTCTTAACGGCTTTTCGGAAGGCCAGCAGAGTGGGGATAGTTCGGGTCTCTGGTGGAAGTTGGTTCCAGAGAGCGGGGCCAGCCACAGAGAAGGCTCTCCCCCTTGGGCCCGCCAGCCGGCATTGCTTGGCCGACGGGACCTGGAGGAGGCCAACTCTGTGGGCCCTAACCGGTCAGAGGGAAGTATGAGGCAGAATGCGGTCCCGTAGATAACCTGGTCCTAAGCCATGAAGGGCTTTAAAGATGGTGATCAACACCTTGAATTGGACCCGGAGACCGATGGGCAACCAATGCAGCTGGCGGAGTATCGATGTCACGTGGGTGTACCTTGGCACACCCACCACAGCACGCGCAGCCGCATTTTGCACCAGCTGAAGTCTCCGGATACTCTTCAAGGGTAGCCCCATGTAGAGCGCATTGCAGTAGTCCAAACGAGAGGTGACAAGGGCATGAGTGACCGTGAGTAGAGCCTCCTTCTCCAAATATGGCCGCAACTGGTGCACCAGGCGAACCTGTGCAAAGGCCCCCCTAGCCACAGCAGAAAGATGATGGTCCAATTTTAGCTGTGGATCTAGGAGGGCCCCCAAGTTGCGGACCCGGTCCGAGGGAGTCAGTTTCGCTCCCTCAAGGAACAAGGAGGGGCAGTTGTCATGATCCTTAGGAGGCAATATCCACAGCCACTCAGTCTTGTCGGGATTAAGTCTGAGTCTGTTCCTCCCCATCCAGATCCTAACGTCGTCCAGGCACCGGCACATTACATCAACTGCCTCACTGAAGTCAGACGGGGTGGTGATGTACAGCTGGGTGTCATCAGCGTACTGATGGAAACACACCCCATGTCTGCGAATGATCTCACCCAGCGGTTTCATGTAGATGTTGAACAGGATGGGCGAGAGAACCGACCCCTGAGGCACCCCACATGATAGGGGCCTAGGGGACGACCTCTGCCCCCCTGCCAGCACCGACTGCATCCTATCAGCGAGATAAGAGGAGAACCACCGCAAAACGGTGCCTCCCACTCCCAACTCGCTGAGACGATGCAGAAGGATACCATGGTCGATGGTATCGAAAGCCGCTGAGAGGTCAAGTAGCACCAGGATGGAGGAGTTCCCCCCATCCCGGGCCCGCCAGAGATCATCCATCAGAGCGACCAAGGCAGTTTCTGCACTGTAGCCGCGCCTGAAGCCCGACTGGTAAGGATCTAGATGATCTGTTTCATCCAGGAGCTGCAGAAGCTGAGTAACCACCACCTTCTCCACAACTTTCCCTAAAAAAGGTAAGTTGGAGACCGGACGATAGTTCTTCAAGTCAGCTGGATCCAGGGAAGGCTTCTTCAGGAGGGGTCGCACCACCGCAGCTTTTAACGACTGCGGTACGGATCCCTCTCTCAAAGAAGCGGTGACCACCGCCTGGATCCAGCCGCGTGCCACCTCCCTGCTGGTCGAGACCAGCCAGGAGGGGCACGGGTCCAATAAACAGGTGGAGGTACCCATCGCTCCCACAGCCCTGTCCACATCCTCAGGAGAAACAGGCCCAAACTCTTCCCATAATGATGGAGTAGGACTAGCCCCTGTCAACTCAATGGACTCTGCCCAGCCAGAGTCCAGGTTTGACCGAATCTGAGCGACTTTATCCGACAGAAACTCAGCGAATTCCTCAGCTCTGCCTTGTAAGTGTTCCTCGCTCCCCCCTTTTGCAAGGAGGGAGCGCGTCACCCTAAACAAGGCGGCCGGGCGAGAATCTGCGGACGCAATAAGAGCGGAAAAATAGGATCGTTTTGCCGCCCTTATCGCCACTAAATAAGATCTGATGTAAATTCTTAATAGTGTTCAATCAGACTCGGTTTTTCTGGCCCTCCAGCGGCGTTCTAGACGTCTCTTCTGGCGTTTCATCTCCCGGAGCTCCTCGGTAAACCAGGGAGCTTTCCGGGATCCACTGCCATAGAGAGGTCGCTTAGGCGCAATTCGGTCTAGGGCCCCTGATGCTGCGGTGTTCCAAGCAGCCACCAGGGAGTCAGCCGAATTGTGTACCAGGGTTTCAGGTATTTCCCCAAGTTCCCTCTGGAATCCTTCCGGTTCCATTAGGCGCCTGGGGCGGAACCACCTAGTCGGTCCCGCCTCCCTGCGGGGGAGGAATGGGGCTGCGAAATCCAACCTCAGTAGGAAATGATCTGACCATGACAGAGGGGTGATGACTATATCCCTTATCTTCAGATCATCTCTCCACTGCCCCGAAAGAAACACTAGGTCGAGCGTGTGACCACCCTCATGAGTCGGAGGGTGTCATAAACTGACCATGATGCTCCCAGTGATTATTAGTACACTGGGTGTCATTCCAAAAAATCTTGCGGAACCCTTCAAAAATCTGCACAGTGACAAAATTTCCGTCTGGGAAATTACAAAAGGCTCCACACACATATATTTTGTCAATACATCATGGCAACCTAGGTTATTGGAAAGAACTTGATGAAAATGAAGGCTAATATTGGCTAAGCAGTGGTTCTCAACCGTTTCTTCACCATGGACCCCCTTTAAATACTTTTTGTGGCCACGGACCATGGCCACAGACCCACCCAAGACTTAATTCAATATTTAAATCATAGCATTTCTTTTTTTTTTTTTCCAAAAAGTTTTATTAGTACAAAATTACATGAGTAGTAACAAAATATTAAATATAAAGTACAAACATTTTTTGTTTTTTTCTCCCCCCCCCCCGAACCCGCCCCCTTCCCTCCCCACCTCCCCCCCGGACTTCCCAGAGATAATACAGGGCATAATAATAAATTTAAATTGTTAATAAAAAGAAAAGAAAAAAGAAAAAAAAGAACACTATTTTTTAAAAAAACTTCAACTCCAGATTATACACTAATAATATATCGCATTTGTATACAATAGTAAAGATACAAAAGAGAATAAAAAAAAAGAAAGAAAGAGAAATCTCTTTAACAATACAAACAAACAAACCTCCTCCCTCCTCCCTTCAATCCTCTATCTAATACAAAGTAAATGTTATATAAATAATAACTAAGTATAAAATACAAAAATCTTAAACTAATATTTTGTGATAGACTTTACACATTTAGGCTTATGCTTAAACTGATATTATTGACATTAAAAATAACCTCTAAGATAAAACTTGACTAAATGTTACATAAGTAATCATTAAATATTGAATTTCATCATAATATTAATAACATAATATTATTCTAAATTAACTTACTAACTTCAATAAACAAAAAAGAAAGGGAAAAAAGAATAAACAAATCTTCAACAAACTATATATATCTAATATAATTAACATTAAAAGTAACCTCAAAGATATATAAAACTTAGCTAAATATTGCATAGGTAATCATTAAGTAGGGAAAAGGAAAAATGCAATCATATTAATCTCTATCCGTCCAATATATTTCAACATCACATCGTTTTGTATCTTGATAGTTCATCTTTTAATAGTTCAGTAAATTCAGATTTGTCGACTCGTCTCCCATCTGATCCCAGATCTCCATCTCCTTTTCCCCAGCTATCTGGTTCTGGCACTCCTTTTGTGTTTTTGAATCTATTTCCTTTTGATCCATCAAAGATGGCTTCCCCTCCTCCTCCTCTTTTATTTTCATACATCCTTCCTCTGGAATCTTGGATATATCAGCCTTTAAAACATTGACATAAAATTCAGTAGCTTTTTTTTATCGTGTTGAGCCGATATCTTTTTCCAGAAAATTTTACTGCTACTCCAACTGGCCCTTCCCATTTATATTGTAAATTTAATCTCTTAAATTCATCAATCAAAAAAGTATAGCTTTTTCTGGCTTTAAGCATTTTAGAGGGGATTTCTTTCCAAATCTTTAGTTCCTGACCATTCACCATAAGATTATTGTTAAACGTTGCTTGTATAATTCTATTCCGTAAAGCTCTTGTGGTAAAATATATGACAATGTCCCTTGGTAAATGCTTTTGTTTAGCGTACCACGAATTGATTCTGTATATTTTGTCGATTTGTGTAGCCAATTCCACTTTGGAAATTCCAGACACCTGATCCAGTACATCAACCATCCTGCCTTTTAAATTTTCATATAATCCTTCTTTCAAACCTCTGATCCTTATAGCAACTTCCATGGATCTGAACTGTGTCATCAAGACCTCTTTTTCAAAATTTGCAATATCATTTTGGATTTTGTCTATGTAATTCACCGAGGTTGCCAAAGCTTGTTTATTTGTTTCAATACGTTCTGCCAAAACTTCAATATTTGTTGCTAAACCTTTGCAAACCTCTAACACATCAAATCTGAGTTGTTGATTCATATTCTTCAAAGCAGCCTGCATTTTTTTGTCTATCTCGCTTATTTTCTGATTAAATTCCAAAGTAAGTTCATGTTTCATAATCTTTAAATTATTTAATAAATTTTCAGGTGTCAAAGGCTGTGGAGGTGTTAGCTCAGTGTTAAATTGCATTTTAGAAATATATCCAGATGAATAGTCCTTTCTTTTAGTCAAAACAATCTTTCCAGACTTTGAAGCCATTGGTGTTTCAAAAGAGTACGAAAAAGAAAGAAAGCCAGGTGCCTGTTAAAGTTCTTTCCAGTTTAAAAATCAGGTAGTTTTTTATTATTGGAAATATTTCTGTTATAACTTTAATCCAGAGTTAGGAGACAGAGAAAGAAAAAACCATTTTTCCAAGTTAAAAGTTTCCATAAGAGAGAGAGAGAGAGAGAAAAAAAGCCTCTGGGGAAACGAAAGTCACTTTCACTTCTCAATCACCATATTGTTACTCTGTTTCCTTTGTTCCCTTGCCGAAGTGAAAGCTTACCCAGGAGTTGAAAAAAAAAGAAAAAAAGAGGTTTCAGTACTTGCCCATCTCACGCCTGTTTCTCTCTGTCTGCTTCTATAGTTTAAATGTAGTTATAAATCCCATTCTTGAAGCAGCGGCTGGTCACTCCATCTAGCTCCGCAAAGACGGAGGTTTCCTGATCTTCGGAGCTGGAGACAGGCTGCATGGGGAGCTCTCCCTTCGCGCCCTACCAGATGGCTCCTAGGGCGCTGGGGGGGCTCTACCCCACCTGTCAGGCTCTCATCTCTCCCCTTTGCCCGGGGAAGAGATTTCAAAGCCGCCAGACAGCTGTTCTGGCGGCTTTTAACAAAGATCGGAAAGGCGTCCAACGAAGGGACGTCCGCGATGGAGCGCTCCAAACCGGAAGTCAATCATAGCATTTCTTTAAGCCTTCATGGACCCCCTGTGATGACATTGCGCCCCCACAGGTACAGTATCTGCAGACCACATGTTGAGAACCATTGGGCTAAAGAATTTGCAATTGTGATTTTACATTGTTGTGTATATAATAATAATTTGCATGCTTACAGTAAATAAGAAAGTGATACATATAGGCTTTCAGAATGCTATTTTGGAAATGAACAAGACAGCTGTTAAACCTAAAACAGGGAATACCTGATAAAAATGAGAATAGCTCATCCTTCGTAATCCTTTATAACCTGATTAATAACACAGTGATTCTTTTCTACCCAAATCTTTCAATTATGCTTCTGTTTGCTATTCTTTCTCTCATTTGCCTTGTCTTTAGCATCCTACACTTTTCCGTTCACATGCTTGGTTTTTCTCTACCATCCATCTTTCTTTCTCCAAAAGTTCAAACATACAGTAACTACCATTTCTTTCCCAGGTAAATGAGAGGGCCCAAAGGAACCTTCGATGCTCTTCAGATAATTGTTCCTTGTCTTCAGCATCCTACAGTTCCCCCCTCATATGCATTTCCCTTTGGTTCCTGCTAAACCAACCATACTTGTGCAGTCACTCCTTTTTTTACACAGAGTGGGTGATTTATAGTGATTTTGTTTGTTTAGTGGGGAACGTAAGCAACATAACATGCGTTTAAGGCTCATTATAAAATGTTGGATAACATGGATTGTTTCTTCAATGTAAGTCCCAACAAATACTTTGACCTTTATCACTGAAATAACAGACATGGTCAAGTTGTCTATCCAAATACATTAAAAATGTTGAATAAAGCCCGTATTTTTTCACATTTTCACAGTTGACTGATGTGCAAAGAATTAATTTTAAAGTTATGTTCTTTCATTAATTCCCTGGCACTTAAATAATAATTATAATCTTTAAGTCAATGCTGTCTTTGTTATTTCATTTCCCTTAAAATTGCAGATTTCATTAGCTGCTTTCAGTTGGTTTTGTAGCAAACCCGATAGGAATTATCTCTCCTTAAGCAACATTTACCATGTTTGGATTATATGTCACAGTACTCTCCTTCACCAAAATCTTTCTTGTGTACATGATGGTATATTTTACATTTAAATCTCCAAAAGATCTTGTTCTTGACCTTGACCTATCAATAAGATTGTTGGTTGGTTGTCATGCTATCACCCATCCTGCTAAAGATATATACACACATACATACATACATACATACATACATACATACATACATACATACATACATACATACATACATACCTTAGGGAATTCAGACATTTTACTCAGCAGTTTCACTTATGCTCATGAACACCTACTTATATTAGAATCCATATCCCACCTACATTTTTACATATACTTAAAAAAAAAACTTCCAACAGTGGAAATCAAAGCCCTGCCACTATCTTTATTATTAAGAATTTCTCTCAGTTTAAAATAATGAATGCTTGCTGATCAGTATTCAGTTTGGAAGCATGCCCAAGAAAAAGGTCAACATAAGCAAAGATAGTAGAGTCCTGGAGAAGAAGGGCCAAGAGCATTTCAAATTGGAATTTGGACAATCAGTATTTTATAACTGCCCTTAACCTTCAAGACAACAATGTTATGACTGGGCAATCTATTGCCCTATATTTGAGTAACTGGGCCATAAAATTCTAACTGTGGCTACACAACCAAAAATGTTGGAGGTTTCTGGACTAGCCAGAGGGCAATTCCATAACAGTGTTTGCTTTTAAGTGTCCACCAAAATTCAAATTACGATGATATGCTCAGGATAATTCTATAGATGGATTTGAGATGGTACAAACCAGGGATAAGTTGCTCTCTTACCTTGCTACTGGTGCACTGCGCGTGCATCACCACTTTTTGTGCACGCGCGTGCTTGCTACGTGTGTGCCCCCTCACACGATTTTGCTTCCGCGCATGCACGGAAGCAAAATTGCACCAAAATCTCACGAGGGGACATGCGCGCATGCAATTTCAGCAATTTTTTGCTTCCACGCATGCGCAGAAGCAAAATCTCCCTGAAATTTTGCATGCACACACATCCCCTTGCAAGATTTCAGCGCGAGTTTGCTTCCGTGCATGCGTAGAAGCAAAAAGTCGCCAAAAAATTCACGAAAAAAGATGGCGGCTCCTAGGGACCAGCAACCAACCGCACCAGGTGGGTAACCTCTTGATGATGTCACCAGCCCACCGCTACCGGTGCAATAGAGTGGACCGCACCAGTAGGAACCCACCACTGGTACAAACCACATGCAATGAATGTATATAGGTTTTTTCATAACATCTTCCTTGCTTTTCCACTTTTCTATCCTTTGCTCTCATCTATGGCCACCAGATTTGAGTTGCAAAAATCTAGGCAATGACTAGGTACAGAAAACATTAATTCTCTGCAGCTATCTAAGAGTATCTGGTTTCTGCCAGCCCAAATGTGATAACAATACAAAAGGAGGAAATATAAGAAGCTCTTATATTAAGCTCTTAGGTCAACTTAACAAATGGTTTTCAGGTTGGTTTTCATTACATTATTTTCTAAACACCAGAAAATTCCGTGAACCTGGGTTACTTATCTGATTTCACAGGCAGAAAAAGTCATTACAGAACAAAATGCGGCAATGTACTTTGGGCCCGTGATATTATATTTTGCAAAAGATAGTGTCACACCTGGCAAGCCATTGAGGAAATAAAAACAGTTAATAGTTATGAGGCAAATTGCATTTCAGAGGTAACAGACTATGTTATTTTGCCAAACCTCATAAAAACTCATTCATATCCTGGACTGCCATATCTATGCTGTTAAAATTGAATTACCGGTAATCAATAAATGGTAGAGAAAGAAAGAAAAACTTTGATTTTTGTAGCCATGACATAACAGCCCCTTTCATATTCATCTCCTAAAATGAAAATTTAACAATAACTTGTTTATCATTTATATAGAATTCTACTTCAGACTTTAGAATGCTCACAATCAAAAATTGTTTTATCTATTTAAATCTTTCTAGTAGTTGTATACAAGAAAACAATAGACAAGTATATCCTTCTGTCACTAGGTTTTCTCTTGATTTTATTTTGCATTCTTATGCAATAGGCGGCCAATCTATTCCCCAAAGTACTTGAAGGCAGGACAAGAAGCAATGGATGGAAACTGATCAAGGAAAGATCCAACCTAGAATTAAGGAGGAATTTCCTGGCAGTTAGTACAATTAATCACTGGAACGACTTGCCTCCAGAAGTTATGGGTGCTCTGACACTGGAGGTTTTTAAGAAGAAATTAGACAACCATTTGTCTGAAATGGTATAAGATTTCCTGCCTGAGCAGGGGGTTGGACTAGAAGACCTCCAAGATCCCTTCCAACTCTGTTATTCTGTTATTCTTCTTGACAAAATTCATAGCATGTCACAATATGTTAGACATTTGTGTATCATTTCTCTTCTATAAAATGCTTCTTGTGCTGGCAATCACAAAAGTATTTTCAAGTACATATCTGTTCCATATTCTCAGTATGGCATGTCTAACAAAATGATTTTAAAAATCTACCTTAGCTTTGTCGTATCATAAATAGCCTTGCTATCCAAAGCTCAAGTTATGTCCTTCTGGCTTCAAAAGCCTTGTTTCTCAGCAACATCTACTCTTTCATCCATATTAAATAACAAACTGCAAAATATAATTTCAATTCAGGTAACCCCAAGCCTCCTCTTTCTTTTATTTCTTATAGCATCTTATATTTAACTCACATTTTTTTCTCCACCACACAAATTTAGATATATCTTTCTGCCATTGTTTAATTGGTACATCAGTTGTCAAAACGGGTATTGTCTAAAACAAAAACAACATTCTGGGCAAAGTCTTCATATTAATCAGAGAAATTTTCCCCAGCAACGACAGTTGTATTTTCTCCCATCTTATCTTTTTAAACTTCATTCCATGTCTTAACATAATTATTATGAAATAACATGCAATTCATATTTGTCATATTAACAGCCAAGCATTTTACCTTCTTCTTGTTCTTAAAGCTCATTTTATTCATCAAGTCTGTTTGATCTTATATCTTCATATTTTTGTTAACATCTTTGTTTTCTGTTTCTTAATTCTGAAACCTGAAAATACACCAAATTCTTTTACTCTTCCTATTAATATTTCAATTGTCTTTAAAGGGTTTTCTAAATCAAAAGCTCTTAATTCATAATATTATACCCACAATCTTCCCCTCTAGTTTTATGTCATAATATTTTAATTCATAATATTATACCCACAATCTTCCCCTCTAGTTTTATGTCTCTATTCAAAATTTCAAGGACCAAAATAAACAGGAAATTGAGACAGTGAACTGTTTTGTTCCTTTTTGTATCATGCATGGTTTGTTAAATCTCTGTTAACATTTGTGTTTTCTGTGAAGTATAGATCAACTTTTTTATGGGAAAAGTCCAAAATGCATATATCCAAAACTTTAAATAAGAAAATCCAGTTCAAATTGCCAAAAGTTTTTTCTGCATCTAAAAAAAAAATAACACAGCTTGTTTCCCATTATGCTGTTTCAAATATCAAGAGAAGTTCTGACAATCTTTTAAATGTCTTTTAGGGGTTTTATATAATGAATATAAATAAGTTTCTGAAGTGATGAGAGACTTGGGAGAGTTTGGCCCACAGTGGGCTGAGATAGATCTTTACCCCCAGTTCCCAAATCCCACAGAACTGATCTGTGCTGAGAAGAATTGCTGCAAAACTGAGTTTCCTGAAGTGGACCACTAGACTCCTAAACAACTGAAAAAATGATCTAGTAAAAAGAATAGTGAACCAAAAGAGCAACATGCAAACAAAAGCAAATAAAACATCTCTAGGAGCAAAACAAATAAAAGTTTAATTTGTGTGCATTGTTTAATGGACTGTTAAATTGGCCATGCCCACCTAGTCACATGACCTAGCCACACACACACACCAGTCACATGACCACCTAGCCACGCCCCCCCAGCCAGTCCAGCGCCCTCAACAGTCTGAGGGACCGTGAATTGGCCCCCTGTTTAAAAAGTTTGAGGACCCCTGACCTAGACTAATCTCTCTTTCTGGCCACATTATCAATGAAATTGTAGGAGAAGAAGCAGAGCCTGGGGGCAGAGTCAAGAGGAGAATCAGCCTGGAATCACTACATTCCCATAAGCGATCCAAAGTCCAGCCCCTCTCTGAATTCCATTAACTCTTAGCGCCAATTTAGTGCTGACCGTTAGTTGTCTAGATTTTTGTGCATGGCCATGAATCAGCTTAAATAGAATTTAACATGTGATCCTGACAAGAATGAACTAGATTATATCTATTGTGTATGTCAGTAGAAGAGGGAAAACACTATTTCAAACTGAAATAGTTAGAAGATATAGGTTGCCCCAAAGTTGCCTGGGAATGAGACAAAAACAACATAGTGAAGTCACATCTTTTAAAGAAAGGTTTCCAAACATCTTCCTGCTGGTACAGGCAGTCCTCAAATTATAACAGTTCACTTAGTGACCATTCAGAGTTACAACGGCACTGAAAAAAGTGACTTATGACCATTTTTCACACTTATGACCATTGCAGGATCCCCATGGTCACGTGATTTACATTTGGATGCTTGACAACTGATTCACATTCATGTGATCCCTTTTGCGACCTTCTGACAGTCAATGGGAAAACCAGATTCCCTTAACTGTGTTACTAATTTAACAACTGCGGTGATTCTCTTAACAAATGTGAAAAGTCATAAAACTCACTTAAAAAATCTTTCACTTAGCAACATAAATTTTGAGCTCAATTGTGAGTGTAACTTGAGGACTACCTGTATAAAGGGGTTGTCAAGATGACCATTCATGAAAAATCTGGCTTATTTATTTTGATTTTTGAGGATCCTCTTGTAATAATTTGCATGGTAATCTTTTGACCAAAGTAGATGCAACTGTTGACATCCTGCTTGTAATTTTCAATTTTTATTGGCACAGGTTGGGGACAGTTGTTGGATACGATTTCTGTTGTCTTCTTTGAGTTCATTTTCAAGCCTAACAACTTGCTGCTGTCATTTAATTCTGTTTATTAATCTTTGTAAGTTTTCAACATTGTTAGAGAAAGGAACAAGGAGATTGGCAAAATGTAGGTGGTTAAGACATTCACTATTGACTATTTCAGGTTACAGAATGGACCAGTTCAATCAGTTGAATATCTCTACTAGGTTTGCTGAAAATAGTTTTAGTCAAATTGTCAAACTTCCTTTTGTATATTGATAGTGGCAATATTTGCATTTATGTGAGTGATAGTTCTGTACTGTACTGATTTCAAGAGGATGCTGTAGAGTTTTCTCACATCTTATCTCTGTAAGGCTTTGAATATTGCATTCAGTATAATAGAATGATGTTTTTTTCCAAAGTTGATGAAGACTAGCTAAAATGATAACTACTGTACCAATCATTGCAATTTTTGATAAAATGCTAAGTCACCTCTATATAATCTGAATCCATTCCTGAAAGCAACTTGTTTTCTTGGTTGGGAAAAATCTATTGATATTTCAATCCTTTAGGGAATAAAGGATTTATTTATAGATATTTATATCTACATAAATATAAATATTTATACAGAGCGGCTGTATCAGTGAGATTGGCAGCATGGAATTTTAATAAATAATGTTTGTGTAAAAATGTGTAGACACTCCAAAGAAAGTTTAATAGTTTGTAGTTTTTAAAGATATCTTTTTGATGTATGATAATGACATTGGCATCTTTCCATGGTGATGGGATTATTATTATTTTGGTATCCCTCTCCCTCTCTCTGACTCTCTCTCTCTCTTTCTCTCCCTCTCCCTCTCTCCCTCTCTCATCTCTCTCTATCTCTCTCTGTCCCTTTCTCTCTCTCTGTCTCATCTCTCTCTCTCTCTTTCTCTCTCATCTCTTTCTTTCTTTCTTTCTCTCTCTTTCTTTCTCTCTTTCTCTCTCTCTCTCTCTCTCTCTCACACACACATCTCTCTTTCTCTCCCTGTCCCCCCCCTCTCTCTCTCATATCTCTCTCTCTCATCTCTCTGACTTTCTCTGTCTCTGTCTCTGTCTCTGTCTCTCTGTCTCTCTCTCTCATTCTGATTCTCCCGTGCTCTCTGGGTCACGCAGGTGCTTCTTTGGCCTTTGTTGGTGCTGGACGCACCTCAGTCGCTCAGGGAGACACACAACCTGCTCTGTGCCCTGAGACACTCACCCGACCCGGCTGCGGCCAATGCTCTGCATTGTAATGGGTTCCAGGAGGAGGAGGGGACGCTGTCTCCCCCATTGTGAAGCCCACTAAATTTAACTGTGCTGTGCAAGGCGCTGCAAGAGCAGCAGGCAGGCCATGGAGGTGCCAACAGTAGCAGCAGAGAGGAACGGCCGGGCCAGTGTCTCGGGGCAGAGAGGAAGTCGCATCCCTGAACGACTGAGGTATGCACAGCACCAAAAAGGGCTGGAAGAAGCACCCGCAAGACCCACCAAGAGATGAAGCAAGTACAGGGACACTTCGTTCCCACTCTGAAACATGGAGTAAGTCTCCATCCCCCGCCCTTACCTTCTCAGGCCAGGCAAGGAGTGACTGAGAAGGGAGGGTGAGGGGCGGGGCCAGTCACTGGTGGGTTCAGCCGACGGAGCCACAGCAGGGGGATGAAAGAGCTATGGGTTGCCAACACCCGTTGCTTCTGCCTGCCTGCACTGCCGCCCCCTTTGCCGCAACAGCACCATTACCTCATTTTGGCCGGCGAGGGCTGCGCTACTACTTGCACATTACACTATCTGCAAAGTTGCATGTTGCACGTACCACCCTCTATGGTGGAGATTTCCAGCCCCATCACAAGCTGCCTGGCTGGTCTCATATTCCAGAGCTCTAGTCACAGGACTGGCCCACTGTTCATCCCGGAGCAGCTCCTCCACCCAGGTGCACTGCGGACCACTAAAATTTTCTCATGGACCACCAGTGGTCCATGGACCACCAGTTGGTGACCGTTGGTCTACGTTGCCGGCATGTAAATTAGAGTAGAAATCTTTGATGCACTCTTAAAATTTCTTGTTGATATGTTGTGATTGAGCCATCCTATTCTTGGCCTTGAAGAACTGCTTCTGTCCAGCAATAGTCCTTGTATTATTTTTGGAAGTCTTTTGTTCTTTTTTAATGGGCATCTGTGTATAAGCTGACAGTTGTACTTTCTAATATCTTCCTTCAATTGCTTTCAAATAGTCTTGTTTAACTCAGTATAGTCTACATTGTTTCGGGTTGACTGTTCATTGTCATTGTCTCTGCATCGTTTGTTTAATATTTTCTGATATTTTTCTTTTTGGACTGTTTCTTGGTACTGTCAATTTCAGTTCTGTTTTAGCAAACAGCACAGTTTTAGTTATACAGCAAGTGGCTTCAGCTAAGTTCTCATTCAAGTGATTGAGTGCGCAGAAACAATCTGATAATTTCACATGAAATTCATCCTTTTAACTCTTGAGTATTTTATAATTGATACAGCTGCTACATTTTGCAGCAATGTTCCCCTCTCCTGTTCAATATTGATTTTTAATGTTGTGCACACTAATCAATGATCAATCCCAATATTGGATTAGTTGAGATGAAACAATCCATAGAAATAGATTGATTACTGGACAAAATAAAATCTACTTTACTAGTACTGCCATTTGAACTTTTCCGAGTCCATTTGGGCTGTATTATTGTTGGAATACCAATTTATGATAAAATATGTTATTCTTCTGCAAATTCTGTGAATCTTGATTCATGTCCATCTCAATTACCAAATCCAAAATTTCTGATAAGTGTTGTGGGGATATTTTTCTCCATTTCTTGAATTTCATGTCATCCATAATGATTTTGAAAGTATGTTTCCTCTGGTTCATTTCATGTACAATCATTTTGTAGAATTATTTCATCTCTCCATCAATTGAGGTTCCGTGGTGGATCTATATGTGTATATTGAAGAATAGTACTGAGATAATTTAATTGTTAGATAGACTATTTGTCCATCTGTTGAATTCTACTCAGCCTACTTGTAATCTATCCAGTCTACCTGTTGATTCAATTCTTATTTTGTGGTAATATAATAAATGACCATATTTAAACTCAAGCAATCTCACATCTTTACATTAAATGCACATTATCCAATTATACTCCATATGATTTATTCCAGCTCATAAATTTTGATTCATCTCAAAGGGATCTAACATTTAGCATGTTTTGCAGTTGTGAATTATTGAAGTTTGTGAACCATAACGTCTTACACTGGTCAAATGTAGATTAGTAGATTTCTACAAGTGGTTCACAGTTCAGTACTCGTCATACTAACACATGGTTCAATGGCTATAGTAGTAATAAATTGGTATGATATGGGGGATTCCTCCATCTACTATCTATATCTCTGATTGTATGTATGACAGTCATTGCTTAACAAGGGTAACTGGGACCAGAATTCCTCTTGCTAAGCAATGTGGTCATAAAATGCAACAACACATGATCACATTTCTTAACAGCTGATATCTCAGCAATTCCCATTATTATTATTATTATCCAAATCTTACTGGTCATTAGGTGAGGACCTACCCTGATCCAACCTATTCCTGGCTTGGTCCCTGTCAGTCATGAGCCTCAGTAAGATAAGGGATTGCCTCTTCTTGAACTCCCCCTACCCACCTTTCTCCCCTACAGCTCTGGTCTTTGGTCACCCTGTACGGTGGCACTCCTTGGCAGAAGTGATGATGCCAATACTAGAATTGAAATGGAGGCCTCAGCACTCTTGACTAGCTACTGCCACCCTTAACCTCTACTTCAGCCCTGGTGCCATTGGTGTTCCCACTGCTGCCAAGGAGTGCTCCCACAAGCCCACATCATGACCAACCACCCTAGTACCACAGCAAAAAGCCTCAACCACCTCTAGTTCCCTGTGCTCCATTGGCCCTACCGCATCCAGCTGACTGTCACCATATTTCCTTACTGACAAGATATGCATGCTTTGACCCTATGTGAGGCAGCTGCTGTTCATGCCAGGCCTTTTTCCTGAGGCTGGGAGTACTGTTCTCATGTGCTTTGGAAGGTTTCTGAGGCCTTCTGAAACTTAGTGAGAAGGCCGCACCTGCCTTTCTCTACATTGTGTGCGCCTTTCTCCAAACCACATATGTTGTTTTCACAATTCTTCTGAAGGCTTCTGAGAATCGCACACATGATTTGGAGAACAGTGTACATAGCCTTGCGGATAAGGTCTGGTGTGGTCAGCAGCTACCTTGCATAGGGCCAGGCCTGTTGCATTTTGTCAGCAGCCAGAGAAATAAAATAGCGAAGGGTAGCTAAGCATGGCACTACCAGTGAAGGGGCACTATGAAGGGCGGCATGGATAAATGGGGCTTTTGCTGCTGTGCTGAGATGACTAGACAAAGTGAGGGGCTTTAAGAAGCATTCCTTGGCAGTGGTGGTGGTACTGGGGATATTGGATCTGAAGTAAAAACCCAGGGATGGTGGCAGCCAGCTGAGACTGCTGAAGCCCCAGGCCAGGGGTGGGTTCCACTTACCTTCCCTATCGTTTTGCATCACGATGGAATTGCGCATTTTGCGCATGCGCAGAAGCATTGCGCGCACACGCGAGCTTGTGCACAAACCGGTAACAACAGGATTTAGAACCCACTACTGAAGGAATGCTACTATGCAGGGCAGCCGAAAGGGTAGAGATGTGAGGGGAGACTGATAGGCTGCCAATTAACCAAATTTTGATCATGTGATTACAGGGGCACTGCAACCGTGGTTACTTTGGGTACTGGGCATAAATATCATTCACTCAATGTTGCCGAAACTTTGAAGGTTGCTGAATGAATGGTTATTAAGCAAGGGCAACCTGTATATGCTCATAAATAGATTTTTGTACACTTACATTTTTTTTCTTGATCTTGCAGAATAATTTCATTCCTATATTGCCATCTAGTGTTCAAAGTATTTAAAGTACAGTATATTGTAGATTATCTTTGTGTCTAACTAGGAAATATAATGAAAAAAATTATAAAAGCCCTGCTAACTGTGAAAAAGTCCAAAATCACAGATTCAAAGAAACATCTCTTTTAACTATAGTGTCTTTAGCTGAATTTTTGTAATCTTTTTCAGCTTCAGGGTTTCTCAGAAGTTTCATCAATTATAGTGGTTTAAAATCCGAAAAATAGTAGCAGAGTAGGAAAACTACTGGTGTTGAGCTATGTCTATAGCAGGGAATCTTTTCTCTTTGATAGTCCCCCTCCCAAGTTTTACAAAGAGCATAAAAATTAATAACTAATAACAAGTAAAGGCAGAAAAGGGAGAAAAGAAGAAAAGAAAGATGTGCAGAAAGAAAGAATAAAAAGAAATAGAAAGAAGCTTTCAATTTTCTTCGTAGCAGATATAGGTACAAAGTTATCTCTTATTCTATGATTACAAAAGAAAGCCCACTCTTTTCTATTACCCAGGTTTTTTCATCAAAAGCAAGCTATGTATTTTAATGAAATGACAGAGCCTTCAGGCATTATAGATTGACTTTGCTCCACTACAGAGCAAAATGCCAATTGGGAAGATTCAATCTCCTTCAAGAGAGACTGAAAGAGCTGGACATGTTTAGCCTTATGAAAAGAAGTTATGACAGCATTCTTCAAATACCTGGAAGGATGGCACATAGAAGAAAATCAAGATTTATTTATGGTTGGTTTGGTTGATATTCCACCTTTCAATAGCTCAAGGCTATATGCACATAGTACTTCTCCAATTTTCTCTCATAACATCAATCCTGTGAATAAGTTGGGTGGAGAGACTGATTGAGTCAGTCAAATCAGAGAATTTCTATGACTGAATGTAGACTTGAATATGGGTGTCCCTGGTTCTGTCCAGGGTCTTGTTCTCTATCATCCAGGAGTACAGGATACAGAATCCTAGATTTATGTTATATGGAGCTGATTCCTACCGATTATTAGACCCCCCAACCCCATTATGGTAATAGTAGTTTATTTACAGAGGTGGTGAGCTTTCCTCTTTGGATGCATTTATATAGGCAGAGGTCTTCAAACTTGGCAACTTTAAGACTTGTGGACTTCAACTCACAGAATTCTCCAGTCAGCTATGCTGGCTGGAGAATTCTGGGAGTTGAAGTCCACAAGTCTTAAAGTTGCCAAGTTTGGGGTCCCCTGGAGAGGCTGGACAGCTATTTATCTGGTATGCTTTCACATGAATTCTTGCTCTAAGAAGGGAGTTGGGCTTAATGACTTTCCAACATCTGTTGTGGGTATGTAATTTAAGGTTTAAAATGATTTGTGTAAATGAGATACATCTTCATCATCCATCTTCAAAAATCACTGAATTGATGATTCAACACTGAATTATGTTGCTTCAGATTTGAGGGCAAAAAGGTACTGAAACCAAACAGATCTTTTTCTGGCACTTGTCTTCTATTTTAACAACAACAACAACAATTATTATTATTTCTTTTATTCATTAAACATGAAACTGAACATTTAAAAAAGTATCACAAATACCACTGACTGGTGCTAATGGTTGATACGGGTTGCTGCTCTATCAACCAAGTATCTTCTTAAAATATATGATGTTCTGAGTAGCGCAGTTTTTTGCAGTTCCACTGGTGTTATTGCAGGAAGATTATTATTATTATTATTATTATTATTATTATTATTATTATTATTATTATTATTATTATTATTATTATTATTATTATTATTATTATTATTATTATTATTATTATTATTTATTCACAAAAAATGTAATACACAGCAAATGAGATTTATATGCTGGATTTCGTATCACTATATCACAAGTCGAACACTTCCCAAGCGTCTAGGACTGTGTGATGTATTTTCGTATGATGCGCGCAGATCCAAGTAGAGTGGCCTTTTGCAACTGACAGATCGTGATTTTGTCAATGTTTATTGTTTTCAAATGCCGGTTAAGGTCTTTTGGCACAGCACCCAGTGTGCCGATTACCACTGGGACCACCTGTACTGGTTTATGCCAGAGTCGTTGTAATTCGATTTTAAGGTCCTGATATCGGTTAAGTTTTTCTTGTTGTTTTTCATCAATTCGACTGTCACCTGGTATGGCGACATCAATGATCCACACTTTTTTATTTTCCACAATCGTGAGGTCTGGCGTATTATGTTCCAAAACCTTGTCAGTCTGAATTCGAAAGTCCCAAAGTATTTTGGCATGTTTGTTTTCAACTACTTTCTCAGGTTTATGATCCCACCAGTTCTTTACCACTGGTAGGTGGTAGTTGTGGCACAGGTTCCAATGAAGCATCTGGGCCACGTAGTTGTGCCTCTATTTGTAGTCCGTCTGTGCGATTTTCTTGCAGCCGCTGAGGATATGATCAATTGTTTCATCAGCTTCCTTGCAAAGTCTGCATTTTGGGTCATCAGCTGATTTTTCAATCTTGGCTTTGATTGCATTTGTTCTAATTGCTTGCTCCTGGGCTGCAAGAATCAAGCCTTCTGTCTCCTTCTTCAGTGTTCCATTAGTGAGCCATAACCAGATCTTCTCCTTATCAACTTTTCCTTCAATCTTGTTGAGGAATTGCCCATGCAAGGCTTTATTGCACTAACTGTTTATTAATATATTATTATTATTATTATTATTATTATTATTATTATTATTATTATTATTATTATTATTATTATTATTATTATTATTATTATTATTATTATTATTATTATTATTATTATTATTATTATTATTATTTTGGATACCTGTATCCAAAAAGTCATGGGAACATAAAGTGGAAAAAATGATAAAAAATGAGAAGGTGAAGATCTTGTGGGACTTTTGAATACAGACGGATCGTCATTTGGAACAATACGCCAGATATCACAGTTGTCAAAAACCGAAACGTACAATTTATTGATATCGCGGTATCATTAGACGCCAGAGTCGAAGAAAAAGAACTGGAAAAAATCACGAAATATCGCAACCTGGCTATCGAAACTACGCGATTATGGATGAAACATGTAACAGTGATACCCATTGTCATTGGGGCACTTGGTACCATGTCCAAGAATTTTATAAAATACATCAAGAAATTGCAGCTTCCTGCAATAACACCAGCGGAACTGCAAAAAACTGTGCTACATCGTACATCTTAAGAAGGTACTTGGTTGATACCTAGGATGCTGTCAGCAACCCGTATCAACCATTAGCACTAGTCAATGGCATTTGTGATGCATTTTTGAATGTTCATTTGACTGAGTTTCATGTTTAATGAATAAAGTAAATAATAATAATAATAATAATAATAATAATAATAATAATAATAATAATAATAATAATAACAATAACAACAATAACAACAATAACAATAACAACAATAAATAATCATCCTCCTCCTCCTCCTCCTCCTCCTCCTCCTCCTCCTCCTCCTCCTCCTCCTCCTCCTCCTCCTTTTATTTCAATGCAGCATCTTTCTATTTCTTTGTAGAGATGGAAAGCACCTGAACATGGGCGAGTGGAAAGCAGTCTCTTTCCCCCTAAAATGGTTGTTTTCATTTGAGATGTTCATAACTTTGGATCACAATTCCTGTTTTTGCAAGGTGTCAACAAGGACTTTGGACTTCATTAGCTCTTGGAAAGGGGTTCATCTTGCAGAAGGTGAGCCAAAGAGATGGTACTGGATGTCTAATGAAGCAGCTTTACTCTTGTGTGTTTGAGAGATGCTGTTGCTTCCCGCAGGGCCAGATGCAGCTAGTGTTTTACCCTCCCTTCTTTCAAATAGCAGTGTTCGGGGCGGGGGTGGAGGGAAGAGAAGGTAAACTTTACTTAACCTAATTAATTTTAATCACAGCTTTCCAATCTCATACTGTGTAAAGAATTACAAATTGGAATGCATTAATAGAGGCTATGACTCGTGCTGCAAGATCATTTTGACTGGTGCATTTATATTTTCTACATGGGTTTTTGCAGCAATTGTTAGAATTTAAAGCAAAGCAGTTTTGTCCTTCCAAAATGACCGATTGGGATCAGTCCATTGGTTGAACTGAGTGACTTGAAATCAGCTTTCATTTCAAAGAACTGCATGATTCTCAATCAACACAGAACCTCAGGAAAAAAAAACAATTTCCAGTTGTAGAGCTAATGCACTCTTAGGCATTGGCATTCTCGATGTTAAACAGTTTTTTAAAGACTGATTGTGCCCTCAGGGTTTTCCACCTAGTGGAACACAACATTTTTGCAATAAGAGCATGTAAGCATTTATGCAACAGTTAGAGATGTTCGGAACATTCAATAACTCATAAGAGTGTCATCTGAAAGGAAGAATTCCACTAGTCCACTTAAGTCACTGGTGACTTCATTTTCATTGTCATGGCAGCCATCTTGAATGCCTAGACCTCCTGTGGATGGCCTGCTCAGGAAGCAATGAGACTTCTACAGCTTTGGAGTCACATAAAACCTAGCTTTTCTTCATTTCTTCAAACACTAAGTCCAAGGATGTATAGCTTCATATTCATAAATTTTACATCCAGAAGCTCTTGTTATTTCTTGCTCAAAGCTTTGTGTTAAGTTGTGGGCAAAGATCGCAGGAGACAGACTTCAGAACAGCTCTTTTATTAGCTCACTCAAGCAACCAGCAACTTGCAGTATGACAGATAGCCCTTTTATAAGGAGCTGTCAGACACAACAACCAATAGCGTATGAGCATTCAAACACATGACCAGGGTGGCAACAATTGTTCAGGTAGAGTTCAACTATAAACATAACGACTTACAGTTCAGTCAGAGGTCGTCTAGTCAAAACAAGTTCATGGTTCAGTTATAGGTCAGTCAGAACACAACACTTTGTGTGTGTGTTTGCTTATCTAGGATGTTTGATAAAACACTTAACTAAAACCTGATTGTAGAGCAATTTAACAGACTATTCAAGGTGGAGAGGTTTCTGTTAAATCTGGAAAGTTACTTTTTGCACATGTATTATAAGCCCATGAGGCATGTTGTGCATGTGTAAAAATATTAACTTGATTCTTCAAGCCAGGGGGACCTAGTGCTATAACTGCTATCTTCTCTGTCATTCCTGTGGTTGCTACAGAGATGGTTGGGGGGTTATGTTGCTGCTCAAAGTGAGTCAGATGAACTTGCATGATCTCCTGCAAACCCCAGAAATTACAGTGCCCCTCTGCTTCAGATGAAAGTTCAGGAGATGTTGCTTCATCACATTTTAAAGATACCAGTTTAGATTTACGAAAGGGGAAGCAGCCCAATAGGACAGCAATATGGTTAGTGTCAAAAAAATTAGGTTTTGAATTAGGTGCTAGATCAGGACTGAGGAAACCTGGGTCAAAGTCCACCTTCAACCCTGGAAGCCCTATTCCTCTTTGGTGTTTTGGAACCGAACATCTATATGTAAGCAAATGGGCTATTTTGAATATTAAGTCTATTATATTCTTGGCAGAGACATCAGATGGTATTTAATGGACACTTAGTGGAATAATGGTTGAAATAACAGCTACTACATTGATTACAAAGGAGTAATTCTTTTAAACTGAAGGTTATCATGAGCTATAATGTCTAGACGGCTTCTTCTGATAATGATTAGTTGAATATCATATGCCAACAAGATGATGTCAACAGCATCTTGGACTTCTTCCTGCTGAGCAATCTAAAAGGGAATGTGGTCCTGCCGGTAACATGAATGGAGCGTTAGCGGGTAATTCTCTCTGGTTGGAGAGGCAGTAGTAGAAAGCAACTTTATTTTGCTTTTATTTTTCCTCCATTGATTATATTCCAGATGATTCATTCTACAGTAATGTCTAATTCACTCATTTAGTTTGTGAACTAGAATGGATATTTTAAACATGCAGTGTAACTTCTCCCTTTCTATTGCTCCTGGTCCTTTTGAATGCATATCCTTCAATTCGACTCATAGCGGTCATCCCACCACTTAATTTGGTCTTTCTGAGCTAAGAACTCAAATTCATCTCATTTACTTCTCACATTCTGAATATTAGTGCATAGACAAGGAAGGCTATAGGCTTTGTGTTCCAATATTCTTTTAGATTCTTCATTCAGTGATTTAAGAAACACCTTTTCAGCAACATTTTCACTTTCCACAATACGTTCATCGTTATTTGAAGTTCTCACTTGAGAATTTTCATTTCTAGCCACCATAGGATTCAATTAAAAGTCCTCTTGGTCGAAATCACTACGATTTGGCCACACACGTTTTTACAAAAAGTATTTCTGCAAATACAAAACCACCTTCTCTGTCGGGAACAACTATAGACCAGACATCAGATCATGGCAGCTGAAGGCAAAGTAAGCCTCCGTTGTGCATCCTTCTGCCTCATTGTTCAGGAGGATCTTTCATCATTCAGGGCAGGGTTTTGGGAATATGGAATTAGGTGCATGGATAGACAATGAAAGCAGTTTCCATAGGGGGTAGAAATGCACAAAACTCCAAAATAAGAGTGAAGCTTTCTTTTATGACTGTGGATTATTCCTTATTCATTCTTTTTTGTATTTGTAAGTCCATTTGGAAATGGTCTCTTTAAGGCTTTTTGGACATTAAAGTTGTGGGAGAGAAATGTTTATCTTTTAACTAATCCACATGTTCCAATGTTATATTCTAGACTTCTCTCACCACTGCTGATAACCACCAGTGGGGCTTTATATTGGCCAAAAACAAAGAGAGAAAGAGGGAGAATAAGAGACTCCATTTCCTCTTAGTCTACAGACGTATTGGTCTGCATATGCAAAGTGCTGGAGCTATTCACTGAAATAATCTACACCATATGTAAAAGCTCCATTGCGAGGTATTCTCTGTGGAACATTAAATATCCCAGCCATTCATCAGATTACTACTAGCTATTAACTCTTGGCAAGTAACATTGGCTCACGGACAAATTACAGTACAAAGGAATCATTGGTTCTATTTGGATTCAGAATCCCTGTTATATTAAAAACCAATGCCTTAACATCAGAAAAGATCCTTCCTCAAAACAAAATGTGAAAAAAATAATAATTATGAAATAAGCAAGTGAATGAAACCTATTTAAAATTGGAACTAAAACCAAAGAACCTTTCATTCACTTATTTAAAATTTTAAAAGTGATACAATTGCTTTCTACTTTCTTCCCTCACGTCTAATATTTTAAATGATTATTATAACAAAGGAGTTTACTATTATTTCCTTCCTTTTATAACATTCCTTTTGTTCTTTTATGCCCCTTGCATTTTTTACTTTTTGGGGGAGGGGCAGCACTTACTTCCAAACATTTCTAGTCAGTAAAGTAAGTAAAGTATACAGTAAAGTATAAAGTATACAGTAAAGTATAATTATTGAAAAAAAGTGTATCAGACAAATAAAGTACAAACTTGAAGCAATTATTGCAATTGATTTCCTCAGAAAAGGATTCCTCAGATTTCCTCAGAAAAGGAAGATTTTACTGTTAATCTCTTAAACAACTCCCTTGGGAGTTGGGCGGCATACAAATCTATTAAATTAAATCTATTAAATTAAATTAAACATTCAGAATAAAGAATATTTAATGTTTTCTGTCACATGGCAGTTAATGTAGAAACTTAAAAAGCTGAAGTGAAAATCTATTTCCATTTACTGTGAGAAAACATTGGCTTCAGTGGAATATGTTCTCATTTAGGGAAAAAAGTTTAATAAAAAATAAACAATTGTTCTAGTGCATAGGCTTCCTGTCTCAAGCTGAGATAACTTCACACACCAGAAAGAGGCCTGAGGATTACCATGTATCTCTGGGGATGAGGGTTGCCCTTCTCTGAATCAAAAATTGCTTAATCTTACTTCCTATTGGCATGTGCTTTATTAGCCTTTCTTTGGATAGATTAGGGTTATATGGGGTAAGAAATGGAAGAAAACATAAAATACAATCTTTGCATTCTCCAAGATCAAATTGAAAAAACAACAACGGTTGAATAAACTGTACCTTGAAGTGAATTTTAAATATAAATCAAAATTTCTTGAGTCAAGTACAATTCCTGGTGACTTCATTGATTTGTCCAAGCAGGTTTCCTGGTAGAAATACAGAGGTGGTTTGCAATTATTTTCTTCCTGGTTGTTTTTCAATTTCCTAATTCAGCCTATAGGCATGAAAATCTCTGTTGGTCATCCAAATGTTAACTAAGGTTAAATCCGTTTTGTTTCTTGCCGAGACATGGTTAGCCATGTTGAAACTTTCAAGAATTAGCTCTGGCAATCTTCAAGCCAAATAGTCTTTTTTTTCCTCTAAGCAAAGAGGATACTTTTTATTTTTGCATGTGTACCACATTGAGAGCATTAACAATGCAGAAATTGTGAGTAGCTTAGAAACTGACTTGATTCATACAAAACTCTGGACCCTAATGTTATTGTTTTGGCTGACTATTTTGTGAGAATTATCATAGTAGCTTGTGAATCGAGAATTATTAACTAGCATTTTCCACTTGCTTACTTAGAATTAGGTGACCAAGCTGGAAACAAACGTACGTAGGCTACAGACCCAGAATGAATTAAAGAATATATACTATTTTTATTTTTGCTTTAGTTCGGATTTCGAGGGAGATACAAAGTTCTAGTTCTTGCTTAGGGCCAGAAGAGCAAAATCTTTCTTTGTACTCATTCATTCCATTTCTTATGTCATCTAGACTCCCAATTCTGTTCTACTGGCATATAGCAGTTTCTAAAAATTTAGAATATAACTTCTCACCAATGGTGCCATCATTCCTTGTGGACCACAAAACTGTGGACTCTTAGTTTTCTTCCTTTCAATAGTGAGTATAGCCCAACCGATAGCACACAATAGACAAGATTATTGCAGATCTTCACTTGTAATTGTAGCCTATGATGTAACAGGTTAGACTTTAATGTTGTTTTCTCTTTGGAAAAGCAGAGCATCACAACTGCATCCACTTGGCTAACCTGAGAGATGTATGCAGTAAACAGCAGTGTTTCAGATAACTTCTGCTATTCCTATTCTTGTTTTCTCCTTGCCAGTTGACTATAAATATGCATAAATTGATAGCAATGTCTATTTCAGCCACCAAATCAAATTAGCTAATAAGGGTTTCAGAAATTGTCCTTTATTTATGTAAAATAATTTTGGTTTTACCTCTTATAACTTTATTTAACTTAAATTTATTTAAAAGACTGTTTTCAGAGCACAGACCCTGAGGTTTGTCAGCCATCTCTCAGTTTAAAGAAACACACAAGAGGTAAGAAAATATTGCAATCCTATAATTACCTACTCTTATGTCAGCTCTACTGAGTTCAGACATGGCCAGGTAGCAAGGCTTCAATTCTATATGCACTGGGGGGAAAACGTCCTAGTAACAGCAATAGTACTTAGACTTATATACCACTCCATACTGCTTTACGGCACTCTCTGGGCAGTTTACAATGTCAGGATATTGCCCCCAACAATCTGAATCCTCATTTTACCAACCTCGGAAGGATGGAATCTTGAGCCCTGTCAAGATGAAACTCTAGGCCCTGGACAGTGTTTGTTTGCAATACTGCATTCTAACCACTGCACCACCAGGGCTCTAGTAAATATAGCAGTACTTGTTGATGAGAAGACAACAGAATGTCACATTCTAACTCTATGCATACCAGTTATAGAGTTTTGTGAAGTTACATTAAAATAGTATTTCAGATCAGATTAACAGAGTTGGAAGGGACCTTGCAGGTCATCTAGTCAAACCCCCTGCCCAAGCAGGAGACCCTTACATCTGCCTCTACCTAGGATCGAACTCACAACCTCCTGATTGTGAGGCAAGAGCTCCACCTCTAGGCCACAGCAGCTGGGTTCCATTTGGGGGTCACCATGTGGATTTGAAATCTCTTTATGTTTTCCTTCATGCTTTGAGAGAATAGCTAACACAGATCAAATGGTTTCAGAATGTTATATAAAGGACAATTTTATATGACGCAAACCTGAACTGAACACCAAGATTTCAAAGAGCGCTTGGGTAGTTTAACAATAGCAATAACTGCTGTAAAGTTTCAAGTCATTCAATACCCAAAGTTGTTCCAAATACTTAAGAAATGTATTGCAATATTGAGGCTACAACCATATATTTTCTTCATGACAAAAGGCTGTGTTGAATGCAGGTCCTATTTGCAAGGAACAGGCAAAGGATTTGGCTTCGTATTTCATACAGAACAAAAAATATAGCTCCACTACTCATAGCTACCTTTCAATGTAAACATTTCAGTTTATAACTCCCACCAGGGGTAAGCCCAGTCCAGATTGCGCTGCCAAAATTTTAGTTATAAGATTTTGGTGGGCATGAAAAACAAGCAAAAGTATACTTAAGGTTTCATTAGACATAATACACTTTCCGTCTAATATTCCTCCCTCTCACCCCACAAACATTTCAGGCCAAAAATGTCATTTATGCCTGTGATATGATTGCCATGTTCGTTCCAGTCCTCATAGGATGGAAAAAAAATATTTAAACAAGGAAAAGTGGCATCTCTGGCTACAAGAAATTGCCTACCCCTGGCATCTGAAGATGAAATTTAATGTTTTTCTATCGAACAATTCTAAGTACAGATTGATAGGTACATTTTTAATTATTTGATAAATGTGGTTTTTTAATTAGACCTGTTTCAAAGACTTGATTTGCAAAACTCATATCGTAATTTTCCACAGTACTTTTGAAATTTGGGGCACAGAGTCATATATGAAATCATCATTTTGTTGTGGGTCTTGTTATAAAACAAACAAAAAAAGAAGGTAAAGGGGAGAACTTACTAAATTGAGGATGTATGCGGTTAACACAAGTTATTTTTCAACCAAGCTCTAATTATTGCTTCCAAAAGATGGAACAGAAATGCTTGTATTTTGCAAGCAAATTCACTTAATCTCTAAAGCATAAGACGATGAAACTACTATTCTTGTCAACCGCTAACTAGAGGTCTGGAAGGTTGCTCATGATGATAACTCAAGGAAGGGATCATATAAAAGGACTGGGAGGGCCTGAAAAGGACTACCTCTTGATGTCTCTCCCACTGCATCAGAATACTTAAGAGATATGCCTAAGAAATCCCTTTGATATAGAGGAGCCAAATGCATGAAGAACAACACAATTAGAAGAATGCATTGTTTCACAGGCATTATCTCTTGAACGTGATATAATCAGGAGTCCTGGGAAATGACTGCTTTGGCAAACAGTTCAAAAGAACAAAAACATTTTAAAAATAGAAAAATTCTATACTGCTCCTATTGCATGAAAACCTAATGATCTTACAATATAGCAGCCACTTAATCAGTTTTGGTAGGATAGCCATCACACAAGGGGCATGCAAACAGCCAGAGTTCATTATATTTTGCTTCATGGTTAGTGCTGTTGATTATTCATGTAGCCGCTCTTAACTTTCTCAAACAACTCAATGTTCACCCAAAGAAAACCATACTGCATTGGTTTTGGAAGAGCAGCAGGTATATCTACACATTCAGCACACACCAATAAGGAAGTTGTCATATTATGGGATAATTTTTTTTTAAAAAAAGAAGAAGTTCCTGTGCTTCACTGTCAATCTGGGGTCCCATGAATCATGATGTCCCTTGACGTTTCTGTTGTTGATTTCGGATGACCTCCAACTGTTTTTTGCATTGCTGGTAGTAGGTGGAGAGACTTTTATTTTCATCTAAAAGCTTTTTATGCTCTTGTACTAGACGTGATGTATTTTGCTGGTCTTTTTCATCCTGGTCCAGTTCTGCTATTAGTTCTTGCCTACATTAAATAAGAAGGTTACTTAATTAATTTACAATATTAACAAATATTCATAGACAAATTAATTGGTAGCTAAATTCAATTAAGTTGATTAATTATTTGCCAGAAAAAAAGACCCAAGATGTGTGATATACAGGCTGGATCACAGACCCATTAAGGTACAAATACCTATTTTTGCCCTCATATTTATGTATCTGAATGCCCTCTAAATTTTTAACATGTGTCATTTTTAGCCAGCACAATGACAAGCACTGTAGGAACTGTAGTCAAGAGAAACTGGAATACAACAGATTGCTATGCAAGGTAACATATTCACATTTTTCCTGTGTGCATGTAATCTATGTACGCAGTGATCTATGCATAATGTAAAATATTTGACAATAAAAGAGGAAAGATACCCATCCTTGTTGCAATCTCCCAGTATCTTCTTTTAATATGTAGCTTTATGTTTAATTGCGGTGTGTGTGTGTGTTGTATCTGTGCGTTTGTCTGTGTGAATGTATGCATATCTCTCTCCTCCTCTCTAAACCCATGGTGTGGAGAAAGACAGGGTAAAGGAATAACTGCTTCAGTGAAATTATGTATGACGCAGAAACATGGGAAATCATAACATGATGAAAGTATTATTGGAAGTAGCATTATCTTGAGATAAATGGAAAGATTCATTTTATGTAATGACATGAAATTCTTATATTGCAGTGAACGTAAAATAGAAAATATTTTTTCTATTATATCAGTGAACAATTTGTGTCCCTAACAGCCTTCAACACTTTTCTATGGTTTCACAAAACTGCTAAAAAGGACACCTAACTAACTACATAGAATTATTTTGGTACATTGGTACAAATGACAAAGGTTTTGTCATTTTTACACCATTCCTAAAATAGCTTATGTTCTATGGTGAGATGAATAGTTGCTAAAATAGTAAAAGTAAGAGTCATGTTGATTTCTCCCCTCATGAGTGTCCCTTCATTTAATAGATGAGGTAAGCATTCAAAACATTTTAAGTCTCTAATTTAGATTACAAAATATTTCTAGTAGATCTGTGTTGAATTATTTCAGTTTTCTCTAGGACTCCAAGACACCATGTACACAGTCCACTTAAGCCATGTACTTTAGGGAACCTACTTATGAAAACAGGAAATACTGGCAAGCAATTTGAATGCTGAACTCTTTTTTCATTACACTAAGAGTTAAAAATACTTCTGCTACCATCAGTCATACACTAATATAATTTACTTTGCCTAAGACTGATGGTTGAAAGAGAATGAAGAGAACTGAGGAAAATGTTATGCAAATAGTAAAACGAAATTTCTATTTAGGAAACAAGGGTTCATTATGAGTCTGAAAACAGTATCTCAAACACAGGATTAGCCTTCCTGAACCTTCAGATTAGTGGTTCAGGACTGTGGACACAGGAGAGGCGTGGCCAGCATCGTAGCGCGACGACGCTTCCTTTGGGGGCTCCCAAAGGAACGTTGATAGCTCAGCCGTCAGAGGGACGGTGAACAAGAGAAGCGCAGTCCAACGAGCACAGGAATGTCGCAAATTCCCTGGCCATTTCGGATGAGGCTTCTCAAGCTGACAACTGAGAAAGTGGCCATTACAAGCCACTACGAAGTTGGGGCGGCCACAACAAGAAAGCAGAAGAGAAAGACGTGTGGACAGTCTGGGTGAGATCTTTGATTTTATTTACATATGTACATACATATATATATATGCAAGCTTCTTTTCATAACCTCCTTGGAATTGAGGAAGGAGGAAACGGCTTAAATAGAGGAGGTGGGTTTTTTTTTTAGCCTCTTCCATCCGTCTGTATAGGTGCGAGGAGAGTGGTGGAGCCAAGAAAAGAAAGAAGACCAAAACGGCGTTGGTTTAGTTGGCTGATTTAGAGAATAAAATAAAAAGCCATATTGGAGATTTTTACGTTTTTAAGAGTTTTTAAAACGGGATTAAAGTGATTGAATGAACTTTGCAAATAAAACTTTTTTGTTGATTCTTTGGAAATGAACTATAGTGCCACAGTGCCATCTAGAGGCACCAGAATAAATAGATCCTATAAACAAAGAGAAGTGACCTTGGTAACTTGTGATAAGAAAGTCGTTTTTCTTTGATCAACAAAGAGTGAACACGAAGAAAGGATAACAGAAAAGATTAGGTCCATTTCTCCTTGTTGTCTGGGATATTTTCTTTTTTATTTTCTTTTTCTATTTTTTTTTTAATAAGTTGTTGGACTTGGATTTAAGAGTTCAGTGTCAGGTTGGTGTCAGTGGTGGAATTTATCATTGGTTTTTTTTTAATTGGTTGCTTTTCTCTTCTTTTTTTGGAAATATAAGAATTAGTTGTTTTTTGTACTCTCAATTTATGTTTTTTTTTGGTGTGTGTGTGTGTTCTTTCTATTTTTTTCTTCACCTCATTGTTTATCATTTTTAATTTTTGGTGAAATAAACATGATTTGGATTAAGGTTAAGAAGAACCTGAAGAATAAGAAGATATTGTGAGATTTGGATTGCCAATTTGTCATATAGTTTTTCCTTTTCCTTTTTTCCTTTTTATTATTATTTTTTGGGCTGATTGGTTTGTTTTTTCTCCTTGAGTGGGTTTTATTTTTTTTGGTCCTCCCAACGGGGTGGATCAAATATTTGGATTATAAATTGTACCTAGATTATAAATTTGGTAGATTATAAATATCAAGAGAATTTTAAGATGCTACGAGGTGAAGAAAACAACAACACATCTGCCCTCAATGGTATCTTCAGCGACTTCCAGCCCAGCGACCCAGAGAACATTGGATACCATGACATATCAAGAAAGACATATCAATATTATAAATTGAGAAGACAAGCTGAAACAGATTTGGAGAGATGGAAGAATTTACAACTATCATTAATGGGTAGAATAGCTATAATTAAGATGAATATATTACCGAGATTGTTGTTCTTATTTCAAGCAATACTGATAAAATTAGAATTTTTTTTTTCAAAATTTTAATAAAATAGTAATGAAATTTATATGGTAAGGTAAAAAAGCGAGAATTAATATAAAAATGCTTCAAGATGCAAGACTCAGAGGAGGGTTTGGACTTCCAGATTGGGAATTATATTATCAGGCAGCAGCATTATTATGGATGAAAGAATGGATTGTATTAAGAAATACAAGGTTATTGACATTAGAGGGACATGACTTACAACTGGGCTGGCATGCCTTTTTATGGGACAGGAAGAATAAAATACACAGTTATTTTCAAAGACACTATATAAGAAATGCACTATTACTAGTATGGGACAAAGTTAGAGAGAAACACTATTTGAAAATACCAATATGGCTTTCGACAAGGGGAGCATTAATAAACCCAAATAGGATCAACATGGGAAATATTATTAGATATAAAGATATTTTATCAGAGAAGGGGGAATTGAAAGGGAAACAAGAATTAGAAGAATAAGGGATTGATATAGCTTAGAATACACAATTGCAAATACAAGCGAGATATGAAAAAGATGCTAAATTATATGGTTTTTATTTGGAGATGACAGAATTGGATGAAATACTCACAGGAACAGAAGATCGAATGATTAAAAAATTGTATAGTTATTTACTTAGCATTAAATTAGAAGAAGAGCAAGTAAAAGAAACAATGATAGCATGGGCAAAAACCTTTGGATATATGACAGAGTTAGACAACTGGCAGCAACTATGGGAAAGAAATTATAAATTAACAAAGGCAACAGCATATAAAGAGAATTTGTATAAAATGTTTTATAGATGGCATATGTCACCGGAAAGACTGGCAAAAATGTTTAAAGATAAATCAACTAAATGTTGGAAAGGTCACCAGACACCGGGATCGTACTATTATATGTGGTGGTGGTGGACACGTGCAGAAGCGAAAAATTATTGGGCACAAATTCGAATGTGCTTAGAAAAGATGACACAGCAACATATTGATTTAAAGCCAGAACTGTTTTTGTTGGGTATTTTGTCAGAGAAATATAGTAATGAAAATGTATATCTAAGTATTCATGTAATAACTGCAGCTAGAATTGTATTTGTGCAAAATTGGAAAGCGGGGAAAATCTCTACAAAGGGAGAGATAATTAAGAAAATATTAGAATGTGCAGAAATGAATAAATTAACAATGGCAATTAAAGGAAAAGAAGAATTGGAGTATTATAATATATGGGAGTGTTTTTATCATTGGATAGAGAATGAATATAGATAAAAAGAGATGAAATTAGATGAAGCGAGAAGGAAAATGTTCTGATAGAAGATAAGTTAAATTGAAATGTAAAAGTAGAGTTGTATATATACTAGGAAAATGGTGGAATGACACAAAATTTTGTACCCAGACGACACACTGATTGATTGATGATGTAATGTTTGTTGAAAAAAAATAAAAACTTTAAAAAAAGCATTGCGGACATTGCATCTTACTCACTATGAAATGAAAATTTTGTGCTTTGTCAAATTTATGAATGAAATTACCTAAACAATTGAACATATTTTAAAACTTACTTTCTTTGCAGCAATAAGGCAATTTCTGTTTGAACTTTCATATATTCTTGGGCCATTTTACAGTGCTGTTCAAACACAGCCATAGATTCTTTTGAGTTTGGACATGGTGCTAGAGGCTGAAAATAAAATCATACATACAGATTTAAAGCCAACTGTTATATGAACATACATGTAAATATGTTTTTAATAAATTATTCCAACTCTTGGAAGCATGAGAATTAAACTTTGTCCATAATATATCTTGTTGCCAGCAATGCAAGCAAAATAAAGGTATTTCTTTATTAATGAAAGAATATCTGCCCCAGGCAAAGAGTATCAGATGATCTATATAATATGTAATGGTAGACAAACATGCTGCTGTCTGAACCTTTCTGCAAAAGATAAAACAAGAAAAAAGAATTAAAAAGAAAATAGGGGAGGCGAAGATGCAAATGAATAATGAAAAAATAGAAAAATAAGTATCAACTTTTTCAATAGTTATAAATATAAAAATTCAATGTCAAAAAGTATTTCTACAATCATAAGCAGTTCTAATTGTCAAATCCCAAAATTAATATAGCATTTCATTTGGTTTCTAGCAAAATGTCCAAAAGTAGCTAGACAAAAATCTTTCCTTTTGAACTTGTCATTCTTGAAGAAATGCATTTTAAATGGGCAGCTCTCGTCACAGGTTTCCTGTTCTTTTCCTGGAATGGAGCACCATACAGATTCCAATGAACCGTGTTAAGTGTTGAGTTCAGAGTATGAGATGTACTGTGGCAATGCTGGCATGTTGCAACCTGATCTTGGGAGGTGTTAGGGTTAAAACTGCAATTCATTGTATCAGATCACTAATTCTGACTTAACACAGGAATCACATTGTCAATAGTTAGCTTCTGTGCCAAGCAAACTAATTAAAAGTATGCACTCTATTATTTAAAACCAAACAAAACCGTGATGACCTCAAATCAGGATTGCGTTACACATACAAATTAATATAACTATCCAAGGAAATTTGACAATGAAATAACACAGTAATTTACCTGCAACTGATGATCTAATGTAAGATATGCCATTGGGATGGAGTTATCAGACCCATTGGTATCTGTTAGAAAAATACAGATAGTCTGAATTGTAGTGTTTAAAGACATGCTAGGTACATTTACTTGTCCTCTTATTGTATAATGATACATTCCAAGGTCTACCATAAGTACTTGTGCTAATTAGTAACTAAACTATTATAATCACATAAAACAGTATGATAGCTGAAGTGCTGCAATGCTGAATGTACTATGTTAGTATACTATGTTAATTTTTATGACACCAATGACAGTTCACTAGATGCACAATATACAGTTTTAGTTATCATGAAGGATTTGCTATGGTAGAAAAATAAAGAGCTAGAATGGTAACTGAAGAAGATAGCTAAAGGGGAAATATAAAGTATTAAACATTGGTTTTCATTTTTATCTATACCCAACGTAAGATATATTTTATTTTAAACATATACAATAAAAACATGCATCCTGGTAATGGGCATAATACAATAATTCCATTCCAATATGCATATGTTCAAATGAGTTTCTGTTCTGTGCTAAAGTATCTTTTGAACATGCAACATGGATTTTGTGGATTTTATGTTGTGGATTTTATGTTGTGAAACTACATTCTTTTTTGAACAAAAATTCATTTTTATCAGCTGCAGGGCTGCATGTTGTATATGCACTGTACATGTTGCTAAGTAATGCAAGTTTCTTCAGGAAAGAATCAAAAGCAAGGCTAAATCTGAAATTTTTGTAAGAACATCAGATGTTATCAGCAACTGCATCCTGTAGTATTTTCTCAAAGCTGCTTAACAAGCATTTATCCTAAAGATATTTATGGGGGAATAAAACAGCAAATCTGATTTAAAAAAAGAAAAGGAAAAAAGAAAATTAAGAATGTTTGACTATTAACCTGTATATTTTTCAGGATTCTATTTTCTGGTTTCTGGGTTGCTTATATGCTAAGTGGGAAACTCATAGCTCCCCTACTGCTCCCATGGGACATATGAACGAACAAGAAATTGCACCTCCTAATTCAGAAAAAGCGCTTGACCTTTGTTTATGCTTTGAAGTCTCTTTGGGGGCCAAAGCCCACAATAAAATGCTTCTTTCCATAAATCCCAATGGTGCACTTTTGGACTAGGAATATTTGTCTAAGTTTAAAAGCATTAGACAGCAAAGTATATATCATGATTCATTTTTTTGAAACGTATTAATTACCCAATGATTGGTCTTTATGATCTTAATTATCACCAGTCTTCTATTGTTCTATGTTGGTCAATTTTTATTAAGAGTCATTACTTGAAATTATTTTGTTACTCGAAATAGCTTATATGTAATTTGTTTCATTGTACTCAATATAAGTATTTATATCACAAGACAGAGTATAAAATAATAACTTTTCATACTAGATTTCATGTCTGTCAACGGACAAAAATTCATGAACGATGCATGAGCACTGCTTTCTAGTCTGCCTTAAATGAAAATATATACAATTGTTCTAATTCATACATCAATGTCTTTGCTTATTTTATGTTAAAATAGAGTGTGGATTCAGAAAGTATTCAGACCCCCTTCACTTTTGTTAATTTTATTATGCTGCAGTCTGATTCTGCAGTTGTTGAAATTCATTTTTTTTCTCATTAACCGGTACTCAGTACCCCATAATGACAAAGTGAAAACAGAATTTTAGAAATGTCTAAGTTTATTAAAAATAAAAAACCGAAATATCACATTGGCATAAGAATTCAGACCCTTTGCAACAACACTTGTAGATTAATGAGATAAAAAAATGAATTTCAACAACTGTAGAATCAGGCTGTAGCATAACAAAATTGACAAAAGTGAAGGGGGTCTGAATACTTTCTGAATGTACTGTAGTTTACCAAATATATTGAAATATATTTTGTAACAAAAAGTAAACATCTAACTTCAAAATTTAGGAGATGTTCTCTTAAAATACCCTTTCATGATGCAGCACCATTTGTAACAGAGCAGGTCAGCATCTGCCTTATCTCCCTTCATGACTATGAGTAACAATGGGACTCTTAAATAGTATATGATGGCACTTGTCATTACTTACTATTTACAGGGGTGTGAAGCATACAAGAACCAAACAAAGATGGTGCGGATGCCCTAATTTACCCCATGACAGATGCTCAGCAATGTTTATCAACAACTTTAGAGTTACAATCTAAAATTGTAATTTTTCAGGCCTGGTTAATATACATCACCATGTTAATTACCAACACTCCTTAAAGCATTAAATGATAAACCACCATAGGGTCAGGGATTGTTTTACCTGCAGAATCATCAGGGGTCCATGGTAGATTACGAGCAGGCTTTTCTGAGGTTGGTCCCGAGGTAGTGATCATTCTCACACTAGGACTGGATGATCTGCTGCTGTTTCTGCTATTCTGTAGCAATAATTAAAAATAAACAAACTGTTATCATTAAGGACTGGATATTTACTGCTGTTTCTGCAGAAATAATTAAAAATAAACAAACTGTTACTATTAATGCAAACAAAATGAGCGTTGACTTACCTGATACGCTCTTTCTCATCAGGAGGAGCCAGCAGTCAGGATGGGTTGTCTCCGCCTACCAGCAGTTGAGGACCGAGTCACTTTTTTTCTTAAATCCCCTGGATCCGCCCTCTGGGCCTCCAGTTCTGACGAATCCGAAGGGAAGACTCGATGTGGCGAAAACTGGAATCCAAAGAACGCATCATCCCAACTGTTTGTAGACTGGTTCGTATGGTGTCGGAAGTAAAGGTCCAACTAACTGTAATCCGAGTAGGAAATGTTTTTTTTTTTTTTAATAAAACAGTGCAATGAGAAACATTGGGGAAGCCGGAAACTGACGTTCCTGAACCAACGACCTCCGTGGTCGAAATAGATGGCCTCTCCGTGGTGATGCAACTAAACAACAGAACAGCAACAGGGAGGGAGCTGACTGCTGGCTCCTCCTGATGAGAAAGAGCGTATCAGGTAAGTCAACGCTCATTCTCCATCCTAAGAGGAGCCAGCAGTCAGGATGGGACATACCAGAGCAGTATTACCCATGGGAGGGACAGAAGGATTGTGCGTTGTTGTTGAGTACTCGTTGCAGCACCCTACGCCCAAAGGCCGCATCAGCCGATGCGTATTTGTCGATCCTGTAGTGTCGTATGAATGGAGTAGGCGATGCCCAGGTCGCTGCCCTACAGAGGTCTTCCAGTGGGCATTGAGTCGCCCATGCAGCTGAAGTGGCGGCACTCCGAGTCGAGTGTGCCGTGATGCCCGCGGGTCGCTGGAGTGAGGCCATGTCGTAGGCCTTTGCGATCGCCCCTCTAATCCAACGGCCTATGGTTGTAGACGAGGCTTTGAGGCCCATCGATTGGGGCAAGAAGGTGACCAGAAGCGCCTCTGTCCGGTGGAAAGGACGTGTGCGGCTGATGCAGATGCGCAGGGCCCGGCGGACGTCTAAGGTGTGCCATACCCGTTCGGACGGGTGGGACGGGGAAGAGCAAAAGGACGGCAGAATAAGTTCCTGTGCGCGGTGAAACGGGGAGTTGATTTTCGGGATGAATGCCGGGTCCAGACGGAGAACGACTCTGTCCGCGTGAAATATACAGAGGTCGTCCCTGACAGAAAGTGCCGCGAGTTCCGAGATCCTGCGAGCCGAGGTGATGGCGAGGAGAAACGCGACTTTGAGGGATAGATGCCTGAGGGAAGCCTCTCGCAACGGCTCGTATGGTGCTTCCGTCAAGGATTGCAGTACTCGAGGCAGATCCCAGGAGGGGTACCTGTGGATCGCGGGAGGGTGACAGTTGGTGACCCCTTTCAAGAATCGACGGACAGTTGGAATGTGAGACAAGGAGTCCCAGTGCCCGCACGACAAGACCGAGGACAAGGCTGCGAGCTGACGGCGAAGGGTGTTGGGCGAAAGACCCTTATCCAGACCTCGTTTGAGGAAGCGTAGGACCAGCGGGAGAGGAACGTTGAGGGGAGAAATACGTTGAGATGAGCACCAAGAGCAGAAGGCCTGCCAGGTCGCCGAATAGATGCGGTTAGTGGACGGTCGGCGAGAGGCCTGGATGTAAAAGATGACGTCCGGGTCGTAGAGTTGACGGTTTAGACTGTGCCGCTCAAGCGCCAAGCGGTCAGTTGGCACCACCTGGGGTCCGGATGGAAGAGATCCCCCTGGCTGAGGAGGGTCGGGATGGGGGGTAGCATCCAGTGGTCCATCATGGAGAGATCCACGAGTTCGGCAAACCAGGGCTGGCGCGGCCAATACGGAGCAATTAAGATTAGTTCCGCTTTCTCCTGGATCAGCTTCCTGAGGACCAGGGGCAGGATGGGGAGGGGAGGGAAGGCGTAGAGAAGCCCCTTGGGCCACCAGCAGAGTAGGGCGTTGGTCCCCTCCGACCCCTGCGTCCGATATCTGGTGTAGAACCGCCGTAAGTGGGAGTTCTCCGGAGTCGCGAAGAGGTCCACGAGAGGGGTGCCGAATCTGTTCACGACGGACTGGAACACCGATGGATCCAGACGCCACTCGGCTTGGTCCACCGTTGACCGACTCAACCAGTCCGCCTGGACATTGGCGACCCCGGAGATGTGTTCCGCCGTCAGGGACAAGAGGTGGCGTTCCGCCCAAAGGCCGATCTTTCTCGCCTCGTCCATCAGAGTCCGGGAGCGGGTGCCCCCCTGACGATTGACATGCGCTTTGGTGGTAATGTTGTCCGTGAGCAGGAGGACATTGGACCCAGCCAGCATGCGATGGAAATGCTTCAGCACGAGGAAGGCGGCGTGCAGCTCGAGCCAGTTGATGGAGCACCTGGCTTGTACCTCTGACCATAGACCTTGCGCTGTGTCGCCCTTGCAATGGGCGCCCCATCCGGACAGGCTTGCGTCCGTCGTCACTGTTATTTGAGGCTGAGGAAAGAACAGGGTACCTCTTGCGAGCGCGGGAGAGCGCCACCAGGTGAGGGAGCGTCGGACCGGCGGAGGTAAGCGGACTTTGCGGAGAGATGATCCGAGATGCGCCTTCTGAAACGGGAGAAGGAACCACTGCAATTCCCGGGAATGCAACCTAGCCCATGGAACGATGGAAATGCAGGAGATCATTTTGCCCAATAGGGAAGACAAGGTAAGAAGGGGAGAGGAGACCGCCCCCTGAACCTGCACGGCCAAAGCCCTGAGACTATCCTGTCGCTCCTGTGATAAAAACACTCTGCCCGCTGAAGAGTCTATGACGGAACCTAAGTGGAGAATGGACGTTGATGGGGACAATTGACTTTTAGCTAGATTGATGGAAAACCCATGGGCAGTTAAAACCTGGGTTACAGTGTGAAGGTGCTGCTGCGCTACTGCCTTGGAGGAAGCATGCACCAGGATGTCGTCCAAGTAACATTGGACCCTAATTGGAAGAGCCCGAAGGTGGCCCGCCAAGACGGAGAGAACCTTCGTAAATACTCTGGGAGCGGAAGAGAGACCAAAGGGGAGGGCTCTATATTGGAAATGCTGATTTGCGTAGCAGAATCTAAGGTACCTGCGGTGCTGACCCGTGATGGGAATATGCAAGTAAGCCTCAGTCAGGTCCAGGGAAGCCATGAAGTCTCCCGACCGGATGCAAGCCAGGATGGATTTTAATGAATGCATCCGGAATTTCTTGTAAACCACGTAACGGTTAAGGCGTTTGAGGTCTAGAATTGCCCTCCAGCCCCCAGAAGCCTTGGGTACCACGAAAAGGATAGAGTAAAATCCCTGAAATTGTTCATCAGGGGGTACCCGCTGAATAGCTCTAATATCTAGCAGGTATTGCACCGCCTCGGACATGAGAGCCCGTTTAGCGGGGTTCCTGGCCGAGGGGCACCTGAGAAAAGCTCCAGGGGGAGGGGAGAGGAATTCCAAAAACAAACCATATCGAATCGTGTTGAGGACCCAAGCATCACCCGTTGTGGATTCCCAGCAATCCGCAAAGTATTTCAGACGCACCCCAATAGGGGCGTCTGTGGGGGAGAAGCTGCTACTTGCCTCGCTTAGCGGGGCGCCCGCCGGCGCCACCACGAAAGTGCTTCCTGAATTGTCTTCCCCTCCCGGCCCTATCCTGATTGGAACGGAACCTGCCCGAATACTGACCTGGGGACCGGGGAAAACTGGATCCCTGGTCAGTGTGGCGAAAGGGCCGCCGGGAATAGGGGGTCTGTCGAGGAAGGCCTCTGCGAGATAGAGATGGTAGAATTTTCTTTTTGTCTTTTGATTCAATGAGGAAGGGGTCCAGAGAATCTCCGAAGAGCTGTTTACCTTTGAGAGGCTTAGACGCTAAACGCCCTTTGTGGCGGGTCTCTGTTTGAGCCAATGCATGCATCTGGCCACAACGGTGGATGCCATCGCCTTTGAAGCAAATTTTGAGGTGTACAGCGTGGAGTCTGCGAGAAATTGGCAGGTAGCAAAGATTTTGCTAAGGTCTTGATGCGCCCTTATGTTGGTCTCAGGAATAAGGTCCTGCAATTGTTTTACCCAAAGAAGAGCCACTCTAGCGAAGAAGGAGGATGTGGAGGCCGCCTTGATGGCCCAGGCTGCCGCCTGGTGCGCACGCACCAAGGCCTGTTCCACTTTCCGATCTTCATGCTTGAGGTTCTCCTCCGATTCACCGGGAAGAGTGGTCTGGGCGTGCAGCGCCAAGACTGGAGAATCTACCGCCGGAACCTCAAGGATGTCTCCTAGTTCAGAAGCTACGCTGAAGAACTGACGTTCGAGAGTGGAAGGGTTAGACCCTGTTGCCGGTGTGGCCCACTGATTTCTTACTGTATCTATGAATAGTGAAGGAGCCGGGACTGAATCCGGTTCTGGTGTGACCGAAGAGAATATGGGCCCCAAAGGGGTATTCAGTAATGGAGCCGGGTTAGCAGGGGCCGCGAGACCCGCGGCCGCTCTGGCCTTGCCCAACAAGGACTTGAACAGCCCAGGTGGGAAAAGCGCCGTCGTCGGTGGCTGAGAAGGGCCAGCTACCTCATCCTCTGATAGGTCACCCATGGTGTCCATCTGGTTCGCTGGAAAGTCATCAAGATTCTCATCATCCGAAATGTCAGACAATTGATCCGCTGCCAGGAAATCAGCGCTGGTGCCTGGTTGAGGATTCAGTTGAGGAGATGAGGTACCAGAGCCTAAGGGTGGCAGAGAAGCCGCCAGGGTTTGGAGATTGGCGGTGATACTGGTTTGTACCGCTGAGGCGATCCATTGTTGGATTAGCGTAGGATCAAAGGGGAGAGCCGGTGGTACCTGAACTGGTGCTGGATGGGGTGAAGGCTCAATCCCCTGGGCCACAGGTGGAGGAGCAGGCAGCTGAGGCAACTCCTGGCCCTGAGTTATGGGAGGCTGGGGGCCTAGATTACCCTCCTGATTGGCAGCAGGCTGTGTGCCAGTAGATGAAATCCCCAGTCCCCCAGGACCCCAGAGAGAAGAGGAAATCTGGGGGAGGGTTGTGGCCTCTAGGCCCTGGGTCTGTGCAGGTAAGGAGGCCTGGGCCTGGGGAGCCCTGCATTGGCTGCCCTGTCGTGAATCTTCTGCAGGGCGCGGTCCCTGCACTGTTCTGCCCTTGTAGACTGTGCCTTGCCTGCCTGAGATGAAGAGGCTGCAGCCTCATCATCGTTGGGCCTGTTGGTCTTATGCTTCCTTTTCCCCCCCGGCTTGGAAGAGGTGGGGGCCATCCCCTTTGCCATAATGATGACTAAGGATCCCTTCTAGAGAGCTTGAATGTAGGGCTTCCTCCCCCCCTCCCCCACTCAGAGCCAAGGCCTCGTGGCGTCTCTGGTTTCGATTTCCCCTTCGTGGCCAAGAGCGAAGCGAGAAGCTGAGAGAGGCCTCCGGGGGCGCTGCCGATCTTTGGAATAGATCCTGCCCGAAGAGCGCTAAATTTAAAGTGCGGAAGCCGGCCGCGAGCGAGGCTCCTGCAGTCGGCCTCCCACGCGGCAGCCGGCCCGATGGCTGTGCCGCTGAGCGCTTTCGGATCCTCTTCCGGCAAGCCGCACTTTCGAATTCCCTCTGGCGACGAGCGGCTAATCGCTCCGATCTTCGTGTCGGCGAGCAAGGGGGGCGGCAACGGGAAATCCCTTCACAGCCAGAGCCGGAGCTGAGCCCGACCGGCTAAAAAAGCTGGCTGCGGCCGCGGAGCGATCGATCCTGCCTGTTGAGTGGGGGGGGATCAAGAGGCTGGGGGGGGGGCTAGGCCTGAAGCCCAAAGCCCCATGTGGCTGGGAGCCACAGCGTGCTTGCCACTCTCCCCTCGCTCGCTAGGTCTTTACTGAAGATGAAGAATAAAATTCCAATACAACCTGATTTTCTCTTTGATTTTCTGAATGCCTTGAGAAGTTTGTAGGAACCAGCAGTTGGGATGAGCTGTTTTCGCCACGTCCTGCTCTGCTGAGGACGAGTCAGAACTGGAGGCCCAGAGGGCGGATCTAGGGGATTTAAGAAAAAAAGTGACTCGGTCCTCAACTGCTGGTAGGCGGAGACAACCCATCCTGACTGCTGGCTCCTCTTAGGATGGAGAATGACAATACTGTAAATACAAAGTTCTTCTGTGGATTAACTAATCACACAAAGATTTTGTTATCTTTACCTCACCTAAAAGCAAAACCAAACTGTGGTCCAATGCAGACATTTTAGTGACCTTCTATTAGAACTTCTGCCTAGTATAGTTATGCTTTGTTGCATCTTAAAAACTGTATTATATAGTTTAAAAAGTACCAAAATGGGGGAAGGGAAAACCAATTCAGGTGGTTTATTATAGTCTGGTGCTTTCTAGTTTACAAGGAAATTGGGCAAGAGGGTGCCCAGTAACATAAAATCAAATAAGGAGAAGAAGTGAGTAGAAATTTTTCTCTCTCTTTTATCTGATTCCTAAAATATGTTTATTCATGGAAATTAAATGCAGGGAAATTCAGGACCAATACATGGAACAACTTTTTAAAAATGCTTAACTTTTTGAACTTGCTCTCATCGGGTATGTTGATGGCTACTAGTTTTGGAAGGGACTAGAAAAATTCATGAAATAATTTTTGTTTCTTTCTGTGTGGTGGTGCAGCTGTGGTGGTGCAGCTGTGGTGGTGCAGTGGTTAGAATGCAGTACTGTGGGTTAATTCTGCCAACTGCCAGACTTCAATCATTGGTTCAAGGTTGACTCAGCCTTCCATCCTTCCAAGGCAACAAAATTTATTTATTTATTATTAGAGTTGGAAGGGACCTTGTAGGTCATCTAGTCCAACCCCCTGCTCAAGGAGGAGTTCCTACACCATTTGAGACAGATGGCAGTCCAGTCTCCCCTTGAAGGTCGCAAGTGTTGGGGTTCTCACAACCTCCGCTGGCAAGCTGTTCCACTGGTTGATCGCTCTCACCGTCAGAAAGTTTCTCCTCACTTCCAGGTTGAATCTCTCCTTGGTCAGCTTCCATCCATTATTCCTTGTTTGACTTTCTGGTGCCATAGAGAACAGCCTGACCCCCTCCTCTCTGTTGCATCCCCTCAAGTATTGGAACACTGCTATCATGTCACCCCTGGTCCTTCTCTTCGCCAGACTGGCCAAGCTCAGTTTCTGCAACCGCTCTTTGTATGTTTTATTTTCCAGACCCTTTATCATCCTGGTTGCTCTCTTCTGCACTTTCTCTAGGGTTTCAATGTCTTTTTTGTAGTGTGGTGACCAAAACTGGATGCAGTACTCTAGGAGTGGTCTGACCAAGGCTTTATAGAGTGGTACTAGTACCTCTCTGGTCCTTGATTGTATCCCTCTATTTATGCAGCTTAGGATTGCGTTGGCCTTTTTGGCTGCTGCTGCACACTGCTGGCTCATATTTAGTTGGCTGTCTACCAAGACTCCAAGATCCCTCTCGCAAACGCTGCTATTGAGTGTGGTTTCACCCAGTTTGTATGTGTATTTTTGATTCTTCTTACCTAGGTGTAGAAAAATGATGATGAGGACATCTAACACAAGTACAACAATGATGGTGCACCAGCTGAAGCTGAGCAAAAGCCCTCCTAGCCATGGCTTCCACTTGCTTGTTTAAACAGTGGCCATGAGTGTGGACCTGCCTCCCAGCATTAACTCATAAAAAGAATGACTATTATCATGTTTAGTTTGGCACTAAGTCTTAACACCTGTTTAACACTGCATAAATAAAAGGAACAAGACTTTGAGAAAAAAGTGTGTAATAAGCACTGAAATGAACATGGTATAGCAGGGAAGGCAACATATCATGGGATGATTTACCCAACAGTATGGTGAACTCTACATGTCAGGCATTCGGAGTGGCTCGACTTTATCTGAAACACCCTTTTTTCTGCCATCTGAATTGTTGCCACTGGAACTATGGGTTTTTTTTGGTTGATTATGTCACCAGCCACAGTCATTCTAAACTAAAACAGATTTTGATTAATCTAAGGAGTACTTTCTTAATAAATATAACAGGCCGGCAAACAAACCTGAAAAAGGTACTTTGCACCATGTATGGGCATAAACAAAACTTTTTTCCCCCCGAAGCACTAAAGTAGCCACATTGTTTGGAAGTCTTAGAGAGCTGTTTATAAATTTATATACTGTATCTCATTTGTACTGCAATTTTTATTATTCTTGATTTGCTAAATCAAGATATCAGGATTTTGTGTGTAAATATATGTGCACAGACACTCTCTTATCTCAAATTTAATCTATTCATCATGAAATTACAAAGGTCATATCCACATATAACTGCATATAAACCCTGCATTCACACTCTAAAAATTACCATTTAAAAATATATACCGAAAGCATAAGTTCTATATAAAAACAAACTGTTTATAATAGTGTTTTTACCCTTCTTCCTTCAGTGCTTTCACTTTCAATCATCAATACAAATGAGATACTCTGTATCTGTACACATTCATGTAAGAAATATCATTTTGTAACATTTTAGCTTATTTCTTATTTCCCTTAATCACTAAGTCCTAGTAACTTTTTCAATATACATCAGTATTTAGTATTTAACAGTAAAGAAACACAACTGTTAAATTAATTAAAGTTGTAGTTCTAAGCATCATTATTTGACAGAAGTCTCACTGAACACATTTGCATATATCCAAGAGAGGAAGATCAAAATTTTACTGAACCCAAGAAATACATAGTCCACAACAGTTTGATAACCATATCTGGGATTTCCAATGTGCAAATCATGTAGTCTTTTAAACGTAATTTACCTAAAACTAACTCTTGTATATCTTTTAATGAATTATTTACAGAATTATAAGCTTGGTAAAGGCCAAGCTGAAAGAAAAATGATTACATATTTTTTTGGTTAATTTAAATAAACTTCCTGTAAGGAAAAAAAAACTTTTATAATTTACATTATGTATTCCCAATCCTAGTTCTCCTTAGATTTTATTTATTATTTATTTATTATGGTGTTCTTATATGCCGCCCAACTCCCGAAGGACTCAGGGCGGCGTACAACAGAAGATATATTTATATATTCCAATTTTTAGATATTCAATTTGATAGGTGACATACAATTCTTAAATTTATAAAATTCAGGCAATTGTAAATCAATCGTCCGCATTGTGCATTTACCTGGTTGGAATCTGTTCCAGCTACACTAAGATCTTGAATGGATCTGCGCCTCTGTTGTCCGTTGCCTGCTAGGACGAGAAGGAAAAAGAAACTACTGAATTTACATCAAGTAAGAATGTTGCAAGAGTGTGTACAAATCCAGCAAGGAGATAAAGTGTCTGTTTGTATATAGGAAGGAGAGGAGAGAGCAGAGACAGCTGCCACACCCACCCACCCAGCTTGTCAACAGAAAGCATATCCTAAGGCAATAAATCCTCCTGTCCCATGAATAGGGTCTGCACTTTTTTCACCATCTTCTGTCAGTTGTGCTTTAATAGGCTTAAGTGTTGAATGGGCAAGTGTGGGGGTGGCTTTGGCACTGATGATGACATCTATTTCAAGGAGGTTACGTTATGGGGATTTCTCATGCAAGGTTGCCAGTTATATAGTTTCTTTGGTTAATCAATGAAAAAGTGCAGCTTCAAAAATGGTTTACGAGATGTCAACTTGATTTCTGTTCAACTCGTAGAGTTCCTAGATTTCTTATTTGAGAAAGAATCTACTGATTGGATCAAATGCAGAAAGAAATAGCTCTTCAAATCTGCACTAAAGCTTTAAAACGCTAACTTGCTTTTAGTCACAGCTCTGATTATTATCAAATGAATTAAAAAATGGTCAACAGATCCATTAAAAAATATGGTGACTGACAAGGCAAAGAAAAAATTTCTCTGCCTTTTGGTGTTATAATGGTCTTTGTTCTTGAGATATGATATCAGCTGTCCAAAAAGAAAACATCCCAAGTTGCAATTAACAGCTGACATAACACTCTAGAAATTAGTCTTTGAAGACTGTGTTACATGAACAGACCAGTAGCAACTATTCTAGCAAGGAATTCAATTATGGCTATCATTTGCATGATTTCCCAATGTCCCTCATACAGCTTTTCACAATGTCCGACTTCCTTTTACCGGTACTTTACTGAAAAATATTTTTAAAATATTCTAACTTCTAAAATATGTAAAAATATTTTACATCTAAAAATGTATTAAGGGCTTACTTTTGAAACTCGCCTATAAATATATCTGTGTAGGCATTTTTTAATTCAAATAAAAAATTAAATGAGACGAAGGGAATGGAGCTTGAGTACTGTAAACAATTAAATCTCTTTTTTTTATAAACAGTATGTTGCTTAATATTTTGGAATGTGTCCAATAGATGCAAGAGTGGAAAATATATATTTGTCCCTTTCTTATCCTCCTATTTCTCTGCCCCCTCAAAAATCCTCCCAGGTCAAGATGAAGTTTTGCAGTTTTGTTCCTAGTATATGAAGCATTAATTCAAGAGGGGAATACTCTTAAATCAGGTAATTTTGTACCCAGACGCCAATCGGAAGGGAGTTCTGATCTCCAGGATAGGGTAATACGAATACTTCCGTATTAGAAGCACCAAAGTACTTCAGTGGCGAAAGGATTTGCTGGTGACATCACCGTTGCCCCAAGGGGGATGAGCAGTTGGGGGATCCTTTCACGTCCCATGAAATTGCCCATCAAAGTGGCATTCATTTATCTACTTGAGGTTGCCCACTTTTGAACTGCTGGGTTGGCAGGAGCTGGAGTATGTGACAGGAGCTTACTTCACCCAGGGCAGCAATGAATCTTGAATGTGAGGCTGCTCATCATCAGCCCAGTGTTTTAACCTTGTGGGTCACCGTTTTCCCTTTCCAGGATAGGGTATTGAAGAGCTATCAGGAGGACAAGATGGGTGGAAAAATGAAAATATTGATGGAAGGGGCGCGTCTCCTACTCTTACAAGCAATCAGTTTAACAAGTGAATTTTCCGTTATAGAGTAAGGCTGTGCAGAGCTTTGAACGTATGAATTGGAGAGGATTGAATCAAATTACTTTTTCAAATCCAGGCTACAAAGTATTTAAGGTGTTGTGTTGAGTCAGATGCCCTTAGTTTGTTTTGGAGAAAACTGAAGAAAATTTGGAGATAAAGGATTTTTTTGGTCCCCCTAGTTGTGGGTATGAGCAGCTTTTTACACATTTTCCGCAAAACATTTTGACTGGACAAGGTACACAAAATAAGTACAAAAGCTCAGGGGTTTGCAACTTGTACAAGACTTTAAATTAGGATTATGCTTGATTGATTAAAACTGTGTATTACTTTTCCACCAAAATGCTAAAGCAATGCATATTATTGGCTATATGGGAAAACTTGCATATAGGTTCAAAGTTTTTGAACTTCTGGAAAGTATGAAGAAGTATAGGGAAAGACATGTACTCACATTTTCAGGCAATTAAATCACCCCCCCCCCCAAATATTATACTGTTTGATGCATAAAACATTTTTTTAATTAAAGCAGATCATTAGCAGAGCTATGCAAATGCTCTGCATTCCGAGCAATTCAGCATGGGCCTCAAGGTGATTAATCAGTAGATCATTAACAGATTTACAGAACCTAGCAATTCAGGAAAAACCTCAATTACTAATATAATAATGATGCCCACACTCACTCTTTCTAGAAATAGCTCAGCTGAAATAATTTTGTAAAAAGTCGCTGGAATATTCAAACTGAGTTTGGATTAATAACATTTTTGAATTTAGAGAACCTAAGATAGGGATTGCAGAAACACTTATCATGCTCACAAATAATAGTCAGATTACAACAGAATTATAAATGAAAACATATATTTTCATTCAGGGAAGTTGTGCTAAGTGCAGACTGAACGGCTTTAAAGGAGAAACTCAAACCAACAGAATGAGTTGAAGCAGGTGGTTAGGCTAAAGCATTTTCATTGCTGCTACCTATTACAGGCTTTTGGCAAACAGCTCAAGCACAGCCAAACAAACAGAATATCTATACAGTAAATACTTGTTGCTCCTGAATCAATAGTAATTGTTGAGGAATCCAACTTTAAAAGCACAACTTTCTATACTGTAGAGTTTCAATTACAACATTGCTCTAATTTTGAAAGTGATTTTTTTATTTTAATGTTTACATATGGAATTTAGAACAATAGTATTAATACACCCAAGATAACTACGGTAAAAGGGAAATATTTCAAGTCCAGCTGATTATATAATATTGGGGTAAGAATACTGTATGGAATATACTGGATTAATGTTTCAAGATTGACATATTCAGATGGGTATCATATACATCTAATAAATAAATAAATAAATAAATAAATAAATAAATAAAACAAAACACATCAGGATTTTGGAGCCTCTTTGCTTTCTTTCTTTTTTAAAAAAATAATCTTTATTGAATTTTAAACATTTAAAAACCGACCATCAGGATTTTGGAGCCTCTTTTCTAAAATGAGATTCCTATACTGTTGGAAACTGTTCCTTAAGTTTTCTCTCCCACAAAAATTTGCTTCTGATTATGGATGATGTACATAAAATACTGAATATCTGAACCTGCTAAAAACACACACAACTTTAATATGTATAGGTAATCCTTGACTTATGATGGCAATTGTGAAATTCTGCTGCTAGGTGATGTAACCATAAAAGGTGACCTCGTTGCTTTGCAATGGTACTCCCTGCAGTCTCAGTTGCCATCATGAAGCTAATCCCATGGTCATTAGGTGGGTTGACTTCCTGCTGGCTTCCCATGACCAACATTGGTGGGGAAGCTGGAAGGAAGTCGCAAGACCCAGGTGGCATTGCTGGGAGAGGAAGGGTGTTAGTGGGAGTGCAGGGTAGGTCAGGGAGGTCATGCGCGGTCCAAGGAGCTGTGTGAGAGATTTGGCATGGGTTGGAAAGTGTGTGTGAGGGATGCATGAGTGATGAATTGTGGTTCAGGGAGAATGCATGAGAGATGTGATGTGGGTCAGATGCATGAGGTACCAGGAATTATGCAACAGGCACAAGTCAGGTGTGCAGAAGGCATGGTGAGGGCTAGGCAGGGTGTACGAGTGGCCCATTGACTTTCTGAGGAAGCCAGCAAGGAAAGTTGCAAATGGTGATCATGTGATCGTCGGGGCTGCAACTGTTCTACCAGAGGCCACTGACAAGCATGTTCACTATCTCTGTGTGCACTCCATATGACACCCGTCACTCTAAATAATCATTTTCTTTCAAAGCTCTCTGGACCTCCAGCCTTATCACAATACCAGAGGGGAAAATAGATGGTGACGAGATCGTCTCACATTGAAAAAAAACCCTAATCTTGCTACATATTTGTTCATTAATATGAAATATAAACATGTGATAAAAAACATCTTTCCTCAATTATTTTATTTATTTATTTATTTATTTGGCTTTCTTATATGCCGCCCAACTCCCGAAGGACTCAGGGCGGCGTACAGCATAGGAAAATACAAGAAACCAATAAACAAAATTTAAAAACATAATATAAAAATTAAAAATGCAATATAAAAACAACCATGCAACAACCAAGCATACCCGGGGGAGAGTTCAGTTGGAGTTAAGCTCTGCCCCCTGCCTGCAGGAAAAGCCACGTCTTAACGGCTTTTCGGAAGGCCAGCAGGGTGGGGATGGTTCGGGTCTCTGGAGGAAGTTGGTTCCAGAGCGCGGGGCCTGCCACAGAGAAGGCCCTCCCCCTAGGACCCGCCAGCCGGCATTGCTTAGCCGATGGGACCTGGAGGAGGCCAACTCTGTGGGCCCTAACCGGTCGAAGGGAAGTATGAGGCAGAATGCGGTCCCGGAGATAACCCGGCCCTAAGCCATGAAGGGCTTTAAAGATGGTGATCAACACCTTGAATTGAATTTTTGGCCAATGAGTAATCAATTCACCCATGAACAGGAGCAAAAAGTATTTAAAGGTTTAGTCATTATTCCAGCATCTGTGTCAATAGATTCACATAGCTGGCATGCAATACCTGGTTTGATGTTCTCTGGGACATCCAGAATGTTGCCAAATGAAGCAGTTTTACGATGTCCTCGTTTAGGTTTGGAAAAGGCTGAAAAAACATATATACACATACAATACACATGCAAACGACTATAATGGTAACACAAAATCATTCAGACTAGAACTATTCTTTTATAAACTTAATTTGGTTAAACTCATGCAAACAAAGGACATGCAGACTGAACTGCATAGCTTTCTATTCATGCTTAAAACAGTAAAGCATTTGTTAAGAGCAACATTCATAACTAGGATCAACAATATAACAAAATACATTATTAGTTATAGTTAGAGACACAAAATTCAAATGAACAGAGTAGAAAGAGTAACAAGGAAACAACAACAAACCCTAGCTATGAGCGACTAGAATTTTTTACTGATTGCCCTGGAAATGTATATTAAATGCATAGAGATAGCTTTTCACAATTTGGGATGCAAAATAAATGTAGTTAACTAACATAACTCAACTTCTTTTTAAAAAAACAAAAAATAAAATGTAAACTACATACTATGGCGCAAATATTTCGACTATAAATTTTTGAAAATTATTACATTCAATATTTTTGGCATTTTAAATGTCATCTGTTTCGCTTGTGAAAGAGGCGCTATCAGCTATTGCTGTAATACTAAGGATAATATCACATAATTAATAGATTTAGGAAGGAATACAAATACTAGCTGGAAGTTAACTCTGGAATTAAATATAGCTATTAATGATACCAGTTAACATAAAAAGATATACAGAGGAGGTGATGTTTAAATATTAAATCAGAACCTGTTCCAGATTAGGCAACTGCTATCAATATGGCAACTGATAATAACTTCTCCTAAGGGAGTCCTAACATGACTTACTAAGGACATTTTTTTCTGGGCAAGGTTGTGGAACTGGCAGAATGGCTCTGAATAACGATTCTGCATCTTTCAGTTAAAGATTTAAGATGTGTTGCAATTTGTATAATAGCACACAAGTGAGATCTGATTCTTCCACTGGTCTTCTAATATAATTTAATTTATTCTTAAAATATTCCAGCTACAATAGATTTTGATTTATTTTGCACATGTTTGAGCATGTTTTTATTAGATAAGCAGTATTCAAGAAACTTGTTTCCTAACAGGTTTATATGAATATAAATCCTTTTATCTGGAAATTTCTCCTGATAATTATATTTGTTTATGTTGCCAAAACTGCCCAATCCTAACACTAAAATACTGCTTCTCATCTTCACTATATATATATCCCACTGGTCAGAAGTTGGTGTCAAATGAATGAGAAGCCAGAAACAGTTCCAATGTCTCTCTCTGTGTGTATGACTTTACAACACAGGTAAAAGGTAGTTGAGATATTTAACAATAGTTTGGGACCCACAAAACGTGGCAATGCAATTGAACTTATGACATGAAGGGGTAGGGCCAGAATCAATTTTTGTTGGCTTTTCTTTAACTTTTACTTCTTTGAAACCCCCTTCTTTTCTCATTCTTCAGAATATTCTATTTTCTTCTTCTTCTTCCTATTCGGCAGGCTGCCTTGAGAAGCTGGATCATTTAATCTTGCCCAATTCAATGAATTACAAACAGGATTTGATTAAGTGATGCACCTGATACAAGGATCACTGTTTGACTGCTCATGAACAAAGTATGAAGACATTCTAAATATTTAACCACTACTGTAATGCTTAGAATAAAAAGAAAAGACTAAATCTCAGTGATAGAGATTTAATTAACTTCTAGAAAGTTTGGCCAATAGTTCATTAGACATAAAAAGAGAAAGATTACTTCATAAAAAGAAATGATTGCTTATTCAGGGCACGTTAATAGATTTTGAACGTCTAGCATTTGAAACACACCATACAGTTTGATAGACTATTATTATAAACTAATTTTGATTTTTGTTATTGATATTGTAGCCTGTAATTTTGAGCCTTATTAACATTATAGCCATCAAATTAAGCCATGTTTGTGCTGTAATAAATTAACACTAGAAATACATAGCTCTTAAATCAAAAGAAATTGATAAAATTATCCCATAATGGTACCCTGCCTAGAGTCACTTCTTGTAACATGGGCAATCCATATAAATTTGGTCAGTCAATTAATCAACAAATAATAGTGAAATATGAACAATTATTTGCAAAATTAAAAATGTTATACAAAAACCATAATCTACTACCCAGGGGCAGGAGGAGTGTGGAAGATGCCTGGTTCAGTACAAGTATCGTATTGATACAAAAATTAGAAAATTCCAGTGACTTCCTTGCGTCTTGTGTAGAATGCATCTCCTTCCCTCCTTTGTGCCAAAGGCTTATGGGATATTCCTAAACTGTTGAGCATTATCAAATCAAGAGATGAAATTTACACAGAGAAGCTTCATGGAAAGAAAAAGGTCTCCATTGAAAAAATCAGTGTTTATATTGGAGGATGACAATGTCTGGAGGTATTATAGGGCACAGGTAATGTGCTTACCCTTGTTCACACAAAGGTCTTAATGTTTTGTAACATTTGGGAAGGGATTAACATAAAATGCAATGTAAAACTTGACTTGCAGAGAAATGTATATGGTTTTCCTTAGTTTAGCTCTTATACATCTAAATCTTAGAAGCTGATGGAAATTATAATATGGTATTTGCAGGCAGCAGGATGTCCATGGACAATTTCTTTAAAACCTATTACATTATAGAACATAGCCTCCAGTACCCTCATTATTTTCAAATATACTTCATGGATTTTGTCCGTTGTCTTTCTTCAAGCATTTTGATTTTGCTTATTTCTGATGGGGCAAAGATGAGATTTGGAATTTTGGAATGTTACCCCAATATTTGCCTTAAACTCTGTTTTTTCACCTATCAAGTTTCTGGTCTCTGGCTCTCATCAATTTGCTTCTGTGAAACTAGCATTTAAAAGAGAATGCTGCAATCTTAAAAAAAGTTACCTGGTTTGCAATTCATATTTCAACTTTGCAACAACTTAACCTCTTTTAGTTTGACTGCTTTGTTTCTGGAGAGATGAGTGTGTTATGGGGTGGCAGGTTTTTGTGGCAACAGCCATGGAATGTAGCTACTGTGCAGGAGCACAATATACTCTCAAAATGCCAAAAGTACTCCTAAAAACAATTGGGAAGTTTAAAAATACCTTTACCTGCAGAAGCAGCAATTCTTGTTTCAATTTCTGACATGTCAGCACTCATTCGCTTGCCTTCTCCTGAAACATGAGCTGACTGTGGTCGCCCACGAACATCTGACAAACTCTCCACACTACTACCACGAGATGGAGGTAAACTCAAACGGCCCGGTTCTCCCTGTAAAAAAATAATCATACTGATTTCAGAAATAAACAAAAAATGCATATTTTTTATTTCTCATTTTTAATACTGAACATGTCATGAAAACCTATAAACTTTACAACACAGAAAGAGAAAGGAAGCTTTCAACATTTTGAAAACCTACTATTATCACAGAAAACCTCTGCAAATATATACTTTCTTTTTTCATTCTAAGCTTTAAAAAAAGTCATGAAGATTATTAATATCATTTATACATGGGGCAAATCACCTTCTGTTTGCAGGGGTGGCAGATTTTTTTTTTTAATGTTCTTTTGCTGCCACAAGGACCACAATGGATAAAGCAAAGTTTTGGTAATGTTCTTGAAATGGGCGAAGTTAGGATTTCCTTCTGTGTTTTGTGGGAGAAGTATTTTGGGTGGCTAAGGCCAAATAACAATAGATAAAAAGTTACCGAAATTTTGGCAGTCTGATTTCAAGGATGGAAAATATTTGAGGGCACCATCCTGCTCATAACTTTATAAATAAAGGATTATCATACCAATTTGGTTCTAAAGAAATAATCTCAAATACACATTTCTACATTCTTACCACCTGCTTTGCTGAATTTTTCATCTGTTGGGCCAATTTTGTTTCCAAACGTTTAATGGTGTCATTCGTAGCAGTTCCTTGAAAATCATTTGCTTCTATGTTGATATCACTTTTGTTACTGGTGTTTGTGGAAGTCATGTCCATAAATGAACCTATAATTTTTAAAAATATTTTTAGTTAAAGTTATGATTATGTGCTCTTAAAAAACCTGGTAATATCCTCAATGTCCCCATAAAAGATAAACGCTGAAAAATCTCAGCTCTGTGCACTTGTGCCACAGCCCTGGTATCTGGTATCCTTGCCCTGACCACTGCAGTCCTGAAGCTTCTTCCCTCTAACAATGTGTTGTAAAAAATTATCCTTCCTGGCTTAAAATGTATTAGTTTGATGTCTGAAACATATAATCTGATTACCTGTACTAGTAGCAGAGTTGCTTTGGCCTTCATCAGAATACTGACAGGGATACTGTAGAGGTTCGTCAGCTCCTGGAAAATACTGCCATGAAAGAAGAATATATTACTGGAATCTTGTAATTTCCCTTATTGCAAGGACCATTTTTAAGAAAAATACCTAAAAGCTGCTAAATTCAATTTGTTTCCAAGATAATGCTGTAAGTTGTGATTTAGTCAATGAATTTATTATTTAATAATTATAACATGAAAAGCCAAACCAGGATAAGCAATTACCAAACGGTACTTAATAACAAAAAGGGCTAAAATATTATTACTTTTGTTTTTAAATCAAATGCAATTTTTCTTTTATCTATAGCACTGAAAAAAAGGATATTTATTATATCAATTAAAATAAACTCTTCTTCTAGTATGGCTACAATGAATTAGACATTTCTGTTTCTCTACAAATGAAAAGCTTCATTTGAACAAGGGGATCTCTGGTTAATTTGTCTCTCTAACCAAAATCATTTATTTTTTCTGGCTTTTTAAGAAGCCACACTTATGTTAAACATAGGTAGACACCTTGAACTAAGTGTAGTTCTGGTAGCTACCAGAACTACACTTAGTTTAAAAAAATACATATAACACTTTCCTGTCCTTCCTTTAATATACTTTTATAGAGTATTCCTCATTACAACTGTGTCAAAGAAAGAAACGGCAGGAATAAGAAAACAAGTTTGATTTTGGAACAAAGCACTAGATTGTGTTTTGTTTTGTGGAATATGTGTGTTAATTCTATGTATTTTAAATTTGCTAAATGCTGGTTAAATATTATTGCAAAGTTCAGAGGTTTTATTATTTTAGGTCCCTCAGAAGCCATGAAAGATATTCTACTCACTTCAAAAATTTGTCTTCACTCTATCAAATTCATATCTTATATTTATTTCAGCAATATTTAAGATTTAAATATTATACCTGCATCAAATGTGTCATTATTTTGACTATTTCCTCCATGGATGGTCTCTGTGAAGGATCTTTAGACCAACACCGAGTCATTAAGCTCTCAATAGGCTTAGGTAAATTTTTTATCAGTGGTGGCCGCGTACCTATTAAAAATATACAATGTTTATAAACAGTAACATTTTAAAGAATTATATGCATTTCCAAAGAAATTATTTGGCTCTAATTTGACTGAACTAACCTATCCTTGAAGACTTAGGACAATAAAATATTTGTTGAGACTATTGTTTCTCTATCCCACCTTCCAAAACAAAATTTGAACTGAAATTCATATTTAAATGAGCAAATGTCAGACCTCCTCTAAACTAGCAGTGCTTGCAATGCTTAACCTTCAGGCATTGTTTGACTACAATTCTTATTGCTGGTCCAACTAGAATTAATGAAAGTAGAAGTCTGTTAATGTCTGGAGAAATACTGTACATGTTATGCATTCTTTTTCAAACTGTTACTCTCATATATGAAGAACAAAAATAAGTATAATATGGCTATATTATAATATGGCTATATTAGTATATCAGGAGTAAGATATAAGCACTACATTTCAATATTTCAACCTTGAAGCAAGATGAACTTGTGTTCCATAGATTTTGTCCCAAGCTTGAGGAAAAATAGTTCTCTCCTATACTTAAAAGAAGGCAGTTAGACTCAGGCCTGAGGAGAGGGGGGTGCAGCCGGTACATTGTTCCAGGGTCCATGGAGCTCAAAAGGGGCCCATGAAGGGGGATTTTTTTAAAAAAAATTACAAAACCAAAATTTTAAAATCCCCTCGGAGCATGTGGAGAATGCTCCTTTCATCTATAAACCGCCCACCTCAACGTAAAGCTTGCCGGGGCTTCTTGCAACCTCAGTCGCATCTGATCACCTTGCTCGCGAGATCTTGAAGCTTAGTTTTTTTCTTCCTCCACAGCAGAAGGAAGAGTTGGGGAACTTCCCTAGCTGTCCAGCTAGCCGTCCGCCCATGGAGGATCAGTTTGCTTCGTAGGCCCGCCCACCCACGCTTCGAGCCGAGTGTCAGTTTTATAACCCGCCATCTCCCTTAAAGCTCTTCTCTGTCGAAAGGAGGCGGAGGCAAACAGCCCGCTGGGCAAATGCCTTTTCCTCTCCGTCCTTTCTGACATGACGAGAGTAAGGGTGCTGCTGGCAGGGGGAAAGCAGGCCATGCTGGACCGCAGCCTCGCTCTTTCTCCGAAAAGCACTTTAGCCTGGCTGAGGCTTCCAGCAGCAACGCAGCGGATAAGCTCTAACCTCGAAGCACGCCAAAGTCGGGCCAGCATCTGTCAGATCCAAAAGCAGGATCTGGCAGCACCGGGCAAGATCCCTCCCTGCTTTGCCTCTGCCTCCCGCTCCCCTCACAGCGGATGCTTTAAAGACTTGTCCCTGAGCCGCGCGGCTGTTAGGTGATTGGCTGCCGCCTGCCCGCTCTCGTTCGCTCCTTGGCACTGGCTTTCGCTCGCTTCGGGGGAAACCAAGGGGGGGGATAACAGAGGGCCCAGCAGAAGTTTTGCGGCTGACTGGCCAGCGGCCGGCCTGAGCATCAAGGCATACACACATGTTGAGACCCGTGACATGTGTGACATTATTGATTTATGTGTCCATGTGTAGGTGAGGGGGCCCATATTAGTCTTGTTTCAGCACTTAATAATCCTCTCGGTGGCCCTGGTTAGACTGCTCTGGCTATGCCTATACTATGAATGTGCTGTTTTCTCCCTCAAAGTGTTTCTAGTTTAACCAATAGAGCAGCAGAGACAGGTTCCATCTCGGCCATTGCTGGCTGATATTGGCAAGGGTGATAAAAGTGGTGGGGTTGAATGCAGTGTTTAAATCTATGGTTAGAAGAAAATATTACTGCACTGCTATATCACAGCCATGAATTTACGTAAACTAATTGGGAGGTTGCACATGCATTAGAACTAGGTCAGGCTGATCCCAAAATAAGCACCAATAAAGACTAACTTCAATAGCCAGCATGCCTGGAAATAGGCTTACTGCTTTTTTAAAAAATATTTATTTGAGGAATTTAGGTTTCTGAGCCTCTCAACTTTTATCGAAATATAAAATACAAAGAAAGTGGAAAAGGAAAAAGGGAAGAGGAAAAAGTGTAGGGTAAAAGGGAAAAAAAGAGAAATGCATTGAATTCCGACTCTTTTTAGCATAGTAGAATAAGGTAATAACATATAACATAAACTTTTTACTTTTACATAGTAATATGTACTAGTCATTTCTATAACAACAAATCTATCTAATCAGCAAAACCCAAAATCAAAGTTTAATTTTTTTTACCTCAAGCCCAAAGTCCAGAGGGACTTTGAGGAATTTAGGTTTAATGGGTAGTGTTTTATATGTTTATTATATCTGATGTACCTTTTTTTTTTGTTTTTAGACAAGTTGCATGCATTCATTATGTGCATTACATAAACATTTCTAATAAACTTTTTTCAAGTAATGAATTGTATTTATGAAGACTGTTCTGTGTTTGTATTTTCTTCATGTTCCAATCTCTGAATTTTCAAAATATATTCTATAAATACAAAGACTAGTGTATTAGTCTTTGTATTTATAGAATATATTTGAGAGTTTGTTGGCTTCAGTTTTTATATCCTAGAGTATATATTCTGCGTGTCCTCTTGTGTACTTTCCTGGGGAGATTTAAACCTGTTTTTGGTTGGTTTAGCATTGCTGTCTAGCAAAATGTTTTATTGCTTTTTAAAAACTGAAATCAAGGGGAAATGATTATTTACAGTATGTTTTATTGATGAATTCTAATGCTATTCCCATAAGAGCAGCACAAACAGGCACAAAAGTCTATGAAGGAGAAAAACTGGTTAACTGTGCATGTAAGATGAGAAAAAGCAAACATAAATAAATAAACAGCCCACCCCAACCACTTCACTACTTTCATTTGGGGACCTTCTAATGTTTTTGAGAGAGAAAGGAAGAACACATGGTAGTTATAACAAACACCATCCCACCTATTTTTGTAATCTTGGAATGAACACTCAAAATATTCAGTTACTCTCTTCAAGGCAGATTTAACATGGACATGTATCAATGGAAGATTTTGGATGGGGCTGTTTGGCCCCAAACTCAAAACAAAAGCCAGTTTTTGTTTCATTCCAATCCCTATTAAAAAGTTTTCCTTTTTATATTTAGCTCCCCCCAGTCTATACAACAGCAGGAAGATGGGGTATTAAATAAAATAACAAGAGGAAAGAAGAGGGGCTTGCATTTCTTCTTCTTTTTTCCTATTAAACTTTAGTCTCTGCTTTCTATGAAACTGAGGCAAATAATAATTTAATCAGATTTGCCACCAACATGTCTAGAGTGGCTTTTCAGAAGGCCACTGAGACCTGTCAGTTTCATCAGGTATTAGGGCAGGATGTTAAGGGAGCCCTATATAACTGTTAGCCAACCAAAGTTATGTACTGAAGACAGAGGAGGCAAGCAAATATATAACATGTCCTTTTTTTTTTTTGCATCAGCACATCTACAGTATTATATAGAAAATCAGTGGCAAAATTCAGCAGCATTTTCCACAAAGACACTTGTTCATCACTTAAAATTTGAGCTTACCATTGTGAACTGCCCACATGATCCGGAAAGCAGGGCCACCAATCTCATCGAAAGGTTTTCTGCGAGTAATTACTTCCCAAAGAATAATACCCCAACTGAATACATCACATTTTTCACTGTAATTGCTACCTGAAAAGGATCATTTATACATTTTTTTAATTAAATATGCTCTATTACTAACAGAATTATAGGTGTTGTCTTAATTATAATAAAAATATTAAATTAATCCGGTTGTAACCAATTATATAATTGATTCTTCAATATACTATAAAACAGGTTGATTTAAACATGTGCTTTCTAACAATACATACAGGTGTGAATTCAATGACTTACATATTCATGCACATGTTGTTCAATGAAAAACCATCTCTATTTTTCTTCAATTACACAATGTGATTCATAGCATCAAACCTCAAAGTACAAGAAGAGAGGGATTTTATGATCATATGCTGACTGATTGCCATTATAGCCCTGTTTTATTGTAATACTGAATGCAAAACCCCTTATACAACTTTCACATGATTTAAATTTTATATCAATTTAACCTATTAATGAAAAAAGCTTGAAAAATGTTGATTTCAAATATCTTATTTGATATTTTCTAATAATTTCTAGTTTTCCAGTATAACAATTGATTTTTTTCTTAATAGGAGATTATTTATTTGAAACAAACTGAAAACTATATTTACTTTTAAGAATTTAGTCAAAGGCACTTCAGTGCTAATAAGAGTTTGTAATTTAATAGTTTTGAGCAAGTGTAATATTTCCATTCAATGACTGTCGGGCTACATACAGGTGTACATTTCAACAGAAACAGATTCATTTCTTTATATATAAAATTCTTCATATATACCGTATTTTTCGGAGTATAAGACGCACCAGAGTATAAGACGCACCTTAGTTTTTGGGGAGGAAAATAGGGGAAAACAATCTGCCTACCAGGTATTCATCTGGCTAGCATCCTTAGTCTGGTCAGCTTCAGCACATTATTTTATCCACTGGTTAGGACTTTAAAAAACCTTCTTCTGAGAGAGTAACAATGAAAGAGCCTGCAAGCCAGTAAGAGCTGGGAAGATCGTTAGCACCTAGTTGGGCTAGAAAAAAAACTTATTCGGAGCAGCTGCAGCACATTATTTTATCTCCTGGTTAGGACTTAAAAAAACCTTCTTCTGAGAGAATAACAATGAAAGAGCCTGCAAGCCAGTAAGAGCTGGGAAGATCGTTGGCACCTGGTTAGGGCTAGAAAAAAAAACTTCTTTGGAGCAAGTAGAGCAATGAAAAAAAACCCTGCAAAGACTTAGGGCTGGAAAAACATTCTTCTGAGAGAGTAACAATGAAAGAGCCTGCAAGGTAAGAGCTGGGAAGATCTGTTAGCACCTAGTTAGGGCTGGAAAAAAAAGCTACATTCGAAGTATAAGACGCACCCAAATTTTCAGCCACTTTTAGGGAGGAAAAAGGTGCGTATTATACTCCAAAAAATACGTTAATGCAGATTCTTAAACTGCATTAATTCAAATGGCAAGCCTTCAACAATTTAAGTCACATCATAACTAGACAGTTGACTGTGTCTTTTCTACTGGCTTCTAAAATACTTTTATAAACAACCAGGGTGGATAAAAATCGATGATTAAAAAAAGGGATTTTTAAAAATCCAATTTATTTTAATAAAATGCTTTTGGATTAAAAATCTATGTAAAGATATTTTTCTATTTAAGATACATTAATAGTTTAGTTTATTCAGCATGAAATGGAGCTTAGTTATGTAGCATGAGGCTATATATTCTGCAATATTGGGACTGTCGGTGAGTCAACAGCAGGTCAGAGGAGGAGCTACTGCGGGACAGAGATGACAGTTGCTCTTTAAAAATTATGATTTAAATCGACTTGATTTAAATCAAGCCTTTTCACTAGTGATTTAAATCGACTTGATTTAAATCATATCCACCCTGTAAACAACAGCAAAAAGTGTATCTGCACCATATGAATCTTTGTATCAAAATTACCACAAAATTACTAATGCTGATAATACACACGAGAATGGTAGTCAGTTTCAAAATTACTTTGTTACCTTCAAAAACTTCAGGTGCCATCCAAGCAGCACTGCCCTTATTATTGGTCATGTGAGTCTGAATATCACAAGCTGTACCGAAATCACATATTTTTAAAACAGTCCCTCCTGCCACCAAGAGCAAACTGTAAAACAAATAGAATTTAATTACAGTATGTATTTTGCCAAAAGAAGTGTTACGAAATAGAGAAAATATTATCTAAGCAATTTATGTACAGTGTCTGTAGATTTAATATACAAAAGTGAAAAGGAGATGTAAGATTTTTACTGTAATTAAAAGCAATATACTTCTTTTTAAAGGGCATAAGTAGACAATCTTTATTAGTAATTTGTAAAAAAAATGACAGAAAAGTGAATTTGGGAAGACAGAGGTCAACACTGAAGAAATTACAATGTGCTTTAGAGAGAGAAGGGAATTTTTATTCTATTGTACAGCACAATCAAATTGAATGGAGCAACTAGGTTTATACCCATTCGTTATTGAATGCAAAAATAACTAATTGCAATGTATCAAGATCAAGTGATTTTACAGGAACAACTATTTTGCTCCGTATCTAGTTTTAACCATTCATTCATTCATGAAAATTTATATGCCTAACTCATTCTCAATGACTCTGGCTGACTTACAAAGATATAAAGTATAGAAAAGCAATATAAAAACAATAAAAAAGCAATAACCCCCTTCTAGTGAAAACACCTCACTGGCAACAATGAGTCATTTGATGGGTCCATTCCACTCTATTTACTTTTAAAAGAATAATTTTATATTTTATTTTATCTTGCTTTTATTTTGGTGAGCGACACAGAAAATATGTCCAAGTGATTTATCAGAGTGATAAATATAATAACAAAAATGTATTTCACAAACAAGGTAACTTTGCTTAACAGATCACAGATGCCCATTGTTCTTAAGAATCCAGGCCAGAGTATAGACCTGAACTTCAGCAGTGTTTCCTTTGTAACTAATTCCTCCTTTCACATTTTAACTGAAAGATTGCCAGCTTGTTATGAGTCTAATAAATCAGTGTTATTAATTTTAATCACACTATCATAATGTAACAAGCTTTAGATCTCCTGCAATTATTACATCTGAGTATCAAGATTATCAAAACTTGCTTGATACTGAGATGGGCAGCATATAAACTTCATTTAAAAAAATTATACCCTTTACTGACGATGAAATATAGTAGAATATTTACATAACATTCAAATAACTTACATTGCATCTGAGAATTACTACAGGTATTACAAACCACAATGTTCTCTAGGTTTATTAGAAAAAAGCCTTTAAGAATGACAGTGTCTTACAGAATTCTTGAAAACCTACTTTGGTGGTTTTAGGTCTCTGTGTATGAGTGCTTTCGGTTTCATGCTGTGAAGGTATGCTACTCCTTGGGAACATTGTAAACACCAACTCATTGCATGTGCAGCAGTATAATAAGGTAGAGGCTCAGCACCGTGTAGGACTGAAAAACAAAGGTACAAACTAAAAAGAATTTTATTGTATATTACAGAAGATATAAAATGGGAATGCTACTTCTGAAAGGTGTTCCATGACGTACAAAGTACAGAACAGAAGTTATTTTTGATCTTATGTTTCTATAACAAAAATCTTGGGTGCACCCATGTAATGTTCAGTATGACTTAAAGGGAAAATGATTAACTGTGTGACCAGAAATAATCTGTTTATATATATAACAGAGAAAAAGAAAATAATTCTTAAAAGTAATATAAATATTTAATTTCTGACTTCCCCTCTCTTTGTATTACAACTGATTTGCAGTATCTGTTGAGCATGTTAATAACATTTGAGTAATTTTTTGTCTCAATCTCATTTGGTGCTGAGTCATCACTACAAGATCAAGAATGCATCTCAGCCCCCAACAGGAAAAAAATGGTCAGCTTTAGTTTAAAGGAATTGTTACAGCCTGAATTGGGTAAAAATTTAAATTTCTCCATCAATTCATCAAGTATACCACTTGCTCTATGAGGCAGACCATAATGCTTAACAAAAGCTATCAGTGTAACAATAAAATTTAACCCAGAACAATCAGTGTCATAAAATTATTATAATAAATAAGAAAGTTATACAATAATGTATTAACATAAAATGAGATGGCAACATTTTAGGCAGTGTTCTGGACAATGCAGTTCAAAAATAATGCTCACCATTATAGAGAGAACCTCCTTCAGCATATTCCATTACAAGACATACCTAATAAGGAAAAAAACAGACAATGAATTTATTATTATTTTTAATATGAAAGAAATATTTAGAACAAGGATTCTTATGAAATGCTCCCATCTTATTTTAATAATATATACCATATTTTTCAGACTATAAGATGCTTTGGACTATAAGACGCACCTAGCTTTTGGGGAGGAAAACAAGAAAAAAACTCTGCCTCCCAGCAATTTGCCTCCTTGCAGTAAACAGCCTGGTTAGCTTCTGCACAGCCTGATTTAGCACGAGCAGCTGATTGGCGGTTGGATCTGCCTCCCGGAATACTGCCTATTAGCTGTTCCAGGCTGCGGGGATCGCCACTGCCCATCGCTGCCATCCATCATTGCTGCTGCCTATCGCCGCCTCCACGCGTCCCGTTTTCAGCCTTTGTGTGCCCCATTTTCGACCTCCACATATTGCCGCCGCTGCCTATCCCCACCTGGAATGGGCCGAAAATGGGGTACGTGGAGGCCAAAAATGGGACGCACGGAAGCGGCGATAGGCGGCAGCGGTGGTGGGCGGTGGTGATCCCCGCAGCCTGGAACAGCTGATAGGCGGTATTCCGGGAGGCAGATCCAACTGCCAATCAGCTGCTGGTGCTAAATCAGGCTGTGCTGAAGCTGACCAGGCTGTTTGCTACAAGGAGGCAAATTGCTGGGAGGCAGAGGCTGAAGGGTGCGGGTTGGTGGGTAGGCAGGGCTTCGGCAACATTAGCTCTATAAGACGCACAGCTATTTCCACCCACTTTTTTTTGGGGGGGGGGAGTGCATCCTATAGACCAAAAAATACAGTAATTCTGTTTTAATCCTAAAACTGTGCAGAAACTACAACATGTACAGATTTGGTCAGAGATATAATTGCTCTATTTTTTTTCTTCTTTTCTGTTTTATTCAAGTACACAACTGCGTATGCACATTAACACGTATTAAAAATCCTGGTAATACTTTTGTGGTCATCTACAATATGTTTCAGTTGTTAACATTTATGCATGCTGATAAAGAAAATAAATTTTAGAAGCTCTTCATTTAATTTAGAACCAGAATAGAGTAGTGAAACACTGATCAATAAATCTATGGAACAAAGCTGGAATGGAAATTGGAAACCTGTGTATTTAAACTGAATGCGAAAGGAATGCTTTTCTCATTAATGAAAAATTCAACTTAGAATATGTAAATAAGCCAAATAAAACTAAAACAGACACACATATTTCACTTAAATAAAGAGATTGTCGAAAAGTTGCTACTTACTGGATTTAAACAAGCTCCATATAACTTGACGATATTAGGATGATTCACACGTGACAACTGTCGAAGCTGAAATTTTAAAAAGTAGTGTATTTTAAGTTCTCTTACATAAAACTTTTCTTTGTATAAATGATCATAAAAACAGTTTAATGATATATATAATATTCTGCATACATATAGGAAAGAGCAGCACATCAGTTCAATGTATAAATTAGTCAGAGTATATTGGCCAATGCAGAAGCTACCTTTTAAAAAGAATTTCTGAAAAATTACTGAGCAAATTGTCACTCTCCAAGTGGATGTGGGTATGCTAATTTATCAGATGTGATTGTTAAATGCCTATTATGATATTACCTTGATTTGTATTTCAGTTCAACAATCTTCTCTATGTCTTTCGGCTGCTCTCAATCTATTCTCTATGCTGGGAGCATATCATAGCATCAGGATATAATTAACAGTGTCTATACAATTCCAGAAATCAGTTCTGTCTTGGGATAATGCTGTAGTACAATTGCTTTATAAACTACAGCATCTTTTAGAAAGACTCTCCTACATCCACAAATTTCCATCAAAGAATTTGGAAGACTAGGAATACTTGGCTTGTTATCAAGAGGAAATGATAGACCACATGCCTTCCTTTCAAGTGCAGATAATTTCAAGGTAGAATGGTTTGCCTTTCACTTCTTTCAATACTGTACTCCTAATTCTGAGCTTCTGCAAACAGAAATACAAAGAAAGCTACCGGACAGGGCACCTTTCAGACTGCCAAAAGATTTAAGGAAGGAGCAGCTTCATTCCATTTTTTGAGGCTTTTACAGCAGCAAAAATCCTTCTCACTGTTTTATGATTATAAATAAAATTAAGGACTGATTCCTGTCTTTTATAATGAAAAAAAAAGGTTAACTACGGATCCCTACTATGGCTGGAAAAAAAAAAGATACACCCAGGCAATCAGTTTTGACTTAGATCAATTCAAATGAACATTACAGATCAACTTGCATACAGCTGCATCGGGCTGATGCTGAATTTGTAAGCTTAAGATGCCAACTAGAGGCATGTGCCTTAGATCCAGCAATTTGCTTCAAATAATTTAAAATAAACCTTTACATTGTTGATTTTGTTACATATGTATATATGAATTAGAGGTATGAAGGGTTCTAGTTTTAAAAGCAATTTTTTTTTTTTGCTTTTTAAAGAGATGGAACTATAGACTCCATTTGCAACTCCTTAAACCAAGAACACCTGTGTTTTTCCTGTTGCAATATCTGCCCTCTGGGATGAAATCCTCAGAGATCCAAATGTGCCATGTTCAGGAAGTTTTTAAAGACCTAGCTATTTTCCCAGACATTGGACAAAATGGAAACGGAGCCCCTGCTAGATGTATTTTCTTTTATATAGTATGTTGTTTCTGGAACAGTTCATTAATTCTTTGTTGAGTGTCTTGTTTTAAAACTTTGTGAAAGATGCACACTAGCCATAGCTTCTCTAAGAGTTACAGCAAGGTGCTATATTTCTGCCTCTGCAAATCCTGAAACACATTTTATTTTCAAATCCAAAGCACAGTATAGTCCTAATTCTTTTAGAATATTAATTAACTGATTGGCATGATAATAAAGTACTCATAAGTATTAGATAGAAAGGAATAGAATTTATTGGATAGCTTTAAGTGTAAGATGTATGCATTAATATTCCCCATTGGAAAGTTCTGCCCTAAAGGTCAACCTAAATATATTCAACATTTTTACTTAATGTATTTTCAAATAATGTCTCTGCTCAATAACTTAAGTAGCAATAACCCTATATAAATATACCTCAAATTTTATGGAAAGGAAGTAGGTCACTCATAGATATTAAGCAGTATGTTAGAAACATGATTTATTCTTGGATAAACTGCTTGAACAATTTCAGATGTACCTGAAATTATATTATGGTGATTCTAAATGGAGTCTCTGAAAAAATGACATTTGTTATTTATAACATAAATAAAACACTGTCATGTTCAGAGGTGGCATTCAGCCAATTCGGGCGAACCGGTAGTAGCGACCTTCGGATGGCGTCCTATTTAGGCACGTTTTTCAAGCCGCGTCCATGCGTGCAAGGTGCATGCGCTAGCAAAGCGCATGGGCGGAAGACCATGTGCATGTGTGGAAGGGGCGCGTGCGAGCGAAGTGTGTTTGCTTGCTCATATTTGCAAACCAGTAGGGAAAGTAAGTGAATACCACCCCGGTCATGTTTATACATTCTGTGTGAATTAGTTACAACTGTTCAGTTCTAGTAGTAAGCATATCAAATCACTAGGAGGAGGAAGAGAAGATCTCTGCACTTATTGAAAACAAAAGGGAAATATTAATTTGCTTGGGTCAATATGACCAAAGAAGCAGAACACTTATTTGAGTCCATGCTGATATCACTTAGAAAATGCAGTATTCCTCAAAAGAGAAAGTACACAGGGAGTGTGCAGTTCAGTGATCTCTTGAACTGTGATTCCTGGTTCACCCTCTTATCCATAATCCAAATTCATTTCAAAAATACTATGTATATGTATGTGTGTGTGTGTGTGTGTGTGTGTGTGTGTGTATTTTATATATATATATATATATATATATATATATATATATATATATATATATATATATATATATATATATATATATATATATATATATATATATATATATACACATACATATTCCCCTGAATAAATCCACGAATACCAGTTCTAATTGCAGCTTACAGACAGTAAAATTTTCACTGTACATCTTTTTTAAAATTATTCTGGTACCTATCAAATTCTTTTGAACAAATTCTAAAGTAAAATTATACCTCTACAATGAAGGCTTTCCGTTCAGATTCGCTTTCTATTTGCTTAATGGCTACATCTTTTCCCCGCCATTTTGCTTTGCAAACTACTCCAAAGGCTCCTCGTCCAACAACCTAAATAAAAAGACAATTGGAGATTTTGAAACAACTATTAGAAACAACTTGTAACTTTTCTTTATATTCTACAATGTCATGGAAAAAACATATTTATATTCTGCAAAACGTCTGTCCAAACTTTTAACCTCTCAACCTTGAGAAGCTCTTTATAGTAGCCTGCTAAGCATTTGACAACTTTGTTTTGGTAGTCCAAGACAAGCAAAAAAATCATGAGGTTTTACTTAACTTTTAGACACAATTGATGGGATGAATAACTTTCAGGATTCTGTTATGATGTCTAGAAACAAATCCAAAAAGAACCTTAGAAGAGAGGAACATGCTAGAAATATATTAACCAAGGCCTTTTCCTTTTGTCTTATCCATTGCAGTGTGGAAGGTTAACCCCAAAATATTTAATTTCTGTTAGACTGTTTATTGTGGGTCTAAAACGTATGCCTATGGAAAATTGCAACTCAGATGGTGTGAAATTAACACTATATTCACATTTCATATTAAACCAAGGCTTAGCTATAATTTATTGAACAAGTAATATTGGCCTGGTTCTCACATCTCACAAAATGAAATCCAAACAAATTAGCATGATGATGTGTACCTAGCCACCAGCTCATTCAGTCCAGAAAAAAAAGTTAAATCCCACAGAATCTAATGAGATATATTCACCAAAAATGTTTCATAAGTGTGTGTCTTTACAGCAAAAGGAGCATCAGACTTGACATAGCAAAATATCCCAAAAAGTTTTTTATACAAATTAAAAAGGATTTTATTGGGAGTACCATTATTATAAGACATAACTGCATGGTTATTATTTCTTCATATGGGCTTAGATGATTCTAACATTTCCAAATTCAATATAGAGAAGGTAACACAACTGGCAAACAAGTTATACGGCTGTGCATATATATATGCATTAATTTATTTAAAACATTTCTTAGTTAACTTCTGAAACGGAGATATTTTAAAGTGGTTTATAATATAAACATACAATTTTAACAATATTAATATTGTAGAGTAACACTATAAATTGCAAATTTTGTGTTAAAACCAACCAAATCTGCACCTTTTAAAACAACAGTATACAAAAAAGCTTTACTATTAAAAACAAAATTTTCTTATGTCATTTGTTAATTCCACAATATTGTACACTGTTTAAAAGATGTACTATCAGATACGTATAATACAGCTTATCTTTAAGTGTGACTTCACTTATGCCATTACTAAGATCTTCCTCAGCATCACTTTCCTTGTAGAAAATAGATTTGGAGATATTGATTAGATCTGTCTGAAAAAACACCTACTCATAGTTTTGGAATCATTTTAAATTGGCTAAAACCAGTATGCATATATATTTTTAAGCAGTTCTCTTATTTCTGTAGGACACACAAGTACTGTCTTAGTAATGAGTTTATTATCCTGGGTGATTTTCAAAATTCTATATACATATAACTTTTACTGGTAATATATGATCTATACATTTGTTTGGCCATTTAGATCCAGGTGGTTTTCTTCCTTAGAAGCAAACACCTGTTTTGTTCTTATTATATTAAATGTAACAGACTTTTCTTTAAAAATTATAAGTTTTAGGTATATGTTGTAACTGCAAGATGAAACAATTTTCATGATAGGAGCTGCAACTGCAATATGTTCTTTGTTCAGTCATATCAATTTGCAACAGGTGAACTTTGAAATTAGATTTTAGGATAAAAGCCTAGCCCTAAGCACTTAAATAAAACCCACTGGATATGTGGTTTTGTTGCATTTTTTAAAAAACTCAAATTTTCTGTCAAACTGAGAAACAGAGGCTCACTATTACCCAGTGAGTTTGCCAAGTGTGAATTTATATCTAGATCTTTTCCTTCTGCGGTCAACCTTTTGCATCGTAGGCAGTGCCCTTATCCTGAATATCTTTTCTTCACCAATGGAAACAACTGGCTTGTGCCCATCTCGGAATAACTGAGAAGGCATCTTAAACTTGAACTGTGGCACTTTTGCAATGCTCTCTTTCTCCCCCAATATCCCGAGTAGACATTTCTTCCAAATCAAGATCACAGACACACAAGACATCCGAGGAAGTTTCTTCGAAATACAGGAGTTTCTCCAGAAGAGTTACGCTTAGGACCCCAGGGACGAGCTTTCCCCCTCCCTCCCACCATTGCAGACCCTCTCACCTCTTCCACCTCTATCTCTTTGTAGTCGATTTCTTCGAAGTTGAGCACCGGGGAGGTTTCAATCATGTCCACGGAGCTTGGAGAAGACATCCCTTCCCTTCCCACGGGGTGCAAGGGGGGCGCGTCTGACGGGGCGGAAGAGACCCAGGCGGATCTCGAGGGGTTCCCCTCGCCAGCCTGGGTCTCCGGCTCCTCTGCTCAGCAACCACCACAACAGCCTGGCGGAGGCACCCCCTGGGCCGCGGAATAGCCTCATACGAGGCAGTTCCGCCCGGGCTTTATTGGGGCCGGCGGGAAGCCCAGGCCGGGGGACCCCGGCTCGTCATTTTTGCGACTCACGCTGGAAGCCACTCACGGATCCCCTTCTCCCCCCTTTTTTTTAACCGGGCAGGCCGCGGTCTTTCCGGGGTCGCAGTTTGGGAGTCGCGCCCCTGAAGCAGGGGAAAAAAAAGAGATCAAGAGGGAGAGTTGAATGGGGAGGATGGGAGCCGCCGCTCAGAGCTGAGCCGCCGCCGCTGCGTCTGACATTGGGGAAGTTGCATGGGAAGGGGCCGGCTATTCTCTCCACTCTTGGGGCTCCGGTCCCCCTTCTTTCCCCCCCAGCAAAAGGCCCAACCAGGACCGCGGCCTGGTAACAGAAGCGGCGGCCCGCCTCTTCCTCCCTCCCCGCCTCCCTCTTCCTGAAACTGCGCCGCCTTCCTCCTTTGCGAACCTCCCAGAAGGCCGCCGAGAGAGGTCGGGAGCGGGAAACGCGATTCTTGATACCCGGAGCTGCTCCGTCGCTCTGAAAAGGAGGCCGCAGGGTCCGTTTCGGCGGTAGCGAAGGCTGCGAAAGTGAGAGGCGGCAGAAAAGAGAAGCCGTAGCAGTTGCTTTTAGGTAGGTTGGCTCGGGAACGCTGCATCCTCTTAGGACGAGCGTCTCGGTTTTCGCTTGTTCGCCATTTCCGACTGGGGAGCGTAAGGATTTTTTCTCCTGGCAGCCGGGGAGGAGTGAAAAGCCACGAGGTTGAGCATGGAAAAGGAGATTTCGGGGAAATGCAATGCAGAAATGAAAGCGCCATTTCCGTGTTTGAAAAGTCTCGTGGCTTTTCACTCCTCCCCGGCTGGCAGGAGGGGGGGAAAAATCCTTCCGCCTCTTTCTCTGCCTCTCTCTCTAGTCGGAAATGGAAAACAAACGGCTTTAATTTCTGCATTGCATTTCTCTGAAAGCTCCGAGAGACTCTTTTGTGGACTTTAAGCCTCCCGGCAACAACGTTATGTGGGGGGTGGGGGAAAATGGGCTGAGAGAGAGAGATAGACTGGCTGGCTCAAAGCTCTGGTCGAGGGAGGGAGAGGAAACTTAAGGCCTTTTCGCCCTTGCTCCGTTATTGGTCTTTCCCGCCACTGCTGAGCTGGCAGAAAGCACGTCAGCTCAAACCACGTTTGAGACTGACTGGCTCAAAGCTCTCTGGTCGAGGGAGGGAGAGAAAACTTAAGCCCTTTTCGCCCTTCTTCCTTTGTTGGTCTTTCCCGCCACTGCTGAGCTGGCAGAAAGCACGTCGACTCAAACCACGTGGCCATCGCAGCCTTGAGAGCTGTGTCTGCTCCCCCTACAGACTCAACGTGGGAGAGTTTCATTGCAGGAATTGGCTGAGGCCCTGGTTTCCTTTCCCGCCCTCGCTGTATCAACTGCCACTAGCAGAAAGGTTTGACTGCGTTCTATTGCTTGGGGACTGTGGACGTGCACCTGAGACAAAAGGTGTACTGTAGTAACCTTTACAGTTCCTGAATTAAAGACGAGTTGGGATGGCTCTGGAGAAGAACCATCCCAACTCGTCTTTAATTCAGCAACTAAGAGTTGGTGGGACGAAAGAGATTGTAGGATGGACTGCGTGACCAGATGTCCCGCTTTTGGTGGGACAATCCCGATTTTTAACAATTTGTCCCGCGTCCCGTGGCGTTTTTAAAAAGTTCCCATTTTTGGAAAGTGCACGACAAGCTAGGGAACGGCGGGAGAACGGGAAGGGAATATATGGTTTTTGGCAGCCATGTGGCTATTTTGCCAGGATATGAGTTTTATATTATTTTTGTTAATTTTATGTTAAACTTTAATAATAACAAATAATTGTTGAGAACTGATTATCGAGAACTGCTTATCAAAGTTCGCATTGTTGATCAGTTGTTAGAATTCGACCACCATTGTTTGGACTTAATGAACAATGGCATTTTTTGGCATTGGCAATGACAAAAACATTTTGTAACTGTCTCTCAGATGATCGTACTGCGTGCTAGTGCTAGTTAAACAAGTGATGTCAACAAATCAGCTATTCAGATAATTTAGGTAATTTATTTATTTATTTCATAAATACATAAATTTTCTTGAATTTAACAGACAGTACTCTTATTATTTATATTTTATAGTGGCAGCAAAAAGTCTAGCGGCGACCTTGAAAGTGACACTTACGACTTACCTTACGGCAAATTCAGAGGAAAAATAATACAAGTTAGTATTGTTATTATTTAGAAAGAAATATAGGATTAAAATTAAAATAATTTTTAAAATATAGTTACTTTATAACAATCAAATTAATTTAATTTATAAACTAACAATAAAATATGTTCATGTAATTATGTACCTACTTACTGTGTTTTTAAGCAATATGTATATAATAATTTATAATATAATTTTAAATTTTTTTTTTTAGATTTTTAACAATGAGTAAGAAAAGAGGATGCAAATTCAACGATAATCTAAGAAGTGAATTTCCTTTTCTTAAAAAAACCAAAACCGATTACATGGTAAAATGTGAGAAATGTAATTGTGAATTTTCTATTTCGCACGGCGGGAAGAATGATATTTCAAAGCACTTGGAGACACAGAAACATAAAAGATATTTAAATACTGCTGAATCTTCCTCCAAAATACAGGAATTGTTTCAGAAAACAACTTCTGGAGACGAAGAAAAGAAATTAGCATTAGCAGAAGGACTTATGTCTTTTCATGCTATTAATCACAATCGTTCCTTCATATCTATGGACTGTACATCACAAGTTGTCAAAAAGTTATTCAACGAAACATTTGCCTGTGCTAGAACAAAATCCGAGGCAATTGTGTGTAATGTGCTTTCCCCATATGCATTTTCAGAATTAAACAAAAATCTAGAAAAAATTAATTTTATATCCATATATTCTGACGCATCTAATCATAAGGATATAACGTTATTTCCAACCATTATTAGATTTTTTGATTCGGAAACTGGAATAAAAATTAGAATTTTAGATTTTGTTTCTTTGCCTGGCGAAACTTCTGAAATAATTTTCAGTTCCATTATTAATATTTTGGAAAAAAACAATTTAAAACATAAAATGATTGCATATTGCGCAGACAACACGAATGCAAATTTTGGAGGAAAAGCGAGAAGAGGTACAAATAATATTTTTTATAAATTAAACAAAAGCCTTAATCAAAACATTATTGGTGTTGGTTGTGCAGCGCACATAATACATAACACCATTCAAACAGCTGCTGACTTGTTGCCCGTAGATGTGGAAAATATTGTTATTAAAATATATTCTTATTTCTATATATACACTGTGCGCGTTGAAATGCTTAAAGAATTTTGTGAAACTGTGGAAGTCGAATATCAGAAAATACTTGGATACAGTAAAACGCGCTGGTTAGCTCTTTTTCCAGCTGTTGAAAGAATTTTGAAAATATACGATCCTTTGAAATCCTACTTTCTATCACAGGATAAATGTCCTAGAATTTTAGAAGAGTTTTTTGAAAAAGAATCTTCAAAAATTTGGCTAGAGTTTGTACACAATCAAGCAGCTCTTTTACAAAATGCTATAAAACTTATTGAAGGTGACAAAATTTCGGTAATCGAAGTAGCAAATGAAGTTAATAATTTAAAATTTCAGTGTCAAGAGCGGTTAGAAAATGATTTTCTTCCGTTAACTATCCGTAATAGTATAAGCCAGCTAGAAGAACAAGGTGCAATAAATCGTGCAGATATCATGAATCACGTTAAAAAGTTCTATAGTAACTGCATAGATTATTTAGAAGAGTGGACGGTACATTACAATGATATTGAACATTTTCATTGGGTTACATTAAAGCAAGAACTAAATTGGAATGATGTGCAAAAATCATACGAGCATATTACTCAAAATTTCCCATGTAGTAATATTTCAGAAAATGATCTTTTTACTGAGGTATCATTATTTAAAAAATATATTGATAAGGAAAAGATTAAATCTTGGGCATCAGCAAAAATCACAATAGAGAACAAATGGTTAGAAATATTTCATCATTTTGAAACAAACCATGTTCCATACAATAATGCACTAAAAATTGTGGAATATGCGCTGTCCTTACCAGGAACTAATGCTGCGACTGAACGCGTTTTTTCTACGGTAAATAAAGTGTGGACATCAGAAAAGTCACAATTAAGTGTTGAGACTTTGAAAGCCATTTTATGTGTGAAATATAATTTAACAAATTCTTGTGAAAAATTTCATGACCTTTTAAACAATGACAGCAATCTACTAAAAAAAATTCACTCAAATGAGAAATATGCCAAAGAATAAAATACTGTACATAATTTTTTTAATGTATTATATTTGTAAATTGTACTTATGTTGAAATTAAAAAATATATATTACAATACTATTTTTGCGTGCTATGAAAATTTTTGTTGCTTCATATAGACCAAATTTTTAATCAAGAAACCCCCCCCCCCTGTTCAATGGTGTCCTGCTTTACCAATGTTAAAATCTGGTCACCTTAAGGATGGAGCAAAAGCTGGATTGTGATCAGGGGTGGTATTCACTTACCTTCCCCACCTCTGCACATGCGCACAGCCTCCTGCATGCTCTTTACTCCCGCATGTGCCTTCCACACATATGCCCAGTCAAGAAAACGTGGCTAAATAGGATGGCATTACGTCCGGGTGGGCGGGCAGGCCCACCTGCAGTCAGCGCTACCGGTTCACACGAACCGGTCCAAAACGGCAGAATACCACCTCTGATTGTGATCATATCTCAAGACTTAAAATGGACACCTAACATCAAAAACATCATCAAAAAAGCACAACAAAGAATGTTCTTTCTGTGCCAACTCAGAAAGCTTAAACTGCCTAAAGAAGCTGCTGATTCAGTTCTACAAAGGAATTACTGAGTCTGTCATCTGCACCTCTATAACTGTCTGGTTTGGCTCTGCAACCCAACAAGACAGACACAGACTTCAGAGGATAATCAGAACTGCAGAAAAAACAATCTCTTTGACAAAAGAGCCAAGAGATAAAATGTTCCAGGAATAGGGACCTTCTGAAGATCACTTATACCTGCATCAAGATCAATATTCCCTGCAATAAAAAAAGGGGAATGCAACCTATTGAGTGGGAAGGGTTTGCAAATCCATTTTCAGGGTTTTCTCCAGCTTCTTCCCACATCCCTCCCATGCCCCAACTATTTTAACGTTTTTGACATTGATTTATCAATCTTATGGAAGGGTGACATTTCTATGTAGCAAAGATTTAACTGCACTTTGAGACCTGTAGCAATAGAATTGAAAGTTGGAGCTGGCAACTCAATGTACTTTTGTGGCAAAATTGGAGAAGTCCAATTGGTGTTGGTCCCATCACCAATGAATAATAAAGTTGGTATGAGAATGGCCTTATGGAACCTCCTCACAATAAGTGAAAAAAGTTTATTATTATTCCCATACAGACATTTTTACATATTTATCATCTCATTTCTCATTTCATTCTTTTACAAAATCTTTACACATATTCTATATTTATCTTATTGCTTTATTAGTTCAAGGTTTCTTTTTTACCATCCTCCCTTCCCATCTCATACAGACCTTCTCTTCTTCCCTTCCCTTCCTCTTCCTCTTTCTAAACCTACTTCCCCTTCCCTCTCTCCTCCTCTTCCCTACTTCCCCAGATGCCTTCTCTCCTAATTCTTCTTTCCTCCCCTTCCTTCCTTCCTTCCTTCCTTCCTTCCTTCCTTCCTTCCTTCCTTCCTTCCTTCCTTCCTTCCTTCCTTCCTTCCTTCCTTCCTTCCTTCCTTCTCCTCTCTTCCCTTCCTCCTTCCTTTGCTGTACTTTCTCCATTTTTCTGGGATGGTATTCCAGCAACCCTGAATTCTTTTATACAGTCTTACATTTTTCATATTGTATTCCATATATATTCCTTTAATCTAATTCTTTTATCTTTATGTACAGTATTTGTCTATTAATACACTTCAAATTTATGATTTTCTCCCCCACCCATCCCCTCATCTCTTTCAAGTGTTACATCTGGGTTACATGATACACTTATATTCAAACTTCTTTATTTATATTCATTTTCTAACCATCTATAAAACTTCCCCCAAGTCTTGTAATACAATGAATCCTCTTTATCTTTTAATCTTAATCTGTTCATTTCAGTGCAGTCCAAACTTTTCTTTATTATCTGCTCATCTCCAGGAATGATTCCTGCTTTCCAATTTTGCGCAAATACAATCCTAGTTGCTGTTCCTATATGTATTATTAAATATATATATCTTCTTTTTTGTATTTTTCTGGTAAAATTCCTAAAAGAAAGATTTCTGGTTTTAAGTCTGGCTTTTCTTCCACCATTTTTCCTAACCATGTTTGTATCTTAATCCAAAATTTTCTTGCTTCTGTACACGTCCACCACATATGATAATAAGAACCTGGTATCTGCTGTCATTTCCAACATTTTACTGATTTCTCTTTAAACATTTTTTATAATTTTCCTGGTGACACATGCCATCTATAAAACATTTTGTACATATTTTCTTTATATGCTGTTGCCATGGTTAGTTTGTAATTTCTTTCCCATATTTGTTGCCTTTTTTCAATTCTATCGTATATCCAAAATTCCTCATCCAAATTATCATTGTTTCTTTTACCACTTCTTCCTCCAATTCAACTTTTAACAAATAATTATATAATTTCTTAATCATTTTTTCATCACTCCCTGTTAATATCTCATCTACCGTATTTTTCAGAGTATAAGACGCATCTTTTTACTCCCTAAAAGAGGGTCAAAAACTGGGTGCGTCTTATACTCCGAATGTAGCCCCCACCTCACCTGCCAGCCCGCCACTCAGCCTGGGGAGGAAAACATTTTCAGGCGGCAGCGCTGCGATCCCCTCCCCGATTCCAAAAACGGGGCGTGCAACTGGCACTGCCCGCCACCGGAAACGCAATGCTCTTCTTTGCCGAGAAGGACCCTCGATCAGCCACCTCCAGGGAGCCACCTCCGCCCTCAGGAGGCAGCGGCCCCTTTAAGAGTGAAGGAGCTTTTTTATTTTTTATTTCCCTCCTTCCAGCCTGAGCTGGCCAATCGTGAGCCGGCCGGCAGTGACAGCGCACCGCAGACGTTCGCGGAGGGGAAGGGGGAGGTGATTGCTTGCCACTGCCGCCGCCGCGCAGGTATGCGAGTCGCCCGGGGGTCAGCCACGCCTCGGGTTGGAGGGTCCTTGTTCTGCTGCTGCCCCAAGGAAGCTGCGGAGCTGAAGAAACCTCCACCCACCTGCCAGCTCGCCACTCAGCCTTTTGGAATCGGAGAGGGGATCGCAGCGCTGCCACCTGAAAACGCTTTCCTCCCCAGGCAGAGTGGCGAGCTGGCAGGTGGGTGGAGGCTTCTTCAGCTCCGCAGCTTCCTTGGGGCAGCAGCAGGACAAGGACCCTCCAACCCGAGGCGCGGCTGACCCCCGGGCGACTCGCATACCTGCGTGGCGGTGGCAAGCGATCACATCCCCCCTGCCCTCCGCGAACGTCTGCGGCGCACTGTCACTGCCGGCCGGCTCGCGATCGGCCGGCTCAGGCTGGAAGGAGGGAAATAAAAAATAAAAAAGCTCCTTCACTCTTAAAAGGGCTGCTGCCTCCTGAGGACGGGGGTGGCTCCCTGGAGGTGGCTGATCGAGGGTCTTCTCAGGCAGAGAACCCCGCGGCAGCAGGGGCTGCAATGCAACGCCCTGAGCGGCGTGCAAAAAGTTCTTCCTCCAATTTTGGAATTGGGGAGGGAAGTGTTTTCCCTGAACAGCCTGAAACGCAATGCTCTTTTTTTGCTTCCGCAATCACTTTTCTCCCCATTCCAAAAACAGGGCAAACGGTGGGGTGTCCATAGAAACCCCACCAAAGCCAGCAGATTTATTTCAAAAGAGAGGGAGGGAGGGAGGGAGGAAGAGAGGGAGAGGGAGAGGGAGGGGAAGGAGGGAGAGGGAGGGGAAGGAGGGAGAGAGAGAGAGAGGAGGGGGGCATACCACAGTCACTTGCTAAAGTATTGAATGCTAGGTATGGCAGAATTGTTTTTTTCTTGTTTTGCTCCCCCAAAATTAAGGTGCGTCCTATATTCTGGTGCATTCTATACTCTGAAAAATACGGTAATTCTGAAGTTCCCATCATAAACCCATCTTGTTTTTTTATCTCTTTCATATCTTGATTGTATTTGCAAATGTGTGAACCAGTCTGTCTTAATTCCCTGTTTCTCTAAGCTCGTGTTTTGTTTTCAGTTCTTTTTCTGTCAAAATATCCTTATATCTTATAACATTTCTTAAGTTAATAATATTTGGATGTACAAGTGCTTCCATTGTTGAAAGCCACATTGGTATTTCCATATAATGTTTTACTTTTACTTTTTCCCACACTGTTAACAAACTGTTCCTTAAATAATGCTTCTGAAAATATGAATGTACTTTATTCTTTCCATACCATAAAAAAGCATGCCAACCTATTTGCAAATCGTGACCTTCCAGAGTTAATAATCTTTCATTTCTCAGCAGAATCCATTCTTTCAACCATGTTAATGCTGCTGCTTGATAGTATATTTCCCAATTACCGTATTTTTCAGAGTATAAGACGCACTGGAGTATAAGACGCACATAAGTTTTGAGGGAGGAAAACAAGGAAAAAAGGCCTCTGCCTCCAAGCAATTTGCCAAACAGCAAACAGCACAGATGATATACACTGTTTGCTGTGTATTTCTGTCCATGTGTGCCTGACCCATAGAAATAGCAAAGAATTGGAGAAATGTACATTATGCCAGAAAGATTTCTTAAATATAGTCACACTAACGCCTCCCAATTATTTAAATAGATCTACTCCAAGGTAAGTCAGGATTTAACTCTAATACTAAACAGGACACTGTTACATTTCAGACTATACTTGTACAGAGCTGTTAAAATTAATTAAAATTTCTGGAAGTATACATTCTCTATTATTTAAAAGAAGATACAATAGCACTGGGCCTCTTCAGAGCAAGCATTTATTTTAAAAAGCTTCTTTATTTTGTTAAGTTATCTAGAACAGGGGTCTCCAACCTTGGCAACTTTAAGACTTGTGGACTTCAACTCCCAGAATTCCACAGCGAGCAAAGCAAATAATAAAGCAGTCAGCAAAGCAAATAATAAAGCAGTCTTTAAAAAATAAGTCTAATAATTTGAACATTCTACAGACATTTATAGTTATTCACTTACCCCCTTCCATCCAGTTCAGCAGAAAATAAAAATCTGCGTGTCTCTCTCAGCTATTTGCCTCTTTGCTAGTTTCAGTTTCCCACATGGCAAATCAGCTGTAGGTCGGGAAGCTGCTACTGACTTGCTTGGCTTTACAGGCTCTTCTTTGTTTGCTGCAAACAGGTAAATTGCTGGAAGACAGAGGCCAAAGAGTGGTGGTGGCTGGTTGGGGCTACATTCGGTGTATAAGACGCACCCAAGTTTTCACCCTCTTTTTTTGGGGTAAAAAAGTGCGTCTTATACTCCGAAAAATACGGTAGGTACACCAAAACCACCTCTCAATCTTGCTTCCTGTAGAAGTTTCATTTTAATTCTTGCTTTCCTCCCTTGCCAAATGAATTTCCTTATTATCTTATTTAACTTTTCAAAAAAAGGTCTCTCTAATTTAATCGGAATTGTTTGGAACAAATGTAATATTCTCGGCAATATATTCATTTTAATTATCGCTATTCTACCCATTAATAACATTTGTAAATTCTTCCATTTTTCAAAGTCTACTGTTTGTATTCTCAATTTGTTATAATTATCTTTTATCGTTATACATCTTGCCGTTAAAAATATACCCAAATATTTAATCTTTTTTACTATCTGGTTGCCCAATTTCTCTTCCACTTTTCTCTTTTGTTTTTCTGTCATATTGTTCACTATCATTTTTGTTTTTTCTTTGTTAATTTTTAACCTTGCCACTTCTCCATATTGTTCTATTTATCTTAATATTTTAGGCCCAATCTCTATTGGATCTTCCATTATAAACACCAAATCATCTGCAAAAGCTTGTAATTTATATTCTTGTTTTCTGATTTTCATTCCTCTTATTTCTTTATCTTCTCTTATTTTTCTATTTAATATTTCCAATGTTAAAATAAATAGTAGTGGAGATAGAGGGCATCCCTGTCTTGTACCTTTCTTTATCTTAATTCTCTCTGTCAATTCACCATTTACCATCACTTTCGCCAATTGTTTATTATATACATTACAATTAGAAACAATGAATTTCTGAGAAAACTTTTTGAATATGGTAAAAAATAAGTGAAAAATTTCTAATGCAAGGTCTTTTCCCCAGTATTGGCCTTTCCTTTCCCCTTTTCTTTTGCCCCCCCCCCTTTTTTTACTGTAGAATGACTCTGGTTACAACATCATAAAACAGAAATAAAACATTAAAACATTAAAAGTTAAAACATTAAAATTAACAATAAAAAAAACCTAGCTAAGAAAGGAACCAATATATAAACAGGGTGGAAGTGGGATCTTCTTAGTTTACTAACCACCTCCAGAGTATGATTTTGTGTGGAGATGTTGGGTTTTTTGGAAGATAGCTGAATATAAAGGCAAGGGCTTTAAAATAAGATTGGTAGACTTGTGTGCAAGAGGAGTTCACATGATAGCATCATTTCTCAAGTCAGATATTCAGGCAGATGCCCCTGGGTAAGCAAAAGGTTTTGTACCCCCAGTCAAAATAGAGAGCTGTATCCATTGACCAACTGGGGAGTTAGTATGATGATGTGGGCTTTCCCAGTTCTAATCTAGCATTATGCTGCACTGGCAGATCTTCCAAGAGGAGGAAGAAAAACAAAGTAATATCTGGATTGATTCACCTCACCCAAAACCTCCATCCAGTTAGAATTCACTGCACATTACTTAATTGTATCCTAATAAAGAACAATGCCTGTCTTTGTGTTATAATAATGTGAAGCTGTGTCCACACTACTTCCGTTTTCTTGTGGGAAGAGAAGTGGGGCAAAATGGCACAAAAGCTTGTCTCCCTCTCCGTGCTTCAGGACTGGCGATGGAGGTGGAAGTCATGGTGCTTTGCCATAATGGAAGAGCCCTAACTCTTCTGCACTGCCAAAAGGCGGACAACATTAAAATATTGGTGGACAAGGACCTGGAGGGGGCATGTTTGTCATAGTGTGAGATGGCACAGGGCAGACCTCTCCATCTCAGAATGATTTGCAACAGATTGGCTTGCAATGGCAGAAGCTGAAACCCTTTTAAAGAGAAGAAAAATGAGCAGAAGTTATGTTTTGGTAAGCTGGGGGGGGGATGGGTTGAGGCTAGCATTATGTGCAGAAGTCCTCAACAGTTAGTGATTCTTTATGTACTAGTAAAACAGGATGTATGGTTATGTCAATACATTTTACAATTTCCCCCCCTTTTCACCTTAACCATGACATTGGGTGGAACAAAATGAGTTTTTTTTGTTAATGCTAGTAGCCTATGTGTATTTATTGGATAGGCTGATTAAAAAAGTGGCCTTATGCCCTATTCTCAGTGGTTCTTGTAAAGACTTATTTGACATGTTTGTAATATCTTTTTATACAGCTGGAAATCACAGAGTCAGCACTTCAAATCGGTGAAGGAGAACTTTTACACAGAGCATCTTTTGTGGACAAGTGGGTTGAATTTTTGAGGGTTATATGTCAGACAAACAAACAAAACTCACCTTTAAGCATAATGGTCAATGAGAGCCACAAAGTGCTGAGTGCTTAAAAACCAACAATTGGCCTCCAGAGAGATTGCTAACTGCTTGAAAATGCGCTCTTTTTTGGTTTGTGAGTAAAATATCATCTTTGGTAGTTGCAGAGAATTTCAACAACTTTCATCCTGCTGGGAGAGAGATAATTGGTTCAACCAACAAAATTGCCATGTCATGACTTTTGATTTAGGCTCACGATATCTTTGAAGTTGTTTTCTAAGCAATTCACACACACAAACATATAATTGTGTTGCCCAGTCAGTCTGTAACACAATAGCTTTTTCTTTATGCTTTCATTTTTAAAATGCAGCACCAGATAAATAATACTGAGATTCTGTGATAAAACTATAAGCCTCCATTCTTCCTGATGGAAAAATTCGTACGACTGCCAACCAAAAATTCTTCCACCTTCTGTTGACAATTCACTTTAATACTGTGGTAAGGGGGGGGAAAAAGACAGAAAAATCTGTGTTATCTGGCTCTTCTGTACAATTAATTAATGAGGCTGAGTGATTAAATCATAGATGCTTAACTTGAAAGCACTCCCATCATAGTCATATAATTCTGAAGAGAACTCAAACTTTCTTGCTGTTACATTGGGTGCAGTAAGTTGGCATAAGCAACTATGTATGATTAGAAAAGACAACATCTTTCATTCCGCTGTACTCTAAAGCTTCCTTCAAATGGAATTTAACTCTTACTCTCTATATGGGACTCAAGCATGCTCTAAGAAAGTGGTTGCTACTGCTTTGTCCTAGAGTTATTTTGTATTTTACCACTGTAGCTATCAACCATTGTATTTCCTGGACTTCTCCCATTAAATCCTAATCAAACTTACTTAGCTGCTGTAATGGTATGTGGGAATGACCTTGGGAGATAGGAGGAAGAGTCGCAGACTCACCATCAGATGAAATATATCATAGATACCTCCTTCTTACAGAAAGGGAAGGGAGCATTGGAAGTGTTTCAGAAGGGATCCTATCTAGTTTTCCAGAAACTTAAAGGAGGAGAAATGCAAAATCATGCAAAGTTCTGTTAATGTAAAGTTCTGTCTTAATATAAAAGAGCTGAGGTGGCGCAGCGGTTAGAGAGCAGTACTGCAGGCTACTTTAGCTGACTGTGATCATTTGAGTTCAGCTGTTCAAATCTCACCGGCTCAGGGTTGACTCCGCCTTCCATCCTTCCGAGGTAGGCAAAATGAGGACCCAGATTGTTGGGGGCAATGTAAATATATACATTGCTTAATGGTGTAAACCGCTTAGAGAGTGCTTGCACTATGAGGCGATATATAAATCTCACTAATAAATAAATAAAATATTGGAATACAGTGTTCATGTATTTTGTACAACTGCAGGAGTATTCAGTAGAGGTATATATTCTTCAACCAGTAGATGTCAGTGTTTGTAATTGCATCTATGGTATAATCTGTCTTCTCGGAATAAAAGTTTCCTGCTTCCTTGTGCAGTTAAGCAGAAAAGCACAAATGGACTGTGCACTGTTCTGTAGGGCTATATACAGAATTTCTAACAGTAAAATAAAAATAAAAATAGAGCTAGTACTCCTGGTTGTGCTTCTACCAGGAAAGTCAAATAGCTGCAGAGCCTCCTTGCATTCACTATTAAATAATTTAAAAACATGTAGAGTTACTTCATTGTCTCAGAACTGAAATGGACCACTAGGCTGCTGAGTCTAACAATCTGTTCAATGTAGAAATGTAGGTTAAATCATCCCTGCCAAGTAGCTGTTGGTTTCTTTACTTTCCACAATCAAAGGAAGTGGTAGAGAACCAGAGAAAAACATTTACGGTAGGTTCCTATGGAGGAGAGGAATGGAAAATTAGGGGTAAAGTTTCAGAAGCTTTAGCTGCTAATGTTTATCATAATTGACCCGAATCTGCTATCGTTCAAATGTGTTGAGTCACAAATCCCACATTCCATCAGTCAGTTTGTTCTAGGATTAATACCGACTAGAAAGGCATAGAGATTGTAATTTAACTCATTTGAAGAGGTCCAAATGCTGCTTCTTCATGCACACATGCACTCTCTCTTTCATACCATGAGGGAGATGGATAGTTAAGAAGTTTGAAAAATGATTGATTGAATGCATGAATAAATACCCACACAAATAATGCCTTTGTCTGAATTTTCAAAGAGGAATAAATAGGGGTCTTTCCTCATGTTATCTACACAGTAGCAATACTGGGAGGCAGATTAATTGAAAGAAAGGTTTAGCTAAAGTCTTCTAGTGAGCTCAATGTTGAGTTGATTATTGTTTCTTTATATATCCATGGGATTTCTTTCATAATCAGTGGATTTTATATGTTCCTGCACTGTCATTGGCAGGTGTCCTGCTGTTTAAATACTTAGTAGATGTAATTGTGTGATCCTGCTGTAGAATATCCATATAAAAATCATTTGGCATTTTCTGGTTCTGTTTCAAATTCAAAAGCTAGTTTATTGCACAGATACTATATGGGTTGTTTATGATTTCAATATCAACATTATTCCTATACTGTTAGAATATAATAACCACTTGATGTTGAAATTCACTGAAACTTCAAAATAAAATATGGATCAGATCACAGTTGCTTAGAGATTTCTCGTTCCTATGAAGATGAGAACTTGCCTCAACATATTTGCCTAATAAGGAGACATCTGTCAACATGCTGGACTTTGGATGACAAGGAGGAAACATTTGCTTTCAAAATACACTCATTTACAAAACACAGCTGGGGAGGCTGGTCTTGTAAATTGAGTTGGGAGAAAGACTGTAAAATTGAAATTATAACACTAAAGAGTAACTAATGGAGAGAAATATTCCCGTACTTAATTATAGATTACTTTTGAGTTCTTTTTAAAAACATATATATATTATATACTAGATTTGAATTTGCGGTTCAATAGGAATGAAAGTAATGGTAGATAAATGCATTCTTCTAAATATATTTGTGTGTGTGTGTGTGTGTGTATGTGTGTATACCAGTCTTCATTTTGGTTCTGTAACGTCATAGAGCACTTGCTGGGTAATAGATTGCTTATGTCCTGACACAAAGGATTTTGTCAGTGCATTGCATGAATAATTTCCCTATTTAATCAAAGATTGTGAAAAGTATAAAATATATGCAAGGTTATCTCTGACTTATCTCTGAAGTTAACTAATTAATTTAAGCAAACTTGAACACAGTTTCATGACTGACTTATTAATGATCCTAGTCAAAGATAATCCGATTGAAGCTGAACTCCTGCCAAACTGACAAATTCATCACAAGGTTACATATTTTAAAATTGCCTTTTTTTTTGGAGGGTAGGGTGTTCCTTCTTACTGGAGAAGAAAATGGCCACCTACTCCAGTATGCTGGCAAAAATTAAAATGAATATTTACAACTAAAATAGTGGAAGATAACAGCTAAGGCAATATTTTTCAACCTTGGCAACTTTAAGATATATGGATTTCAACTCACAGAATTCCTCAGCCAACTTAGCTGGCTAGGGAATTCTGAGAGTTGAAACCCACATATCTTAAAGTTACCAAGGTTGGGATTGAGAAACACTGAATTAAGGCAAGAAGGAATCTAAAAAAACTAGGGGCCAAAACTGACATTTCTGGGCTAAATCCAGAAGAGAGTCCAACTACTGATATGCTAAGAGGCAAAAGGAAAATCCAGTTCTACAGAGTTATATATAATTGATAAGTTAAATATCAGAATCATGAATCAAGGTAAACTTGATGATGTAAACACTGGATGTTTTTAAGAAGATGTTGGATAACCATTTGTCTGAAGTAGTGTAGGGTTTCCTGCCTAAGCAGGGGGTTGGACTAGAAGACCTCCAAGGTCCCTTCCAACTCTGTTATTATTATGTCAGAACAAAAATGTTAAAAATGAATATTGACATCATGAAAATCAGTGCAATGAAATGGTTTTAAATTGTCATTCAGAAGACCACTAAATCTTTTACTGTGGACAAGAAAATAATAGAATAAATGGAGTAGCCATAATTGTTAACAAATAAATACTACAGTCAATGCTTTCGTAGAACCACATAATTGATGGGATGAATATTATGGTGATCCAAGTCAATGCTACAACTACAGATGTAGAGGATATTAATACTGATTTGTTCTTCCTGGACTTGTAACGAAAAAAAGGAAATGGTGACAGGAAAAATTATCCAGCCAGTTTCCAAAGAAGAGTAAAAAGAGACATGGAGATATATCCAATTAAGCAGTTCAAAGAAATTGAGAATACAATTGATTTGGAATGGCAATATATTTAAGAAAGTTAAAGAAAATTTAGTTAACTATTTTTTGCAAACATGCACAATAATCAAAGACAATATAAAAATTAGCAGAAGACTAAATGATTAGATCCTATTTTGATCATAAATGTCAGCTTAAAAGAACTCAAAGAAGCAGTTACTGACAGACAGACCTGGCAAACACTTGTTTATTGGACCATAGTGGAAATTGAACAATATTTCCTTGTCATGCTCCCCGACATACCTATTTAATAGACAGTTTTGAGTCTATTGAGTGAGGTTTTGAATTAAAGGAGCAGATCTTAACAGGTTCTGACTTCAACATTTAGAAGCAAGTGGGTCTTGGATAGTTGCAGAAAAAGCAAAACTTACTGGAGGTTGAGAGCTTGGAGCAGTGGTGGGTTCCTACCAGTGCGGTCCACTCTATAGCACCGGTAGCGGCCCGCTGGTGACGTCACAGTACCGGTGCGGTCGGTTGCCGGTGCCTGGGCGACGCCATTTTTTTGAAAAAAAAAACTTTTTTAAAAAAATTTTCTTCTGCGCATGCCCAGAAGCCGAGTTTTCGGCACTGCTCATACGCTGCCTTCCTACCCCACAGTGAGTCCAAGCAGGTGTGGATGGCTGAGGGAGTGCATGAGATGCTGAAAGAACAGGCGGCAGGAGCTATCTCCATTCCCCTTCCTTCAGCAGTCCGAGAAGCCACGAATGCGTGGTGATGATCCTAGGCATTTTCGCTCGTTTGAGGCTTCTCGAGCTGCTGAGGGGAGGGGGAATGGGCGGCAGGACCTATCTCAGTTCCCCTCCCTTCAGCAGTCTGAGAAGCCATGCCCACCCGGTCACATGGCTGGTAAGTCACACCCACAAAATAAGCCACGCCCACATAGTGGTAGTAAAAAAATTAGGAACCCGCCCCTGGCTTGGAAGTTTGGAGCTCTCAAATAATCAGCCAGCTGTGGATGCAGAGAAGGTAATTGAGTCACCTGACTTAGAGGTTAAACAGGAAAAGTTCCTCACTTGGGCGGCAAAATCAAGGGAGTAGAATAAAAAGGCATAGTGAAAATCCTGAAATGCAAGATTCAAGAAAATAAGGGTCCCTGAGCCAGTGTGATGTAGGAGAAGCTTGATAAACAATGTCCCAAAGTTGAGGCTAAGCATGCACTTTTTCTGATTTCTCGCTCTTGGGGGTTGGGGGGGGAGAAGCTTTGTTTTTCTTGAATTCTTGCATTCCTATAGAGTTATGAGATGTGTAGCCATCATAAAGCCCTTTTATATAAGTTTGACCTTTTGTATGTGCAGTTGCTGTCAGAGGACCCAGAACTTCTGTTTGCTTGATTCTGATTCATCAAGTAATAGAATCTGATTTGGAGGGAATTTTTTATATTCCTTCACAAGGCAATTTTTTTTTGAAATTTTCAACAAAACAGCTGCTAAGGGACAAGCTGAAGATGAGCAATGCAGAAACACCCCTCTTTTTTGGGGGGGGGGCAAACTTCTCTTCAGTAGCTAAGATTATTTCCTCAGATTTATGTCTCAGAATGAGAAATGGCCATTACAGTGACTGACACTTCTGATTATAGCAAGCCTTTCTCAAATTTATGACCCTACTACAAGATCTGGAGTTTGATTCTTGAACCCCAAGTAATCTAATTCAAACACAGTCTCTGTCTTCATTTGTTGGTTTTATCTGTTTGTTTTTATTTGCATACATTATTATTATTCTTTTGAATGTTTATTTGGAATGAGCTGACTCCAGAAGAAAATCTGTTTGCTAATTTCCCCCAAAGAGAATATTTGAATACTTATGCGCTTTTCTATTTGCATGTGTTAATTAAATCGTTTATTTTATATTTTGAGAAATTATTGTATGTGTGGTCCTTGAGAAAATTCACTACACTGCACCGTTACCAAAATTTTATCCATATATATCAGAATGTCCATATGTGTCTTGGTCACATTCTAGAACAGGGCTGTAAAACTCCCGGGCTACGGTGTCACACACTGGCCATGCCCACGCCCGGTTTAGCAAAGGGGGAAAAAGTCCTGCTACATCATGTGACGCCACTGTGATGATGTGAGTTTGACACCCCTGTTCTAGAATATAGAATTGTTCCATTCAAATTGCTAGCGCCACAGTAATATACTTTTCTGCCTTGTGAGATTGAAACAAAGTATGATCTGAACCTAAAATAACAAACCCTCATGCTGGGTACCAGGGGTGGTTACCTCGCTGCTGGTTCGCTTCCTCCCGCGCCACGTGGGTGCGCCTCGTAGCCGCGCGTGAGTTTTGCGTGCATGCGCAATACCAAAAATTCAAAAATATTTTTTAAAAAAGGTGTAAACAAGATGGTGGCGCATGCACAGTGCCAGAAACTTAGCTTCTGCACATGCGCAGAACAAAAAAAAAATCAGAAAAAATCCCCCCCAAAAAAATCCCAAAAAAAGATGGCGGCGTCCACGGACCAGCACCGACCGAACCGGCTCCGTGACGTCACCAGCAGTTTGCTACCGGTTCGGATGAAGCGGTCCAAACTGGCAGGAAGCCACCTCTGCTGGGTACCTTCTAACTGACATACAGTTTCTTAGTATAGGACTTGCTGCACATCATAGTGCCATGTTATACCAAATTTTGGATTATGTTATATAATATATGAAGAACAGCTATTAATGTGGAGACAGTTATTTTTCATCCCACTTATGTCAATGGCAGAATAATTTCTAGATCTTACCCAATATTTGGAGTTTTATTAAGTAAAGTCATTAACTGGCCATGAGTGGGTTATTTATTTATTTAACGCATGAACAGTTCTCACTTAGCCTTAAAGCCCTATATAACCCCCAACAGTATATAAAAACAGTAGAATTTGTTCATGACTAAACCACCTCCTCCTCCTCCTCCGAAAGACTGCAGTGAAACATGGTCAGTGAAATATGTGGGCCTAAACTTTAGGTCTTTTGTTTAAGCATTTGTGCTTTTGGAATGAGCTTCAGGAGAAAATTGATTCCTTGTGCGTAAACATTTTTGAGAATTCAGCCCAAATATGTATGTATTGGTTTTTTTTTTCAGGACGTCTGCAAAGATAAGCACCCAGTTTATTGCTTAATACCAAAAACAAACAAGCAGCAAAGGTTCTGAAATTTCTCATTCCAGATAGTTCAAGAGGGTTGCTGTGGATACTCATGATCCATCAGAAAACCTAAAAAATTGCCCCTAATCTGAGAGGAGATGGGAGGGAAAAAGCCAAGCCAAGCCAAGCCAAGCCAAGCCAAGCCAAGCCAAGCCAAGCAAAGCAAATCTCTGAGTTTTGATGGCTAAGACCTCTACTGAGTACAGTCATGATTGACACGAATCACTCATGGATGGAAGCCCAGATGACCTCCACTATCCTACTTCTAGAGCAGATGGTCTTGCTACTCTTTCTCACAGGGTAGTTGGCTGCAATCATCTCTGTGAGGAGGTAGAAAATACCCCCTTCCATGCCAGTAGAGAGTAAAAGTGGCAAGTTTCCAGGATGTACACAAATGTGTTCCTTCTCTGTGGGACCCACGTTCCACCTGTGACCATTTTAGTCTTGGTGCTTGAATAGCTGTGCACTGGCATATCTATTGCATCAAGCATTACTGGCAGAGCAAGACTTCTAAAAAGCCCTGTAGACTCTGATAAAACATATTGAAAACAGGAATAATATAAATTTTCCTTTCTCATTCTCATCTCCTATAGCAAGTTTTGCAATCTAATAAATCTGTCATGGTAAGAAACGTAGTTGTTTAAAAAAAGAGATTACCCTTGGGTTTTATATGTTTAATTAAAGGGCATGCCTATGTGTTTAGGCTTCTAGTTTTCCTTCAAATTTGACTTTTCAAATAAAATAGGCATTTCAGATAATGTACTACACTACATTATTATTATCTAAATAAAATACAACAAACATAAATTGCATTGATTTCCATTTTCTTTTTGAGTGGGAAATAGCACATTATTTTTCCCACAAGGTGGTACTGTGGTACCATGATTACTTAACTTTTTACTTGAGATTCATTTGTTCTGAAACCCATTTTTAGACTGTTCAACGAGAGCATTTGAAAAATTAATCATTTCTGAAAAATACTGTGATCACCATGTTACTGTTTATATTTTGTAAACGGAATATAGATTCTGTTACAAGCCTTTTGCAACACTTTCTTATACATTTTTTTTATTTTTAAAACTTTCATTTGCAGAGGTTTCTTTGTGGAAAAGATTTTTTAAAAAAATGTTTTGAAATGCAATCAATGTTTGCTGGAAACTTGGATTGAAATTCTGAAAATGCTTATTGGGAAGGGGTGTAATTGAATTCACTGTGATTGTTAGTTGTACGTCCTGTATCAGAAGTTTTGAAGAGTAATTCACCAAATGCAAAGGCAAGGTTTCAGTCTGTACTAGCATACATATGGTGTCGCAGTGGTTAGAATGCAGTATTGCAGGCAAATGCTGCCCACAGTCTGGAGTTCGGTCCTGATGAACTCAAGGATGACTCAGCCTTCCATCTTCTGAGGTTAGTAAAATGAGGACCCAGATCATTGGGGCAAAAGCTGACACTAAACCGCCCAGAGAGTGCTATAAAGCATTACTGTCGGTATTATAAAATATGGTAATAAATGTATATATTGAGAAAATGTTAGTTCCATTCACATCATGTAGTATTAGTATGATTCAAAATACTACTAAATCATATGATACAGGTAGTCCTTGACTTATGACCTCAATTGAGCCCAAAATTTCCATTGCTAAGCAAGACAATTGTTAATTGTGCCCCATTTTATGACCTTTTGTGCCACAGTCATTCAGGGAATCACTGCAATTAAGTGAATCATACGGATGTTAAGTGAGTCTGGCTTCCCCCATTGACTTTGTTTGTCAGAAGCTAGCTGGAAAGATTACAAATGGTGGTCGCATGACCGTGCAACAGTGCAATTGTCATAAATACATGCCAGTTGTCAAGTGCCTGAATTCTGTTCATGTGGAATAAGTGTGAAAACATTTCATAAGTTCTCTTTTTTCAGTGCTGTTTTTAACTTTGAATGGTCACTAAACAAATGGTTTGTAAGCTGAGGACTACTTCAGTGGTGGGTTCCATTTACCTTCCCTACCGGTTCGCATCACGTCGGAAGTGCGCATTTTCCCCCACGTCATGTTGGGGAAATGACCTCCTACACATGCGCAGAAGACTTTGCGCATGAGCAGAGGGTTCTTTGCCAGTCGCTTTCAAGGAGCGGCGACCGGAGGACCAGTTCAGGGGCCAGCCAGCCATCACTGCCGATTCGGCGAGCGGGGGCAAATTTCCGCCACCGGTTCGGGTGAAACGGTCCGAACCGGCAGCAACCCACTACTGGACTACTTGTATTGCTACTGTATGGATCGAGAAAATCACAACTTTTGATAGGGGCAAGTGGATTAAGTGTAGACAGCACAATTCTAAAAGTCACAAGGGAGAATTCTGCTGAGGGAAGAAAGGTCTTACACACACACACACACACACATACACACACACAGATACACACACCCCAATATAATAATTTGAGTACATTGTTATACTGGCCTGCTGAAATGTTTATAATATTCTCAATTCTCAATTTTGGATTCTGGACAATTAGCCAACACCATTTTGTTCCCTACAAATTGGTCTGTCAGCACAGAATATCTCACACGGATTATTAATAAACAAGTACTGTATGTTTCACATTTCAATTTTTTTTTTGATATTACTGACCTGTCAAAGGTGTATCCATTCTTTGAATAGTTGATTAGATATTCAGGAGTACTTCTGACAGGAACAATCACAGCTCAGTTACACTCAGCAGTTTCTAAGAGGTCTGTATTTATTTCTAAGAGGTCTGTAAGGGGCATGCATAAGCGCACCACTGTGCCTACCGTCCCTGTCCTACTGTCCTATTGTCTTCTTTTATCGTTACTTTTTTACTTATGTTATGTTTATGCAAACAACTACTATCCTATACATGCTTGACAAAATAAATAAATAAATAAAATAAATAAAAATGTCCTGCACTTTTGAAGCTCAAATTAGAGGAGGCAAAAAGTCACAGATGTACTTTCAACTCTTCTCCTCAGGGCAAAGATGGCACCAATATACAGGTAGTCCTTGACTTACAACAGTTCATTTAGTGACCGTTCAAAGTTAAAATGGCACTGAAACAAGCGACTTATGATTTTTTTTTCAAAGTTACGATCTTTGCAGCACCCCTATGATCATGTGATCAAAATTCGGATGCTTGGCAACTGGTTCATATTTATGTGTCCCAAGGTCTTGTGATCTCCTTTTGCAGCTTTCTGACAAGCAAAGTCCATGGGGAAAGCCAAATTCACTTAACAACCGGGTAACTAACTTATCAACTGCAGTGATTCACTTAACAACTGATACAAGAAAGGTCAAAAAGTGGGGCAAAACTCACTTAACAAATGTCTCACTTAACAACATAAACTTTGGGCTCAATTGTAAATCGGGGACTACCTATATTCATATTTATTCCATCACACATATCAAGAGCTGTGGTGGCGCAGTGGTTAGAATGCTGTATTGCAGGCTAACTCTGCTCACATTGCCAGGAATTTGATTCCTTCGATCTTGATTGGCTCAAGGTTGACTCAGCCTTCTATCATTCTGAGGTCAGTAAAATGAGGACTCAGATTGTTGGGGGTAATATGCTGATACTTAGAAAGGGCTGTAAAGCACTGTGAAGCGATATATAAGTCTTAAGTGCTATTACTCAGCGGTGGGTTGCTCCCAGTTCGGCCCTGTTCGGCGAAGTGGCAGCAACAGGAGGCTCCGCCCACCCACGCGTGCATGTGTGTGAACTGGTAGCAATGGGTTTTAGAACCCACTACTGCTATTACTAAATGACTGTCTCTTATCTATTTTGTTGTTACCGGTACCTATTATTATGGTATTACTTACCATATTTTTCGGAGTATAAGATGCACCTTTTTCCTCCCTAAAAGAGGATGAAAATGTGGGTGCGTCTTATACTCTGAATGTAGCTTTTCCGAAGCTTTTTTTCCAGCCCTAACCAGGTGTTAACAATCTTCCCAGCTCTTACCTTGCAGGCTTTTTCATTGTTACTCTCTCTGAAGAAGGTTTTTCCAGCCCTAAGTCTTTTTTTTCATTGCTCTACTTGCTCTGAATGTTTTTTTCCAGCCCTAACCAGATGCTAACGATCTTTCCAGCTCTTACCGGCTTGCAGGCTCTTTCATTGTTACTCTCTCTGAAGAAGTCCTAACCAGGGGATAAAATAATGTGCTGAAGCTGACCAGACTAAGGACGCTAGCCAGATGAATACCTGGTAGGCAGATTCTCCCCCCCCCCCATTTTCCTCCCCAAAAACTAAGGTGCGTCTTATACTACAGGGCTGCTAGCCATGGTCCTGAATTCAAGCGAAGGATCTTTGAACTGGACCTGCACAGCTGCATATGTCAACTGAAGACTATCCAGCTAAGGCCTGTTCAAGGTACATGATTCACTTCGCCAAAGGGAACCTTTTAGGAACAGATGGGAACCATTGCTCAACTCTTTCCCTTTCCCTTCCAAATTCAATATTGTGTCAGTTGTACTGTAGTTGCTATCAATAGGCCTTCTTGCTGAGTCTGAAAAGGGACAGGAATGGAGATCGGCAAGAACACGTTTCTCTTTTAAAACAAAGAAGACATTGGTTTGCATCTGCCCTAAAAGCAAAGTGACAGCAGAAGGAAGAGTTATAGGGGAGAGGAAGGAAGAAAAAGAGCAGAGTTGGAGGCAGAAAATGAAAATCAGCAAAGGAGATAGAAATGGACGGTTGGGAGGGAATCTTGCCTTGCGTCTTTTTTGATATCATAAAAATCCAGGAAGCTAATAAAGCAAGGAAAAGAAAGGAAAAATTGCACTTGAGTATCAAAAACTGCATGTTGTCATCCAGCTAAGAATGGAAGAACCACCATAGGAGGAACAAATTGGATTATGTGAAGAGACTGCATAGGCAATCTACTCATTCTAGGGAAAAGAGGTCCCTATGACCATATTGTTCCTTGTATGTAGTTATCACATGTGTTTTGATTTGTGGTTGCTTGATTCACATATAGAGTCTATGTGGAATTCAGCAATTGTTAATATTTTCCCCATACTCATAGGTATTTTCATCCAACTTTGAATATCTTCTTTTATCTGGATAAAGCAATTTAAAACTAAACAAATTCATTTTTCTAACAATACTTACCCTAAGGTATTTAATAGAATCAGGATAATAAATAAATCTTATTTTTCTTTATTTACAATTTTAAAATGGATTGTATAGATTGTCATAATATTAGTCTTATTCCAATTTTCTGTATACTCAGAAAGAGACCCATGATCCTGAATAGTATCTTCACTGGAATGCAATACATTTCTGGTCTCAGAGTGTTGATTAACACCATTTATAGTTCTGAAGGATCACTAGTTCCCTTAAAAATATTTAACAAAGACTTTAATATCAACAACAAAGTCCAAGTTATGAAGTATAGCTGCCTGGCACCTAGGTTTTTCTGTGATAGTTTCGAGATCTTGAATATCCTCCCTATAAGGCATACTTCATATCACAATCTTTTTTATTCTTTTAGTACACTCATATTTTGATATTTTAAAAACTCTGCCATAGTGTTTTAAAGTTTGTTTTATTCCTGCTGTTTTACTTTTGCTCCTGAAAACTATTAAAGTCTGCTTCTTTGTATTGCTAGCTGTTGTTTTTATTTAATGTTTAGATTGCAATTTTAAATCATTTTGTAGGCTACCATGGAAAATAAGATTTGTTTGTAAAGGCAAAACATATTTTTTAAAACCATTTAAACCAATACCTACTTGACAGATAGATAAGCCACTATTAACCAGACAAAGAAAGACAGAGTACTCAGGACAAAAAATATGTGATGGAATGATAGATTGTTTGCATTCTACTAAAGTAAGTAAAGAGTTAACTGGGTACTTCTTTATAGAGAGACTAAGGGAAAATTAGAAGAACTTGGAGAGGGAGGAAGGGAGGTTAAGAAAAGAGATAAGTGGTTGCTAGTGGGAAAATGTATAAAAGCAAGAAAGGAAATAAAAGTAAAAAAGAAATAAGCTGTTTATAAAAAAGACAAGCATAGGCTACTCTTGTGATAGTATTCCATACTTAGAGCAACCACTGAGGAATTTTGTAGATATACCATTCTAAGCAAAACCAGTGCATTCTTAAAGTATTATTATTCAATAACACTTAATTGAGGACCAATTGGTCTAGGACACTGTCAAACTAGTGTCCTGTGGGCCGGATGCATCATGTGCAGGCCATGCCCACCCCAGCTCTGTGAAGGGAAAAAGCATTGTGATACATCACATGATGGCAATTTGATGCCGTGAATGTGACACCTGTGGTCTAAGGTATGGACTATTAAGGTATTGGACTATGAGTGGGGAAATTTGAGTGTCAACCCTGCCTTATGCCTAAAACCAGCAGAGTGACTTTGGGCAGTCACTCACTCACTCTCAGCTTCTAGAAAGAAGATTCTAGGAAGCCGAGGTGGCGCAGCGGTTAGAGGCAGGTACTGCAGGCCACTTTAGCTGACACTGATCTGCAGGTCAGCAGTTCAAATCTCACCGGCTCAAGGTTGACTCAGCCTTCCATCCTTCCGAGGTAGGTAAAATGAGGACCCAGATTGTTGGGGGCAATATAAATATACATTGCTTACTGGTGTAAATCGCTTAGAGAGTGCTCGCACTGTGAGGCGGTATATAAATCTCACAAATAATAATAAAAGATAATTGTAAAAAAATGTGGAACTTGTTTAGGCAGTCACCAGGAGTCAACACCACCAGCACCCAACTTAAATTGTTCATTATATTGGATAAGAAATAAAGGAAAATAAAACCAGCCTGTCCTCCATATTGAGATATTAAATTTCCTAGAAAAGAAGCAATCTTAAAGAAGAAAACTTCTGTATTAGAATTTTTCAGTTTATAATTCTGAAGCAATGGTAGTGAGATAGCAAGTGAGGGTGATAATTCTCCACACTGAGTAGAAATTGTGCCACTTGTAACTAAACAAACTCAGTTACAGGACATTCTCTAATGTTGGTCTGCAGAGTGAAATCCTAAATTTTAGTTTCTTTGTTGCATTTATATCCTGCTGTAATCCAATAAACTTAACTCATCAGAATGTAATTAATCTATAAAAATATGTTAAAGTTCATTTACACTTGGTTAGCATGATTATAATCACTGGTACAGTACAGCCTGATTAATTTCACACAGCGATTAATATGAAAGGACTACATTGTCTTGAGTTCCATCAATATCTATCCAAAGGAATTTCAGGAGTACAAGAAAATAATGGTGAGCACATTTTGAAAGTTCTCTCATTTAATAGATTAAACCTCCCAAATATAACCCTGTCTATAGATAACCACCTGGGAATCTTGATTCTTTGGATCCATTATCTTCCAGTAATGAAACAATGTTGGATTCATGGAGGCAGTTATTCACCTGGGAAAATTATCTCCAGGAAATTGGTCTCAGCAAATACTCTTTGTTATGTCTTGGTGCCTTATGAGGAGCATTCTGATGCTTGAATCCAGATGGGTTATGGACCTATCTATGCATGAAGGTACGTGTTTGTATGAAGCATGTTGATGATTTCCAGGTTCAAGTCCTGCAGGCATAACATTATGGATGGGTCATGTCTGTTTCTGAAAAACCAGATTCTAAATATGGTTTCCTTTCCAAATTCTCTTTCCAAGATAATATTTTGCTCATGTTCTTCAATATATGAAGAGTTCAAAGATCACAAAATAATGTATATAAAAAAACTGTCATTAAAAATATTGATGTTCAAACGTCATGAAATGTCAACTTTAGGTGTAAAGTAAAATCGTGAACTTTCAAAAAGCTGATACCGAAGCTATACATAATTTCCACCTGAGAATATTTAAATTGCTTATCTAGATAACTGGCTGCTATGTTTTGGAATATTGTTTGAAGTAAATATATCACACTTTTGGACAGAGATTATTAATTAAATATTGCATCTGGCTTTCTGCAAATAATCTATTTCCATACATGTGCAGCAGTATAAATGAAAGTATTGATGTTCATAAGAAAATATAAAATTTAAATCAAAATAAATGTTTTATTAGTAAAAATTGTTTATATCAGTTTCCTGCCTTTCCTGTCTTTGTTTTATCAGAATTAATTCAACACACGCAATAGGAATCCCATCTTATTAAGATGTATTTTGGTTAATGGCATCTTGAATTTTCAATGGCTTTTAAAACTTTCAAGTTTGTTTTGTCTGAGTCTTTTCCTTATACTTTATAATTATACTTTTCTTTAGAGCACGGGACTATGTAGACAATTTAAATGCCTCTGAAAATAAAAACATAGAACTAGACAGGCAATTGAATTATAAACACTTAACACTGTTTGAATACCTGTTGATAGGAAAGCCTGCTTATCATCCTACAGAGCACTCACACACACACAATGTGTTTTTGCATTATCTCATAGAAGATGAAACACCTTCAAGTGGAGCAACTTCAACTGGATTAAACTTGTCAACAACCCTTAGAATTATTCAAACTGTAGGCAGAGCTGGATGATCAGATTATTTAAATACCAATTTTTGGAGAAAGTAAAGCATGACCATTGTTGCGTAGCATATGTATGTGAATAAAAGTTACAGTACTAATCATTTTAAAAAAAACATGAACAGCGAATGTCAACTACAAAGGCCATGCCAACATTGACTTTTGGTACAAATAAAAGTTTAGGGAGTATTTGTTTTTTGAGTGTATTTTTCAATGCAGTAATAAAATAGAATCAAATTTGAGAGAATGGATCCCTTGCAGATTATAAACAGAATGTGAAAGCTGTTTATCCAGTTTCTAATCCTTTTCAAGGAAAATCGTTATCTAGGGAAATCTTATGCTTGATCAAAATGTTTAGGATAATCTCTCTGCTATTGAGATATTGGTACCCTTAGAACAGTGGTTCCCAACCTTTCTAATGCCGCGACCCCTTAATATAGTTCCTCATGTTGTGGTGACCCCCAACCATAACATTATTTTCGTTGCTACTTCATAACTGTAATTTTGCTACTGTTATGAATCGTAATGTAAATATCTAATATGCAGGATGTATTTTCATTGTTACAAATTGAACATAATTAAAGCATAGCGATTAATCACAAAAACAATATGTAATTATGCCAGATCAGAAATTCTCAGGCCAGTCTTTGCAAGAGCACAAGGAATATCATCTTCCACAACAAGTCTACTTCTGTATTTAGACTTGATAACCAACAAGTGTACAGCAATATTTCTCAATCTCAGCAACTTTTAAGGTGCCTGGACTTCAACTCCCAGAATTCAAAGCAAAGCTGGCCCCTTAGCTGATGCCGTCAAAGCTCGGCCACCAGGCGTCACAAACGCCTCTCACGGAATGGCACCTCTCCCGACCAATCGGAGGGCTCGGGCGATTTGAGTCGATATGGCCAGGCTTGTGGCAGTGGGGGGGGGGAGCTGAGGATGCCGGGGCGACCCCTGGGAAATGGTCGTTCGACCCTCAAAGGGGTCCCGACCCCCAGGTTGGGAACCACTGCCTTAGAAGGTTGTGTTCGTGAATTGCATTTTTTCACTTACCACTTCTTTACTATCACCTCAAAATAAGGAAATTCCTGGAAGTCAACAACAGAATTGTATAACTTATTTATTTCCCAGCATATAATCTGAAGCTAATTTTTTTGGGATAATACCTCAGCTATATAAACTGACATTCCTTTTGTGATATAAATTAAAAACCTTAACCTTAGTTTTCTATGTCCTGAGGGAGTCGGTATTTGTTGTTCACTCTTGCCTAACAGTCTAATGCTTTGGCTCTGGTTTCTTTTCTTTCATTCTCAAAAGCCCAGTGCCAAGGATGGTACAATTGAAGCCTTACTTCTGAACACAAATCTTCCTATGTGCTTTCCATCAAGAGTTCTTATATCTGCTAATAAAGGTATTTATTATCTCAATACAACAGGCTAATCCAAAGTGAAGCTTCTGTCAAACATGATATTCCATATGGTAAAATTACAGTTGCCATGAGAACCTTACATTTTGTACTTTTAACATTTTTATGTTCATTGACTTGATAGCAACCAGCTTCTAGTTCAGCATCTACTTATCACTGAATTATGAAAATGGAAGACCATTTCATATTTCTGCCCACAAGAAGTTAAGCTTAACCTGAGAGATCCTTCACCTTTCCCTATTTAATGAAAATATAATATTGGGCATAATCGGGTATTGTTGTAGATTATTTATATTTCATATCTGCTCTTAAAGTAATTTATTTTTCAGGTCAGCTTTCAACATGCAATTAAAATCATGACCAAAGACCAAAGCAGTAGAAATAAAATGACAAGAATCGTGAGATTAAAAACAATTCAAATTTATAAAACAAGATTTCAGCACCACAAGGGTAATGATAATTTTGGGTACTTTTCTAGAAAACAGAAACCTCGGGTTTGGTGTACAAGTGTTCTGTAAGGCATTGCAGGGTCAGGAATGTCTGAAAACAGACTACAAGATGGTCTTCATGCATGCTTATAGGAATACTGGGATTGCTCTTGGTGACCTACCAATCATAGCTGTCCTTGACCCTAATTGAAAGAAAAGCCTATATGTGTTCAGGATGCTCATGTACTATAAGATGTATACAAGATGTGATTCCTACTTCCACCACTACTACTACTACTTGCAATTATTTTTATGTATGGATCAGTGGTGGGTTCCTACCGGTGCGGTCCACTCCGCCGTTCCGGTAGGGGCCCGCTGATTGCGCAACGGCTCCGGTGCTTTCTTTGCCGGTCTGTGCGCAGTGCCATCTTTTTGGGGGAAACTTTTCACAGTTTTTGGCTCTCTGCGCATGCGCGGAAGTGAAATTGTCCTTCTGTGCATGCGCAGATAGCTGAAATCGCATGAGAGGACACATGCACGCGCACAACGTTGCAATGCACACCAGTAGGAGAAGGTAAGAGGAACCTGCACCTGGTATGGATGGATTGGTTGGATTTATATCTCATCTCTTCTTAGCACTCCCGTTTCCCACAACTTTCTGAGGTATGGTCTGAACAAGAGTGATTGAACCAATGATTACTTCCATGTCTGAGGTTGGATTTGACCCTGTGTCTTCCTAGTACCAGTCAAACGCTAACCACCACACCATACTGCCACCTATCCTTCATGCTAAAGTTGAGGAATAATAATCTTTACAAATTGTGTCTGTTTTTGTACACATTTATAGAAATAAATAAGGATTTCTACCAGATGTCTTTCATTCAGATCTTCTAAACCATGAAATCATATCAACAAATGAGTAACTAATTTTTCCTTTTGTATAGTTATGAATAAAAATTAGTAAAATACAAAAGCATCCTCTTATCTTCAAGCGCAGGCAATTAAACTGGCATTATCCTCAAGTACTGCCTTTAATAAAAAGCAGGCTTAATATCTTATTCATGAGGACACATTAAGAAATACACCTAAAATCAGAAAGGAATCATAAATATAGATTTGCATTTAGCTTTTTTTTTAAATTGAGGGTTTAAAATATTGATCTTCTCTGTAAAAATGGTGAGTTTTGAAAATGCTTTTGTTCAGATAGCATGCAACATTGTGTGAGACATTGCTTGAAAGACTCAATAATAAATATACATTTTTAAAATAAACTCTCTGAATTTGACTGAAGAGTAGTAAAGACTTAGAAGGGTCTGTGTCTCTCTGCTGCTGTCTGATTTATAATGGGGCATATGGGAAGACAGGGGCTTCATTGTTTTCATCTTTTTGTATTTTGTTTATCAATTTATTATGGTTGAACTTTTAATGTATGTGCCAGCAAATCAGTGTTGTTTGTTCACAAATGCATAGATTTTCTCTATGACAATCTGTATCTTAACCTGGTTCTTCAATTTTCCAAAAGTATGTCCATCACCACTGTAACTGTATCCATCCACCTTGCATCTGCTCATCCTCTTCTTCTCTTTCCTTCTTCCTAGCCTTCTCCAGAGAGCTAATGACATGTTCAGAACAGAATAACTTAAGCCTTGTTATTTGTGCCTCAAGGGAGAACTCTGTGTTGATTAATTTCACGATCCATTTACAGGTAGTCCTCAAATTATGACCACAATTGAGCCCAACATTTCTGTTGTTAAGCGGGAAAGTTGTTAAGTGAGTTTTCCCCCATTTTACGACCTTTCTTGCCACATTTGTTAAGTGAATAACTGCAGTTGTTATGTAGTAACAAGGTTGTTAAGGGAATCTGGCTTCCTCATTGACTTTGCTTCTCAGAAGGTTGCAAAAGGTGATACCATGACCCTAGGACTCTGCAACCGTCATAAATATGAGTCAGTATGCCAAGCATCTGCATTTTGATCACGTGACCATGGGGATGATGCAACTGTCGTAAGTGTGAAAAATGGTCATAAGCCATTTTTTCCAGTGCCGCCATAAATTTCAACGTTCACTAAACAAAATGTTGTAAGTCAGGGACTACCTGTATTTGATTTAATAGCTGCCCAAGGTAGTCCCAGGAGTTTTCTACAGAACCAAAGTTCAAAAATGTCAATATTCTTCTTATCCTGTTTCTTTTTCAAAGTGTAACTTTCACTTCTGTTGAGGGTTACAGGGAATACCATTGCTTGCATTTTTCTGATTTTTGTAAGTATAAACACATCAGGGCTTCTGAATATTTTTTTCCTCCAAATAAAATGCTTTAATCATTATTTAATGAAAAGCAGTAAGCAAGTGCTGCCAATAAATAAACATAAATACAGGATGGCATCAGTCGGCAGTTGCGTCTTTCTTTGAACTTGCAGGTTGGTTTGAATTATGATACAGCATAAACAGGATAGTAGTTATAGGAAGATTATAAGTGCTTTGGCAAAAATATGCTATATGGCTTTCCAGTAAAAGCATGTCTCTGACAGATGTGCTTGATTCTTACATATATCTTCATAATCAATAGAAGCGTCTTTCTAAAAATGTAATGTTTAAAATGTCATACCAATTATATCTGGAGAACTTAGTTGCTTTAACTTTTGTGATCTGGTCTTGATTGTAATAAAATGTTTGTTCATTCATATATGGAGAGCAGGACCTGGCTCCAGTACAGATATGAAGATTTCACTGGAAAGACTTTATTGTTAAAATATATCATATAAACTTGTTCTGTATGAATTCTGAAATCATGTCTCTTTCAGGAATAACTTCCTTTGTTTATACTATATACTTCCTTTTAATTTTTACAGGGAATGTAGTGCATACATATGCATCTTCTGCATATTAGAATGGATGCCTAAATGGATTTATTTTTCATATATATGATTATACTGAATCTATTGTTGTCTTGTACTTGCTAGTTTCCCATTTTGAAAATAGTGTATTACTACGGTATGGTCAGTGATTAAAGTTGAGTATAGTTTTAAGACTGTTGGAATAAAGTAGAAGATAACCAGTTTGGTGTAGTGGTTAAAGGCACTAGGCGAGGAACTGGGAGACCATAATTTCTAGTCCTGCCTTAGGCACAAAGCCAGTTGGGTGACCTTGGGCCAGTCATTCTTTCGCAGCCCCAGGAAAGAAGGTAATGGCAAATCTATTCCAAACACTTGCAAAGAAAACTGCAAGGACCTGTCCAGCCAATTGCCAGAAATCAACACTGACTCAAAGAATAAATTCAAGATAAAAACCTTGTGAACAATGAGTCTTACAGATTTTACTCTGCCAGTTGTTGCTGACTGTTAGGGGCAGTGTTCATCTTTGTTGAGCCAGCCAGACTTTGTTTCCACAGTCATTTGGCCAGCATGGCGTCACAGAGCACTATTACCTTCCCACCAAAGTGGTACCTATTTATCTATTTGCATTTGTGTGCTTTCAAACTGCTACCGTGTTTTCCCCAAAATAAGACAGGGTCTTATTTTCTTTTGACCCCCAAAATATGGTTGTGGCCTTATTATTGGGGGCTGGGCTGGGCCGCGAGATGCGCATCTTACCGGAGTCTGGCAGCTTCGTCGCATCTCTCGGCCAGTCTGTGCAGGGAAACACCTTGCACAGTAAAGAAAAACTTCTCGTGAGTGCGAGCAATTAACAACTTCTCGCACTTGCTTGTAAAGAAAAAGTTTTTCTTTACTGTGTGAAGTGTTTCCCTGCACAGACCGGCCAACAGACGTGACGGAGCTGCTAGACTCCGGTAAGATGCGCGTCTCACAGTGGGGTGCAATTTGGGGGTGGAAAGTCGGAGAGAGAGAGAGAGAGAGAGAGAGAGAGAGAGAGAGAGAGAGAGAGAGAGAGAGAGAGAGAGAGAGAGAGAGAGAGAGAGAGAGAGAGAGAGAGAGAGAGAGAGAGAGATTTGATCGCTTGAAAGGGACAGGCTGCACTTTGCTTCTATCGTAAGCACGCGCTTCCCACAATCGCCTGTCCTTTTCTCAAGCAGCAGCAGCCGGGTAGAGGTGGGGACGATTCCGATGGGCCGCATGGCTTTCTGCCTCATTGTAGCAGGAGCCTAACCAACACCCACAGAGCGCAAACCGTAGTTGCTGCTTGCTTCATAGCCACAAAGTGAGCTGTGGAACAGAAGGGCCCTCAGCTGCAAGGTTGCCTAGCACTGTTGGCAGAGCTGGGGCTAGCAAGAATGTGCTGGAAATATCTCCAGGCACCCGGAGAGAGAGAATTCCCAGCCCTTGCTCAATCAGCTGATCAGCGGGCCATGGTTAAGGGGCCCAACAGCCTTGAGGTGATCAGGGAAGGGAAGGGCTGCCTCCTGTGCTGGCCACGCCCACCCCTTCACTAGGGCTTGTTTTCGGGGGAGGGGGTATATTTACACCCACCCCAAAAATCAGGCTTGGCCTTATTTTCAGGACATGTCATATTTTTGGGGAAACACGGTAGGTTGACAAGAGTTGGGACAAGGACAAGGGACAAGGACAGGAGCTCACCCCGTCGTGTGATGCTCACATCTCTTAACTGCTGAGCCACTGCACCACCCTTGTGTCCAAGATAAAAATAAAACTGAAAGATACAGAACTAAATTATTAAGTTACATACATTATTTCTAAAAATAAGTGTAGTAAAATACTCAAATTTTAATTCAGTAGTAGCTAAAATTTTAGGCTGTTTAAGTGATAGCTCTAAGTAGATAAGCATTAATAAACAAATGCAAATTCACTGTTAGTTAACTTTGTAAAACCATAAAACAAAAGTTTTAAAATTGTGCACTGAGGGTCCACAAGCTTCTACAATAAATGGTGCGGATGATCATTTGATGAACTAAAATAGTATTTAAGTAGAATTTAGCTATAATATTCTTCTGAGGTGTCTGCTGGGAGAAGAATAAGATTGACTGTTTTGCTGTGTCTGATAGTTAAAAGAAGTGTAATTATATCTTTAAGCCAATTTATATAAAAGAGACAGTAAACAGCTGAAATGAAGATATGAAGTTTGGCTAGTATAAAAGCTCTCTCTGTGATTGGTACAAAATGCTAACAGGAGATCTGGCTGCTGTATCTAGTCTCCTTACCCTTAACTCAGAGGTGGATTCCTCCCGGTTCGCACCGGTTCGCACAAACTCGTAGCGACCTGCTGGTGACATCATGGTGACATCACGGAACTGGCTCTGTCGGTGCTGATCCATGGGCACCGCCATCTTTTTTTGGGGAAATTTTTTTTGGGATTTTTTTTGAGGATTTTTTTCCTGGTTTTTTTCTTCTGCGCATGCGCAGAAGCTGAGTTTCTGGCACTGTGCATACATTGCCATCTTGTTTTCAGCTTTTTTTGGGGGGGATTTTTTCAGATTTTTCGGCACTGCGCATGTGCGTGCCTGCGAGGTGCGCCCACGCGGCACGGGAGGAAGCAAACCGGCAGTGAGGTAAGTTAGAACCCACCCCTGCTTTAACTATACCTGCTTAAACTATAACATTTTTGAATATAGCTTTAAGTCAAGAATCCACTGCTTTTTTTCTGACAGAACTTTAAAAGTTGGTCAAAACAGAAATTGCATGAAAAATCCACAGAGTTTTAAACTGAGTTCCATTTCAATTAACGAATGAATAAAGTTAACCTGTAGAATCAAAGAAATTGGAAAATTTTCAAAGAAATCTAGTATGGGCCAATTGAGTGTCATTGTCGGATTTTAACAAAGATAAGCTTATGTCTATGCTTAATAAAGATGTGAAGATTTTATTTATTTCATTTATTTAAAAGATGTATATAGCTGCTTATATTATATTGAAGTCTAGGTGGCTCTCAATCAACAATTAAAACAACATCAATAAAAACAATATAATGCATAGATCAGTTAAAATAAAAAAATATTAAGAAGCATTTGGACATGAAGAGTTAGGCCTTTAGAAAATGTGATTGAACAGGCCACATAATATTTACCACATAGATTAGATTTGTGGTGTACTTTTCTGGTGAATGTTGAAGGACTGTTGAATGTTCTTCACTAAAGCCAGCATGTTCCTCCATCATAATATTATTTTACTGCAGCCAGGCACTCAGTTTTTGGCATATAGCTTAACCTTTTGACAGCCTCATGGGAAGGTAATTTGAAGAAGTAGCTTTGTCTTCTTTTTTATATAGTGGAACAGTGAGAAATATGTTTTTGGACTCTGAGACTTATAATGTACAGTACAGCCCTAAACAGATTTGCTAGAACTGGTACCATGAGTTGATACTTGCCTTCAATAATTCAGCAGTGATTAGGTAGTCTCTAAAATTTGTCTGTGTAATAAATTTAGCAATCTCAAAATCAGACACCACAACTCAGCCTGCTAAGTCTTTGGAGTGCTATAAAGACTGTTTTATAGCTAGAGCTGGAGTCTTCTCTAAACTAAGTTTTAAAATAGTCTGTTCAAGCCTGTTTTGAAAAAGTACAAAATAGAAAGCCCAATTCTGCAGAATTGTTTTGTTTAATAATTTGGACATGTTTCTGCCAATTGGTTTTCTGTATCGCCATTTTTTTCTTTAAAGGTAACTTAGATTACTTTTTCATCAACTATAGTAAATTTGAGAGAGTCCGAAATCTTGGTTCTGTATGTCTGAGATTAATTTGTTTTTCCATAGCATACTGGAACTAGAATTTGGAATTATGCTTCTCCCTCTCCCTCTCTCTTCCTCCATTTCTCTCCCTCCCTCTCCCTCTCTGCATGAGTGTATGTGGTTTGCTTTTGGATGAGGTTTTAAGCAAGACATCCTGGACACCTGATGTCTGTGTTTGCAAACATTAATAGTGGCTATGGCTGTGTACATACTGAATGGGTAATCGTGGAGTTGAGAGGGTTGGTCTCAGAGGTGGGATCCTACCTCTGATTGCCGGTGCGGTTAATTGCTGACTTCGCGGCAGAGCCGAAGAAGCTGCTCGAGCCTGCTCCCGTTCGCGGAGCGGGAGCATTCCCCGGGCGCTTTCCCCGCCCGCATGGAAGCCGCCCATGGCGTTCTTTTGCCCTACGCGCATGGCCCCATGCGCAGAGGGCAAAAGAACGCCATGGGCGGCTTCCATGCGGGCGGGGAAAGCGCCCGGGGAATGTTCCCGCTCCGCGAACGGGAGCAGGCTCGAGCAGCTTCTTCGGCTCTGCCGCGAAGTCAGCAATTAACCGCACCGGCAATCAGAGGTAGGATCCCACCTCTGGTTGGTCTGAACTATAAAGAAAGGAAAGCCGTCCTCTGCACTCTTAGAAGTTAGATGTTTATTAAACACTCATCAGATTGTAATCTGAAACAATTGCTGAGCTCCCAACATTTTTTGGGAGGGAATTGTAAGAATAAAAATTGGTATTGTAATTCTGGGACAAATGGAAGCTGCTGTAGCATACATGTAGAGAGTGAGTTAGGTGTAGTAGTGAAGGTGCTGGCTGGAAAGCAGGAGAGTGTTAATTCTAAGCCTCCCTTAGGAATGAAAGATGATTGGGTGACTTTGAGCCAGTCACTCTCTCTTAGCCCAATCCACCTCACAGAGATTATGTTGTGGGGAAAATAGGAGGAAGGAGTATATTTGCCGCCTTGAGTGGATCAATTTTTTAAAAAAAGTGGGATAAAAATATAATAATACAAGTAGTCCTCAGTTTATGAATAGTTGTTCAGCGATAACTTAATCTGACAACAGTGCTGAATGAGTGGTAGTTATGACTGCTTCTTGGAGTTCTGGTTGTATAGCATCCTCATGATCGTATGATCCTGATTTTCAACATTCCCTACTAGCATCCTACAAGGAAAATCAATGAGAAAGCCAACAGGAAGGTGGTCATGTGAGGCCTCACTTCACAATGGCCCCTGGGATTGCTACTAAGCAGCATGGTCACATGACACCACATTTTGCAACTGTGTCACTTAAGGATAGCAATTCCAGTTTCAGTTGCCATCACAAGCCAAGGACTATTTATAATAAATAATACTAATACTAAAATACTAAAATACTAAAATACTAAAATACTAAAATACTAAAATACTAAAATACTTATACTAATAATAAACTAGTAATAACTTATTACTACTAATAATAATACAAGTAGTTTTTCACCCCTTCCTCCAAGTCTCCTGCTAAAGTTTCCTACTCTTATGATGGCAGCATCTGGCTATAGCTCAATTAAATTGGAAATCTCTTGCTCAAGAGTGTCCCACGCTTCATTAGTTTACAATAATAGACATCAGTGAAATAAATGTTAAATAAGAACAATTTATAATCACACACTGCAAAACTTAAGGCGGGGGGGGGGAGATTGATGTATTACTGAAATGAATCTGCTGAAATGGTTTCAGCCTCTCCTACCTTCATGTTTGGAGTTACCCTCAAAATGAAAGGATTTACCGTATTTTTTGGAGTATAAGACACACCATTTTACTCCCAAAAAAGGGGTCAAAAAGTGGGTGCATCTTATACTCCGAATGTAGCCCCCACCCACCTGCCAGCCGCCACTCAGCCTGGGGAGGAAAGCGTTTTCAGGCGGCAGCGCTGCGATCCCCTCCCCGATTCCAAAAACAGAGCGTGCGGAGACCAAAAAAGAGCATCGTGTTTCAGGCAGCGGGCAGCGCCGGTTGCATGCCCTGTTTTTGGAATGCGGAAGGAAGTGTTTTGGGGCTGCAGCGCCGGCCAGAACCACCCACCGCCTGAAACGCAATGCTCTTTTTTTGCCTCTGCAAAAAACTTTTCTCCCCATTCCAAAAACAGGGCATGTGGAGGCAAAAAAAGAGCATTGTGTTTCAGCCGGTTCCAGCCATTGCTGGCCACCGCAGCTGCCGCCGTTGCTGGCTGGAGCTGCAGCCGCTGTTGCTGGGAGCCGCCACCGGAGCCGCCGCCGCCCCAGCCACCGTTGCAGACACAGGACCTGCCGCAGCTGCCCCCGCCCCTGTTGAAGCCCCCACCCCCCGCCACAGGACATGCCGCCGCAGCCGCCCCCGTTGCAGCCCCTGCCCCCACTGCAGGACCCGCAGCCACCCCCATTGCAGCCCCCACCCCCACTGCAGGACCCAACTCCTGGAGGAGCGGAGGAGGAGGAGGAGAAGGCGGCGGCGGCCCCTCGGGTGGATCGGGCACCTTCCCGTCTTCAGCCTCCACTGCTGCCGCAGCAGCTGCTGCTGCTCCTGGCTCACTGCCTCCCGGGTCCGGTGGCGGCAATTCCCGCTTGCTTCTCTTCGTCCGGAGTGAAATGCCCAGGTGCGTGGCTGTGCAAGACGATCTGGATAACACGGAGCTGCCCTTCTTCATTTTGGGTGAGTCAGGAGGACGGGACAGACCCCCCACCCCGTCTCCCCCATCCTCTTCCTTTCCTTCTTCCCGGTCTCTCCCACCACCCCCTTCTGGACCTGGAGTGTGTGTGTGTTTGGGGATGGGGCGTCTCATGTTCCCTGGGGTCGGCATGAACACCTCCCTTCCTTCTTCTGTGTCCTGCCAATGTTTCTGCTCCTGGGGTGCAGCCCCCAACGCTGCCGATACTCACCACTGCCGATACTTGCCGCCGCCGGAGCCACCGCTGCTGCTGCCCGAAGTGAGCAGCCTGACAGGTTTGAAGACCAACTTCCAAGTTTGAAGAGCCCTGGGTTAGGGGTGCAAGGGTCTTCAAACTTGGCAAGTTTAAGACTCGTGGACTTCAACTCTCAGAATTCCTCCTCCAGTCATGCTAGCTCAGGAATGACTGGAGGAGGAATTCTGGGAGTTGAAGTCCACAAGTCTTAAACTTGCCAAGTTTGAAGACCCTTGCCACCCCTAACCCAGGGCTCTTCAAACTTGGCAACTTTAAGACTTGTGGACTTTAACTCCCATTCCTGAGCTAGCATGACTGGAGGAGGAATTCTGAGAGTTGAAGTCCACAAGTCTTAAACTTGACAAGTTTGAAGTTTAGGGTGGGGGCATGTGCATATGAATGTATGAATATGATTCTGCATTGTTATAAAGGAAACATTATTGTTCTTTCTTGCAGAAAAATGTCAAAGCCAAAATGTGTAAAAAGTGTACATGGTTGTAAAAAGTATACATGGTTGTAAAAAGTATTCTGCTACACTGGTATTTTATTAAATAATATATTACTACACCATTTGGTTCAGAATACTTTTTTCCTTGTTTTCCTCCTCTAAAATCTGGGTGCGTCTTATACTCCGGTGCATCTTATACTCCGAAAAATACGGTATGTCCGGTAAAGTAGAGGGATATACACTCCCAGGTCTCTGAGAGAAGGATAATATAAAACCTTGTTTTTCTTGAGGAATTAGAGGTCATTTAGTTTCAAGCACCAGCCAGAATTGTTCCAGGAGATCAGCAAGATTTTCTGATGGAATGGTTCCTTTGCAGTGAAAGAGATATTAATGAACCCATCAATGCTTCTGCAGGACAACCTGAAGGGTTATTGAGGGAATGTGCCTCAGCCCATTACACTGAGGATTTTAATACAGATGTGTTATGAATGCATATGTGTTGTCTTGAATTTATTTGTATGATTATGAGCAGCAATTAACCAAACACTCTGAATGATTTATTGTATGTCTTCATAAGAAGCAAAATTGAGAGGAAATATGAAAGGAATAGATGATTTCTATTGGCGGGGGCGCTATGCTTTTAACAAATTTGGGATGGGCTGCTTGAGAGCTGCAGCCATTAATATTACACAGGCACACAATATTTCCAATCCTCCAGTGGTGGGTTGTAAATATTTTTGTTACCGGTTCATGCTTGTGCTTCAGGGGTGGGTTCCTACTGGTGCAGTCCAGTTGCGCAGCTCCGGTAGGGACTCGCCAATTACGTAATTTGCATGCAACAGCTCCGGTGCCATCTTTGCCAGTCCGTCGCGCACCACCATCTTTTTTCGGCAATTTTTCACCTTTTTTTGCTTTCTATGCATGCGCGGAAGCAAAAATTGTGCGCATGCTTGCGTCCCCTCGCAAGATTTCGGCGAGATTTTGCTTCCGCGCATGCCTCCCGCCACCGCCACTACCAGTTCTAAGAACCGGTCCGAACCAGGAGCAACCCATCGCTGCAATCCTCCCCCACTTTCACACACACAGTATGTATATATCTGTTTGTCTGTCTGTCTATCTATCTCCATGCTTTCTTGTACTTGAAATTTCCTTGATGTGTACGGCTCTAAGACCATTAAATGGATTACCCTAATCACTTGCCTGACCTCACCTCTGCTGCATACCAACTCTTAACTCTCTATGCCAGATTCAGGTAACACACACACTCATCCCTCTAGACCTAAATTATCCAATAATAACTTTTTTTCCAGTCGGTGTTGCTCAGGTTATTCCAACAAACAGCAGGAATGCTGCCTGTGGAGCTTGACAAGAATACAGTAGTTGACAATGCATGTGATCTGCCAAGTACTGAATACACTGTAGCATTTCTGACACTGAGGAAGTGCAGACCAGTAACAGGAAGACTCGTGTCATTTCCTCCACAGAAGGCAAGCTCCATATTTATTTGCTATCGATTAAACAATACATGCTACCAAGTACTACAATCCTTCAGCAATTCAGAATATTGGAGAGGGGACCTCTGCATGCATGCAGCAGGGGCTAGACTGTGCTGAATGTATGGATGGTTTTGATTTCATTGGCAGCAATTGCCCTTGTCGCCAAGGAATTTATAAAGCCATCATGTTTGTTGGGTTTTTTGCTGCTTGGCTTCAAAATCACTAGCTCACATGTTCAGTTTGTCATGCGCACAGGGGACAAACAGCTCTACTAGCATAAACCCCATAAAATTGCATTTTATTTTATGCAATAAAAATAGTGCGAATCTGTCTTATTTCCTGTTGTCATGTACTAGCCAGGAACAGTCTCACATTGTTCTTGGAGCACATTTTTTATTTGAAAGGTAAATTAACTGGAGAGGTTAACATGTAGTCATGCATGGCTAATATAAAATATGACAGCCTGAAAAATGAATTAAGCTTCATACCATGGCTAAGTCATTTCCATGTCATACCAGAACCCAATTTTTATCCAGGTTCTTCAAAGACAACTTTTATCTGAACTGGTAAAAAGCTAAGGAGTTCACTAGGATGAACTGTACAGTCAACTGCTACTTCACTACAATCAAGTTGGACTTGAATATAACAAATTGAATGATTTCAGACTCTCTTCACTTACAGTGTGATAATAGTCAGACAGTCCACTTTCTACGTCGCTATTTAATTTGATCCTTGAAACTTTGGCCACCTTGTATTTTTTAGATATTAAGGATATTAGATTGGTGGTAGATGTGAATATAAATTATTTTTTAGGTTGATGCTGATGATATTTTAGCAGTACTCTACCTCTCTGCTAATTTTATAAAAGTAATACCTTTTCACATTATATTGTTCTATCAGTGGCATCTGCTAGGCAGGCAATAGAGGTTAAACTGATGAAAGCAGCATTGCAATGCAACCTCTGCCCTTTTTTTTCTATGTGCATTATGAAATCATATACACACAAAAATGAGCAGAACTGGTGGCATGACACTGCTTTTATCATTCTAATGAAAGCAGTGAGAAGACAAGGAATATGGATGTATTCCATATGGTTGGTCTGCCAGTCTTGGGGCCATCCAGATGTGTGAACCCCAGATACCAAAAATTCTCAGCATTGTGAAATGGAAGTTGACATATCTGGAGGATCCAACAGCTGGGGAACGCTGCCAGAAATCAACCAGTTCAACTGAGAAAAGAAACTAATTACACTGAGACTGGGCTTGCACATAAAGCTAAAGTAGGTTAAACTGGAATTGGGAAGTTTGTAGCTCTTAGCCTTTTAGAAAGCTCGATGCTATTTAGCATATTATGTGAACCAGGCCATTATGTTGGGCTGTAATATAATTTTCTTATTTTGGTACTGCCTGTTATGTGAATACAACACCTTTACTTTCAGTCTGCTTATTTCTCACTAGGCTTTCTACATATCTAGTGCTAATTTTGAAAGGATTTGGCCAAATGTTATGCCAGAAAGCAGTTGTGAATCATTTGATTCCAGTGTTTTAACCAACAGTTTATGAACCACATCACCCTTCCCCAAACTGGAACTTTTGAGATATGTATTTTTCTAAGCAATGGCCATGCTGGCTGTGAACCTGTACAGTTCAAGTCAGGAAGTCTGATCTAAATAATTAGTCTATATAGTGTTAAGATATTCATGAACTGGGAAAGCCATGTTAACAAGGTCAGCCAATGAATAGGCACAGCAATTAAGTCAGCCAATGGGAGCTAAACACATCTGAGTCTGTGCAGAGAATTGAAACTGAAAACTTAAGCTTAAGGCTGGGCGTGGCTCAGTCCACTCTGTACTCTCTGTACTCTCAGTCCACTCTGTGCTTGTCTGCTCTGCTGAAATGAAACTAACTCTCCTGCTTGTGTTTACTTGAAGAAATTATCTACTTGTGGTGTTGTATATATATTACTATGTTTATAAAGAAGTTAATGAATCCAGCTGAATCAGTTATCTGTGTGTGCTTCTGGTTTTGATTTTTATGCAACAAACTCTGATATATAGTACTAAAAGCTTTCTGTGTATCTGCTTGTTCATACCTTCAGTTGGGCAAAACAGTGCATTACAGGGCAACATTCTTTGAATCAAGGTACAGCACCTAAAATGGGTTAACTTAAAGAATGCATCAAAAATCCTGCATCCATTTACTCTTATGTAACTGAAATTTTAAGGATATTCACACCAGTTGTATTTGCCAAGTAGTGGTTGCTCTACCATCGCTGTGGTTAGCCATGCTCACATCATTGTGATTTCCAACCGGACTCCCAAGAAACCTTAATTTGCATGGCTCAACGGAAGTTGGGAAAGCCACATCCTTGTCCTCTTTCCTACATGCATCTGGCTCCTGGGCTCAATCAGCTGGCAGCAAGGCCTGACAGGTGAGTGTCAATTGGCTGCTTTGGAACCAAGGCCAAAGTCTGAAATCTCTTAATGGTGGTGGGTAGCAAGGGAAGGATGAGGAAGTGACCTGGATTCCAGCTGGCTAGCTAGGGCTGGCTGATGAGCATCATTGGTTGACAGGCAAACCCCATTTTTCCCCTGAAGGGAGAGAGCTCTTGGGAACATGCTGTGATGGAGAGTTGGGGTGTAGTTTTTGTGGTGGTCTGTAACTCCCTTAGTTTTCCTTCCCTGAAACAAAGTTCAATGGGTCAGACAGTTCTGTGGGTCAGCCAAGGAGGAAGAGAAGAAGGAATAGGCTTCAGTGGGGCTCTGTTGAAGGCTTTGAGGGGAGGAGAATATAATATGCATAGAATATAGTATGATAATATGCTATATTATATGTGGTAATAAGGATGGGCCAATGGGTCATGAGTTGTCTATAGATTCTAGGTAGGAAGGCTATGGATGCAATGCTTGAGAAGGTCATAAGCTGGTAGCAAAGAATTTTCCTTACCCTTTCACTGCCATATATTAATTGTCTGGATCTTTTGCAATATCTTTTTCAGCTATTGAATCCTAAATGTTCCTGTTATTACTGGCTGGTTATATACTGACATGGAATGAATCTAAATTCAGACCTAACTTTTTCTTTTTCTTAGATAAAAATATATAACTGATTCCTGGGGGGGGGGGGGAAGATAAGTATGATTTGAAGAGAGATCATATTTCCCCCCCAATTCTCATTAGCCTGATGGGGTCCAAAAGGCATTGTCAGAAAAATCCCATTTTTCTGACCTCCCTCCTCCTTTCCTTATGCATGACTTCCCGAAGGCTTAAATTAGCTGCCTTGTTTCCTGACCTAGTCTCTGTTTTCAGAACCATTTGATGATAGGCAGGGGTGGAACTATGATTGACATTCAGGAAAGGGGAAAGCTTGGGCTTGTTGGCTTTTTTTTCCTGTCGTACATGGCAATCTGTATAAAAACTTGGAAACCAGATTTGGCCACTTGGATGTTCCTATATAACGGATTCTTAGCAGACCTCCTAGGTTGGTCTTCCTGGAATAGTGCTGGAAACTGAGTACTGACTGATTACGTGCCATGAAGTTATTTTTGACTGTTAGCATCACAGAGATAGATGTTCTCCAGGATGGTATTTCAGGACTTCTAACGGTGCATTTATCACCACTGTAACTCAGTCCATCCATCTTGTTGCCGGACATCTTCTTTTATTCTTTCTTTCCATGAATATTTACAATGTTTCTATAATATCACATTCTGACTGAAGTTAGTGATACTGTATTCCATTGGTAGGTCTTGGAACATTCAGGCAATGAGCCGGATTAAAACAAAACAAAACTATTCCTCCATGGGGCCCAAATAGATGAATTATATTATAAGGGTTGTGAGGATCACCTCATCCAGTCAATTTCACTTTTTATACTGAAAGTCTGTTCCATCAGGTTTTGACTTCATTCTGTGAATTAAACAAATGCATTTATTTTTGTACACCTTCAGGACATTTTTGGGTGCACTGAAGCACTTCAGACACTTTCAATCAATTGTTGTGCCTTTGATAGCATTTGGAGTGAGCTCTTTTATCTGAAGCAACTTTCCTTTCATTGAATTCTAAAAAGCCCTTTGATCTCCAGAGTAGATACTGAGGTCTTGAGCATTGGATGCTTTCCATTCCTTTTGAATAATCATGCCTTAGGGTGAATTTTAAACAGCGCCTCATAACTCGCTATGTGTAAACATACTGAAACTCTGGAGTTTTTTTAGGAAAGTTACTTTTATTTCCAAATAACCATGCTTAAGAGTTGGGTTAAGTATTGATTTTGAGCCCTCCTACTTTGATCTCTATTATAGGATAATAGTCCTCGAGAGAATTTTAAAGTTGGAATTAGACTTTGAGACCGCAAAGGTTCACTCCCCAAACTTCTTTTTGTCCCTGTGATTATGATATCTAAATTTTGATTATGATGTGTTACGTGTAATTTTCAGACAGGAAATGTTTGAAAAACATAATATAAGCCATAGAATTAATATGCCACAACTCCCCTAAAAGAAATAAAAATCTGCAAGTCCAGGAGAACTTAAACAAAGCCCCCAGCCTTATTTGCATGTATCATAATCCCATTCACTGTAGCTCTTGGGGTCTCCCTGAAAGTTAAATGCAGCTGTCAGCTCTCCAAAAATAGAGCCACTAGATCTGGGTTGAAGAAAGCCAGCAGTATTCTCAATCATAACTGGGGAATTCTGGGAAATGTAACCCACATGTTTGGAAGGGAAACTAGGTTGAGCTAGGCTGCACTGTATCTTCTTACAATAAGGATGGTTTTGCTGCTTGACAAACTAAGCACCTTAAAGGAACTGAGGCAACATGCAGGTGTGAAAGCTACATTGTTTGTTCATGGTTTCCCTGATACCAAATTTCCTGTTCATGTTCAGAATCTATTATAAAGGCTAAGTTGCTTTATCCTTTTCTGTAACATTCTCCCAAAGGAGCCAGGCATCGATTTAATATTTAATTTGAATATGATAAACTAAACTTGTGACTATAGTAAATTTTATTCAGACCAGAGCTGTTAGATTAAAATTACTGAAATCTATTACCATGTTCATGCTGTTTTGAAGCAGAGCTGGTTGAATAATTTTTTTTCTCCTTGCTGAGTCAATTATACAACAAATTCCGGTAATTAGTAGCATAAAACCAGGTAATAATATAATTTAAAAGAAAATATTTACTCACAATGTGGGCTGTTTTTTATACAGCTTAATTATGTTGTTTTGCTTGACAACTAATAGTTAAGTGTAATATTTGCTTAGGTGTGCACCTTGCAGATATTAAATTAATAAAAACAGATAGTATAATTAAGCCCCAGTTACAATCTGAATTATAATTTGCTTCTAAGGAGGGTATTTTGATAGAAATGAGTGCTTTGATTCTGCTGATATTTCTTTTACTCAGGCTACTCAGAGCATAATCTCACCAGGGCGTGAGATTTTCATATCTGGGACTCAAACCCACTCATTTTTCATGAAGACAGCAACATGCAAGGACGACTAGATAATTCTGCTCATTAATATGCTTTTAAGACTGAATTTGTTTAACTTGTAGGAGATGATGCTTCATGGAAGAACATGAGATGGAGTTGTGCTAAGTTAAGCTAAAAACCTCTAGTCTAGAATCTCATTACTTAAGTGAGACCAACCAGATCAAAAACGGGGAATCCTGGCAATAGTCATGTTGGGTTCTTGGATTGAAGAGGCTTGAGACAGTTGAAGTGACTAACCGCTCTTTATTTAGTGAAGTAGTAACCAGCAAAGAAACAGCCCGGCAAGGATCACTTTAAATAGAGGGCTGCTGGCTGTGTTAACCAATCAGTGATCTTTATTTTCCTGCTCTGCAAAGCGGACCTTGGTGTAAAGAGTTAACTCGGATTCAAACCTTAATACATAACAAGTCATTCCCATTTTGTACATTTAGTATATAATCCAGGGGTCCCCAACCCCCGGTATGTGGACCGGCATTGGTCCACGGCATGCCAGAAACTGGACCGCCCAAACAAGCAAAGCCCCATCTGTGGGATGCAGGCAGCACATGAAAACATGTCCCCTTTGGTCTGCAGAAAAAAACTCTCTCCATGGAACTGGTCCCTGGTGCCCAAAAGATTGGTAGGATGTGTGTGTGTGTGGGGGCACTGATACAATGCATATACAAGTAGTCCTCAACTTACAACCTCAGTTGAGCCCAAAATTTCTGTGGCTAAGCGAAACATTTGTTAAATGAATTTTGCTCCATTTTACGTCCTTTCTCACCACAGTTTTTAAGTGAAACACTGCAGTTGATCAGCTAGTAACCCTGTCGTTAAGTGAACCTGGATTCTCCATTGACTTTGCTTGTAAAAAGGTCGCAAAAGGGGATCATGTGATCCCGGGACACTGCAACCATCATAAATATGAAGCAGTTGCCAAACATCTGAATTTTGATCACGTGACCATGGGGATGCTGCAATGGTTGTAAGTGTGAAAAATGGTCAAAAGTCACTTTTTTTTACTGCCGTTATAACTCTGAGTAGTCACTAAATGAACTGTTGTAAGTCGAGGACTACTTGGACCATAATTATAATTATGTAATATCATTTAGTATAGTCCTGAACTTGGAAAGACTGTGATAGCCATACTGTGTATGGCTGGGGCCCAATTCTTTTTCATAATTGGGGTAACTCTCCCTTTTTTGTGAAGGCCTTCCTTTTCATTCACATCAATCTCTTACCATTCAGCTTCACTTGATTTTCTTTAAGCCATTAATCATTTTATGGTCCTGTAAAATAACTCTATATGACTTACTTTTTTTCTTACTTTTGAATGACCTTCTGTATTATAATTTTTCCTCAAAAGAGAGAGTTGTTCCAGACCTCTAATCATTTCGGCTGACAGTTTTCTGCTCTTGTCCCAGTTCTATAATGTCCTTCCTGAGATGTGATTACCAGAGCTGTGTAATACTCAGTATTTTCAGCCATGCTATCACAGCAGGACTTTGGGCTAGATCTCTAAAGCATCATTCAGCAAATGAGCTGGAGAATCCCCAATGCAATAGGATTTCCCTTTTGAAGAAAATGAAGTATAACACATTATCATCTAAAGAACATTCCCTCCTTTTCCCCAAGTACAATTAACTCCAGAGTTTAAAATTACCTACATCCCTTCTGAATGTTCCTGAAGTAGTTGCAGTATGCATTTGTATCAAATCGTTACGATGTAGAAGGTTTTCAAGTTTTGTGTAACTCTTTTCCTTATGTTCAATGACAGTAACAATCACTCCCACGAGGAAAGGCCTAAAAAAAGGAACCGAATTAACAATTCACTTAATTAAGAGATTTTCTTTAGATACTCTGTAGCTTTTGGGGTTCATATTGAAGAATGCTATGCTTGTTAAGCCCTATCAGTCTTTTTCCTTTGGGATTAACACTTTTAGAAGTTGATTATTCAGTAATTTTTTAGGAGAACAAATGCAATGCACTTTATGCTAACTTAACATGAGTGGCCAAGATGCTTGCCCTTGTTAAAGCCAATGAAAATGGATCATAAATTTGAGTTAAACAACCAGATCCCATATTGCCCCCAATGCAATTTGAGCATTCCCCAGGCTGGGTAAATTTTCTGTTGGCTGATTAAGCTGGTTTAATGACCCATTTGTGCTATTGTGATATATAAAATGCTTGCAGTAAAGCCTTAAATTTGTGACTTTAATGCTGATGCATGCTTTTCTTAAAGACCCCAGAGCTGCAGTCTAACTAAGATCACAGAGATGAACAAATAGTGGGTTCTCTCACGTGTGAAGGAAAGAGAAACCCTTTTAGATAAAATTAGATAAAATGGACACAGGGCCACTTCAGAACTGACAGGTTGGATTCTAGGCCCAGGTCTGTAAGTTGGAAAGACTGGTACACAAGCTCTTCAGATTTTGAGAAGAAGGGCTTGTTCCTAGTATTTGTTACATTTGTTGTGAATTATACAGCCTCTTGAACTGATAAATTATTTAAATTATATCATTAAACTTACAGAAGTAACATTGGAGTTGAACTAGATAATTTTTTATTTATTTTTTATCCCGTGTCCATTTTTCTTTTTAATGTTGTAAAAAAAATCTTTTTCAGTCTTGATATCCTAAACTGGAAGAGCTTTATGTAATAAATTTGGGGGAGAGGAACTGTGCCTCTTCAGATACTCTTGAACTCCAACTTTCATCAACCCATATGCACAGCCAGAAATGTTGGGATGGATAGGAGTTGTAGTTCATTCATATTGGAAAGATCAATGTTTCTGTTCTTCTCATGTAGACATTCTCTTATTGTATTGTTATTAGTGTTCATAATACACTCAGCTTAGGTAGTTCTCAACTTAGGATCAGAATTTCCATTGTAAAGTGTTGCGTTTGCAAGTAAATTTGATTTTACATCCATTTTTTACAATGGCACCTAAGTGAATCACCACAGTTATTAAGTGCACATTGTGGTCCTAAGTGTGAACCTGTTCCCACAAATGGACATTTTTAGTGGAAACTAGCAAAAAAATTGTCAGGAGCCTGAATTGTGATCACATGACCATGTGTGGGTGGTATAAGGATTTATTGTAAGTGTGAGAACTGGACTTCTTTCAGCACCATTGTAACTTCAGACAGTCACTAAACAAATGGTCGTAAGTCATGGACTACTATAGGAGGACTACTATATCTGACTATGTGTGAGGTAGTGAACATTAAGATGTTCCATATTCTTCTGGCAAGCAATTTATGAATAAATATAAAATTCAGATGTTTAGAGGTTACCTATGCCAACCCAAAGATTTTGCTGTCACAGATACTGGCACAACATATATTCATGAAGAATAGGTCTGATTGCTGTTGGGTTCTCGTTCAATCACATTTGGCCAATAAAGAATTCATTCATTCATTCATTCATTCATTCATTCATTCATTCATTCATTCATTCATTCATTCATTCATTCATTCATTCATTCTATCTATCTATCTATCTATCTATCTATCTATCTATCTATCTATCTATCTATCTATCTATCTATCTATCTATCTATCTATCATCTCTCCACCCACCCACCCACCCACCCACCCACCCACCCATCCATCCATCCATCCATCCATCCATCCATCCATCCATCCATCCATCTATCTTAGTTTGTTGAATGTCAGCAATGATCTAAAAGCAATATGTCTCTGAATTCTCAATGTAATTCTGAATAGACAAAGCTGGTATTCCATTGGAAATAGAATGGACTAGAGCTGGTGAAGGTGCTTTCATATACAGTAAGTAACTATATATTTATAAATATCTAACATATATGTGCAAACACACACATTCTATAATGTCTATTTATCAATCATATTGATTTGTATTGATTGGTTGAGAGAAATAATGGTAATATTTTTTCTGAATTGATGTGGGTTATGCCTATGCCTATATTCAGCTCTCCTTTCTTCCAGTTTTCTGGTATTAAGAACTTTTCAGAGAAATTTTTCTATTTAAAGATTTGTTGAAAATCAATTGATCCAATGGAACATTAGTTAGTGAATGGCATGCACACCGAAAAATAGGCTTTTTAAATAGTTTAACTGGCTCCAATGGCAAAATATTATGCGTGAATCCTTGCATTTGCAAAATACAAGCATTATGAGTTCTATTTTCTTTCATTGAAAGAATTACATGCCAAGATGAAATTTTGGCCAAGAAAAACTCATAGATTTTATGCTAATTGCATTTGTATACTACAGCTATAAAATTACATTGATCCTTGTGAATATTTCACTTATAAGGAGGGCTGCATCTAGAAGATATTAGAGATGTAGAATTTGCTTGCTGCCTGTCCAAAACCCTGAATGATTTGCTTGATGTCTCAGAATATAATTAATTAATGCAATGCTAGTTGTGACCTTTTAGAATCCAGAGGCTGCTTTTATGCCACAGTGATTCATCACCTTCCTCTTGATGCCACTCAATAAATAGAAGTGTTATGATAACCTCATTCCATGACCTTAACTAAAGTGCTGTTAACTGAAAACTCACCTATGTGCCCTCATTTATAATATGCAGGAAAGGGCAGGCACTAAAATACATTTTATACAGTTCTCCATATCTGACCCCTTGTAAAGCATGATGCAAAATTGCAAATTAGGCAAATGTGGTGGACTGATGCAGAAGACATTTAAGGTGGAAAGTACAGGGGAACAGGGAGCAAAGGAAATATTCTAGTTTATACAGGGGATCAGGAGGTAAATTAATAAAAGAAATTGACAATCATTCATACATGCCAGCATCAGCAAGCCAAAGGTCATCTGCCATTAAAATGGCCAACTTTGAGACTAAAGTTACTCATTTTCATACATAGCTTTGATATTTAGATCATAAGGGAGGAAGAATAACTTATTTTCCTCCCATAAAAAATAAAATAAAAAAATCTACAGGAGCTATAAATTAGTCCCTTTAAGAAGTCTCATCATAGACTGAATTCATAGGGAAGCTGATAAGCTGCTAATAGAATTACAACTACGTCTCATAATAAGGAAAACATATCTGTGGCAGTGATAAAGAGCAAATCAATACAGGAATAGGTTTTATTTCTTATTTTTTATACACAGATGGGGTACACAGGTGTCTTCTTTTCCACAAGTCCCTTAATTATAATAATATGTATAACACTATAGGCTTTGATGTGATTTATCTGTATAGAATAATTCCACTGAGACAAATGGCGGGTCCGCAGGGAAGAGCCTTCTCTGTGGCTGCCCCGGCTCTCTGGAATCAGTTACCTCCTGAGATCCACACTGCCCCCACCTTATTGGCCTTCCGGAAAGCCGTAAAGACCTGGCTTTTCCAGCAGGCCTGGGACCACTGACCTTGTGGGGACGACTAGCGAGGTTGGGCCATGAATGTATGGATGGCTGAAACTGTTTTTAAATTGTAAATGTGTTTTTTTAAAACTGTTTTTAGATGTTTTTATATTGATTTGATGTTTGTTCTTCTGTTGTGAGCCACCCAGAGTCCCTAGGGCAGTGATGGCGAACCTATGGCACGAGTGCCACAGGTGCCACGTGGAGCCATATCTGAGGGCACACAAGGCGTTGCCCTATGTCAGCTTCAGCGCGCATGTGCACGCTACTCGGCTGATTTTCGGCCTTCTTTTCGGCCATTTTCGCTCTCCCCAGGCTTCAGGAAAGCCTCCTAAACCCTGGGTATGGCGAATAAAGGCCCAACGGACCTACCAGAAGTCTGGAGGCTTCAGTGAGGTCTGTGCACATGCGCGGGGGAGCAGTGTGGGGGGTTGTGCACATGCGCGAGTGGCAGTCTGGGGATTGTGTGCATGCGCGGGGGGATGGCATTGCATTATGGGTGTGGGCACGCACACGCACACTATCACGCGTGTGTGCACTCTTTTGGCACCCGAGCCAAAAAAGGTTCGCCATCACTGCCCAAGGGAGTTGGGCGGCATAGAAATGGAAGAAATAAAAAAAATAAAAAAAATAAAAAAATAGATTATAATTTCCTTGCGTTAAGACTGAAGTATTGAGGCTTGCATTCATGATTTCCAGAAATGGGATTTCCTGTGGTTTTATCCAGAAATTGTCCATCTCCTCAAAGCAATAAAAAATAGGGTTCAGCTGAAAGTTATGGAGCAAGGTCATATCACATTTTTAGTGATTCATTTAATTAACAACATTTGCAGGTTACTCAAATCCATATGGACTCTGAGTGGTACACAACTCTTGTATATGTAAAATGTAATAGAATACAGTAAAAAAAGATTTAAAATAATAATGCTCAACTTTTCATGTTTCATGGAAAAATGGTAGAGATTCATAATATCTGAATATATAGGCACAAATTCTACTGTCTATGAACAGAGGCAGACCTCCATCTTTGAAAACTAACTTTTTCTCCACTAACGAGTACAGTCCTTTACACTTACACTACATAAAGGTAATTTTATGGCATTTATTTCCAGGTAAGTGGGAGCACAGGGTTGCAGCCTTGATGCTTCATTTCATCTATAACATTTTATCAATCTATGCAATGTGGAGAGGTAAGACCAGTGATGTAAAAATATCCAAAGATAAGCTGGACAACAGTAGCCTTTATCAAAGGTTAAATTTAGTACTGCTGGAAGTAGAATTATAACAACTGACCTTTAACTGAAAATGGGGTACAGCTTGGTTGACCTGACTGTTGGCATTTGAAGGCTTGCTCCCAAAACTGTTTGACCCAACCCGTATGGCAGGGTGCTTTTTTTTTTTAAAAAAAAATCAGAGATCACAATTGCGCCAAAAGCTTCTTGCATCAGGAACTACCCTTTATTGCTTCACGGGCCTGAAAAGCTCACTGTGCATTTATGACACAAAAAAGCAATTTAAAATAAGTAATAAGTTTCAAGTAATCCTTTCCTTCCGAAAGGCCACTTTTGATGTTAGTTTGCAAATCTTTTAATTTGATGCCTGACAAAGTCACCTACACAGCAGCATATTTCTTTTCTTGCAGTTGACAAAAGACGAAGCTATATGTTCCCCTTATAAATGGGCTTTCTATGTGTTTTTCCTATCCTGCCATCTGTTACAATTCTCTAGATATTCCTGCAGCCACTCTGATTCATTTCCAAATAACTGCAGTGAAGAGTGTAAAGAATGCAAATAATAAAGTATATTTAAATGAGATATTTAAGTTAACCGAGTGCATCATAAAAATGAGAAATGCAAATTAAAAACACAACACAAGCCACCCTCAGAATGATCTTGTCACTGTAACTTCTATTTTTGTAATGGAAGCAATTTCTTGGGAGCTTTCTGTATAAGCAGCCAAAGCAGGTGGGGCCCTCTTAACCTTACTAGGATACAACTTGTACAAATAGTATGTCCCAGCTTGGGACTGGAGAACCAAGATGGAAAGGAATGGCATTATTGCTATTATCACTTGAATAAGAGATGGAGATAACATTTCTTCAATGAAATGACTCATCATATCAAAGACACTATCCTAGGAACCTTCCCTAACCTAGTATCCTTCAAATGGCTTGGAGACCATTGTAGATCTACTGCATTGGGTCTGCAAAACCTGGATCATCCCGAGATGATGGCAGCAAAGGGATACCAAAAACTCTAATGCTTTGGTGCTATTTGGTGGCTGCCTGGATTTTTGCAGCCCATATCTAGTAGCTTAATATCATCTTCCATAATTGTCTATCAGTTTGGTCTTGCATGTAACCCATCTGGGGAGGCTGCATTCAATTAAAAGAAAGAGGGAATGGCAAAGCTGTGAGAAGCTGTACACTTGGTTCTATCCTAATGTGAATGTGAAGGGAATTACAATACAACATATGTGGGGAACATCAGAATTGGAATTGATGCATATAAAGTCTATTACAAAAGTCTAGATCTTGATATTAGATGCAGACATTATTGTGTAAGAGTTTTAGTAAATAAAAGAAGCCGAGAAAACTTCTCATGAAATACCTATTATACTCAATTGGAAATGGCTAGAAGGGTGGCCTCATTCTCTAGGGGAAAATTATCAAGAAGAGAAGATATATTTGCTTAGCAGAAATAATTTTTTCCCTCACAATAAAATAGTAATAGGTTCTTGTATGTCCATTGCTTAAATACTGTATAAAATTGGACTGGGGGACATTCATGTTTGGGGAGGAAAGAATAGGGTAGCTTTCACTGTGCATCTTCCCAATCTACAGGAGAGTCAAGTGGCTTTTGACAGACCCGGAAGCATATTTTTGAATGGAGATCAATCACGTAGCTAAGAATGAAGCCCTGAAGTAAATTTCTAGTACTCAGGCAGGAACAGATTTCCTAAATCCCTTCCTCTGCTTGCTGCTGACCCTCCACAGTACTCTAGAACAGTGCTCCCCAACCTTTTGTCATCCTCGGCACACCATAGCCTCTCCCAAAATTCCACGGCACACCACATACAAAAATTGGATAAAAAACAAATATAATCTTCAAAATATCATTTTGAAGAGTATAATAGTATAGGAATGTCAAACTGGGCATAACAGAATTACTTGATTTATTATTTTATTTGATAATTAGGTAAGTCAGTGGTGGCCAACCTTAATGATACCATGCGCCAATTGGCCCAGGCGTCCCAGGTGGGTGGGCCCGCCTGGATGCTGCCATTTGAGTTTTGCCCTCTGCGCATGCGTAGAATGCTGTGCGCATGCGCAGAGGGCAAAAGACCGCAAATGGCGGCGTCCAGGTGGGCGGGGGAAGTGGCCGGGGGCCGCTTCCCCCACTTGCTTCTTCGGCTTGAGTTTTAAAAGAAAGCAAAACGTGGGCGGGAGAGGCAGGTCTTGCTCATTAAGCCTCACTGCAAGCCTCACTGAGCAAGACCTGCCTCTCCCGCCCTCGTTTTGCTGTCTTTTATAACTCAAGCTGCCCAAGGCAGCCCAGAGCAGGTGAGTCAATTCAGCAAATGAGGAGGCGTCGGCAAGAGGCGGAGCTTGGCGACAAGGAAGTTTGCTGGCTTAAGAAGCAGACATCCCTGTCGCCCTCCCTTTCGGCTCCGCCTCTTGCTGACGCCTTCCTCACTCGTGCCCTGCCAAGCCCCAAATCAAGCCAGCCCTAGTGCGAGACGCGTGAGACTGCTTTCCAGGCTGTATGTGGAAGCTGAAGAGCCTTACCGGTAGTTTGGGAGAAAGAAAGTTTTTTGCTGCTTCTGCTTTTGAGTGCACTGAAGGAAAGCAGCAAAAAACTTTCTTTCTTTCTCCCAAACTACCGGTAAGGCTCTTCGGCTTCCACAAACAGAAGCGGCAGGGAGGAGGACTCGCGCCCCACCCCGCCCCCTGCCAAGCCTCAAATCAAGCCAGCCCGCGACTGGAGCTACCGGGAAAAGTCCCAGGTAGGACGTGCGCCCCGTCCCGCCCGCCAGTCCTGCCCCGCCCGCCCTGCCAACCCCCAGCATGAGATGCGTGTCCTACCTGGGACTTTTCCCGGTAGCTCCACTCGCATTCCTTGCTACCGTAATAGCGTCCAGAGCAGAGCAACCCCTTCCAAAAGATAACGTCTCGCGAGACGTTATCTTTTGAAGGGGCTGCTCTGCTCTGGATGCTATTAGCAAGGAACGCGACTGGAGCTACCGGGAAAAGTCCCAGGTAGGACGCGCGCCCCGTCCCACCCGCCAGTCCTGCCCCACCCGTCCTGCCAACCCCCAGCGCGAGACGCGTGTCCTACCTGGGACATGCCCCAGTACCTCCTCCTCTCGTTCCTTGCTGTTGTGTCCAGGGCAGCAGGTCTGCTCATTAAGCCTCGCTGCAACGGCCAGCAGGCTTAATGACCAGACCTGCCTCTCCCGCCCGCGTCTTGCTGTCTTTTAAAACTCAAGCCGAGGCGGCTTGAGTTTTAAAAGACAGCAAGTCACGCGGGCGGGAGAGGCATCAGCCATTGGATGATTGCAATGTGCCACTTGCAATCATCCAATGCGCCACATTTGGCGCATGCGCCACGGTTTGGCCACCCCTGAATGATGCGAGCTTTTGCCGCGGCACACTTGGCATGGCCTCACGGCACACCAGTGTGCCGCGGCACACCGGTTGGGGAGCACTGCTCAAGAACTCAGCACATATGTAAGTATATTTGTGTATACTTGTAGATTATCCCTCTGTATGTATTCTTCCTATACTTCCTTAATGAACCTCACAAGCGACTACTTGTATTTAAAGGTATTTTCCCACAAAAACCAACCTTGCCCTGCCTTGACTTGAAATGCAAACAGCAGCCTCAGAGAAGCAATTTTGTTTGGCTTAGGGCAGATGTTCAGATAGCTGACAGTTTGATCTGAACAACCAGTTTTCTCACCTCCATTGGAAAACCCTAACACCATTGATCTGTTGCAAAATTTCAGAAGCAATCTACCAAATAAAATTGGAAAGTATCATTTGGTGCGGGGAAAAAAATTAAAGCAGGATAAAACTAAATGTAGCAGAACAAAAATATTTTTTTTAATTTAGAGGGTTCCCCCCCCAAATGCTATTAACCTTGAGAAAAAAGCATCTAATTTTCAGTGAAGAAATATTCTTTACTTAAAATGAAATGAAACTTAGCTCTGCAAAAACGTTTTAATTAACTTAGGGCTGCATTATGCAACAACAAGCAGTTTCCCATTATGACGGCAGATTTATCATCCACAAACCTTTGGCTCTAATTTGTTACTTCACAGAGTTACAAGCTGCATTAAGGCTCATATGTAGGGCTCAGTAATCTTCCAATACTCTTGACCAGATGTGTTGTGAGAAATCCTTTTCATTATTTTTTTTAAAAATTCCAGCTCAAGGAATAATGACTCTGCAATATCATGCGGTGAATGAACAATAATTTGATAAACATTGTCTTTCAATTAGATTAGAGCAATTAATCTGATACTAATTGAGCTGCAACATTACCATACAGGAATCCCTGGAGCCCTATGAATAATCTCCAAACACATTGACACACTCAACAGACAGGCATTATTTCCACTGACACTGTTCTTCCATATGGTCTCTTCCCTTGGTGATGGAGGACACCCTGCTGTTTCAATCAAATAAATGTCAATTATCTGAGATGGATTTTGAGATCACAAGCGGATGTTTGCATTCTGTGGTCCTGTTGTTGTTTTTAAATCATTCATTACACTCCTTTTTTTTTTCTCCCAAATTAGTTGTTTTGAATTCCCTCCAAAATCTGGTACATCATTACGAATTGTTGAGTTTTTCTCTGTTGAACATTACTAGAACCAATTTCTGGTCAACAAGAGAAATGAGAAGCTACTGAAAGGAACTGGTAAGAGAATTCATTACTATCTTCAAGCATGTACACATGCCATTTCTGCTAGATTACAGCATATTTCCCCAATGTAGTGCCTTCCATAATTCCAAGTCAATATACGCAGTTCAGTTTAGGGTGAGAAAGTTGAGTTGTGGAATTCATAGTCATGTATGACAACCACCTTGGGTTTATCTAATCTGTTTCAATAAGGAAATTAACATCTAGCAGAACACAAATTTATGAACCCTGGACTGCATGCAGACCAATGATTCCTACAGTATATTGTGGAACATGGTCAACATAGATACTGTACATGGCTTTCTTAATTTATCTTGTAGAGAGATAATGCCATGTTGAAATAGGTTATGGGTATGGAGGCTTCACTGGAATGAATAGCAAAACTATGGCTGATATCTCATGAACACTGTTTTGAAGTTACTAGTTTCATGCTTGTTGTATAATATTTGTACACAGGTTTTCTGTTAGCACAATTAAGTAGGATTACAATTCTATTTTTAGTTTCAGATACCAAATGCCAGGTATCTATGAAGGTTAATTTTTATCTGAAGGTCTTTGTGTTTAGAGTAACTCAAATATTTTGTTGCGGTGAGAATAATATCTCATAGAGGCGATTTAGATCTTTTCTTGGAATTCAGACAGTTAGAAATAAAACCGAGATTAAAGTCTAATAGAAAATATTTATTTCATTACAAAAACAATAAACCCTGAAGAAACTACATTGTGCTGAGTAACACGACCGTTCAGGTCAACAGCTAAGGCAGAAGAAAAAATAATAATGGTGACTTAGGAATGCACACATGCGTACAACTCATATCACGTGTTCTGCCTGTATTGGAATGTACCATAATATTAGATAGGGTGCATCACCCTGCATAGACATACAACTTACAATATTCACTACGTGACATATTTTCTCCTAAGCTCCATGCATGTTGCTAACCTGACATCTTGTCTATGGAAATTCTCAGTCATGCTTTCATGTAATTCTCATTCTCATATATTCTCTCTCTCTCTCTCTCTCTCTCTCTCTCTCTCTCTCTCTCTCTCTCTCTCTCTCTCTCTCTCTCTCTCTCTCTCTCTCTCTCTCTCTCTCTCTCTCCCCCCCATTACATCATATTTGCAAATGATACATGTTGCTAGAACTTTTAGGAGTAATTTTACTTGGGCTTTTGCAACTAGACTATCAACATGAGGTAGACACAGTTGGTATGGAAGAAAATGCTGTGCTTCCTACATTCTTACTGTGTGGTGTTATGATGCATGATGTGTTACCCCTGACACCCTGCCAGTGTCCTACAGAGTGAGCCGCTGTTTATTGTGGCTCTGAAATGGGGATATGGATAAACCCCCAGATTGTTGTTTCTTTGTAAATTACAAAAGGACGGAGCTTCCAAAGACTTCACAGGTAATGAGAATATTTATAGCTGACATGACTCTATCTGTTTAAGCTTGGTATAAAAATCACTAATAAGTCTAAAGAAAGAACATAGCAAATTGCCAAATGGGGAAATAAGAGGTTTGGTTTTAAAAATGCTAAACATTTTAATGGGTTTCCTTACAGCGTATGATGTACACATGGTCTGCAATGTATCCTTTCATGTATATATTTCACACAAAATTAAGGTGAAGCATACATCTTAAAGATACCATAGGAACATAAGATTAGCTTTGCTAGATTAGGCCAAAGTCCATCTTGGTCCAGTGTCCTGTTTTTTCATAGATAACTTTGAGAGTTTCATAGGCAGGAGATGAAACTATTTTCATTAGAGTTCTGTAATCCCCGTACCAATTATTCTGTTTTTTTAAATCCTGATGTTATTCTTTTTTTAATAAATAACTCAAGACATCCAACATACCTCCTATTTTCCCCACAACAACAATCTTGTGAGATGAATTGGGCTGAGAGAGTCACACAGATGGCTTTCATGCAACTTTATCTTTTAAGATATTATCATATGAATGATTCCCCAAGCCCAAAACTCAATCTTGGCAACTTCCAGATGTGTGGATTTCAAATCCCAGTTTTTTTCGGCAATGACCATTATGGCAGTTAAAATCCAGGCATCTAAAAATTGGTTGTGAAAAACTGCAAGTCTTTTTTTTTGGCATGGCAAGGAGTTTTTATTTATTTAATTTATTTATTTATTTATTTATTTTGTCAAAACATGTACAAGATAACAGGTATGATATAAACATAAACAAAAGCAAAGTATGTATAGGTAAAAATTAGACAATAGGACAGAAGGACAGGGACGGTAGGCACGATGGTGCGCTTATACACGCCCCTTACAGAGCTCTTAGGAATGGGGTGAGGTCAACTGTAGACAGTCTAAGGTTAACGTTTTTGGGGTTTGGGGAAGCAACCACAGAGTCAGGTAGTGCATTCCAGGCACTGATTACTCTGTTGCTGAAGTCATATTTTCTGCAGTCGAGTTTTGAGCGGTTTACATTGAGTTTGAATCTGTTGTGTGCTCTTGTATTGTTGCGGCTGAAGCTGAAGTATTCATTGGCAGGTAGGACATTGTGGCAGATGATTTTATGAACTACATTTAGATCAGATCGAAGGCGAAGTAGCTCTAAGTTGTCTAAGCCTAAAATTTCAAGTCTGGTGGAATAAGGAATTCTGTTGCAAGTAGAAGAGTGGAGGACTCTTCTTGTGAAGTATTTCTGGACTCTCTCAATTGTATTTATGTCCAATATGTAGTGCAGGTTCCAGACAGGTGAGCTGTATTCAAGGATTGGTCTGGCAAATGTTATGTATGCTCTGGTTAGCAGAGTAATATTGCCAGAGAAGAAGCTACGCAAGATTAGGTTGACAACTCTTAGTGCCTTTTTGGCAATGTTGTTACAATGGGCTCTGGCACTTAGGTCATTAGATATGAGTACTCCAAGGTCTTTAACAGAGTGAGGGTCATCTACAAGGTCGTGTCCTCCAAGTTTATATTTTGTGTTTGGATTCTTTTTGCCATTGTGTAAGACAGAGCATTTGTTTGTTGAGATTTGTAGTTGCCAGTTATCAGACCATTGTGATACATTGTCAAGATCTTTTTGAACTTTGGAAGTATTGTCGGTGGTGTTGAATAGCTTAACATCATCAGCAAAGAGAACACAGTTGCTTATAATATGATCACAAAGGTCGTTGATGTAAAGAATAAATAGAGTTGGTCCTAGAATGCTGCCTTGAGGGACACCACTGTTGACAGGTGCAGGATTTGATAGGGCATTCCCTATTTTAACCATTTGGTGCCTGTTTGACAAGAACGCAGTTATCCAACCATGAAGGGGACCAGAGATGCCATAAGATTTTAGTTTCAGGAGTAGTTTGTCGTGTACTACTGAATCAAAGGCTTTCCAAAAGTCTATGTAAATTGCGTCTATTGATTTACCTTGATCCAGTTGAGAAGTCCATATGTTTTTGCAGTGTAGAAGTTGCAGGTTACAGGATAATTTTTTTCTGAAACCAAATTGTTTGTTAGAGAGTAGGTTGTTAGTTTCTAGGTGAAGTTGCTGTGTGCTAGAGTATTCAATCAACACAATCTGTATTTCCACAAAGCTAAATATCTATAGAGCTGTGGTTATCCCTTCCTCCTTTATGGAAGTGGACTCTATACCAAAAATTCATCAAACAACTGGAGAAATTTTACATGTGCCCTCCCTGTTCCATTCATTGATAAGACTGTGTCTTCAACCTGTAGGTCTTGATTTGGAAGTCTACTAGCATTAAGATCCTGATTATCAGAGCCCAGATAGTTGGGTGGGACACATCATCAGAATGGATGATTGCTGTATGCCTCACCAGGTGTTCTATGGTGTACTGGAATTAGAGAAAAGACCTTGAGGTTGATCATATAAGCACTTACAAAGAAATCCTTTACCACTGTGCCATCCAGTCAAGGGAACTAGAAGCTGCACTGCTGACAGAAACAAAAGTGGTAGAAAACCATGAGTGGTATCACACCTGGTTACTACAATGGACTTTAAGTGCCCCATTGTACTAGACTCTGTGCTTCCAGACAGGGACTGCAGAGCCACTTCATGTCCACAGATGAACTGCGCAACAATGTGTCTTTGAACTTATTTATTTATTTATTTATTTATTAGTGAGATTTATATACCGCCTCACAGTGCAAGCACTCTCTAAGCGGTTTACACCAGTAAGCAATGTATATTTTATATTGCCCCCAACAATCTGGGTCCTCATTTTACCTACCTCAGAAGGATGGAAGGCTGAGTCAACCTTGAGCCAGTGAGATTTGAACTGCTGACCTGCGGATCACAGTCAGCTAAAGTGGCCTGCAGTACTGCCTCTAACCGCTGCGCCACCTCGGCTCCTCACTTGAATGACTACCTTATTATTTGTACATCCAGACTTGCTTTCCATCCTTTTGCAGTCTGGAGTGAGCCCAGGAAATGCATAGTTAATGAAGTATCCCTTTCTCCATTGCAACACAGGCTGCAAAACTTTCTTGAATCATAGTTTTAAATTTGTTTACATTCTTAACTGATTCCAAAATTAGTGAACAACAATTTACTGCTCCACATTGAAGTAGGAAGCTATGGCTTGAGTTCTCCTGGTTAGATTGGTTGGAAAGGAAGATGGATGTTCTATTTTTTCTTGCACCAGTCTTGTTTTTGCTGAGACATGTTTACCCAGAGACAGGTCTGAAATCAATGTTTCCTGGTTTTTCAAAATTGTCTGTTTCTTCCCAGCTCTTCCCAGTTCCTTCCCCATTCTTTACCATTTCCCAACTCTTAGACTGATGTAAAAACATTTAACTGTACTATTATTTATTAAGAACATGAAACTAAGAACACTAAAAATAAATAAACTGAATTTTCATTCGGACCCAGAAGGATTTAATTTATCACCCACTCATTCTAACTTTGTCAAAATTATTTTTTAATGATCAGTTAGTTATTATTTCATCTGTTGTTTACTGCATATTGCATACTTATTTGGCCAATTAAGGAGATTTCTCTCCTTGTTCTTGTGTTAATGAGGCTATCCTTTGATTTCTGTTTGATTAACCCAACAACTTTGCTGATTCGACGCAATAATTTTCTTAATAACCATTGACTGAGGTCAAGTCATTGCAATATAATAAAATGTCATGACTAAATATATATTTATTATTTATAATTGCCAATCTAATATTAAAAAAAATAACTTTTCTTCTTTAGAACGGACCTTATTATGCATTTCCATATAGACTTTTCTCAATATTTATAACACTGTATTCATTTTAGGAGGCCTGATATTTAGGTTTCATTTTATTTTTCAGTTTTGGAAGACTGAACACAGAAATTCTATTTGCCACAGCAAATGAATTTGCATGCAGGAGTTATATGAGCCTCTCAATGCAACACGAGACACAATGTGAATAATGTGATATATGTATTCCTTTGAAGCTTGAATTTTGCCGTTATAGCGACATTCATAAACAAAAAGTGTTACACACAAAATGAATTTCGTCACACTTTTCACCATTAATAAAATCACAGGCTTTGCTTGAGGATATTGCAAATATACATTTTGCTGATATTATTCAATAAAACAATTAGCATCATCAATTTGACTGATGTGTGTCTTGTGTTGTAAACCACTGGGTCATTAACTTTAACAAATCAATGTACTCTCACAATCAAATCAAACTAAATTAATGCTAAAGGAATAAGTTAAAAGAACTTTGCAAATGGCAAATTATGAATTCATTAAATACAGAGCGCAAACTAATAATCCACCTTCATTTTGTTTGGGTGGCTTTAGATCAGAGTTTCATGTTAGCAGGAGGCAAATGAAAATACCAACATGATATAACGGAGAATAATGACATTTGAAAGAAAAAGAAGCAACATGAAAGAAGCTCACTTCATCCATTTGTGGGAAACAGTGAGGACATTGCTATAATCCATTGGTGGACAATCTCTGGTCTTCCAGATAATGCTGAACAGCGAATCCCAGTAGCCACAGCCAGCATAGCAAATAGTAAGGGATGCTGAGAGGTCCAACTAGCAAGATATGATATTTGGAAGCACAAATTCAAAAACATCTAAGAAACCCATAGGGCGCACCTAGATTTTAGAGGAGGAAAACAAAGAAAAAAGTATTCTGAACCAAATGGTGTAGTAATATATTATTTAATAAAATAACAGTATAGCAGAATACTTTTTACAACCATGTACACTTTTTAGAACCATGTACACTTTTTACAAACTTCAAACTTGACAGCTTTAAGACTTGTGGACTTCAACTCCCAGAATTCCTCCTCCAGGCATGCTAGCTCAGGAATGGGAGTTGAAGTCCACAAGTCTTAAACTTGCCAGGTTTGAAGAATCTTGCACCCATAACTCCTGACTCAGGGGTCTTCAAACTTATAACTTTCTGGATAAGACTTGTATAAAAATCATAGAATAAATGTCCAGATGGGAAATGATCACCGAAGTTAGAAGGGAAGCAGCTCTGTGCCGAAGCCTCTTTATTTCACATGGATGTCACGTTTTCACTCTCATCAACTGCCCAGATTTCCTCCCGTTTCCCACATCACTGTCCTTCAGCCTGGCCGGGTGGCTGTTCCTGCGGGGGATTCCCACATGTCGCCTTTGCCAGCATCCCCTGTTTGAAGGATGTGGAAAGGGCAGGCAGAGGACAAGCAGCCCGAGCCAGCCAGCAGGTGAGGCAGGGGTGGAGGCAGGGGCGGGAGGCAGAGATGAAAGGGCAGCGAAGCCAACCCGTGGCTCGGCACGTCTCTACCTGACTGCAGGGCTCCGTAGCTGCAGAGGCACAAGCAGCAAGTGCCGAGAGCCGTGACACACCAGCACCTCCGCCATGGGGAACAGCCCGAATGCTTTTTCCCAGGCGGAAGCAAAGTTGCAGTCCACCTGATAATCCAGAGAAAGGGGCAAAGCGGCGCCCCAGCAATAGAAGAGTTGCTGCAATAGATTCGGCCAGAAACCAAGCAAGCAAGCTCTCCACCATCATGGAACCCTGCCACACGGGGCGGTTTTCCGGCGTGGTGCAATTTCAGGATGGTGGAGAGCTTGCTTGGGAGAGCCAGTGACTCAGGGATCTTCAAACTTGGAAGTCGGTCTTCAAACCTGTCAGGCGGCTCGCTTCGGGCAGCAGCAGCGGAGGCAGCTCCTCAGGTGCAGGCTTTGGCTAGCAGCGGCCAGCAATGGTGGCAGCGGCTTCTCACGCAGTTTGGTGGCGGCGGCCAACAATGATGGCAGCGGCTTCTCACAGGCTTCGGGCAGGAATGGTGACGGCGGCTCTTCCTCAGGCAGAGGAACAGTCTCATGGAATACTGCCAATCAGCTGTCTGTTGCCACCCATTGTCGCCATTGCCGCCATCGCACCAACTCCCCCCCAATGCAACATTCGGTGTATAAGACGCACCCAGTTTTTGACCCTCTTTTTGGGGGTATAAAGGTGCGTCTTATACTCCAAAAAATACAGTACATTTAATAAATAATTTTAAAAAATAGATTTAAATATCAAGGTTCCATCATTCAGTATATGTGTTTTTTTTAAAAATAATATAATATCTTTAATATTTTGCAATAAACGGCATGGCTTCCTTATTTCACGGTTTTTGTCAATGTGTAACCCTGACGATTTGCGTGATGAAACTAAAATAGTTCCCAAAATATGGTATTTTCCTATTTAATTACCTTGTAAAACAGTACGCAATGAGGAAATAATTGTCTTCAAGTTGTTTAGAGTCAATCTTTGATCATGGTGCAAGCATGGTAGGATCAAATATGACATTTTATAATAGTGATAAACAGGATTAATATATGGTCACACATATAAGTTCAGAACAGAGACATCGAAAGGTAAAAAGCAAGAGTATTTTAAAAGTTGTCAGAAAATTGCTCTCATTATTACAGTAAATTTCTCACTTCACTCAAAAATCCTTCATTTCAGTTATTTTTATTTCATTTGAGGAGCGTTGGGTGTTCTGTTTCCCTGAGAATCTTAGGAAAGTTACTTACAGATCACTTAACAAATACAGATCTTTATACTATTGAGTTGGCTCCAAAACACTGTACCTATTTTCTTGCATTAATTTGAATGTCTATCATGTCCCACAAAGATGCAAACATGGAGTGGAAAAACAATGACCAAAAAATCCTTATGGTTATATATCCCCTGAAAACTGCACTGATGCAGGAATCCCTTATTCTGAATGTTACTGACTTTACTTCTATTTATTTATGTGTATTTTCTGCTCTCCAAACTACTCATTGAAGAGTGAGAATGAGAAACATTTATCTTTGCTTTGGCCAAGTTAACACAAAGATGAAATTAGTGGGCCAGACATTTTAAAAAAATCTCTGTGCAAAATATGATATATGTTTCTTTATTCTAGGTCTAAACCTCTTCTGTTTGGATAAAAACGAATTTCACGTCTCCCTAGTGTCTTCATCTTTAGTTTCTTAAAGTTCAGGCTGCAATGTAAAGAACCTAATCCAGGTATCGGCAACAACATAATGCGGACTAAACTGATTTATAACTCGTAAAAACAGCTCTCCCTGCATCTCGGACTGACAGCCGACAATCTATCTTGATTTATGGCTACATTCAAATAATTGACCTTTGATGCTGTAGTTTTCTTATTGTGGAATAGCTTTTCCCTGGAAGTTAGAATATCACGTGCCTGACTTTCCTTGGGAGCTGTTATCATCTATAGAATATTTGGTGAGAGTTTTAAGTACTGATATGCCATATTAGAGATGACCTTTTTTTGCATTATATATTATTGAGTGTTGTTATAGTTTTGTTTTCACCTGTGTAAGTTTCCTAGAGTCTGGTGAATCGAGCAGCATTTTTGAAACCAACAAACAAACATTCCTCAGATATTGGAGGTGGATTATCACCCTAATGAGAATAGGGAAAACATCATTTCGTACTTATGGGACAAGACAGTGCTAAATTGCTCCTGTATTTGATCAAGAAGCCACACAATAGAAAAGTGAGTGATAATACAGTGCTGGATGATGAGCCCCTCAGGTTGGGAGGTATTCAGCATGCTGCTGAGGAAAAGCTGAGTCTGCATTGTAGTAATGGTGTTTACAATAAAGCTAGATTAAAGCTTTGGGGATGTCTGATGCTACTAAGCAGGAATAGAACATCTGAAACGGCAAAAACAGAATTACAGTGGGAAAGTGGAACATAAGCATGAATATTGGAAAACTTAACACAATAAAAGTTGAAATGAACTGAGTATTCAAGGACATCTTAGGCATCAAAGAATTGAAACTGACTAGAATTGGACAATTTTAATCAGAATCATATTGTTTACTACTCAGGATATGAATTACAAAGAAGGAGCAGTATTGTTTTCATAGAGGGGAGGATATAGCAAGGATAATACTTGGGTAATGACCAAATAATATCAATTAGACTGTGCACAGTTTTAAAATGTAAAAAGAAAGCTAACCAGTTTCCATGATAAAATTTTGAGGATATACACACCATTTTCAAGGAGAACGTCAAATCAAATCAAATTTTTATTACAGTCATAGACCAGTATATTAAAGAGAACATCAGGAAATCTTTTTATGTCCTGAACTTCATTGATAGGGAATTGGAAGAACTGTAGAATAAAAATCAAAAGATTTTTAAAAGAAGAATTAAAGGATGTTAAGGTTGAATGTGAAGAAGAGATTGCCAAAAGCTAAGAAATAGATTGGATGTTTGTTGAAAGCAAACTGGATGTCAGAACAGATGGTGGAATTGAAGAAGCCAAATCCAAGAAAGACAAAGATCTCAAGAAGGAACTTAAAGAATTTAAGAGAACTTCTGTAAGAGATCAGAAGCAGTATTTATTTATTTAAAAAATTTATAGGCCGCCCATCTAACTCAAGATACCTCTGGGTGGCTTACAATCATAAAAAATAAAAATCATATCAATTAAAAACATAAATAAAATCCAGAACACCACGGCCCAATTAAAAGATGGGGAGAGTGGAAACAGGATAAGGGGAGGTTGGATCTGTTGTTAATCGATCAACCAACTCCACTGTGCTAGTTCCCATTGGGACCCCAAGCTAACTAGCAGAACCAGGTCTTTAAGTTCTTCTGGAAGGTCAGGAGATTGGGGCCGACCTCGTACCAGATTGTAAGATGTTCCACAGGGCAGGTGTAATGGCAGAGAAGGCTCCTGTAGCCCACCAGCAAGAATAATTGGGCTGATAGGGCCCGCAGTATCTCTGAGTCACATGATCACCTCTCTGACAAATAAAGTTAATGGGGAAGCCAGATTCACTTAACAACCGTGTAACTAATTTAACAACCGCAGTGATTCCCTTAACAATTGTGGCAAGAAAGGTTGTAAAATGGAGCATTAACAAATGTCTCACTTAGCCATAGAAATTTTGCGCTAAATTGTGGTCATATGTTGAGGACTAGATTGGAAGAAAAGAACATGGTTTTAAAACTGGAGGAAGAAACATCAATAAGAGTCCCCCGGGAGTTGGGTGGCATAGAAATCCATTTAAATAAATAAATAAATAAATAAATAATCTGTGGTAAGTGGTCGATACTACTCTGAAACTGAAAATACAAAATGATCTAAAAACTCTAGTAATGAAAGTCAGTGAAAAAAATACATATAACTATTATAAATAAAAAGGACCAAACTAATGACAATAGATTTTCTCAATATATTCCCAAACAAGGACTAACCAAGCAAGACCCTATTTAGCTTTTAAGTCCCATTCAAACTTTTTATGATTAAGGGTTTATTTTTTAAAGTATATGAGTAGCACACTGCGAGTTACGATTTAAAGTAGACAGGTCAGATTAAAAAAGTAAACAGGAAAAGGACAAAAATTTGTCTTAAAAATTATATATACTGTCACGCAGTGATTTTATATTGCCTGTTACATGTATATGCAGGGAGATGCAGGGAGATGCATCCCTATCAAATATAATGGTTCATTCCTGAGCACGTGATTTATGTTTCTAGTACGCATGTGTACATTCCTTCCTTCCTTTTGTTCTCTGCTTCATGACGAAGCAAGATCTCTTTTATATAGTCAGTATGTAATTAACTATTTTTGATAAGAAATAAATATCTTTTACATTAGAATTATAATGCGGTTTATTTTGACAATGTCAGAGTTCCAGGAAAAGATTCAGTTCGCCTCTGATAAGAGTAATTCTTATCTTAACATATACATTAATTAATACATTAATACAGTTAATACATTGCTCCCCATTTACTTAATACTCTCCCTTTTGTTAGAAGAAAACCTCATACAGTTCAGTGAAAACTTTTGAGGGGCCCTAAGAAATATATCCAGACTTTGGTGAGCTTTATGGATCTCCATGTTCTGCTCTCCATCATATGTTGAGCTTCAAAAGACATTCATCATAAGCAAATAAGAAAAAAATAATGACATCATTTAAAAGTATTTGAAAGTGAATCTTGCATGCTTTTGCTTTATAGCCTTGAAAAAAAAATCTGTACTTTGTTTTCTAACAGATAAGGTGAAGAAAGAAACAAAATTAATCACCTTTGAATGTATAATTTACCTTGATAGTTAAAATGGCCCATATGATCTGCAATGCAGAACTGTTACAATTCAGTCTAGCTTTCCCCCATTAATCTTAATTATACTGTAATATTTTACTTTAATTGGATATGTTTTGCTATTGTTCTTACAAACCTTATTATATTAGAAGAACAATCAGATGACTTGCTTTTGAAATTGGGTTTGTGGTAGTTCTATCAGTTACAAAATAGAAACAAGAAGCTATTCTTATTTTTGAATCAATGTTCTTTTAGTCTGCCCTTCTGCAGTTTTAAGCTGCTATGCTTTATTGATAATATTCAAAGTTGCAAGGCAACAACATACATAATGCAATTTTCAGAATGGTAGCAATGGAATGTGGAACAAAAGGGCAGTGACTTTGAGTTCTTAAAAAAATAAGAAACATTTTGGGAGTGTATCAGTGGTGGGTTGCTACCTGTTCCCCCCTGATCGGGTGAACTGGTAGCGGTGGTGGTGGGAGGCTCCGCCCACCTGCCCGGACGTCTCTGGGCATACGCAGAAGCACTGCACGCGCACGTGCATTCCCAATAGCGAACTGGTAGTGACGGAATTTGAAACCCATTACTGGAGTGTATCTGTAAGTTCTGAACACTAAAATGGAAGGTTGTGAATTCTCGGTGGATGACATACTGTATGTTTTACTCCACAGCTCACCTCTATTTTCATATTATAACAGTGGTGAATAATCTATGGATCCATAGATGTAAACCATAGAGTGTTATGGAGGTAGAGGTTACCTCGATAGAGGTAACCCTAGAATGGCCTTCATTGACCTGCAAAACTACTCTGTCCATGCTAAGATCAATGGATTGGTGTTTTTTTTGAAGTGGGGTACATTGTGACCACCAAAATAGGCCAATCATAATGAAAAGCAATTTAACATCCCCCTCCAAACCCTATTTTTACCCATATGTGGGATGTGTAGTGAATACATCATCCCTGTCTATAAATTGTTTTCTTCGGGTGCAGAGTAGATGTCACTAGGTATCCCACTTTCCCTCTCTAGTCTACTTGTATTTGTATGTAATTTTGTGCATAAAATTGCTATACAACATAACACATTGTAATGTAGAAATTGTACATAAAAAGATTAAACTATAACCAAATGGCATCCCATTTGGGACTTTGTAGGAGGCTAGCAGTGTTAGTCAGCAAAAAAATCCAGAGTCTGTTACCACTTTTTCTGACTAGCAAATTTTCATCCTAATTACAGTATTGTTTCCATTGGCTTTGGAAAAGTCTGAAATTTTGTGCTGATAGATAGATAGATAGATAGATAGATAGATAGATAGATAGATAGATAGATAGATAGATAGATAGATAGATGATAGATAGATGATAGATAGATAGATGATAGATAGTTACAGGGGTGGGTTCTAACTTACCTCGCTGCCAGTTCGCTTCCTCCTGCACCGCGTGGCCGTGCCTTGTGGGTGCGCGCAAAGCACGTGTGCGCATTCGCAGTGCCGAAAAATCTGAAAAAAAGCCAAAAACAATATGGCATCCACATGCACAGTGCCAGAAACTCGGCTTTTGCGCATGACCAGAAGAAAAAATAAAAATACCCCCCCAAAAAAAAAGTTTAAAATTTTTTTTAAAAAAGAGATTGCGGCGCCCACGGACCGACACCAATTGAACCGGTTCCATGACATCATCATGACATCACTAGCGGGTCGCTACCAGTTCAGGCGAACCGGTCCTAACCAGGAGGAACCCACCTCTGGATAGACAGACAGACAGACAGACAGACAGACAGACATAAGTAGGTAGACAGACAAATGATACCAATAGAAGAGTATTATCTGTAACTCAAAGTGGAGTCCTTGTTGCTCTCTTGGGTGTTTCTTGTAGATGTTTCATTACTTGACTTGGTAACTTCTTTAATATTGGTGAGTGTAGGGTTTGTTCCCTGTTTTCTCCTTGTTAGTCTTTATCAGACATTAATAGACACATAAACCGTATTTATACCCCATTACATCCTCTCCAGCAGCCAAGATCCAGATAAGAAGGCATTAACCCAAGGCAAACAATCAAGCAAAAAACAATATCATAATCAAGGAACTAACATGGAGAAAACCATACACCCAACACTGGCAGGGCAAGCTACTGTATATAAGCAAGCTTGACACTCACCAGCAGTGAAGATTACCTGCAGTAATTTTCCAACAAAGCAGCAAAACATAAACTTCACTTTTCTGCTCCTTCTTCCACTCTTTGTGACCACAAAGAGGTTGCGTGTTCTGCATTACAGGAAGGCTAGACACAATATGATAATAGTTTCAGACAAAGACAACAAGATCATCCCCAATCTTTCTACCTTGTGCAATGGAATCAAATACAATATGGATCCCCCCCAACAATTTATCTAGTCCAAGTAGGACAACAAGTGACCAGAAACCTTTGAACAAAATTTCTATCAGTGCAGCCTCACCTGAAAGCTATTTATAGCCCATTGCCTTCTGTTTGGAATTATGTATAATATGACATTGCCAACAGAAGGAAGGAAGAAGAATATAATTTCAGGAGGTCCCTCTCTTTCATATTTAAAGTCCCCCCCCCCACAACACAAGTGGGAGCTGAAGGTGTCTAGTACCTTGCAGGATGACTGCCCTTCAGAACGCTCTATGATTAATGCATGTTATGAATATCTATTAAATGTTACAGCAGGTTGGTGACTCTCAGCTGTGTTCCTCATTTATTAGCAGCAGCATTTCAGTTACAGGCTGAACAGAGGGTGAGGGAGCAACTGCTCTGCAGTCTTAGATTGATGACACTTCTAAAAATTGTCCAAGCATGTGTGCAAAAATCTATCAAAATAAGAGTGTAATAAATGAGAAGGTAACTTTTACTGTGCACAAAAACTGTACTCATGCCTCATTTCTCTCCCCCCTCGCCTGTTCTTAGGGAAAATAGTCTACATAAGTAAATAAGAAGAGATGCTGTCCTATTGCCTACAGGAAAAAAAAAGAATATTCTAATACACAACTGTGTCAAGGCTAGATGTTGTATCAGGGACAGCCTGACACAAGGGGACGAACTGTAGCCTCACATTCTCAACCTCTATGATTGGATTCCTTGCCTCGGGTTCCTCAGATTAACACGAGCAGCTTCCATTAAATTGTGGAGTTTACCCTGTAATGCTCAAATATTTTTTTCCCCAATCTGATATTCTGAAGATATGCTGGGAGTGTAACTCTTATTCCCAATCAGAATAGCTGAGCCAGCTGGACTGAGACTTCGGAGTTGCAGGACTAGGTTGAACATAATGATATTGCACGAGAAAAGACAATAAGGTTGAAATCCACAGGGGGGAAGATATTAATATCAGGGCTATGCAAAATTCTTAAACAAGGAGCATTGGAATGCATAGGGATGCATACGAAGGTCGTCTATGAAATTATTGAGAGCCACGGAGATGCTTAGAAAATAACAGAAGAGAGAGGAAACATAAAACATTAAAGAGAAAAAGACAGCTGATTTTGTAAATGGCAGATCAGTCCAGATGGTATGGTATTTGGAAAGAAGTATTTCAAATCTCAAATAAATTCACTCCAAATTAGAATCGGAAAGTCCTCTTACAGTTTCAAGATTCTATATTTATCCAAAGACTAGAATTCAAGATACCTGATTGAAGTCTGTGCAATGTTTTGCTTTCCTGATGCTGCCCAGCTGTGTGGGGCTGGGAATGAAGCATTCAAAGCACAGAAAGATGGATAATGATATGGCTGTTATAACTGCTTAGGAAGATAGAATAGAATAGAATTTTATTGGCCAAGTGTGATTGGACACACAAGGAATTTGTCTTGGTGCATATGCTCTCAGTGTACATAAAAGAAAAGATACGTTCGTCAAGAATCATAAGATACAACACTTAATGATAGTCCGGGTACAAATAAGCAATCAAATCATATTAGGAACCAGTCAATATAAATTGTAAGGATACAAAGTTACAGTCATGCAGTCATTTGTGGGAGGAGATGGGTTTTATATAGCTCCTGCACATTCAAAAGTTTCCTTTTTGAAGGATTTGACAGCTCTATTAAGCCAGTAGAATACTTCTTTAGACTGCAGTTGAGGCTCACAAAAATACTTTCCATACCATTATTTCTTTTTCTTAATTTGTAATCCACTCTTAGATGCATGCCACAAAAATACCTCCCATGCTGAAAACAAATTGGGTAGTAGGCCACGTCAGGATATTTCCCCTGAAGACTATTTCCCCCCCTAAATGTTTTCAGAAAAAAAACCTCACTTTGTAAAGTTCATAATTCTCTTTAATTACTTACTATTTGTATGTCACCTCAGTCCTAACTTTTAGACAGCTAGTGTACAAGCAATAATAGAACAATACAAACTCTATGATTAAAAACTCTATGAAATAATTTAAAAGACTTCCTGATGTAGTGGATGGAGTGAGGGTTCTTTTCTTCTGAGATAGTTCCAAAAGGGGAACCTGGCAGAAAAGATTTGTTTCTGGTCCCACTCCCATCCCTTTACATCTCACTATACCCTCTTGCCCAATCTGCCTGAGATGGCCAGATAGTATCTCAAAGATAGGTAACATCCAGGGGTGAAATCCAGCAGGTTCTGACAGGTTCTGGAGAACTGGTAGCGGGAATTTTGAGTAGTTTGGAGAACCAGCAAATACTACCTCTGGCTGGCCCCAGAGTGGGGTGGGAATGGAGATTTTGCAATATCCTTCCCTCAGGAGTGGGGAGGGAATGGGGATTTTGCAGTATCCTTCCCCTGGAGTGGGGTCGGAATGGAGATTTTGCAGTATCCTTCCCTTGCCATGCCCACCAAGCCCACGCCCATAGAACTGATAGTAAAAAAAACACTGGATTTCACCACTGGTAACATCCAAGTGCTGTAGAACTTTAGAGAAAATATTTGGAAAATCTAAATGCATTTGGAAGAAAAGTGGCAAACCTGCAGTTCTCACAATATCCATATTATTTGGTGATAATTGCTCTTGTCAGTCTGCAGGCAGCTATATTTTGCAGCAGGGTGTAAGCTTCTGAGTGGTCTTTACTATCACTTCCAACTTTCACTTCACCCCAGAGTTCCACTGGGGAAACCATTCCTTCCATGATTCTAATATTTGTAGGTATCGCTGTATCATGGTACAAAGATGTTCTAGGGTTTATATTTTCTTAAGGACATTCCACTGCTTGACGTGGTAATGAAGCACATACTCACTTCCCTTTGATATTTTTTGGCTTTCTCCTGGGCCTCGTTTTCAGCTGCGACGGCTTCCTGCAATCCTCTGCCAGCAAAAACGGAGCTTGAGGGGAGGATGCGTGGCCCTCCTGAGCTCTGTCACCGCGGGCTGCAGAGTCACCGCGGGCTGGTTCTTCACTATTTCTGACCCCGTGGGCCAGATCTAAGCACCCCATGGGCCAGATTCAGCCCGCGGGCCTTGAGTTTGACACCCCTGCTCTAACATAATCCCAATTGCCATTTTCCATTCTGTTCCCCTTTGCTGTTCCTCCACCAACACTAAAAGTCTGTAGAGATTCTCAGTCAACCAGGCCATGGGTGTCTCAAAGGCGCTTCCCCCCACCCTCAGGAGGCAACTGGACTTTCTTGTTTTTTCTTTGAAGACGTTTTGCTTCTCATCCAAGAAGCTTCTTCAGCTCTGACAGGATAGTGGATATCCTGTCATTCCCCATTATCTTGTCAGAGCTGAAGAAGCTTCTTGGACAAGAAGCAAAATGTCTTCAAAGAAAAAAATAATAAAGCCTAGTTGCCTCCTGGAAAAACACCTTTGGGACTCCACCACACTCCAACTATAGCAGAAGCTTCACATAAAACAGTGTTTCTGAACCTTGGCAGTTTGAAGATGTGTGGACTTCAATTCCCAGAATTCCCCAGCCAGCAACGCTGGCTGGGGAATTCTGGGAGTTGAAGTCCACACATCTTCAAACTGCCAAGGTTCAGAAACACTGACATAAAACAATAATATAATAATATAAAAATATAAAAATAAAGAATTCCCAACCCTCCTCTTCCACTGTCTATGGAGATTCTCAATCATCCAAGTCATGGTTGTCCCAAAGGTATTTTTTCAAGAGGCAATTGGACTTTCTGGGTCAAAGAGGCCATCTATGTCAAAATTGAACAGCCCTTTCTCAACAGAGAGGGAGGGATACGGCTTCATCTATCTCCAGTCTACCACACAGTCCTTTTAACAGTTCCAAGAAGCCTCCACACCCATTTGCATTACTCAGGCGAACTTTATGACACCTGCAGTTGGCCTCAACGACTCACTATAAGGATGAAAATGACCAGCTATCTTCAAGGAGTATAAATCCTTCCATTCCCCACCATCTAGTCAGAGCTGAAGAAGCTTCTTGGGTGAGAAGCAGAACGTCTTCAAAGAAAACCAGAAATTCTAGTTGCCTCTTGAAAAAAAGCCCCTTTGGGGGCTCCTCTCCCATATGTATTCAAATCAGAATGTGCTCAAACACCCTCATGGAAAATACAAACACATCAGTCACAATTTTAACTAGAAATGTTTCTGAAAAAAAAATGCTGTGCTGCAAATCCTTGTTAATTCAGTTAAGTTATTGATTTAAAGGAGAGTGACACATTATAAGTGAAGGTCCCCAAATGACTGAAATATAAGGGACACGTTTACTAAGAAAAATCTTAAGACTGATGATTATTTTGGGTTGAGGGCCATTCTGTGGTCACTGCACTGGGTTTTAGAGGTTGCTCTCCATTATTATTTGCAGATTTCATTCTATCCATCTCCGACCCGCCCCTTTGTTTTTTTTAACTTTATATTTCTCTTTTAGTTGAATGATCTCTGCCTGATAGCTTTGAAGTCTTAATTGATCCCCAATGTTTCCATTTATATGAAGTAGGTTATGTTATTTCATTTAAATTCATTTTTTAAAATTATTGCATGTTGCTTTCCACACCCATGAAATGTAGCATAACTTATTTTAAGTGATACAGATAAAATAAAGTGATTTGGAGCTTATCGCTTATTGAGCTGAGAGACACATGCCTGGGATTTACTATTTGGAACTGAAAGCCCCCAATGGGTTTACAATGAAATCTCATCTAAATGAATGTGCTGCCAAGTTTTACATTTCTTCAGCACAATAACACTGAGATGCAAAAGGGAAAACGACCAGCTTGGCAAGAAAAATGAGACTTTTAATGCCTGTAGGAATAGTCTGTCACTTTGATCTATAATTTCAAGCATCATATCTATGGGTAGTCCTTGACTTACAACCACAACTGAGCCCAAAATTTCTGTTGTTAAGTGAGACATTTGTGTTTGCCCCATTTTACGACCTTTCTTGCCACAGTTGTTAAATGAATCATTGCAGTTGATAAGTTAGTAACTCGGTTGTTAAGTGAATCCGGCTTCCCCATTGACTTTGCTTGTCCGAAGGTCGCAAAAGGGAATCACATGGCCTTGGGACACAGCAACAGCCGTAAGTATGAACCAGTTACCAAGCATATGAATGTTGATCACATGATCATGGTGATGCTGTGACGGTTGTAACTGTGAAAAATGGTCACAAGTCACTTTTTTCGGTTGTACCTTTGAACAGACACTAAATGGACTGTTGTAAGTCGAGGACTACCTATATGGCGGAGGGGTTGAAAGGAGCCAAGGTTGAAGCTTGCATGACAATTTTATCACGCTTATGTAATGATCCAATGTCTTTGTCGCAGGCATCAGGACACTTTTAAGGCAGGGCTGTCAAACTCACGGCCCACAGGCCAGATGCATCATGCGCTGGCATCGCCCATACCCAGGTTAGCAAAGGGGGGGGGGGAAAGTTGTGATACCTCCGTGATGCCTCCGTGATGACGTGAGTTTGACACCCCTGTTTTAAGGTGTCGCCATGTTGACATCATTGTGTTTGCTGCAGATGCCAGGGGGCTTCAAAATTTGAAACAAGGTTTTATTTATTTATTTATTTATTTAATTTATTTATTTTGTCAAGCATATATAAGATAACAGATAAAAGTATAAACATGATTTTGAATACATGAAAAGGATACGAATAAAAAAAGAAGAGACTATTAGTTTAAAGGCAGCATTTTCTATCTCCTTTTATAGTAGAGGCCTCTCCTTTTATCACGGTTGCACAACATTAACAGACGTGCCAAATAGTAAAAGGGAAACAAATAATATCATTTTTTAAATTCACCTATGCAGCTTTTAAAAAAAAATCATTAAACAGGTACCTTGACGGATGAGAGCAAAGTATGTGTGTGTCTTCATGATGGAAGGTGAACACACAATTCAGATTAATATTTTGCCATACGAAATGAATATTCAAGGCACATCAATTTGTCTTCCCTGACTCTAAGGGCAGAAAACTTGTTTGATCATGATCAAGTAACTCAAAAACTACATTTACTGAACATTCTGATACATTGTTCCTAAGCCAAGATGGGCTTTTAATTTTTATTTTTATTTAATTGAACCACAGAACAGACCCCCCTCCTGGATAGAGGAGGGTAATTTGTAACAATTTCCTATGAAGTTATATGGCAGAAAAGGAGGCTATAAAAGGAAGTATTTTTCATTTCAGTATACATTCTCTTTTATAATTAAATGGGAACATATGAAAGCATAAATATGTTATGATACCAGGCATGGAATACAGCCTCTCAGAATGACAAGTTCCATTTTCTTTATTTTACAAAGTCAGTATTTGGGACCACCCCTTATAATAAAAATGTCAATGCCTTGATTTTTCAGGATTCTAATAGAATGTTTTCAACCAAGATAACCTAAGAAAACGTTGGGTAGGAATTATTCCTGCAGTCACTCAGATTAGAGTGCTGTACAAATACTATTAACTAACTAAAGCGAAACGGTTCAGGACTCTGTCCACCAGCAGGCTCATTCTATGGAAGAAACATAGAACCAAGACCAAATTGGATTGGGGAGAAGGAGAATCTGACCAGGCACCGTGGATTTAAAGAAATCCAGGAGAAATCACCTCATTGCACCCCTGCAAAACACATATAAAGTACATACAATTGGCTGGTGATTTGCATCTTTCTGATGTCTTCTTTTTAAGCCCTCTTGGTGGTGGGACCCAGAGGTGACATATACAGGTAGTTCTTGACTTACAACCACAATTAAGCCCAAAATTTCAATTGCTAAATAAGGCAGTTTAAGTGAATTTTGCCCATTTTTATGACTTATCTTGCCACAGTTGTTAAGTGAATCACTGCAGTTGTTAGGTTAGTAACATGGTTGTTAAGTAAATCTGGTTTCCCCATTAACTTTGCTTGTCAGTAGTTCATAAAAGGTGATCACATGACGCCAGGACTCTGCAATCGTCATAAATACATGCCAGTTGCCAAGCATCCGAATGTTGATCACGTGATCATGCTGCTGCTGCAATGGTTGTATGTGTGAAAAACAGTCATAAGTCACTTTTTTCAGTGCCACTGTAACTTTGAATGGTCACTAAACAAATGTTGTAAATTGAAGACTACCTGTATTTCCCACTCTGTATTTTCTAGTGCACTCCTATACACAAAGCACACAGACACAATGCGAAGGGAGAGAAGGAACACATACCAGAGGTGGGTTCCTACTGGTTCTAATCGGTTCTATAGAACCAGTAGTAAACCGGTGGTGATGTCATGGAGCTGGTTCTGTCAGTGGCGGTCTGTGGCGGCCGCCATCTTGTTTTTTGCTTGTTTTTTGCTTTTTGCTATTATTTTTGCTTCTGCGCATGCGCAGAAGCTGAGTTTTTGCACGCGCAGCTCGGCCATGTGTTGCGCAATTCACGCACAGCAGTGTGGAGCAGGAGGAAGTGAACCAGCGGCAAAGTAAGTTAGAACCCACCCCTGACACATACAGTATACAATACATGCCACAAAGTGAAAACACATACACAGCACATCCATAGTCATTTGATCCTATAACCCCTATATAGCTCCCCATATAGAGGAGTACGGAAATGATCTTAGAGAAAATATGTGGCAACCAATAGTAAAACATGAGCTTAGCTTAGGACAGTATGAGGAAGAAACTCAAGATAATTCCTCCTTGACTCTCTTTAGTAAAAGAGACAAGGAAGGGGAAATAACTTTAACTTTAAATTAAGGGCTATAATTAAGGGCTATAATTGTTAAATTGTATACCGTAATTTAGAGAAGTTGAATTTTAGAGTTATTTGAGTTTACAACATTTCTATATTGTTTTAACTTTAGATCTTATTCAGTCTTTAACTTTTCAACAGAAACCTCATATACAGTAAGTGAAATAAGAATTCTCATCAGGCATGGAGCATCGGAGCTACATACATTAGTTTGGTAACAATTTTCATCAAGAACAAAAACTCATCCCAGAAGCTTCTACAACAGTCCTTTGTAAATGTTTATTTCCCAATAAAAGGAACATGTCCCTTTTGATAGGATCAAACCTATCTAGGATAGAGCTCTGGGAATGTTGTATCCATAAGTATCATGCTATGATTGACATGATTGTACTATTGTGATTTTCCAAATAATGCATGATGGTTTAATTAATGCAAAATGCTATTCCATAGACCATGGCTTAAAAATCATATTGATTTGATTGATTTCATCACAATGTATACATTTAAATATCAACTTCAGTTTTTGACTTCCTAGAATCTGGTGCAGGAATATGATGATGGCTATATGATGTTTTCTAGCAGCCTTGATCAACTGATGCCCTACAGTACAATATGTTGGGACTGTGTCCATCCAGAATTTCCTACCAACTTGAATGGCAAAGCAGGCTGGGACTTCTCAACGATGCCGAAAGCTAATAGATTGAGAAAGTTGCTCTGTAGCAATAAGAGTTTGCTGCTTTTTAAATTCAGCTCTCCATTTTTGGAATGCAGATGAATTAAATATCCAGAATTTTTTTTAATATAAAGCATATTTAGGACACAGATTGTTCAATAGCAATTATAGCTCTTTCACTTCATCTGGGAAAAAGAAAAGATGAAAATAGAATCCAGAGGAGCAATTACCGGGCTATTTTGAAAAAAAGCACACGGAGGGCGTTTTAATACTTAATGGGAATCATCACTGGAATGCAAATTGGTTACCAGGTTATGAACCATCTAATAAATCTACTGCATTCCAGCTAGAGTCTTTCTGGCATGTCGTCATCTTTTGCCAGCAGAATTAAAGGTTAAAAAAAGCAAGAAAAAGAGCATTGATAAGTTTTTTTTTTGTTTTAATTCAAGAATCATAAATGAAGATTTAGAAGAAATGCAGATTTAATTGCACACCTGTTGGGTGTGTGTGTGTGTGTGTGTGTGTGTGTGTGTGTGTGTGTGTATAGGGGGCATTCAAGTTTTGCTGAATCAGTTGGAAAAATGTTGCTAAAATGACAATCAATTTTATCCTCAACGCAGAAATAAATTGGTGGCACAGATAAATGTTGAAGTCTACCTCAAAGGACTACATTTATTTATCTTCATTTACTTCTCATGCTTTTTGTTGGGATTCCCGTGGGGCCTTTAAAATCCTTGATACGGCCCCTTTAGGCCACGTAAAAGTTGCCACCAAATGCTATTATTTAAAGAGAGGTAGGCTAAAACCCTGAAATTTACAGTGATCGATCACATGAACTGTATTATATTAAATGAGAAATTAAATCAGTTTTTGTTCTAGCCCCAATAACTTTGCTGCAACCAAAAAGAATGGGCCTGAAATATCTTTGCTGAACAGTGCTATAAATGTCTAGTTTCCAAAGTATGATTTACTACAAATTAAAGCAAACAAAACTGACATCAAGCTACATATAAAAGTGAAAGTTTTTCAGTATTTTATTAAGACCTTACGTTCCAGGACAATCATGCATCTGTTCAATTGAAATCTGTGCCTACAAAAAATGTATAGCATTTTGCATAAATACACATTTCCTTAACAGCTGAGTTGAAATAAATCCTGATTTTGGTTTCCTGCTTGGACAAATCCAAAACTCCATCATTAGATTAGCTGGGTAAATAAGCCAGCATGATTAAAATCAAGAATCCCTAAGAGTTGTAGTTTAATTGTCTCTCTATTAGCAACATCTGGATGGCCACAAGTATTGCTTCTAAAGAACAAGGTGAAGTGTAAGTCCTGCTTTGGTTACAGATTCATAGGGAGGAGATCAAGTTGTTAGCCTTCTAACCCAACTGTACAATTCTACAATTCTAGTAACATGAAAACAAATGAGCTCAAATGGTGAATTTGCTGGTAGTCCTATGAGCATTTGAATCGGGTCATAAGTTGGCTTTTTAAATGTTTATATGTTCTCAGGTACAAAGCACATCTGTCCAGGAGAAAGAAAACTCACAACTAATTAAAATATATAGGTGGGTTGCAAAGTTAGATAGTTGAAAACATGCTGCATTACTGCATTTCTTCTGAATATGTCTCCCACTAGCAATTTATGTTTATTAAAATATCCTTTCATATACCCTTGTCTATAAGGCTAGAACCACTCCACGTAAGGGACATGATCCAACGTCACCCATTTTTATATGAACATAAGCTCAGGAGTTCTGTTGGTTGAGATTCTTCCTAGGATGCTTTTTCGTATAGTGGTCTGTGAAATTCATATGAAAAGTCCTTAAGTAGGATGCCAATAGGAACAAATCAATAAGTTTCAGGGCTTTGGGGAACTAAATGTGCAGCCAATATGGAATTCTAGTGACGAAGTGCAGGGATCATTTTGTGGGTGATAGCATCTGTCTGCTTGAACCGTCTGAATGCTTTGATATATATAAAAAATCATATACCAAAAAGGCACAGAAGTGGCTGTTTCCTTGCTGTCAACAATTTATATGACAAGTCTGCAAAGATCTGGATGGTTGCTCCATCCCAGTTGCAGAATTCATTTCCTTTTGAGATAAATAGAAATCTCAAAACCTTTCATGGGCATTGAAAGAAATATCAGTGTTTGTGTTTCAGTGTCTTAACAAGTGGCATTGCCTAACTGATCTTGGTTGTTATCATAAAAACAAAACAAGGTTTGACTTGGTTAGCATTAGGATGGGAGGCCATCAGGGAATCTCAGGGCTAAAAACTACGTTGGGAAAACGAAGAAACAGTTTACTGGAAAACAGTGGCTTTCAGTAAAAACAACCACTTCCCATTTGTTGTCAAGGAGGCTTGATTCAAAGGAGTATTTAACTCCCTTCCTTCATTTATTTAGACTCCTATGACTGCCCATCTCAAACAAGTGAACTTTGGCAATTAACAACAGTTAAAAACCAAGAAAAAGCACAAAAGAGATAAACAAATGGCAACCGACATAAAACAACATCCATCAGTACAACAATTTCACAGAGTGCATCTGACACAGCATGTTTTCAGGGCCTAGTGAAAGAGCAACAAAGTTGGGACCAATCTAATCTCTGTGGGGATTATATTCCATAGAGAAGGTCCCATGACAGAAAAGATTGGCTTCCTGGGTCCCAGAAACTGGTATTCCTTAGTGGACGGGACCCATAACGTGCTTCTCCTGCTAGATCTGATGGGATGGGTAGACATAATTGGAGAGAGGCAGTCTCACAACTAATGTGGTCTCATGTCACAAAGGACTTAGTAGGTGATCCCCAGCACATTTGAACTGAAATTGAAAGAATACCAGAAACCAATCCAGACTGTAGAGTAGACATGGTTAGGGGACTGGAGGCTGAAACATATGAAGAACGGTTGCAGGAATTGAACATGTCTAGTTTAATGAAAAGAGGGACTAAAGGTGACATGATAGCAGTGTTCCCATATCTAAGGGGCTGCCACGAAGAAGAGGGAGTCAAGCTATTCTCCAAAGCACCTGAAGGTCAAGAAGCAATGAATGGAAACTAATCAAGGAGAGAACCAACCTAGAACTAAGGAGAAATTTCCTGACAGTTAGTACAATTAATCAGTGGAATGATTTGCCTCCAGAAGTTGTGGGTGCTCCAAAACTAGAGGTTTTAAAGAAGAGATTCATTTATCTGAAATGGCATAGGTTTCCTGTTTGAGCAGGGGGATGGACTAGAAGGCTTCCAAGCTCCCTTCCAACTCTGTTATTATGTTATGCTGACACACACACACAAATTAAGAAATGCCCATAACTCCATACATTGCTACATTTTGTACCAGCAGCTTCTGGATGCTCTTCAAGATCACCTCCATATAGAATGCATTGCAGAAGTACATCTGGGAACTGACTAAGACATAAGTGACCACGAGCAGACCCTCTTGCTCCAGGAAAGGGAGCAACCAAAGATGTACCACAGCTTGAACAGGAGCTGTGAAACCAGAAGGACCACCAAATTACTCATTGGTTTTGTTTGGGGCAGTGCAACCCCATCCAGAGCAAGAGAAAGTTCTTGGAATGTGCAGGGGGTCTGTAAAAATCCAAAGTCACTCAGTCTTATAATGGTTGAATTGAAGCCTGTTTTGCCCCAACGTCTAGCACTGAGGCAGAATCTTAGATGAAAATCCTCCTTCATTAAAACAAAGCCCATAACCAGATACTCAGTATATACAGTATATATTTCCAGTCTCCATCTGATGTACAGTATCCAAAAGCATCTCAGAAGCATATCCACAACAATGACCACCCTATCTGTCTATGGAGATTCTCAGTCATCCAGGTCATGGTTGTTCCAAAGGGGCTTTTTCAAGAGGCAACTGGACTTTCTGTTTTTTCTTTGAAGACATTTCACTTCTCATCCAAGAAGCTTCTTCAGCTCTGACTGGATGGTGGAATGGCAGTATTTATACTCCTTTCTGACAGCTGGTCATTTGCATTCTTTTAGCAAGTCATTAAGGAACACCCATTTGCACCACTCAGGTGACCCTGATGACACAGATAAACCTCCAGGTTACCTTAACGACTCGACTCGCTAAAAGAATTCAAATGACCAGCTGTCTGCAAGGAGTATAAATCCTTCCATTCCCCACCATCCAGTCAGAGCTGAAGAAGCTTCTTGGATGAGAAGCAAAACGTCTTCAAAGAAAAACCAGAAAGTCCAGTTGCCTCTTGAAAAAGCACCTTTGGGATGGCCACTCTATGTTCTTTCTAAGACTCAATATGTTGGATTCAACGGAATTAATTCATCCATAGAACAAAAAGTCCTTGGTACAATTAATTCCTTTTTGCTTCTATAACCCTGTAAGTGATGTAATGATAGAAGTTTTCAGACAAAAAGTGCCTAGCATTGTAAGGAAAGGCACTATACAACAATTTCTGTTTTCTTTTTCAGTAACGGCAAAAATTACGATGATAACAAATAAAAAACATGTAATTCATTTATTTACGGAGACCTACCCTCTTTGAATTGCTCTCAGCAAGCTTGCCACCCTATTTTCTGCTTGAGCCAATTGAACTCTATGGCAATCAGTGTTCAGAACACTTTCTTAAATTTGTAGAAATGTCCCAGATGCTTCATTGTTATCTTTTTTCTTGGAAGAGCCTTTGGCAGAAGAGCACAACAGTGCTATGTCTTTTTCTGTCTGGGATTGCCTGCCACTTACTTGATGATGCCTGCTGCGGTTTGTAAGAACTTTGTCCTTGGCCCAATGGGATTTTCTCCTTGTCAGCTGTAAAGAGCCACAAGGAGTAACCTTGATAATACCTTCGTCTGCTTGTCTGTCTCTATCTACTTAAAAAAAAACTGAACAGGATAAATTCTACTAGGCGCATTTCCCTGTCATTTAGCCTTTATAGTATCTCAAGGATTTTCTGTCGCTGATATTTTCCTAGGTTAAAAGCATTCATCTTTTCCTCTAAGAAAAAGAGATAGATGTAGTCCTTGGAGTTTTGGCAGAAAAATAGCCTGGATCACGTTTAGTGCAGGAGTAAATTTGCACTGATTTACCATACATCAACCAAATTTTACAGATTTTCATAATTGCTTTCTAATGCTGTTCACATACTTTTTAAAATGGGGGGGGGTTGTTAAACACTCCTTCAGTAAATTTAAACAAACCAGAAGCAAAGAGAGTAGTAAGATCTTTATCTTTCTTTAAATCCAGGCTTATTGTACACCAGTCACAGTCCCTCTTTGGGGGAGATGGGTGGTTCGAAGATATGAAAAATAAATAAACAAGAGCTGCAACTTTGTGATTGGGAATGGGACGTTGTCTTCTTCCTGAACGCCCATTCTCGTAGGGTGGAGCTAGCCTCCAAGATTGGGATGACACATTCTACAGCCAATTAGGACTGAGTCTGGAAACCTATAAAAGCTGACCTCCACTGATACTCCCCCTCTTGAGACGAAGTACCAGTCCAGACTCCCGTGTACTCCCTAAGCCGATCCCCTCACCCTCAATAAGGGCGGGACTTGGAGGCTAGCTCCACCCTACGAGAATGGGCGTTCAGGAAGAAGACAACATCCCATTCTCCATAGTGGGTGGAGCTAGCCTCCAAGATTGGGACATGCCAAAGCGGGCATCCCTAGGGAGGGGCCTCTAGATCCAAAGTGGAACACCCCGGTTGAACCGCCGCTAACAAAATGCGACAGCCAAAATCTGCCTCCGCAGAGGCAAACCGGTCCAGCTTATAATGTCTAATAAAAGACGTCGCCGCCCGACACACTTCTTTGATGGACGCGAAGGTGGACCACGCCGCAGAGGTGGCCGCGCTCCGCGTAGAGTGGGCCGTCAGTCGCTCCGGACGCTGAAGGCCCTCCTTCTCGTATGCCAAGGCTATTACCGATCGTATCCAGCGACCCACCATGACTGAAGAAGCCTTCCGACCCATGGACGCTGGAGAAACCCCAAGAAAGAAGGCCTCCGAATGTCGAAAGGGCGCTGTGCGCTGGAGATAAAGTTCCAAGGCTCGCTTGACATCCAGGAATGGAGAGCACTGTTCTGGATCTGATGCAGATCTAGGGCAGAAGGCGGGAAGCACCAGTTCCTGAGCCCGGTGGAAATGGGTGTTTGCCTTGGGGATAAACGTTGGGTCCAAGCGGAGGACGACCCTGTCTGGGTAGAACCTGCACAGGTCAGGGCGGACCGAGAAGGCCGCCAGCTCGGAAATGCGGCGGGCCGAGGTGATTGCCACCAGGAAGACCACCTTCTCCGTCAAGTGGAGAAGGGAGACGGTTGGTAGTGGCTCGTATGGTGCCGATGTGAGAGAAAGCAGCACCTTTTGGAGATCCCACGAGGGATAGCGATGGACCACCGGTGGGGATACATTGGATGCCGCCCTGAGAAAGCGGCGTATTAACGAGTGGTGTGCCAACGGTGCCGATCCTTGCCTGGAGAGCACCGTGGAGAGAGCGGCCACCTGTCGCTTCAGGGTGTTTGGCGCCAGTCCTTTGACCAATCCGGCTTGAAGGAATCGTAGGACCTGTATGATCGAGAGGTCCACCGGAGACACCGCCTCCCGGGAGCACCACTCGCAGAATACCCTCCAGGTCGAGTTGTAGATACGAACCGTGGAGGCCCGGCGAGACGAGAGGAGGGTTGTAACAATGTCTTCTGGCACGCCGCGAACTGTCAGAGTGCGCCGCTCAAGCGCCAGGCGGTCAGTTGGTACCAGTGCGGATCTGGATGCCGCACTGACCCCTGGGAGAGCGACGACTCTGTCGGAGGGATCCTCCAAGGTGGTTCGATGGAGAGAGATTGGAGGTCCGCGAACCAGGTCCTGCGAGGCCAGTGCGGGGCCAGAAGTATCACTTCCGCTCGCTCCTGGAGGATCCGACGAATCACCCGCGGGATGATCGACAAGGGTGGGAATGCATACAACAGGCCCCTCGGCCAGGGGCAATGGAGGGCATCCACGTCCTCCGCCCCGTAAGTCTGGTACCTGCAGACATAACGTGGCAGCTTCACATTCTGAGGCGTCGCGAAAAGATCGATCAGAGGTTGGCCGAATCTGTTGGTCACTTCGCAGAAAAGGGTCTGGTCGAGGCTCCACTCCGTGGAGTCCACCTCGTGGCGGCTGAGCCAGTCCGCAGTGCGGTTTGACTCCCCCGAGATGTGTTCCGCTGAGAGGGATCCTAAGTGCAGCTCGGCCCAAAGGCCGAGGGCCCTGGCCTCCAACATCAGCTGATGAGAAACCGTGCCCCCCTGGCGGTTGATATGCGCCTTTGCCGTCACGTTGTCGGTCAGAAGGAGAACGTGACGGCCGGCCAGGAAGGGTAAGAACTGTTGCAGGGCCAGGAATGCCGCCCGCAATTCCAGGAGGTTGATACTGAGGCTGGCCTCCGACGATGTCCAGGTGCCCTGGGCCACTTGATGTCCGGAGTGAGCTCCCCACCCCCGGAGACTGGCGTCGGTGGTCACCGTGAGCCGGCGAGGTTCGTTGAACTCGGTTCCCCTGGCCAGTGCGGGGGACCGCCACCACTGGAGGGAGCTGACTCTTCTCCAAGTTTACTGAGAAGCCGTGGGAGCGAAGGGTCTCCAGTGTATGTTGGACATGAGTGGAGGCCTGTGCCAGGGAGGACGACAAGATGAGGATGTCGTCCAGATAGCTCTGGACCCGAATGGGAACGGCTCTAAGGTGGGCCACGAAAGCAGCCAGCACCTTGGTGAATACCCTGGGGGCTGATGACAAGCCAAAGGGCAAGGCCGTGTACTGATAGTGGTTGTCGAGATAACAGAAGCGAAGATATTGCTGATGATCTGGATGTATGGGGACATGGAGATAGGCCACCGTAAGGTCGATGGATGCCATGAGATCACCCTCCCGTATGCTGGTGAGGATAGACTGCAAGGTAGTCATTTTAAACTTTTTATAAATCAAATATTTATTTAGACGCTTAAGATCAAGGACCGCTCTCCACCCTCCCGAGGACTTCTGGACGAGGAAAAGGATCGAATAGAAGCCCCGGCCCCGTTGATCCTCCGGCACCCGCTGGATCGCGTCGATGTCAAGGAGGTGCCGGATGGCGGCCAGCATGAGCGACCTCTTTTGGGGGTTGGAGGAACGGGGGCACCTCAGAAAGAACCCGGGGGGGGGTGGAGATGAAGTCCAGTTGGAGACCCGATGTCATGGTCTCGCGGACCCACGCGTCGGTCGTGATGGCCTCCCACCGCCTAGCGAAAAAACGTAGGCGGCACCCAATGGGAGGACCGGATTCACCTATTTGTAACGGCGGAAGGAGCGACCGCCGGTGCCCCGAAAAGGGCGCTTCATGGAGTTATCCGCCCGGCGCCTATCCTGGCCCTGGTTCTGCCGCCCCCCGGATTGTTGCCTGCCCTGGGAATAGGAGGGCTGTCTAAAGGGGCGTCTAGGGAATGAGGAAGAGGCTGGCGGGGTGGAAGAGGAGGCCTTGGCCTGCGCCTTGCGGGTGGCGTTGGGCAGCACCTTCCTCTTGTCTTTGGATTCCACAAGGTAGGGATCCAAAGCATCAGCAAAGAGGGACTGACCCTTCACCGGCGCGATTGCCAGACGCCATTTGTGGCGGCAGTCCGCCGGCCAACTGCAGAGCCAGTGCATGCAGTGAGCCACGACGGTGGACCCCATAGCCCTGGCCGCAAATCGGGAAGCCTGAAGGGTGGCATCAGATGTGAACTGGCTCGCCGCGATCAGCTTGTTGATATCTTGCCGGGTTCTGGTGTCCGCATCGGTCAGGCGCTCCTGCAGGCTCTTTAGCCAGCGGATCGAGGTCCTGCAGAAAAAGGACGCTGTGGATGAGGCCCTGATAGCCCAGGCAGCAGACTGATGTGCCCGCTGCAGAGCCTGCTCCATGCGCCGATCTTCTGGGCGCAGGAGCTCCTCCGAATCCCCGGGCATTTGTGCTGTTGTATATAACGCCTTGATCGGTGGATCGACCGGGGGGATTGGGAGGTGTTGCGCCAGGGCCTGATCCACATTGAAATACCGCTTATCGACCGTGGTTGGAGCTGCCCCTGTGGAAGGGGCCTGCCACTGCTTCAAGACCGAGTCCACGAACAGGCGAAGGGTTGGTATGACCTCAGCCTGGGAGGTGGTCTCCTCAAAGAGGGGGTCCACCTCCTCCTCCTCGGACTGCTTGGCTGCAGCTGAGGAGACCTTGGCCGTGGCCTTGGCCTTGTGGAGCAGGGATTTGAAGAGGCCTGGGTTAAATAGGCCAGTTGTGACCGGCGTTTCTGGGGCCATGTCTTCATCGGCTGAAAGGTCAAGCTCCTGCTCCATGTCCTCCGGATCCCTCAGAGAACCTGGGGTATCCAGCAAGACAGTCTCCCCCTCCTCCAATGGGTCAGGGTCGGCTGATCTGGTCGAAGATACTGCCCGGGGAGGGGGCTTGGGCGTGGCGGCGGTGGATGCGGAGGTGGAGGCCTGCTTCAGACCCGCCTCGATCCCCTTCTGTATGGCAAACTGGATTAAGGCTTGGACCTCAGGGCTTTGCAGTTGAGCAGAAGCAGCTGCTGATGGAGGGCTGGGTTCCTTACTGGCCCTGGGCCTGGGGTCCTCCCAGACGTCCCCTTCCCCCAAACAGAGGTCGGGGTTATCCAGGGACAGGGCACCTGATGACTGCCTGGACCTGTTGGGAGGTCTGGTTCCTGTGGCCTTGGCAGGTGGAGCCTCATTGCCACTGCTGGTGGAGGGTGTGGGCTCCGTGTTAGGTGTGGGTGCCCTGGAAGCCTCAGGGGCCTTGTTCCATTCCTCCCCCTGCTGGGACGAGCGTCTGCCCTTATCAGGGGCTGATTGGCATGGGGGGGAATGTTCCCTGCTTGTGGGTCTCCTGAGGGGAGAACGGTCCCTGCTGGATGACCCTCTGGCCCCTCCTCGCTTGTCCCGGCCTTCCTTAGAGGACTTTGAACTGCCCCTGCTCTTGGACTGCTTGTCAGCCATCGAGCTTATGTGGGCAACCTGGGTGAGTGCTTGACTTGGGTTTGGCAAGGCCGATCCATCTTCTGCGCCGCTACTGCGGCTGCGCGACCTTCCGACGTGGGTCTGGTAGCGTCGATCCGTCTCCTGCGCAGCTACTGCGGCTGCGCGAACTGCCGACAAGAAGAAAGGGAGGTGAGTCACCGAGCGCCAAGAGCCGATGACGTAGGGCTCCTGTGTGGCTGCGCTGAAGCTGACTGCAAGGGCGGGGAGGCGGAGTCAAGGCGGATGGCGCGGAGCCCTCAAAACGGCTGTTGGCGCCGAAGAGTGAAGCCGTGAAGAGGCGCAGATGGCTCCGTTGTCCCTTGCCTCCCAAACAAGCCGCTTCCAAGCCGAATCAAGGCTCGGCTGTTGAATCCCTCAATTCGACCCTGGGGCGATGCCGGAGCCCGCTGTGGCCGTGGAGTAGGGAGAGAGGCCGAGCGCGCAAGCGCAGAGCTTCTGCGCTTTGACAGTTGGTTGATCACTTCAGGAAAGGCCTCTCCCTCGCCGCGGACATGGCACAGGCCACCCTGGCCTAGTCGCTCAAGCGCTAGGCTTCTGCGACGATTAAGGGGGTCCCCACGATAAGGCCAGGCCGCAAAAAGGGGGGAATCTAGCCAACCACACCGGTGGCAACTTGGCAGGCAATGGGCTGTACGCTCCTTCGCCGGTTACCCCCACAGTAGAGGACAATTGTATGGGGCAAGCACTCACAGTTGACAGTTGACTCTGGAGATGTAGATTGTAGAGTTTAGAAGCACAGACACAGAATTAGGGAGACACAAGTCCTTGACTAAGACTGAGTCGAAAGAGGGGGAGTATCAGTGGAGGTCAGCTTTTATAGGTTTCCAGACTCAGTCCTAATTGGCTGTAGAATGTGTCATCCCAATCTTGGAGGCTAGCTCCACCCACTATGGAGAATCTCATAGTACTGTACTTGTAAATGTTAACCAAAGAAACCTGGTGCTCCCTTTGTAAAGTTTTATTTGTACAAGTCAATTTTATTTTTTTAATCATGCACTTCTGCATCCAGAAATGTGCATCCTAAAGAATGTTGTTGAAATTTTCTGCCCTCTCCTCTCCCAAATACTGGCATCCCTTCTGTCAACATTTTGTGGAAGATTAAGATGGGTCTGTAACGGCAGCTGTCCTGAACAATGTAGTACTTAAAAAGACTTTGCTAAATACAGTATATGCTTGATAATAGTATGAAAAAGTGACAGAATCGTGATATCAATCACTCACTTACTCAGTCAATCAATCATGCTACCTATCTGGGCCACAACTGAAATAAGAGAAATACAGTAACAACTAGTAGAGAAGAAGAGATGGTGAAAACAAAAGACCAGATGGAAATGAAACAAAAGTATTTCAGTTTCCTTTGGCAGGGTGAGGGGCCAGGTTTTCAAGGCCCTTTGAAATATCAGCAGGGCGGGGTCCATCTGGATCTTAGGGGGAACCTCATTCCAGAGACCAGAGACAATATTCTTCTGGGGTTCCAATAGAAGGCATTGTTTAATCAAAGGAATCAGGAGTGTGCCAATCCTGCCAGATTATATAGATTGGGCAAATACTATGGAGACAGGCAGTTCTTCAAGTAACAAGTCTCTATGCTATGTTGGATTGGTAGGTACTGACCAGCATCTTGAATTTATCAGAAAGACACAGGATTATTTGTGGAAAGAGAATAGATTGAGGAACCAACTCCATTAGAGAGTGAGATACAAAAGGCATTCAATTTGCTCTATTTCTTCAATAATAATTAATGAAGTATAATGTATTTAGTTACAGTATATATGAAAATAATCTCTTATTTCCATGGTGTTAAGGCAAACTACCATTTGTAGCCTTCAGATTCCATGAGGTTCTGGGAAGGATGGGGAGAGGGATAGATAGATAGATAGATAGATAGATAGATAGATAGATAGATAGATAGATAGATAGATAGATAGATAGATAGATAGATAGATAGATAGATAGATAGATTGATTGATTGATTGATAGATTGATTGATTGATTGATTTACTAAAAAATTATGTGCTGTCCACTTTCAAATGCTCACATTAAGCAACAAGAACTTTCAGACAAAATAATACTAATCTAAACAAGTGACAAGACTGACTTGAGACAACATCACCTAAATTATGCTCCTGAACTATACCCCTTTGTATGTTGATATTTTAATGTCTATGGAGATTCTCAGTCATCCAGTTCATGGCTGTCATGCTATTTTAATGTTATTAATTCCCCCTTTTCAACATAGGTTTTGGATAATGTCCACTTAAGAATTACAGTTGTGATAATTTCCACAAGAACAGTATCCCCCTCTGATTGGCAGAGAGAAAGGAAGATGACTTTCATAGATATAGGCTGGATCCATTATCAAATGACAAGGAGACAGCATAGTTTAAGCCCAAAACAAGAAGACATGTATAAGCACCTCAGGCAGACACTTCTCTAATTCACATGAGTATAAGTGAGAACTGTAGTAAAGCACACAATCAGATTTGCAAAATTCTGATTGTAAACTATATTAATAAAAATAATTTTTGCTTTCCTGTGGAGTTGTTTTTTTAAAAAAAATTGGTCTACACAGTAAGGCTGTCTTAACTTTCTGTAAGGTTTTGAAGATCTGGGTTTTTCTCCAGATGCTGGGCCAGAGTATGGGATGAGCTTAATATAGTTGTGGTGTGTTGAATGAATTCACAATGCCTGGCTTACTGTATTAGGACTATTTTAATTTGGTGTTTCTTGTTTGATTATTAGAGGTTTTATTATATTGTCTTCATTTTTTTGTTATTAGTACTCCAAGCTCATAGATAAAATGGGTGGCTGTAATTTTTTTTCTAAATAAAGAAACAAAACTTTAATGAAAGTGGCCATAGAGTTTGGCAATACACAATTGCTGGGAAAAAAGGTACAGAATGTAGGGGACATAAGAGCAATTACATGAAGCATGAAAACATCTGGAGACAAGGCACTGACATCCATCAAATATGGCAAATTTGCAGTTAATTGTCCTGAAGATGGATGTATGAGATGGAGGCAAAAACTAGTCTGATATGCTATCCTAAAGTCAAAAGTTGGGCATTTCCCCCTTTTTTCATGCTAATAAATCATAATTTTTTTCTTACCTACAAAGTAAATATGACTTTGAGCTTTATGAGGCAAGAATATTTAATTTCTATATTTAATTTCCATCAAATCATTATAATTATTATGATATAGAAACTAATTTACTTTAGGATTTTAAGTCAGGAGGCAATTGAAATGAAATAAATAAATATGGAAGAGAGAGAGAGGGGGGGAGGGAGGGAGAGGGAGAGGGAGGGAGAGGGAGAGGGAGAGGGAGAGAGGGAGAGAGGGTGGGAGGTGTTGGGATATACATTTTGATTAATTCAGAATACTAAAATGATAAAGAAATACCCAATCCAGAAGTTTCCCCCTTGTCCCATAAATATCAGAATCAAGAAACAGTAATCTTTATGTTGCATATATTCTATACAAACTGGATTCCAGAATTCTAATTATGCTATGATAATGCAAACATACATTAATGTCTGTATCTTTACATTTGTGACAGTGTGGGGTTGAACTAAATAACTGTTTGGTTCCACAAACAGTTCCTACACACTTTGCTACTTTGCTAGGGAATATGATCAAACATTTGAACTTCTCCCTCTGCCTAGAATCCAAATACATTCCATCTTGTATTCTTCTTTCCCATCAATGAGAAATGGTAGGGGAGGAAAAGGTCTTGAACATAAGGCATAAGAAGTCCCCTCCCTCACATAGAGAGAGAGAGGGTAGTGAAACACTGGATGCATATTCACTGAGGTGTGAAATTGCAAGCAAAAGTCCATGGGCTGATCTGATCTCTGATAGGGAAGGGGCCAATGAACTGCAAGTCTATTTCTTGGATGGATGGGAGGAGAATAAAAATTCAGTGGAAAGACATAGTAAATCCCCAATAGCAATCTTGGCACTTTTCTGCCTATGTACATCTGCTGCATTTTTGTATGCAGACTTGGTCAAACCTAATGGTTGCTTTAAAAGGAATTGTGCTGCCTGTCTCTCCTAGAGAAAATAAGAGTCTTAAGGAACCATAGAAGCAAGAGTTTTAAAGAGCATACAGTGAAGATTATATCCATACACTATTTAAAAAGAAAACATACCACTTGAGGAATACAGAGAGTGGCTAGATGCAAATGATAAGAAATCAGGCCAATTGTCATATTGATAGGAAACCTAACAACAGATATTGTTCCAGTCTTCTTTGACTACCCATTTGATTCTGAGGGATGAAATGACAAGATATGAATGCAAAATTGGAAAGACCAATCCTTGAATACAGCTCATCTGTCTGGAACCCACACCGCATATTGGACATAAATACATTAGAAAGTGTCCAGAGATACTTCACGAGAAGAGCCCTCCACTCCTCTACTCGCAACAGAATTCCTTACGCAACCAGACTTGAAATCCTGGGCTTAGAAAGCTTAGAACTACGTCGCCTTCGGCATGACCTAAGCACAGCTCATAAAATTATCTGCTACAATGTCCTTCCTGTCAATGACTACTTCAGCTTCAACCACAACAATACACGAGCACACAACAGATACAAACTCAAAGTGAACCGCTCCAAACTTGACTGTAGAAAATGTGACTTTAGCAACAGAGTGGTTAATGCCTGGAACTCACTACCTGACTCTGTGGTTTCGTCACCAAACTCCCAAAACTTTACCCTTAGACTGTCCACTGTTGACCTCACCAGATTCCTAAGAGGTCAGTAAGGGGCGTACATAAGTGCACCAGCTTCCCTACTGTCCCTGTCCTAATGTTCCCTCTTATCAGTACCCATCTTATGTATATAAACAATGTTATATCTATGTATATTACCAATACGTATTTGACAAAATAAATAAAATAAATAAAATAAATAAAATAAATAAATTATCCAACAGGTGGAAGAAGTCTATCCAGAACTGGGATGTAAATTGAAAGCTCTGATCTAACATGATTGACTAAGCTCCTGTACTGAAAAACATAGTCTAAACAGAGCTGTGCAGCTTCTGGAACAGATGGCACTTGTATGGAATAAAATGAGCTCTTTTCCTAAATAGTTCTACCACCATCAAAAGGATCATGTCCTGGAAGATCAATAATAAAGTACAGGAAAATTGTGCCCCATTGACCTGAAGGAGAAGGGAGTGAACGGAGAAAACTGGCCAGTTTAGCAATAATGGTCTTGGCCCAGCAATAGACATGACAGGATGCTGCATAGTCTTTGGCATTTGCTCTCTGAGCAAAAGCTGCAACTTTTTGAACTCTCTCCCATGTCCTGCACTTTTATTGTTATAGCGAAGTTGCAATATGCATTTCCTGATAGGAAAAGGACTATAAATATGACTGTCATGAAACAGTTGTCCTTCAGTCACAGAGAAAGACGGATGGGGGAGGAGCAGGAAATGTCAAATTTAGGCTTGTGTGTGATTGAATATCTGGTACTTTATTTTGTGAACTAGGAACGCAGGTGATATATGCATTGGGAGGAAAATTGTATCTATCTGGTATGACAGTGAATGAGACTCCTTCTGTTGGTGCTCCAAATTCTTGTGTTCTGTCCATATCTGTACTGGATCTGGATTACTGTTGCTAAGAAAGTTTCCATTGTTGAATTGTTGCCGCTTTTATTGCCAGCAACTCTTCTTGAAGATATCAGAGTACCATTTAGTCAGCAAAAAGGACTCTAGAGCAAAAGCAACATGGTAGCAAGCCTTTCCCTCATTGCCACCTGCAAAACCTGAAAAAGAACAGATTCCAAGCAAAATTTGAGACATCAATTTGCACAATAAAGGCATAGCTGAGATCTACATATATGAGTAGCAGCTGGGATGAACCCCCCGCCAGGGGTGAAATCTACTTACCTTCCCTACCGGTTCGGAAGTGTGCCAATGTCACCTCTGATTTTTGACCCACTGCTCATGTGCAGAGGGTTAAAACTAGGAAGTAACTGTCATCCAGGCAGGTGGGTGGAGCCTCGCACTGCTGCTGCTACCAGTTCTCTGAACCACGCGCCGCTGCTGCTACCGACTCGTGCATGCCAGACAGAACCGGGAGGATTTCACCACTCCCCCCCAAACTCTCTTCAAGCTCTGAAAGACAGCTTGTTCCTGAGTAGTCCATTTAAATTTGTATTCTTTTTTCAGTAGTTGATTTCCACAGCCTAGTGTGCTATGGAAAATTGGGGATGAATCCTCTATAAACAAACTTTTCCCATGACATGCATTTTCTGGTTCCCTAGAAGATCTGCATGAAGCAATGCCAGAGGTAATCAGCTGAATTGAACATCCAGTTATGAGACCATTGCCATATCCCCATAGAAGTTTTATTAATAATTACATGGACTTTGTATACAGGTAGTCTTCTACTTATGACCACAATTGAGCTCAAAATTTCTGTTGCTAAGTGAAACATTTGTTAAACAAATTTTGCCCAATTGATGACCGACCTTGTCATAATTGTTAAATGAATCACTGCAGTTATTAAGCTAGTAAAAAGGTTATTAAGTGAATCTGGCTTCCCCGTTGACTTTGCTTGTAAGGGGGTTGCAAAAGGTGATCACATGAACCAGGGAGACTGCAGCTATCATAAATATGAGTCAGTTGGCAACCATTCAAATTTTGTTCACATGACCATGAGGATGCGGCAATGGTTGTAAAGTGTGAAAAATGGTCATAAGCAGAGGTGGGTTCCTCCCGGTTCGGACTGGTTCTATAGAACCAGTAGTAACATGGTGGCATGGGTCGCTGGAAGTCTATCCAGAACTGAGATGTGTCACTGGAACCGGCCTGCTATACCCCTGAGCTGGTTCTCTCGGTGGCACCATAGGCGCAGCCATCTTTTTTTTTTGCTTCTGCGCATGTGCAGAAGCTTTCTTTAAGTACTGTGCATGTGCAGAGGGTCATTTCTGGGAAACATGCACTTCTGTCATGATGCGAACTGGTGGGGAAGGTAAGTAGAACCCACCCCTGGTCATAAGTCAATTTTTCCAGTGCTGTTGTAACTTTGAATGGTCACTAAATGAACTGTTGTAAGTCAAGGACTACTTGTATATGTTTACTTCTCTTCTGTCATGTTCCCATCATATGCTAAATAATAATAATTCCAAAACAACCTGAAGTCCAAAGTCCAAAACAACCTGAAGATTCTTAACATTTCCAGCCACCTGCCATATAAATATCTGCAGGAATTATCTACATACCTTTGGATAGAAATTCCCTATTCCAAATAGTTTAATTTAGGAAGATCAAATGTATGTTTTTCCAATCTAGCACAGAGTTTCTTTTTGTGTAGATCAGGGGTCAGCAACCAGCGGCTCTGGAGCCGCATGTGGCTCTTTCATCCTTCTATTGCAGCTCCCTGTCACTGGTCGGCACCACAATTTTGAGAGGAGCTTCCAGTTAGGGAGGGGAAAAGTATGGCGTGCCAGGAGGAGACTCTAGGGCAAGGGGCAAGTTTTCCGGTCAGCTCCACAATTGATAGGACTTTCAGTTAGGACAGGCAGAGGAAAAAGGACGCCATGCTAGGAGGAGACTCTATGGTGGGGGAACCGGACTTCCGGTAGGCTCCAGAATTGAACAGGGGGCTTCCTGTTAGGACCTTTGTGGCTCTTTGAGTGTTTAAGGTTGCCGATCCCTGGTGTAGATGCTGCAACAAATTCCTGACATGGTTCGGGAAGGACTTTCTGTAAAAACCAAAATATCCTCTAGGTAAACAACTACATATTTGCCCAAAGTATCAGAGAAGATCTTATTTATAAATCCGGAGTACACAGCAAGGCAGTTAATGAAACTATAGGGCATTATTACATAATTATTGCCATATTGAGCAACAAAGGCAATTAAGCATTTATGTTCTTTCATCTGAATCAAATTAAAAGCTTCTCTCAAGCCTAATTTAGTGAAAATGCCTGCCTTCTGAAGGTGATCTAGCAGATCTGAAATAAGAGGTAGTTGTCCCTTATGACCACAGAGTTTAATTTTTTTGTTCTTTTCTTTTTTAAATAAAAAATAAAGACACAGATGCAGGAGAGGAAGAAGGGCAATCTTTTTTTCAGATTGTATAGAAACTGCAGAGACTAATTAATAGCTCATTATCATTTAAGTAGGAATAGAGCATTCTGCTCCTTGTCTCTCCAAATCGGGTAAAGTTAGGATGGGAGTGTTTTGTCAAACAAGATAAAAGTTACAGTAGTCCTTGTCTTATAATCGGGATGAGAATTTCCATTATAAGTCGGTACAGTTGTAAAGTGACTTATCACATGACCAGACCAAAGTCATTATCTGAAGCGAATCCAGCTTTCCCAATGGATTTGCTTGCTGGAAGCTTGCTGGGAAGGTTATTAATCACAATCATATGACTGCAAGACACTGCAACAGTTCTAAATGTGATCCAGTTACCAAGTGCCTGAATTGCAATCACAATGGCGATGGTGCAATGGTCTTAACGTTGAAGATGGGTCATAAGTCACTTTTTTCTGAGGCTGTGTGTAACTTTCAACCACTGAGGACTACTTGCATTGCTCAGAAATGGGAATCCATGGATTGGTTAAACTCTGCTTTACTCCTAAAAAATGGAATGGTTTTTATTTGTATTTGTATATGTATTTGTATATTTGTATATCAGTTGTATTTAGGCCCCTCTCAATCTATTGCACTTCACAAGGACAAGCCAGTTTTCATTTCATACTCTGGCATGCCTGTTCTGAGGCTAATGAGGATAAGAGCTGGGAGGGCCTAAGCATGCCAGCTCTTTCGGCAATCCCAGAAAACCAAACTGTAGCTGTTAAGATTTTTTTTTTAAATGATGGTTTTGTGCCTGATTATTTTGGACAGATAGAAGAGGAACATCCCCCCCCTTTCCCCCCTTTTTCTCATATTCTTTTTTTAGCAGAGACCTAAATAAACTTATGCACACAACTGTTATTTTTTTTAGAATAGAATAGAATAGAATTCTTTATTGGCCAAATGTGATTGGACACATAAGGAATTTGTCTTTGTTGCATATGTTCTCAGTGTACATAAAAGAAAAGATACATTTGTCAAGAATGGTTGTCATAGGGTTCAAGTAAGCAATCAGGAAACAATCAATATTAATATGAATCGTAAGGATACAAGCAACAAGTTATAGTCATACAGTCATAAGTGGGAGGAGATGGGTGATAGGAACGATGAGAAAAACTAATAGTAATAGTAATGCAGCCTTAGTGAATAGTTTGACAGTGGTGAGGGAATTATTTGTTTAGCAGAGTGATGGCGTTTGGGAAAAAACTGTTCTTGTGTCTAGTTGTCTTGGTGTGCAGTGCTCTATAGCGACGTTTTGAGGGTAGAAGTTGAAACAGTTTATGTCCAGGATGCGAAGGGTCAGCAAATATTTTCACGGCCCTCTTTTTGACTCGTGCAGTATACAGGTCCTCAATGGAAGGCAGGTTGGCAGTAATTGTTTTTTCTGCAGTTCTGATTATCCTCTGAAGTCTGTGTCTGTCTTGTTGGGTTGCAGAACCAAACCAAATTTTTATGTTTAGATTCAGGGTTATAAAGATGATAGGTAGAATAGTGTTCAGGGCCAAGTTTTCCTGTATGTTCTTGAGAAATGAGAAGACATCTCTCCAGTCCAGCCCACAGAAAATATCTCAGGGGGCAACAGACTCCAAGGCCATCATGGTCAAGAACAGCCAGCACAAACACCCAGTGCCGCGATCCTTTGAACCACCTGAATGAAAGAATCTGAGGTTCTAAGCTCAGGAAGATCTTAAAAGAACAGAGCTGGAATCCCTGAAGGAGGAGAGAAAAAGTGAGTTGGAACCAGTGAGAAGGTTAAAAAGTTTGGACCTGGAAGAAAGAAAAGATTAGAAAAGGAAAAGTGGAAAAGTGGAATGTTTTCTACCACAGCCAGCCCAACCTTCTCAACAGCATCTGTGGAAAGATACACCTTTCCAGAATATCTAGAAATTGATACTTTCCCAGATACTTTTGAAAATACCGCCAAAGCTATGGAGGCTCAGTAAATGAGGTTACATTTAACTAGTTCTCTGCCACCAATGGCCCAAGAACTGTGGCTGTTGTATAAGTTACAGAAGACGACGACATGTTCCCCTCTTCAATTTCTCCCTTTCAAATGGAACATCTCACCCCTCACCTTCTTTTAGTTCCATTTCTTTTAAATTCTTTCTGAGCTGGAATCTTTCATTCCTTCAACTTGGTAAGTCAGCGGGTCTCACTTGGGCTGTTGGTATCTAGCGATGTAAACATGCAGAAGTAAATAATACAGGGATCACGGCCCTGATCTGTTTAGGTTGGTTGCATAAGGAACAGTGTTGAGAGCATGCAAAGGAATTCCACTGCAAATGCTTTTTTGAACGGCTGTCAGGATTTCTGACAAGCGCACTGATTGTAGGGCACTGTTTAGCAGGGGCTCCTTTAAAATAACACTTTCCCCCTTTGTGCTGGAAATATTTCTAATGTTACCACTATGAGGCAAGGTTTCCTAGGCTAAATTATTAGTTACATTTTGAATACCCACAGACTCTTGAAAACACCGTGTAGCTTCCTCCCCCCCCTTAGTACGTGTTCTTTTGTTTTTCTCATTACATGAAATAAGGCCGAACCAAAAAGAGGCAGTGCTGGAGTGAACACTGCAAGTTGTCAATGTTAGCTAGCATGTGGAGTAGCTCTGAAATAATCCTGTCTTCCTAGGAAAACTTTGATGGATTTCAACACCCTTTTATTTCCTACCCAGTAGCGATCATCGTGGCACAAAATAATTTTTGAGGTTATGAGGTAGGGAGGGAAAAGTGCTATTAAAGTAAGCTTTATTGATCCAGATGGCAGGAGGTCTTCTCGCAGCTGCTGACATCGGAAGCCACAAAAATGGGTTTTAACCAACTGCAGGATAGTTAGCACCTTTAAAGTGAAGACAGGCTTTTAAAAGATCTAATACAATAAACCTATCCTGGTGTGAAATTATAGATTCAACCTCCTTGATATTTATTTCTTCAAAGGGCATACGTTCAAGTATTTATTTTCTCCCTCATCTTACTTGGATTTCTGAGGCTTCTTTTAAAAAAAAAGATATAAAAAAGGGAAAGTCAAAGTTAATTCCATCTTATTGCAAACACATGGGATGCCTTTGTTAGCAGGAGAATGAGCATATGGGAATTCTTCAAGATTGCAGTAGACCATATGGCACATTCTGCTTTGCGCGCTGCCTTTATACTCCAATATTTTCTATATAAATTGGGTACTAAAATCTATGATCAGGATGTCTTTGCGCTCTCAGTTAGCCAAGAAGTTGTTTTGCAGTTACTTCGATTTAATTTCAGTCTGAATCCCAGGCTGCTTCAGAAGGATTGTTGCTCTTGGGACATTTCTCACAGAACTGCCATCTTTTATACTTGAAGAACCCAGAAGCATTTGTCTAGAATGTGATCTAAGAAGTTCCTGCATGGGAGATGGCAGCTGATTTACAACCACAGTTGGGAGCAGAATTTCTGTTGTTAAGTATGGTGGTTGTTAGAGGAGTTGCAGCCAATTGTATGACCTTTTTTTTGTGCTTCTTGAAGCAAATCACTTCAGTTGTTTAGGAATTGCAAATCCAATTTTCCACCATTGACTTTGGTTGCTAGAAGACCTGGGTGGGTAGCAAATAGTAGTCACATGACACAAGGATGCTGTATCTGTCATAAATACATGCTGGTTGCCAAGATCGCAAATTTTGATCATGTGTCTGTGGAATGCTACAGTAGTCCTGGGAAACCCTGGCACAAGATCGATCAACATGGCGCATGCTGATCCACCAAGGCTGCCAAATATCTGAGGACAGAAGAACAGCCATAGCAGAAGAAAAGCGAGCACTCCGCAAAGTCAGAGCTGCAAATGCTGCGACAATGGTGCCCACACATGTCTGCCCAACATGTGGCAGAACATTTCGTGCCCGTATAGGCCTCACCAGCCACCTGCGGACACATCGTAAACAGCCCACAACCTGATAGATGTCAAGGCCCTCTTCAAACATGATGGACGAACATCATCACATGCTGGTTGCCAAGATCGCAAATTTTGATCATGTGTCTGTGGAATGCTACAGTAGTCATAAGTGCGAGGACTGATTCTAAATCACTTTTTTCCAGTAATATTGTAACTTTAGTCACTAAATGAATGAAAGTTGAGGACTACCTGTAACCCTGAGCATTAACCTATAATAGATGAAATCAACAGTTCATCAAGTATAAACAACCCAGGAATGGCAGGGTATCACTAGTAAACCACATTTTCTTTGTGTTATTCACACGGTCTGCAGTTTTGCATTTCACCTGTCACTTCAGTTCTGCACCATCGGCAGGGCATATGCCTACGGCTCTCATGTCTTCATACAGGCAGCCCATTCATCACTTTTTCAGGCATCTTTGGAGCTACCGGCCAAGTGCAAGTACCTGTCCAGTGATGGATTCTACATTAGTTCTGACCACATGCCTGTACCATCACAACCTCCCTTCTCTCATTTTGTCTGGAATTGGGGTGACTTTGAAGGCCTTCTGGTAGATCATATAATGTCTACTTATTTCTTGAGATCTTCCAATAAATGCTGGACTAAATGAACCTTTATTTGATCTCCCAATGGGCATTTTATACTCAATTGCATACTCAGGATGATTGATTGCAGATTAGTTAAGAGGTCAGTGTTATAAGATTCTGCACTATCCTGATCAGAATGTCTGTTTGACTAAGCTTTGTTTGACCTATGGCAGTCCTCATAAGAAGCTTACAAGCAGACCTTTGGCTGCTTACTATCTCTCAACCTAATTTATTTCCAGACTTTTGTATGGGGGAGCGAGAATATACTTAATGTGTGCCCCTCAGAAGAAAACTAGGAAATAAATATTGGAACTTTGTATTTGAAAGCAGGAAGATGTTTTGGTACAAGGGCATGCATGTAGTATTGTCTGTAAGTCTTTAATGAAATGAAATTTCATTTTAATGTATGCCGATTAGTGTACATTCAAAGTGACAATAAAGTTATTATTCTATTCTATTCTATTCTATTCTATTCTATTCTATTCTATTCTATTCTATTCTATTCTATTCTATTCTAAACTCTAAACTCTAAACTCTAAACTCTAAACAAAGCTCATTTTTTCTACAGTTATACAAGAGTTACAAAGGGCAACTAGGTGATCCCGAGAACAGATACAGCTACTAAAAGGAGTTGCAGGCAGATGCTATATTGTGCCTCTGTACAATCCAAAGCACCTTTTTACCTTTAAGTCCAAAACATTGCACAGCTCTAATATATATTCTAAAGTAAATTAATCTCGCAGTTTCGATGGGACTGATGTTAAGTCTTCTTAAGTTAAGGCATAGAAAAATTAAGAGAGGAAAATAAAGATATGTGAAGTGAGGAGAGTTTAGGGTTTATTTGTTTTTTAGAAAGTTATATTCTGATGACCAAACTGCAGAATTCACAAAAATGTGAAATGAAATATTGTATTTTTTCGGCTTTAGAAAAACACCTTTAGAAGGCCTATGGGCCTAGACAATATAAGGCCAAATTACTAGCATTAGAACCGGAGGGATCAATTCCAAGAAGAGACAATAATTTAATTCTGGCTGTGTTATACATAGGGCAGTATGACAAGACATGCTCCACAGTTTCGACCTCAGCCCTATCACCCAATTAAAAATATTAAATTCCAGCAATTTAAAAAACACATTCCATTGACAAGTTTTGTGTCAGAACATTTCCAAAATTTCAAATTAAAGGGCATTTTCCTGCCAAAATTTTAAATTCAAGCATTTAAAAGTCATCCTATTTTGGGGAGAATCAGAATTGACAAAGCATAGTTTGTCACCGTTCTACATAAAAGACTATGGAGTGGGGAGGGGGAATACAGTGAGGGGGAGAAGTTAGATATCACATTCTTCGTTACTTCTCCAAGGTAATCTTTTGTCCAACACCTGCAAAAGCTGGTAGGAGACGTTGCCACGCTGGCAGAAGATTAGTGGGCAACGTGACCCAGTTGCGGGTGGGGGGAAAAGGAGTGCCCACTTCCTATCGAGTGGGAACTTGGGAGAAAAGTTAGATTTGGGTTTCCCCATGTGTTGCCAACATGGTGTCTGCATTAAATTGGAACTTTGGTGAACTCTTTGCCTTGGACTCTGATTTCTGCTTGACTACTATTTGGAACCGTGACACAGATATCATCAGGGCTATCTTACATATGCCTAATAATGAGGTCTTGTGAATTTACTTCATGGTAAATAGAGGAGAGCTTTTTGGTGTAGGAGTTAACATACTAAGCTGGAAACTAGTACTATAGACCAAGGGTGTCAAACTGAAGGCCCAGGGGCGGGATCCCGCTTGTGGGTACTTAGATCTGGCCCATGGGACTGCCCTGGAAACAGCAAAGGACTGGCTCATGTGCTTCTGCCAGCGAAAATTGAGCTGGGAGGGCCACATGCAGCCCTCCCAAGCTTCATTTTCACTGGCAGAGGGTTGCAGGAGGCCTTGGCAGCCAAAAATGGAGCTCAAGAGCCCCTTTTCGCTGGCAGAGTGCTCGGGCCACCACAGGTGCCCCTGACACAAGTGATGTTGAGCTGGCCACAACTATCCTGGCCACACTGACCCTGGACCCTGGAGGTCAAACACAACCCTGATGCGGCCCTCAATGAAATCGAGTTTGACACCCCTGCTGTAGACCATATCTTCTAGACCTGCCTTAGGCACGAAGCTGACTGAGTGATCTTGGGCCAGTCACTTTTTCAACCCTCTCTCTCTCTCAAAAAAAAAAAAAACCCACCAAAAAAACCCACTTACTAAGGACAAACCATTCATGAAAATCTTGCCAAAACAATGGGAAGGACTAGTTCAAACAAAAGAATCAAGGTTAACTCAGGGGCATATGCACATGCAGAGAAACAACAACAAAAATAGATGAAGCAGTGAAAATATTCTCAAGAAATTCATTTCATCAAAATCTACATTCCAGCTTTTGAAATGTTGGTTGAGTTCCTCTTTCCTTGCCATTCTCTATTATTAAGTTGAAGCACTATCCATTCCTTTTTGAATCTGAAGAAAGTTATAGAGGCCTGACATTTGCTATCCCGATTCCTAATTCCTCCCTTAGATCTTTTATATCTCTTCTCAATCACTGAAGAGTGGTGTTTTGATTATGCATGTGCTGAGCCTGATAGGCAATGTGACCAATTCACTGACCTACAATGACCTTCTGCTCATTACCAACTGGTGGCAAAACAGCCACTAAATAAAGCACTGGTGCAGGACACAGTGGGTCTGAACTTTGTTTGCACCTCCTATATCCCATTCTGTCCCTCTAGGACAGGGCTGTCAAACTCGCAGCCTGGAGGCCGGATATGTCACGTGCTGGCCACGCCCACACCCAGTTCAGTGAAGGAGGAAAAAGTTACGATACATCACGTGACGACGCTGTGACCGCGCAAGTTTTGACACTCCTGCTGTAGGAGAATGAAATATACAGAATAAGTAAGTCAGGAAGTCAGGAAGGAAGGAAGGAAGGAAGGAAGGAAGGAAGGAAGGAAGGAAGGAAGGAAGGAAGGAAGGAGTAAAAAATAATTCAAAACAAAATTAGTTTGCTGGCAATAATTCTTGAAGAATAAGCTTTTTATTTATTATTCTCACTTTCCCTTTTTCTGTATTGTCACCAATTGCCAACCTGTGGATTGCTTTGTGTCGTGGTCTTGAGGCAGAGCAGGTGATGGCTATGCTATTTCACTATTTCACTCTTACGCTATTTCAAACCCTTGCAATATAATACATGAAGTACTTTTCTTAACATGTCACATGCTGCTGTGTCCAGGACTTCATGAGCGGAAAGGTAGTAGAAAATGCTGACTGGGAACCAGAGTGAAGAGGCGTCAAGACCCATCTTCCAGAAATACCTAAATTGGTACCTCTTTGGTCACTCTGATTGCTAGTCACATACCTTCCCCTGCAATATCAAGAGTAGGTAAAATGTAATGGTTTTTGAACATTTACTGCTAGGAATGTTGGTGTGAGAAAGGAAATACTATCTTAACCCCAGTATTCCTAGGGACAACTGGGGTAGTGCCTCAATCATGCTTTGGGGATAAGATGAAGGTACTTTGTAGAAGAAAGCTGCCAAGGAATGTCTGAGCCAGGATTACATGTAATTTGGGATACAGCCCTAAAGTTGAACTAAGATTAAAGGGCATTTCCTCCCCATATGATTAGATGATTGGGTTCTATTATTATGGTGAGCTGAATTCCATTTGGCAACCACTAGAATCCTGGCTGCATTCTGCCTTGCTTGCTCTAGTCTCAGTTGGGAGGGTTTTTTTTATTATCAATTCCTCCAACCACAGCACTGTGATAAGTTCAATAACTTTATTTTATCTCCCACAACGCAGAAGGCCACTGATCTTGTCCAGCAGGATAAATCTCTAGACAAGCTTAATGAGACAAATGACAAGTCATTATTGTAGACACTAAAGTTCTTCAATAAAGGTTGAATTTCTGCTCAAAGATCTATTAGGGCATTTTATGTCTTTCATAGTCTTCAAGTTCTTCCATAAAAGATGAGTTTATTACTGCCTCAAATAATGGAGCTAAATATTAAGGTAGGAGAGATTTTTATAGTATTTTCCTTTGTACGTTTGTGCTATAATTTTGGTATTCTTGAATGTAAATGAGATAAATGTCAAAACTCGGTGGATTGATCTTAAGGTTGACAGTATTCAGTTTTATCTTCCCTTCATGCTCTTTCCCCTCACAGATAAGTGGTTTGATTTAGAATAATAAAATGTTAAGGAAGGTAATTTTTCCTGGTCCTTTGCACATAGGCAATATCTTTTATATTAAAATAGCCCTAATTTTGCAAGAATTCAAGAAAAAGCTCTGTTGAATCATGTAGCAGCTACTTTTGAATTTTGAGTTTGGTATATGTGTTCTAACAAAATAGTAGTTGTTGGAATGGCTTGGCCATTCACAAAATGAATGCCACACTGGGCGTAACCAGACCACAAATGATCATCTATGACAGGGCTGTCAAACTCCCGTCCTGCTGGCCGGATGCATCACATGCTGGCCACACCCATGCCTGGTTTAGCAAAGGGGAAAAAAGTCCTGATATGTCATGTGATGCCGCCATGATAACGTGAGTTTGACACCCCTGATCTATGAGATAGAATCAAAGAATCAATACTGAGGAATATTTTGTCTTTTTTTGGAAACTTGGTTTTAAAGGCATGCTCTATGTTTTAACTGACTTACTAAGCTGCACATTTGCTTTTGCTAGAAAGGTATGTTTATATAAATATTTTAAATACCATATTTTTGGGAGGATAAGACGCACAGAGTGCAGAAGAACGCAAATGGCGGCATCCCGGCGTCCCGGGAAAGCGGGCGGGGGAAGGCCCCCGCCGCAAACGCCGCCAGCGTCTTCGGCTCGGCGGCGAAGAAAGGCGGAGAGCGCACCGGTAGGAACCCACTACTGGCTGGGACATTTGTTCAGCGTTTCCTTGAGATGTCACCAATGTCTCACGGAAGCTGATGGATGCTTGAATATTATTCTCCCACCCCTGCATTCCATCCACCCCCCTCCCTGTTATTGTCAAGCTGCGAGCAAAGGAAAAATGTAGGTGAAAGTCCGAATCAGTCTTGACAATAGCCATTTTACAGAATGCAAGTTGATGAGATTGTGCCTGATAAGCAGTACAAAGCAGAGGTATACACAGCACCCATCTGAGCATTTCCCATTTCCATACAATGCACAAAAGTCAGTCACGGATTTTCTGAATTTATCTACATTTGTTATAAACACCAACTTAATAAAAATATTTATATAAATATATTTATAATTAGGTCTGTATCAATCCAACAAGGCAGACAAAACTAAAAAAGCAATTCCATGTAGATTAGGAGTACTTTTATTATAACAGCTATACTATAGCGAAAGAATCTTGAAAGTCTGAATGTGCTTCTCCCTTTCTTGGAGTCCTAAAATGAAATGGAACAGCAGGCTTCAAAATGTCTTCATTAATCAATATTTTAAGAGAAAAACCAAGTACAGAAGTAGAGAGAAAAAACAATGGAGAAAATGGTGTACATAGACATGGTCAGCCTTCATCAGTCAACACTTCTATGAATACAGAATATAATTGTTAATAATATTAATTAATAATCAATAGCAGGGGTGGGTTCCTCCCGGTTCGAACCAGATCGCCCAAACCGGTAGCAATCCGCTGGTGACATCATTGTCGGTGCCAGTCCGCGTGCGCCGCCATCCTTTTTTTGGATTTTGGGTGAATTTTTCTCCTTCCGCGGCTTGAAAAAGGGCCCTCCCGCCCACCTGCCAGCGGGTGAATTCTGACCTTGATTTCTTTGCTTGAAGCACAGCTGATGAACTCCTCAGCTGTGTTTCGGGCTCACTCCTGCTTCTGAGCATGCGCGGAAGCCAAATCGCATGTGGGGACGCACACGTGTGAAACATCGCGATGCGAACTGGTGGCGAAGGAAAGTGGAACCCACCCCTGATCAATAGTAAAGAATAATAACTAGCTCCATGGAAGGAATTGGCTGTTCTAGGTGGCCATGATGACTTAATTTGTAAGTTAAAATAATTGCTGAGAATAGGAGTAAACAAGGAGGCCAAGGTGACTTGATTGACATGTATAAAAGTATGCATGGTGTGGATGAAGTGGACAAAGAGAAGCTATTTCTTTCTTTCTTTCCAAAATGCTAAAATCAAACGGGAATTCTTCATCATGGGATTTGGTGTTTGCTACCTGTTGGGATGAGAATAAAATCTCATAGAGGCGATTTAGATCTTTTCTTGGAATTCAGACAGTTAGAAATAAAACCGAGATTAAAAGTCTAATAGAAAATATTTATTTCAGTATAAAAACAATAAAACCTGATTAATTACATCTTTGCTAAGAAAACACGACCGTTCAGGTCAAGAGCCAAGTCAGAAGAGAATTAATGGTGGCTTAGGAATGTAGACATGCGTAAAGAACATCATATCATGTGTTCTGCTTATATTGGAATGTACCATGATATTAAATAGGGGTGCATCACCCTGCATAGACATACAACTGACAATATTCACTACGTGACACTGCTTGCTTCAAAAATGGGTTGGACCAATTCATGGAAGTCCTGGAGATAAATGTTTATTAGTTATCTACTGGAATTCCTTGAGCAGTTGATTGGCCATTGTGAAACAGACTGCTGGACTAGATGGGCGAGGGATCTGATCCAGCAGGACATTACTTATGTTCTTATTAATTTCTGCCCTAGGCTGAACCTTAAAGTAATCTTTTATTTATTTGTTATATTGACAACCCAAATTTCTTCTGAAATATTTAGAACTTTCTCAATGTTTTTTTTCTAACAACTTTCTTGTAAGATATATTGGGCTCTCTGGAGGCTTTACATTCTACATTAGTGTTTGTTATTTGTTATTTTTTATAGTCCTCTCCAGTCAGAAAACTCTGGGTAGGTTGCAACAAAGTTGTGGAAAGTGCACCCCAAAGGACAGTGCCAGGAACCACTAAAGCAGTGCCAAAAGACTTAAGCCAGCCCTTCCCCTTTAAGAAAACCAAGAAGCATCAGCTGAAAGGAAAACTCAGAGCAGCCTGCTAACAGCTGTTACAAAAGTAACAAAGCTGACCACAGAAACACTTAAGTAGAGCCATTTAGATAAGGGGAATCAGGCTAAAAATAAACTCTCCAAGGTAAACCAAAATTCCCTTTTTCCTGCCCCTGACAGGATTAAACCCCTATCAGGGTCAGGAACCCCTGGGATCAAGATTAACCCAGTAAAACAGGAAAACACAACCCAGGGCAATCAGAAACACATCAAAACCCATCAAGCTGCAGGAGCTTCAAAGGGGAATTAAGCATAAAAGGCTCAGAGTCACACTCCCAAGTCCCAGGAACACTCGAGCTGTGTCACTTTGCTTCTTGCCTTCCTACATTAAAAGAATTCCACTTTCTGGCAGCTGGCTTCTGCATCCATTTCTTCTCAGGGTCTGTGGTGTGTCCCAGCTGGGAATGAACACGGGACATTTCTTCCAACAAAGTAAAAACAGAAAACAATATATGAACTCTAAATACTTATCCCAACATGGACACCTCTAGCAATGAGATGGTTAATTGCTCAATGGAAGGGGTAATTTTGACTGCTTTAGAGAATATCATGATTCATGGTCTGGTAAAAGTAGAGTGCTCTCAATGTGGAGTTAAGTTGCCAATAATCTTGCCATCAGACTTTGACTAGCTGCAGCTTCCAGGCTATCTCCATGCAGAGTGCATTAAAGTAATTCAGCCAGGTAATCATTAAGGGATCATGACTCAAATATTCTGGACCATGGATGGTTGCAACTGGAGCACCAGATGAAGCTGGATAAAAGGCCTTCATCTGCTGAAGCAAGAAGACCTCTGAATTATTAGCCAACTCTTTTGAGGGAAATGCAATCCCACAGTGACTACTGGGACAGATTTTCCTATACTTCTCTTGATGTAAAGCAGCATACCCTTGGAGGGATTTTGAGTTTATTTTATTTTGTCCTATCCTGAGCCTGGGAACCTCCAGATCCTGGTTGATTTTGAGATACAAAGCACCCCCAAATCTATATTGTATATCTAAAGTTGCTTAACATATTTTTTAAAAATTACAAATTTCCTAAAAAAATGTCAGTTTTGCCAATGTATATGATCTTACCTTATCTACTATTTTGTTCATCCACCCAACTATCCTAAAAGCTAATGGGGCTTGAATCTGTGCAAGAGGCATATAGCAGGAAGAATGTAAATGTCAGCTACAAATATAGATCTATGTAAAGGTTTGATCTGAATCTTGAAACTGACTTTCTGAATTGGATGATTGATTTGGATTGATTCTGTGGATGAAATCATTTCCTTCTGAATCTGTTCAGTGACTTAATAGCTTTTCGGATGGGGATGAACTGATTTGACATTTGAATTAAATCCACAGGATGTGATGATTCAATAGAGTGACCCAAAGATTCTGACCAGATCTGCACATTCATGGTCTGCTTTTGCCTATGTGTTGCTTAATTGGCAACTCAAGCAGGGATGTCCACAATGACAGTCACTGCCTTCAAAACGGTGGGCATGCAAGCAGAGATCTTCCCATTTTCACATGTATGCCATGCAGATGGGGCACTTTAAAAGTGATGCTCCTTGTTGAACCTGCCCTCTTCAAGCTAATGACTGTTGCCTTTGATGTCTTTAGCAAGATGGCTCCCAAGGCCTATGTACTTGTGAGCCTCTGAGATGCAGGAGCAAATTTCCTGCATTTATTTTCCTCCTAAACCATCTCTCACCCAAAGGCCTACTGGTGATATTATTTATTATTATTAATTTATTTATTATTTTTATATGTCAAGCATATAAGATAACAAGCAATGTATAAAAAAAGTATAAAGATGATTGTGTGTATGTATATATATATATATATATATATATATATATATATATATATATATATATATATATATATATATATATATATATATATATATATATAATACAAGCAAGATTATGAGTACAAGAATTATGAATATATGGGTGCATTTGGACAGGAACGGTAGGCAAGATTGTGCGCTTATGCACGCCCCTTACAGACCTCTTAGGAATGGAGTGAGGTCGATGGTAGATAATCTAAGATTAAAGTTTTTGGGGTTAGGGGAAGAAACAATTGAGTCAGGTAATGTATTCTAGGCATTGACCACTCTGTTGTTGAAGTCAATTTTTTTGCAATCGAGTTTGGAGCGGTTTACATTAAGTTTGTATCTATTGTGAGCTCGTGTATTGTTGCGGTTGAAGCTGAAGTAGTCATTAACAGGTAGGACATTGTGGCAGATAATTTTGTGAGCTACACTTAGGTCAGATCGAAGGCGGCGTAGTTCTAAATTTTCAAGTCCCAAAATTTCAAGTCTGGTTTCATAAGGTATTCTGTTGCGAACAGAGGAATGTAATACTCTTCTTGTGAAATATCTCTGGACTTTCTCAATTGTGTTAATGTCTGATATGTAGTGTGGGTTCCAGACAGATGAGCTGTATTCAAGAATTGGTCTAACAAATGTTTTGTATGTTCTGGTTAAGTACAATGTTACTAGAGAAGAAGCTACGCAAGATTAGGTTAACCACTCTTAATGCCTTCTTAGCTATGTTGTTGCAGTGGGCTCTGGCACTTAGATCATTAGATATGAGTACTCCAAGGTCCTTTACTGAGTGAGGATCATCAACAAGGTCATGATTATCTAGTTTGTATTTTGTGTTCTGATTATTTTTGCCAATGTGTAAAACAGAGCATTTGTTGATTGAGTTGTGAAGTTGCCTCTTGTTTGACCATTCAGATACATAGTCAAGGTCAGAAATGATAGGCACCTACCATAAAAGGATTGTCCATCATCATCATTGCCATCACCATCTTATGCTGCTGCTCTAAGTGCAGCTGCCATCAATCGGTGGCAAAATAGATACACATATTTAGTATTTTCCCTTGTATATTAGAGAGTAAAGAAAATGATGTTGCTAAGCAACAGCACACATTCCTTCCTTCTGGATACCTTGGGAAAATGGAGAAGCTGAAAATGATATACACTATATGAAAATTCTATAAGTGGGAAAATATATTCCCTGATGACACTGGAGCCTCCCACTCATGTATGGAGCTGTGTGTGACAGAGAGTGAGAAAGAGATGGGAGGGTGAATGGGAAATCCATTCCTGTTCTGAGGCTATGTTGGCTTGATAAACTTCAGGTATTTAAAATTTAAAATTGCAAACTACCTAATTTTTCATACTATGAACTATTATTACATTTTAATGACTCAATTTGCTGATGTTTCGTAAACGGGGTTAACTCCTGAATTGGGTTGTACAGCTGTGAGAAAAACATTCCCCATTTCTAATTGCACTGTGAAGTCTAATTATGATATTAAAAGCAATATGTGAATCTACACACACAGACACTCACAAACACACACAATACAACGTTTGCATCCAAGGATGAAAACAGAAATTCTGAAACAGGGTTTTAGGACTTGTTTATTGAAAAGAACAGCAAGATATACTAGGACAGGTAATAGGAGGAGAACTAATTATGGGAGACAATTTCCACTTGTGGATTACAATTTTTTAAAAGGAAAAAAAATAGGCATTTTCTCTGGCTAGCACCTTCTTCCCCATGTCCTTTAACAAACATTTCTCTCTCAAATGTACATGTCCGTGTGTGCGTAAACACTATTTGCTTTCTGTTACATACCTAGAGCGTTTGTTTCTTTGAAGCAGAGAGTCAGCAAATTCCTCTTTCTGTTTATATATGTGTGCATCAGTGGTGGGTTCCTACCGATGCGGTCCGGTGCGTAGCTCTGGTAGGGAGCGGCTGATTGTGCAATTTGCGCACGACCGCTCCGGTGCCGTCTTTGCCGGTCCGCCGCATGCGTCGCCATCTTTTTTTGAGAATTTTTGGGCTTTTTTGCTTCTGTGCATGTGCGGAAGCAAAATCTCACTGAAATCTCACGAAGGGACATGCGTGTGTGTGAGATTTTGGCAAGATTTTGGCAAGATTTTGCTTCCGCGCATGCGCAGAAGCAAAATTGCGCACAAAACATGGAGATGCGCGCATAGTGTACCGGTATCGGTAAGTGAGCAACCCGCCCCTGGTGTGCATATGTATAGTATGTGTACGTCTATGTGTGCATGCACACAACTCTGGCAGGCAGGCCTTCTTTTTTCTTCTTGTACACCCAAATTTGCACACTCCAGTTTCCAACTTCCTTCCTGGCTGTATTTCTGGGTGCATTTATATAGCAGTAAAATCCCACGTGAACTATATTCTGAACAAACAGCAGCGCAAGGATTTTATGTGTTGCTGTGACAAGTACTCGAGAAAAGGGAGACCAGCTTAGAGGGCTTTCTCTCTCTGACCTTAAAATGAAATCACTCGTTTTCCAGCAATGCCAAGTCAACTTGCTTGAATGAGCCTAGAGCAGACTGTTTTTTAAACTAGCCATGATCCAAACAAAATATGCCTCCCAAGAACAGTCAGAATGAAATAATGTTTCAGTAACCCCGCAAGGAGACATGTGGATGAAAGAAGAAAGACATTTTTGAATTCCTATTGTTCAGAATAGGAAATGAACCCGGACAGTTCAGTACAATTCAGCAGATAAAGTGCCTGCTGTACAAGATCCTAGAGAAGGTCTTTTTAAAAAAAAATTACAAAAAAAAATGTAATTTTGTTAAAACCTACCGTATATTTCTAGCAGAAAAAAATATAGTATTACTGCATTGTTATGATCATCAGCTTTAGGATAAACCTTTCTGCATGTTATAAAATATCAGAGTTGTAAGGGACCTTGTAGGTCTTCTAGTCCAACTCCTTGCTCAAGCAAGACACCCTATACCAGGAGTAGGCAAAGTTGGCTCTTCTATGACTCGTGGACTTCAACTCCCAGACTTTCTGAGCCAATCATGCTAGCTCAGGAATTCTGGGAGTTGAAGTCCACGGGTCATAGAAGAGCCAACTTTGCCTACCCCTGCCCTATACCATTTCATACAGGTGGCTATCCAGCCACTTCTTAAAAGCCTCCAATGATAGAGTACCCACAACTTCTGAAGGCAAGTGGTTCCACTGGTTGATTGTTCTCACCATCAGGAAATTTCTCCTTGGTTCTAGGTTGCTTCTCTTTCTGATTAGCTTCCATATATTGTTTCTTGTCTTGCCTTCAGCTTCTTTGGAGAATAAGTTGACCCTCCTCTTCTTGGAAATTCCATTATGTCACCCCTGGTCATTCTTTTTACTAAACAAATTATACCTAATTTCTGCAACTGTTTATCAAATGTTCTAGTCTTCAGGCCCTTAATCATGTGGGTTCCAACAAAACTGCCTGGGATCCAGCTGATTAGCACCCAGGAAAAGTACACTTTTTAAATATTTACAATTTGATTCTCATCTACCTCATGGCACAGGGAGGCATTGATGGTAGTGGACAGAAGAGACCTGCATGTCCAGCTGCAACTTCAGAGATAGAAAAGGAGTTATGGAATATAGAATAACAGGATTGGAAGGGAAGGTCTTCTAGTCCAACCTCCTGCTCAAGCGGGAGATCCTACACTATTCCAGATAAATAGCTGTCCAGTTTCTTCTTGAAAACCTTCTTGAAAACCTCAAATGATGGAGTACCCACAACTTCTGAAGGCAATTCATTCCACTAATTCAGGGGGTGGCAACCTTAAACACTCAAAGAGACACAAAGGTCCTAACCAGAAGCCCCCCCATTCAATTCTGGAGCCGACTGGAAGTCCGGTTCTCCCACCATAGAGTCTCTTCCTAGCGCAGTGTCCTTTTTCCTCTACCTGTCCTAACCAAAAGCCCTATCAATTGTGGAGCCAACCGGCGACAGGGAGCCGCAGCAGAGGGATGAAAGAGCCACATGCGGCTCCAGAGCCATGGGTTGCTGACCCCTGCACTAATTAATTGTTTCCACTGACAGAAATTTCTCCTTATTTCTAGAATTTATTGGATCTCTCTTTAATGAACTTCCACCCGTTACTTCCTGTCCTTCCCTCAGTTGTTTTGGAGAATAGGTCAACCCCTTCTCTGTGACAGGCCCTCAAATAATGGAATACTGCTATCATGCTCCTTCTCTTCATTAGACTACACATACCTAGTTCTCTCAACCATTATCATATGGTTTAGCCTCCAGACCCCTTATCATCTTTGTTGCTCTTCTCTGCACTCTTCCTAGGGTCTCAACATCTTTTTATTTATTTTTTTGGTGATGGCTGTGTTTTTACCCTTCATATTGGAATTGACAAGTAAACAGAAGAAGATGCAAAGAGGCTGATAGGCAGCAGTTTTGTAAAGTTTTCATTTATCAGTCCCAAGGCAATATCGGTAAAATGTAAGCCTAATATAACAAAGCAGAAAAACATTACTGCTAGAGATAGGAATTATTGTCAGCAGTATGTATAATTGGGTGCTTGCCTATGTCTGCTCTGCTGTAAGGTGATGGTAGTGGAAGACGGAAGTGCCATTTCTTCAAGCTTTCTTCTTTGCTCTTCTCCTCCCCTATTGATGGTTTTTGTGTCCAAGAAAGCAATAAGAAAAGAATAATTTTCACAGGCTTTGTTTTCATTTTCTAGCCATACAGTCAATTGGGGACAGAGCGAGAGACAAATAAATGGACATTGACAGTAGTACTGATGTGAAAGAAAGCTAACTTATTGTTGCAGGCTTAATACATGCTTAGTATTATTATTTGTTAGCCCATATAGCCCTAACTTTACTGCTAGTGATATGTTTTAAAAAGGTCCTTTGATCTCTTTCCAATTCGTGAATAGTATTGCTTGAGAAAATGTCCACCAGTATAGCACATTCTATAATTTCAGTTTAGAGCAGGGGTCCTCAACCCCCCCAGGCTGCAATCCACTACTGGGCCGTGGCCTATTTGGAACCAGGCTGTGTGAGTGATGGGCCAGTGCCCATGCATGTGCACGCAGCTTGACTTGTGTGAGCAGTGAGCTGGTCAAGCTAGGCACGTATGCGCATGTGCGCTGGCTCACTGCTCATGCAAATAGAGCTGCATGTGCATACGTGTGTGCTGGCCCTCCTCTCACATGGCCTGGTTCCCCTTCCTCCTCAGCCAGGCCACCAAGATGCAAAGGTTGAGGACTGCTGGTTTAGTGGCTCCTTTAAAAAAAAATCCTATGCTCCTATAAGCAACACAGGACAGACTAAAAATATCTGTACCTCAATGTTTACTGTGTGAATTGCTACACACCAGTTTGCTTTTCTCATCTATTTTAATCCTGGCTTTTGTTTCAGACACTGCAAATATTTTATGCAGGAAGCAGGTGTTTTATTCTTCTTTTTTGGGATGCTGAACAGATATACAAGCCTAGAATGACTCAGAAAGCATATCAATGAACATAAACTGCTAATCAAACTTTGTAGTCAGCTGTCAGGAGGCTGTTGGTAGGATTCCACTGTTGTGATCATGTTCTTGCCTGCCTTATCTGAGCAATTTTTTTTAAAATAGTTTGAGACTAGGTATCTGTATGATTTTTCTCCTGGCTTTCTTGGTTGCATTAGATGTATCAAAGATCATATTTCTCTACTGTACGTAGATGGTGCAGCTTGATGAAATTTGCAATGCTGCAGAAAAGGCACAATTTTCTGAAATCAGAAAGTTGAATTCAACTTTTAACTTCAAATGAATTCAAAATTTTTATGCCTCAGAATGTCTGACTGTCAAAGAAAAGAAAAAAAAACTCCTCTGAACAATGCAAGGTTGGAAAACATACTCCATCTCCCTTTCTCTCTCCTCCTTTCTTGGGCTGTATTTTCCATTATATAAGGAAGTATTCAGTGGTGGGTTCCTACCAGTGCGGTCTTGCCTGTTCGTCGCCGCAAAGCCGAAGAAGCTGTTGGTGTTCGTGGCGCGGGGCTTCCCCCGCCCGCTTTCCCCGGCCGCCGGGATGCCGCCATTTGCGTTCTTTTGCCCTCTGCGCAAGCAGAACGCTTTGCGCATGCGCAGAGGGCAAAAGAACGCAAACAGTGGCATCCCGGCGGGCGGGGAAAGTGGGCAGGGGAAGCCCCGTGCCGCGAATGCCAACAGCTTCTTCGGCTCTGCGGTGACGAACAGGCAAGACCGCACTGGTAGGAACCCACCACTGGAAGTATTCCAGGAATACAACTGCTTTCTTGAAATTAAAAATAAAGCACTTCCAGTCTCTTTTTAAAAAATTAGGGATATCATATCTTTTCAATAAATTATCTAAAATGATTAAATCATGGCAACTGGATCAGTAGTGGGTTCTAAAACCTGTTGCTACCGGTTTGCATGTGTGCTCGGGTGTGCATGCGATGCTTCTGCGCATGCACAGAAGCGTCCGGGGCGGGTGAGCAGAGCATCCCGGGCAGGTGGGCGGAGCATCCCACCACTGCCACTACCGGTTCAAAGAACCAGGCCAAAGTGGGAGCAACCCACCACTGAACTGGACCAAAGTTTATTAAAACTGAGATGTTTTGTTACTCATCCAAGTAACTTCTTCAGTCAAAATGAAAAGTTTGTGTAGCCAGAGAGAGTCAGAGAATCGTTGGAATGAACCAACTCTTGCCATACAGTCTGCAGGGGGTTTCTTCCCAAAATGAAAAGCAACATGTAAACGAAGACTTAATCATCCAGGCCAAAAGTATCTAAAACGGTTAAATCATGGCAACTGGACTAAAGTTTATTAAAACTGAGATGTTTTGTTACTCATCCAAGTAATCAAGTTGCCATGCTTTAAACTTTTTAGATACTTTTGGCCTGGATGATTGAATCTTCATTTACATCAGTGGTGAAATCCAATTTTTTAAACTACCGGTTATGTGGGCATAGCTTGGTGGGAGTGGTGTGGCTTGGTGGGCGTGGCTTGGTGGGCATGGCAGGAGAAGGATACTGCAAAATCCCCATTCCCTCCCCACTCCAGGGGGAAGGATATTGCAAAATCTCCATTCCCACCCCACTCTGGGGCCAGCCAGTGGTGGTATTTGCCGGTTCTCCAAACTACTCAAAGTGTCCACTACCGGTTATCCGAACTACTCAAAATTTTTGCTACCGGTTCTCCAGAACCTGCTGGATTTCACCCCTGTATACATGTTTCCATAAATTACTTATGAAATTTGTATTTTTGGAGGTTTTGCTGAGAGATGGTGACTCATCAAAATTACCCAATGAGTTGGTGTGTGAGAATTCAAACTATCTAGCCAAGCTTGGAAAAAGCTAAATAGGATTGGACTAGTTAATAGTTGGATGGAACTCCCCCCTAGAAGTCATAGGACTTTAGCTAAATTGAGAAGCTGGAAACAAAATCCCAGAAGTTGGCCACAGCAAACTACCGTACTTTTGTATCATTGCCAAGAAAATTACACAGAGTTTCATATGCCAACCACTAAATCATTTGGATGTTCCCTAGTGTTTGTATAGTATAAAAAGTCCGCAAGAAATCTACATAGATACGAAGTTGTATGTTATTTCTTTGCATTTGTTACATTAGTTGAATAACGAGGACTGCAGACTGAGGACTGCACATTTGTTCACTAGCCAAGTGGCAGGAGAAAGAAATGGGTTGGATTACTTTATGTCTATCACAGATTTCTTTTGGCAAATCAGCAATAGAGATAGCAGACTTATATACTGCTTTACAGCCCTCTCTAAGTGGTTTACAGAGTCAGCATATTGCCCCCAACAATCTGGGTCTCATTTTACCCATCTTGGAAGGATGGAAGGCTGAGTCATCCTTGAGCCTGGTGAGATTTGAACTGCCAAATTGCAGGCAGCCGGCAGTCAGCAGAAATAGCCTGCAGTACTGCACTCTAACCACTGCGCCACCGTGGCTCATGTTAGAAATTAGAAATGTTTGACACCAGTGTTTCTCAACCTTGGCAATTTGAAGATGTGTAGACTTCATCTCCTCAGCTATGCTGGCTGGGGAATTCTGGGATTTGAAGTCCACATATCTTCAAACTGCCAAGGTTGAGAAAAACTGTTTTACTGTTTTGCACTATAGATCACAGAGATTAGATCTATCTTTTTCAGTGTGGCTATGCAGAGTCACAATAGCCTCTGCTCCTCCATTGGCTGCAACACTATTTTATTTTATGCATGTTATTTTTCTTTCACTCCCCCCATCCCCCAAAAAAAGAGAATTAGAGAGAATTAGATTAACTAGATTAAGAGGTCTGAAAACTACCCAAAGTCACTTGATGGCTGAGCAATGTCAGATCTGTTTAAATCCATCTCTAGCCTTGAATACCTGGTACGAGTGGAGACCAGTATGTGAATTTTATTTTCAAACAATCTGTAGGAATCATTCACTATTCTTTTCTAAAGCTGATTGTTGTCGATGGTTATTTATGCTGTGTTTTATTAATACATTTATTTGTTCATGAATTGGTTATTTGATGTTTTATTTTATTTTTCTTTGTATAGGATTATTTTTAATATTGTTTGCTTACGATTTGTTAGCTGCTCAGAGTTACTGTATATATTTAAGATGGATAACCATAAACATTTTCTAAATAAATAAATATGTTTTTTGTTAGCTCTCCAGAATTATTTTAAGATGGGCAACCATGTGAATTTGCAGAATAAATAAGTGTATAAAACCAAAAAATTCCTACAGGGGCTCCCCATGGAAAAAAAAATCACATTTCTTTTTCCTATGTCCCCCCAAAAGTACCGTAACTTTCTTCTCCTGGTGATGATCCATCAACTTTTGTGTTAGCCTGTTAGAGATCAATGCAGCTTTCATTAGTTTCTCAGAGTTCCACAAAATTTGTAGTACAGATAGTTAAGACCAACTTGAGTGATTCACAGCATGGAAATCGTTCAGTTTTGCATTGCTCTTAACTAGGAAATGACACCCTGAAGATATGGTGGACTACAATTTCTCCAAACTATTGATCAGTGCTAGTCAAGACTGAAAGGAATGGAAGGCTAAACTGGAGAACCCAATGCCTCTACAGTAGACTGAGACTATAATTAAATGACTACCCAATTCCATGGCTGTCTATGTCTGTGGCATCCAGCACCTCTTGGGTTGATAAGAAAAAATTGATTTATGCATTCTAGTGGGCTTCAGACCCAAATACTGGTAGTAGCTTCTGGTGTCCTCTAGTATGCCAGTGATGTGACTTAATGGACATTTGTTTGATTAGCATCAAGTAGCATTCACCTACTGTATAGTTCCCATAACATCCAATGTAGAACTTCTTTGGGGCATTATGGGATTCAAAATGTCTTAGGAATATAGAAAACTGAATTTTAGCAAGTCAGATCATGGATCTGTGAGATCATTATGTGTCAAGAGTGGGGAAATAGTAGATTCAGGCAGTTCAGATGAGTATAAAGATTTATTGCAAGCTTAAGCTCTCTACAAGAATCTGAACTACTGACAGTCAAGGGAAATTAGCGGCGAGTTAAGAAAGAAAGGAATTCATGGTGGACTGGACTTAGATCTCTTGTGTGTGCACAGGGACTTCTGACTGATGATGTATTTGACCCCTTTCTTGGGCTAGGTCTTGTCATCTCTTACATTATGTGCTGTGTTGACAATAGGTTTCAAACAGGACTCTGTTTTAAAAGTTCTATAGAGTAGATTGGGGACCTTTGTGTAAAAAAAATTGATGCTCAAACCTGGAAATATGACTCAAGAGGGAAGGGGTCATTCATAAATCCTGCTAGAATATTGATCCCAATAACCACCCAAGAATGGTGATTCTAAGCCAGGGAGATAGTACCACCTGCTCCCAAGTAAGCATTTATTTCTCAACACGTTTTAATACAGTTCTGTACAAATAACCTGAAAGAAAGGTTTTCCTCCTCAACTGTATCCTTAACTCAGGTGGCCTGGGGATCACACTCTTTTTTCTGCAATACAGTTCCATCAGAATGCATTACAAAGTAATCACTTGGATGTAAAGCTTGGTTGGCTCCATTGGACAAATGACTATTCCTTTTGAAAGAGGAACAAAGACCATTAAGTGGGTGGGTCAGCATCTCAGTTTTGGAAAAGAAGTCAAGGTGCTAGAAAAGCAAAGACAACCATTGGAATCAAGACATATGTATTGCTGGGGGAAAAATATATTGAAGGTCATTGTAGGCATCTGAAGCACCAGTTGCCTGTTCTTATCTTACAAACTGATTCCAGGAAGAATAGGTCTTCCAATGTGCAGATGCTGGCTATATCATCTGCCAGCCTTCTGGCAATAGCAAGAGAACTAATCGGATACAGCTGAAACATCTAGTAGTTAAGTTGCTAAACATACCCAATCTGGCAGGCAGAAGGGGAAGTGATAAGATGCATTGGACTCTTCTGATTACAAAATGCATTTATTTAAGAACTTGTTTGTCACTGGGATGTTTACAGCATGCAGTACTTTGCCAAATAACCGCTTTCCAATCTAAACAAACAGATTAGACAAGCCTAATAGTAAACAACATGTTGCAAACAACAAAAAAAATATCAAAATAAAACTGAGTAGGATGTTCACATTGCAAACCTTTGCAAACATTTATCTTGGCAGAACACTTCCTGTCAAATTTTAGGTTGCTTGTGAATAGCCGTACTTGCGCCATGAGCATTGCACTTTGCTAATCAAAATGTATTATGAAAAGATTGGCATAGCTATTGACTTGCCTTTGTAACTTTCAGTTCATAATAGCACTATCAGTTTAACAACCTCAGAAATTGCTTCAGGATAAAAAAGCTCAATCAAATCCTACTCCACACTTTCCCCAGATGATAATATACCGAAGTCTGCTACAATTTCCTGAAGGTTTCTTTTCTTTCTCTATAAAAGAGTGTTCTATTTTTTTCAATTTCATCCTTAGGTTGCTTTAGAATTCCTTTATAAATCCCCTAAGTAGCATTTTTGAGCATCTTTATTCTTGCAGGTCAATAGAGTGTGGGTCCTGCTATTGCTTTTTCTTTGTCCTGTATCCCATCTCTCCACCCCTTTCATCCAAGGGTAGATCCATGGGGGCAAATGACAAAATGGGTGTCATGATACAATGAAACAGATGCCAAGAATGATGTACCTCAATATGCCATTAGATACAGCTGGGATTTGCTTCACAATGTAATCTTGGTTTGTTGTGGATATCCATGTTCTCATCCATCTGGAGTTCCACAGGCAGAATTCCCCCAAATCTTGGGATTTGAGGCATGGGATATGAGGAGACTACAAACTGAAGGAGAGAAAATAGCCTAGCGAAAGATGGCACTCTCATATAATAGCCGTAAAAGATGTCCCCTAATTTCAAGAGGACTTTGAATTTGGGGATCAAGGAAGACGTGGTCAAAATAGACCTCAGCATTTAAAACAGTGTTTCCCAAACTTGGCAACTTTAAGACTTGTGGACTGGCCACATCACAAACATAACTTTTGATAAGAATTGGTCTTGGATTTTTAAAAATTGTTCTCTAAAGTTACCTGAAGTTGACTTGAATGAGCTAATGTAACTCTCAGGGACAAAATTATAGTCTCTTACCTATCTACAAATCTTTCTAAAGTCATTTCCTCACAAGAGAGTTGTAGCATCTTCAAGCCATTATTGTGCCAAATAATAGTAAGGAGGTTTATATTAGTTCTAAGATGGCTGGATAATGTTGGGAAGATGCTGTAAGTCACTAATGGGGAAATGGCCTCAGTTAAAGTCCTCGCTCATCCTTCATCTAGTAAATGTTGAGTACTTAGAACAAATGTTGAGCCTAGGACAGACTGGACTGATCCTCAGTCTGAATGAATAGATTTTGGAACTACCGTATTTTTCAGAGTATAAGAATCACCTTTTTCCTCCCTAAAAGTGGCTGAAAATTTGGGTGTGTCTTATACTCTGAATGTAGCTTTTCTGAAGCTTTTTTCCCCAGCCCTAAGGAGGTGCTAACGATCTTCCTGGCTTCCGTCTTTGCAGGCTTGTTTTCATTCCTACTCCTCTGAAAAGGTTTTTTTCAGCCCTATGGAGGTGCTAACAATTTTACGGGCTTGTAGCATTTTTTAATCCCTACTCCCTCAAAGTAGTTTTTTTACCAGCCCTAAGTCTTTGCAGGCTTGTTTTCATTCCTACTCCCTCTGAAAAAGGTTTTTTCAGTCCTAACCAGGGGATAAAATAATGTGCTGAAGCTGAACAGACTAAGGACGCTAGCCAGATGAATACCTGGTAGGTAGATTCCCCCCCCCCTATTTTCCTCCCTCAAAACTAAGGTGCGTCTTATACTCCGGTGCGTCTTATACTCCGAAAAATATGTTATATAGTAAACTCTCCATGTGAAAGAGAAACATTACCTCAAACAACCAGAGAACTAAAACCAGTGAAAGAATATGATTCAAGTATCTTCAAATCACAGTTCTGGATTCTCCATCTCCCTGTGTTTTTGTCATTGCAAAGAAGAGAAGATGAAAGTCTGGGTTTTGTGTTAATACCCATGCAAAGCGTGTGCACAAATGGTATAAATATTCAGGCCACACACTACCTCACAGTGGAAAGAAATAGAAAATTAAACCTCTCATTATTGCACTGGAAATTATAGGATTATATCCAGTCACCCATAGCAAATAAAATGCCTAGCTATTTTAGCATGTTTGTAAAAAATGTGCTCTCAAAATAAAAAGTCTGGAGTTATTTTAATTCCAGGAATTCAGCTTCCTCCTGAGGCTATAATCCTATAAATAAAGAGTAACTTCTTTTGAAATCAATAGGACTTAAATAGAGTTTCTTATTTAACAATGCATGGTTAAAGAGACGTAGCACTTTACTCCAGGAAAAAAAAAGGATTGTTCAAATGATGAGCTCAGAACATTTGATATGTGGTTGATTCTGAAATTAGAACTAGATTCAACTATTTAATGCAACACAGATCTAAACTTCGTTTGACTGGATAAGCATACATGAACCTGAGTGGCCATAAATGTTGAAATAATAATTAAAATAAATAAAGAATAATTAGCTTTTTAAAGCCAGGTGTTTTTCATTCTACATTTGAACTCAAATGGATCCACAAAGTAGTTTACAAAAATCAACCTCTGCTTAAATTGCATTAAGTTGTATATTTTAACTTTGGACCGGGTTGCCCTTATCTAAGTTAAAATACCCTTTTATAGATCTACTTGAGATGTTTCTCACTGAGTTTTTAGAGTTCAGAAGAATGAAAGTTAACTGGAACTCGAAGAATTGGGTTACTGAAGGAAGTAAAAAGCTCCCATTGAGTTATTATTATCATTTTTCAATTTCTTTCCATTTTGATGGTATTATTGTATTTTTAATGTCTATATATAAGTTTGTTTTGTATTGTATTGTTATGTGGACTACCAAGAGTAGTTTCTAGTTGGGGTAGCATACAAAATATGTTTAATAAAAATAAATAAAAATTACGCACATCAAATCTCTCTTAAAGGTATCTGAACAAACTGTTTCACGCCAGTCATTTGTCAACCCTGATGAACTTGTACAGCTCAACATATTTAGATTTTGTTGTATAGCTGTATAGTACTTTGTTGTATATTTAGACTGCTTTTCTAGCTTTCCTTTAAATGTTTATTGTGTGCATATGGGAGAGAGTATACAAAAGGTTTCTGATTAGCATCCATCTAAAGTACTATACGATAAGACAAACAAGTTTTGCAATGCTGCTTGCAGACTGACAACCAGTTATACTTACTATTGTCTACATTGGACCTGTAATTTAGCAACAGCAGGGAAATTGCATTAAAAGGGAAGCTAGAAATTGTATTTGACTTCATCTGGATTCTAGGCACCATAGAAGGCATATCAGTATTTAAGTAGAACAAGAAACAATGGATGGAAACTAATCAAGGAGAGAATCAACCTAGAAATGAGAAATTTCCTGACCATGAGAACAATTAATTGGTAGAACGACTTGTCTCCAAAGTTGTAGATGCTCCAACATTGGAGGTATTTAAGAAGAGATTGGACAACCATTTATCTGAAATGGTATAGGATCTTCTGTTTGAGCAGGGGGTTGGACTAGAAGACCTCCAAGGTGCCTTCCAACTCTTATTCTGTTATTTTTGTCATCATCATCATCATCATCATCATCATCATCATCATCAAGCAGGAACCAGATAGAATAGCCAGTGAAGAGATTTGGCAAGTCATAGTCCTTTAGCCAATGCTGAAGTAAAATTCAAAATCCAGTTGATCATGGAATTGGTAGGTACAGTATGCCTCATTGGGTCTTTCACCCCAGATAGCAAAAGATCTTAGGCCAAGCTTTGAATGCTCAGACACTTTGGAATGATGAAATAACAAACAGGAGATGACTTTTGACTCACATGCACTTTTCCTTTGCCAGCCATTTTCTCCCAGAATAACTTTTCAAGTTGACAAAGGGCTATCTGACTATCACTTTAAATGCATGCACAAGGTGTTCATAGCTCTGGTTGCTTTCATAAAATTGCAAAAAGCCAGGTTATACCATTGTGTTGCAAGTTTCACTCCTTTTGCCTGTGCACATGAAAACCAGTGGGTCTTGTGGCATATACTTCACAACATTATTTTGACCAGTTTGACATCTTACATATTTGCTCCTCTGGGCGCTGCTGCTTAACATCTTGATTATTCTCCCTATTCCTCACTACTTTTAGTCATTTCTGAAAATATAGCTTCAGAATGAGGCTGAAAGCACACAATGCTCTTTTTGTATAGGAAACCCAAATGGGCCAAATCGATGAATAGAGGCCTTTTTGAAATGTTTCAGCAGCCATCTCCTGTTATTTAGTAACACAGATAACTTGCTCTGTAGGGCCACCTGTTTTCTCTAATGTTCCATTGTTGGAGTATCTTTTCCAGCATTGAAGACACTGATGAGAATTATTCTGTCTAGACATTTAGGCTATCTCTTATAGCGTCATGGTACTGAGTACTAGGGAAAAACACATGTTTTGTTTCATGCCGCTTCCTCTCGTCTTCCTTAATGGATTTTAAAGGGCTCTTCAACTCTAATATGAATTATGTATTCACATTGTGTGACACCTTGGAAATCTTTGCAGTAATGAACTGTTAATAACATCTCCAAGTGACTTTATTTATAGAGAGAGGTAGTTAATGGAGAGTGCAACTCCGTTGTTAAATGCATGCATTGTTACCATGCATTGTTTGAAAAATGTCTCATGATTTCAATCTTTCAAACTGATTACATTTGACCCTGGTGACCAATGTCCCATTAGGTTTCAGATTGGAGATGTCTAGCCCTTTTGAGACAGCTGGCATTGGACCTGAGATCTTAGGGATATGAAAAGTGTATTCTACCAATTTTTCATCTATTTTTTATTTTTTATTTATTTATTTATTCTAAGTTCTTCTATGCCGCCCAACTCCCTCAGGACTCAGGGCGGCATATTGTTCTTCAGTTACATGCTGATCTTTGATGATAACTCCAGGTCTTCTACCATATTTCAGAAATTTTCATTGGCAATGGCCGGTTTCACTATTCTTACTTGTGTACTTTTATTTATCTTGTGTACTCATCTCTAAGTTCCCATCATTGTCAGTCAGTCATGTACCGCTTCTTCCACACCTCTTTTTGTAGCTTTTCCCTTCAAAACACAATTCTATCTCAATCTTTGTCTTTTCATCCAAGGCAGCCAGGGGATGGGGTTAGAGGAAGAACCTGAATCCTACCAATAACAGCATAATATAAATCAGAAGCATAAAACAGCAATAAGATCTGAGGCAATAATTAAAACTTTAGTCTTGTTTAAAGTTAGTGGCTAATCCTACTGTTCCAAAAACCCCTATCCTCCTAGCTCCCTAGTGAATGCTATCCTTCATTCATTTTTGAGTTGGCAGTAAACTACGTACAAAACCTTGTTGTTTCTCCTGTTGATCTTTATATTTATCCTGTCACTATAGCCTTTGTTCTCAATCTGTCTCAACTAACTTTTTTTTGCCAAGGTAATGGGTTACAAACACAAGCAGATTTGTACTCTTCAAGGCTGCTCTTGAAGGATATAAGAATAAGGAGTGGAAGTATTTTAACTTAGATACAGCTAAGGAAGACTTAAATCTATCTTACTCATGAACCAGTGATGAAATGAAGACAACTTCATGAGGATGCACACAAAAAAATGTGTTGCCAAGACTTGTTTGTGCTGTATTAGGTGCAAAGAGAGGCCCGCTGCAGAAAAGGTTCTAAATCTAGAAAATAGCTGCCTGATAATCTGGATGCTACTTTTAAGAAACTAGAAGCTTTTAGGACCACCTAGCATTTGATGATATTCACTAAAGGGCATTTTTAGTGTCTAAAGCAGAAGGTGTTGAATATTATGACTAACGGCCTGTATACAGATGAGATGGGTAGTACACCAGTCAAACAAACAAACAAACAAACAAACAAACAAACAAACAAACAAACAAACAAACTGTTCTGCCCCACGGGTATGCCCCAAAATAAGATGCACAAGAAGGAATTGGAAACAATATTGTTTTACTGCAAATAAATTCTTAGCCAGAGTTGAGTCTTTTGAAAAGAATATCATTCATTCACAAAGTCTTTCCAGTATTTGGCTAGAGTCTGAGAGAGCAATTAAGGAGCCTTATCTCATCTCATGGAGGTTTTGGCGGAAATCCAAACTCTCATTAATCACAAGAAAAATGTTAACTGTTGATAATCCGAGATGCAGATACAAGAACAAAATGCTGAAACCACAAAACGGGGTTGTTCTCTGTAACGAAGCCCCTCGTGACAGACCCTTAAATACCCTCAGGGCGTGGTCAAGCTCTGCATTACTACTCACAAGGAAGCCTCCTTCTGATTAGCTACTCATGTCTCTTTGAGAACCTGTGTGCTCTGGCATCCAGAAGAGCCTCCTCCTCTTCTCCTGAGTCACTAATCTCAGGAGATGCATCAGGCTCTAATTGTTCGCCAGCCTCTGACCCCACGTCCTCTTCACTCTCCGTCTCTGGTGCCAGGAACACCGGTCTTCTGTACTGCACCCTCACTACCTCCGAATCCTCGGGATCTGCTGCTAATTGCCCTGGACTCGACCTGGCCGCAACACAAACAAACAAACAAACAAACAAACAAACACAAACAAACAAACAAACAAACAAACAAACAAACAAACAAACAAACAAGCACATTTCTGAAATGAAACTTATTTAAGATACATGCAATGTAATATTCAGAATTCATCCTGGATCAGCTTCACTTTCAGGATATTACAAAACTTGATATGCTACTTGGTTTACTAGATTTTGCTGTAGGTCAGTGATGGCGAACCTTTTATTTTATTTTTTATTTACTTTATTTAGTGTTCTTCTATGCCGCCCTACTCCCTGAGGACTTTTCAGCACCGAGTGCCCAAACCGGAACGCGCGTGCATGTGCGTGCATGTGTGGAGCACCGGAAACCCAAAGACCAGCTGGCTGGCGTGCATATGCCTGTTTTTTGGCCATTTTTCAGGCCATTTTTGAGCCATTTCCAGGCCGTTTTCCAGGCCATTTTCAGGCCATTTATGGGTTGAAGACAGCCCGGAAAACGACCTGTAAAATGGCCTATAAAATGGCCTGTAAAATGGCCCAGAAAATGACCTGAATACGGCCTGAAAATGCCCCAAAACCAGGGAATTTGTGGGCTGTTTCCAGGCCTTTCTTCAGGTCATTTTCCAGGCTGTTTTCCAGGGCGTTTTCAGGCTGTTTTTCGGGTGTTTTCAGGCCATTTTCCAAGCTGTTTTCTGGCTGTTTTCCTGGCCATTTCCTGGGCTGTTTTTGGGTTGAAATGGCTCAAAAATAACCTGAAAACAGCCGGAAAATGGCCTGAAAATGGCTTGAAAAACGGCCTATAAAATGGCCTGTAAAATGGCCCAGAAAATGACCTGAATACGGCCTGAAAATGGCCAAAAACCAGGGAATTTGTGGGCTGTTTCCAGGCCTTTCTTCAGGTCATTTTCCAGGCTGTTTTCCAGGGCGTTTTCAGGCTGTTTTTCAGGTGTTTTCAGGCCATTTTCCAAGCTGTTTCCTGGCTGTTTTCCTGGCCATTTCCTGGGCTGTTTTTGGGTTGAAAATGGCTCAAAAATAACCTGAAAACAGCCGGAAAATGGCCTGAAAATGGCTTGAAAAACGGCCTGAAAATGGCTTGAAAAATGGCCTGAAAATGGCTCAAATAATGGCCTAAAATGGCCTAAAAATGGCCGGAAAATGGCCTGAAAAAAGACCTAGAAATGGCCTGGTTTTCGGCTGTTTTCAGGCAGTTTCCAGTACTCTGGCACCTGCAAAAATCAGCTGGCTGGCGCACATGTGCGTGCCAAAAACCAGAAAAGCAGCTGGCGACAGCGCACGTACCCGCAGAGAGGGCTCTGTATGCCACCTCTGGCACACGTGCCATAGGTTCGCCATCATGGCTGTAGGCAGGGGTGGGTTCTAACTTACCTCACTGCTGGTTCGCTTCCTCCCACACTGCATGACTGTGCCTTGTGGGCGCATGCGCGCTTCACGGCGTGCACATGCACTGTGGCAATTTTTTTAAAAAAAAGCCGAAAACAAGATGGCAACTGCATGCAGTGCCGGAAACTCGGTTTCTGCATATGCTCAGAAAAAATAAAATAAAATAAAAATTCAAAAAAATAAAATAATTTTTTAAAAAAAGAAATACAAAAAAAAAGATGGCGGCGCCCACGGACCTGCACCGACCGAACCGGTTCCATGACATCATCATGATGTCACCAGTGGGTCGCTACCAGTTTGGGAGAACCGGTCCAAACCAGGAAGAACCCACCTCTGGCTGTAGGTGATTACATGCATAAAACTCCAATGACAACTTTAACTCCTATATGATTGTAGAAAAAAATCTATTCCAGTGCCACTGTCTACTGTTAAACTCTTGCTGACCACATGTGTTCTAGAAGATAATTTTCACATAGAGTTTCTGTTGATTTATTTGAATGAATGATATGGATACCTATCTATCTATAATACAACAATAAAAACCCCACTAAAAATAAAAATCAGGCACCTCACCAACAAGCAACACAATCTTCAGGCACCAATCTCATCCTATCTGGGTCTGTGTGGGACCAGTCATGTCACATAAATATTACTAAAACCCAAATCACAGAAAGAAAATCTCAAAGTCTCAATGGTCAATAACTGCTATTTTCCAGGTCTGTTGCTAAAAACCAGTAAATCCTAATCTGTCTGTCTATTGTTATCAATGGCAGATGGATTTCTCTGAAACTGACTCACATCCACACTCTCCTGCCTGATAACTCACAATCAGATAGTTATATCTATCTTGTTACTCATCCCATTGTGGCAAGATGGGTTGTACGCATTAAGTCCTACCTGGCAAGAGTAATTACAGAGAGATTGAGGTATCTGTTAACTAGAGACCTCAATCTCTCTTGCCATGTAGAACCTGAAGTGTACATCTCATTACATTTCTCATTTGCAGGAGAAAGATGTTACCTTAAACAAGCAGAGGGGAACCTTCAGATTAAGTTCTAACTTTTGGGGGGGAAATTAATCCATACAAGTACTGGGTGCACAAAATCACTTTATATGGACCTGTCCTAAATCCGCGAGTGCTTCTAAGCCTGTGAGAGATCTGATTCTGAGAACAATTTACGTAAAAGCTAAGAAACAGGTGTAACCTCTTTCTCAACTTACTACTTTTGGCTGCCTTTTTAAAACAGCAATTCATCATTGCTACTCATAGTTTTTATCCATAATGCTCATTACATATTGCACTAAGTCATAATATGTAGACTCACACCTTGCACTAATCTAAAGCAAGCGAGCTACATCATGGCTTCTAGTGATATGTAAACTTAGTACCATTACTAGTCTTACCAACTTGAGTACAATTTTCAAAAAAAATTGAGAATTTTTGACCTAGTTTAATTTGTACTTCATCTAGTCATGTACCTTTGTATGTCTTTCAAAGATGCAACATGTCAACTGACATATGCGTGGATCCTTGATGGCCTTTTAAAAATGCTAGTCTTCAGTATGTACATGTAAAATTTACAGATTGTAGCCAATAAAAGAAATTTCCGTTAACTGGCTGTATATTGTGTGTTGCGTCAAGCCATGCGTTCATATTCCTTACTCCTGAATTTAGAGGGTTAGGGATCTTCCTTTTGTTCTTTGGCCCTGTGATAAGCATTTTTCTAGTTGGAATGCTTTTTTATTCTTGGCAGCTATTTTAAAGATCTAATGCTGGCAGGTGTCTCTATGCAGGCTTGAGCACTAATATTTTGGCCCTTGACTTGAACATGCCCTTGGCTTGATGGTTGACTGAAATGAGAAGCCATGCAGTGAAATGGCCTTGATTAGCTGATTAAACCACGTGGCAGAATGGGATGTACTTAACTGCTCTTCAAGACACATTTTAAGTAGCCTATCAGGGTTCATTGAAAGTACTCTCCACTAGTACTAAAAGACTCAAATTATAGTAATGCTGTGAACAGAATGGATACTTGTTTCAGTTCTGCATAGAAGCATCCGAGTTGTCACCAGAAACCAAACTCGACTCAAACATTTTCTCTTTACTGTTTCCTTTTACTGTTTTATTTAAAGGTGTAAGGGATGTTTTATTTACTGATTTATTCCAGTTTTATTTCTATTTGTTGTACTTTATTCCATTACTTTATATTTGTACTATGGTTCTTAGCTATATTGAATTTCATTTAATGTAAAGGCAAGATAAAAAGTTAAAAAACAAAAACAATCAACTAACTTAAAAATCTCTGGCTTTGACAGCTTTTCAAATCCCTGTGCTGATCATAAGAATATAGGGAATAACCAAGGCTTTATAGGGAAGCATTAACAGAAACCCATACTTGAGAGCTTTTGACATTCTGATGAAAGTAGCCATGTACCTTCATGCCACAAGCTCTTGGCCTTTGTGACAACTTGAGGCAGGTAGAAAAAAGATGGAACTGGTGTCATAATGGCACAATGCTGCTTTTTGGGTCAGCCTGTTGATCTTCATTTAATTCATGGGCCTCTTTCAACAGCAAGAGCATTGCGGCGGCTGCTTGGTGCTTTTGAATAAAGTCATGACTCAGTGGGTTAGTCAGGGATCTGATATTTTAGCTACTTTCCCAAGCCGTGATATGAATTGCGCCACTGTTCAAAATGAAAAGTTAATGGAGTTAACTTTAATTATCTAGTTTAAATAACAGCTAAAGTCGTGGTGTGATCCTCCTTTATAGCAGGGCCATATAGAAAAATCATTCCAAGCATCATTATTCTTGAATTATTTGTCTTTTCATGTGTACTGCTGATTATATATGTCATGCTTCCTCCCATATTTGGGCACACCAGGATGATTCGACAGAAAAAAACATATATAACCCTTTCCTGATGAAGAGCTGATAAGGGAAGAGAGCCTGTGGCCTAGAGGTTAAGCTGCTGCCTTATAGGCAGGCTGCCCAGGTTCAAATCCCGGTAAGGGTATGGCTATCTGATGAGAGCTAAATAGCTTGAAATAGATCTATAATAGTCTCCCTTCATTTTCATTTTCATTTATCAGTAAAAAATCTCTCTCTCTCTCTCTCTCTCTCTCTCTCTCTCTCTCTCTCTCTCTCTCTCTCTCTCTCTCTCTCTCTCTCTCTCTCTCTCTCTCTCTCTCTCTCTCTCTCTCTCTCTCTCTCTCTCTCCTTTTCCTGGTGCCATCATTTTAGTAGATTCATTTTATAAAGGAAGAAGAATAGAAAGACCTCACAGATTTATCTTCATGAGAATGGCCTCATATTGCATGTCATTTTGAAGCAAAGTTGAATAATGAAGCCACGCTGATCAAGAAAGGATGAATTCAATTTTCACTGCACTTTAATGTCATCTTTGATTCACATCTGCTTTTAAAAGTTTCCTGTGGAATTTTGCCTTCATGTCTTACTTTGATAGCATTGTGATAATACACTTCTCCTTTTTTTCCTCCACAATATATTCCTATTTGCTTCTGGATTATTGCCTTAATAAACAATATTAGCAAAAGTCTATATAGGACACCCAAGACCTTATTTATGCTGGCAATTGCCTTTTCTCTAGCTTTCAAGGATAATTGCTTTTCTCTTTTATTCAATGCAGAAACTTTGACCCAGGTATATATACACCAAGAGGTATATGTATACAGGTATTCCTTGACTTACGACCGATCACTTAGCAAACATTTGAAGTTTCGATGAACATATGTGGAGAGTACTTACGACCCAGGTTTGAACTTCCAGCAATCGCCCCCTCCCATGATCATGTGACAATATTTGTTGCTTATAGCCATTTGCAGAGTCTCATGGTCACATGACTGTGTTTTATGATGATTTTTTTTCCAAAAACTGGCATTTGCTTCTGGTTTTTGGTAAATCATGTCCATAACATTGGTTTGCTTAATGACTGCCATGATTGGCTTAATGACTGCTTCAAAAAAAGTAATCAAATTGAGTTGATCGTGTGACCATCATGAGTTATGACCATAATGGGCAGGCTCCATTATGGTTGTAATTCGAGGACTACCTGGATATTTGTTGGTGTACCTGACTGGTTTTGCATACAGCTTGAAAATGAGTGCAATTCTACCTCAGTTATTTAGCTTCAGTAAAGCTCAGCTGTGATGCTATGTTCTCTGCTGTTATTGGGTGTTGCCTGTTACTGTTGGAGAGCAACTGTCCCAGTCAGGAGGAGGGATCAAATGGGGAATTAACATGGACTTATTACATAAACACAATAGGGCAAGGTGTAACCCCCTCCCATCTGAATGCCTTTGAACCTTATCTAGTCTTTCCCAGGTGAATATGTCAGTCTGGCAAGATTCCTGCGAAATAGGTATGGAACAATAAACTAACTAGCTTGAACTTTACTTGTGTGGGTCTGGTTGTTCATGCCTGACAGTTACGCCCATATCACTTATGCTTCCTCCTTCAGTCTGTTTTACAGGTATTGCTCTCTTTTCAGCTAGGAATGATGGGCCGAAGTATGTTATTGTAGCTTAAAATGTACACAAATAAAAAATCATATATATGAGTGAAATATCAAGAGCCCCTAGGCCTAGATTATCTCATGAGATATAAAAGGTACCACAAAAACATTGCTATGTAGTTAGTCTATTAGTGGCCTGATTTATTATATCGCCTGCTTTATTGTACGTCTAGAACACAAGGATTTGATTACCTGCTGTCTTGTAGATACAGCAACTTTGAAAAATTTGGCCTTCCTAGGAAAAATAACAAATTGATTTATGATTCCTTCAGAAACTCACTGAAACAAAGTTCCATGTGAAACAGTGTTCATTGTGCAGATGTAACCTTTAAAAAGGCATTTTCCATAGAGGCTAGTCACCGTATAAAAATTTCTATATTTTTCAACAACTGACAGCAATCTGTATTTGAGGAATAAAAAAATAAGGCTGCCACATAATGGTGTCTCAACGCCCACCCTGGTATGATTTTTAATGTGCTGGATGTGTATGTCATTTCAATGTTGTTTTATTCTTGTTTGTGGAGACAAATGGTGAATATACAGTTTGGAAAGCTTTAGATCTCACTGCTGTTACTACAAGTTGCAAGTGGTCACATAAAACTGACTGATTTTATTAAAATACAGTCAGTCAGATTATGGACACTTTTGATTGGAAGACTGTGGAAAGAGAATGCTTAAACACTTCCAAATTTTAGTAATTTGATCTGCTAGACAATTGGTCTTGCAGTAAATTTAACATTAAGTACTTTTTCTTGTAAAACTCTTAAATGTGAATGTACTAGGGCAAGTGATAATCATTTAAGTTGTCATTGTGGATCTAACATCAGTAAGGCTTCTCAATGATAGATCCTGCTTTATATAATTTCTCCTGGGAGAGGTATGCCTGGTTTTTATTTTTATTTTTGAAAGGTTATGCTTTTTTTTTGAATAAAGAAATTATCATTATTATTATTTCTTCAGGAATAATCTCTTTGGGTCTGGTGCCTGAACATAAAGAGCATACAGTATGAGCTGAGAACACTTTCTCTCTGACTTTATCTCTTTGTGACCCTACCTTCCAGTGCCAGGGGTATTCTCCTGAAAATGTGCCTAAGAACCAGTATCTCTTCTCTTCCTCCTTGCCCATTTGTGCCCTTGCTCTAACAAACCAATTTGACCTACTCTTCATATCAGGAAACCTTTTGGTTCATCCTTAGTCCTTTTTTCACACTTTAGCACATATCCACCAGGGGCGGGTTCCTCTTACCTGGCTACCGGTGCGCTGTGCGCGCATCATCATGTTTTGCGCATGTGCACACTTGCTATACGTGTGCGTCCCCTCGTGCGATTTTGCTTCCACGCATGTGCAGGAAGCAAAAAATCACCAAAATCTCATGAGGGGACAGGCGTGCATGCGCGATTTTGGCAATTTTTTGCTTCCGTGCATGTTCGTAAGCCAAAAATCACCAAAATCTCACGCACGTGAGCGTCCCCTTGTGAGATTTTGCTTCCGTGCATGCGCAAAAAGCAAAAAAATGCCAAAAATTCAAAAAAAAGATGGTGCCGTGCGACAGACCGGCAAAGACAGCACCGGAGCCATCGCGCGCAAATTGCACAATTGGCGGGTCCCTACCAGAACGGCGCTCTGCACTGCACTGGTAGGAACCCACCACTGATATCCACATATGTGCACAATCACAAGTTCATTAGAATGTTTATGTGGAAGGTAGGTGCTGCTTTTCCTCAAAAATAATTATGTAAGGCATTTTGCAGGAGGATCCTTCATTTTTTTTAAAAGCCATGACTGCTTTGAGAGTTTGGCGAAACCTGCAGATCACTGTATTTAAAATGTATTTAGAGACCTTTTGGTCTAGTAGTTAAGACACCAGGCTAGAGACCAGGAGATGTGAGTTCTAGGCCTGCTTTAGGTGTGAAAGCTGGCTGAGTGACTTTGGTCGCTCTCTCAGCCCAACCCACATCACAGGCTGGTTTTTTTTGGGGCAAAATAAGAGGAAGAAGGAGTATCCACTGCCTTGAGTTATTTATGAAGATAATAAAGGTGGGACAAAATTTTTTAAAATCTAAAATCTAACTATACAAAATAACGTGCATAGATACCTACAGATTGAAAATCAATTATACTTCAATACAATTATCAAAATATTAACAAATATGTAATATACTAATACAGAGAGTCAGTGAGTTCTAGTCTCACCTTAGACCAAAACCACTGGATGATCTTGGGCCAGATTCTCTCTCAAACTTAGGAAGGAGACAATGGCAAACCCTTTCTGAAAAACCTCGCCAAGAAAACTGCAGGGATTAGTTCAGGCAGTTCGCCAGGAGACAAAAAACTGACTCGAATGTATACACAGAAACATATAATATAGTAATATATGTGAAAATAAAATTGTATTTTTTTCACATCCTGGTTAATAGACACCCCCCCTTCCAAAATCTTTCCAGATTAAGAAGACGTGATTTGGGTTGAACTGTTTTGAATTAGTAAGAGTCAGAAGAAATTCTAGTGCAGTAGACATGCAAACCAGACCACAACACCCTTTTGATTGAATAACAGAGGCCAGAGAGCTAATGGAGTCCAAAATTCATGAAAATAACAATAAAACATTAACCTCTTTTTAATTAAAAAAAATAGAGAATGAGAGCTGCAGAATAATTACCTGTAAATCATCGTACCATGAAAATCAAGAGTAAAAACTGACATAGATACTCCTTGTGGGTGAGGGTTTCATAGTTAATTTAAAGACAGCAGCAGTTAGAATAATGTAAGGGATTATGTTGACTGTATGCGATGGATCTTCAATTTCTTTTGCTTTCTCCAAAAGAGAGAGCCCATATCTGTTTTTATTAGCACATTTTATTCTCTGTGCCATCTAATACTATTTCCTTTTTCTAGTCCGATTGTTTTGGATAATATTTTGAAATAACAGTCTGAAACACTGAAAATATAGCAAAGGTAGTGGCTTCTCTTTGGTTTACCGTGAAGTGCTTCAGATCTGAAAATTAAAATTCAGCAACTTGATAAAACTTGTGTGCAAGCCTGCTTTTCTGCCAGAAGATGGAGCTCGATCTTTTCTTCTACAATTTTCTACCATAGGTACAGCCATCTTTCTTTGACAATGCATTCTACAGAGAACAGCCTTGGTCTAAACACCAGTCAACAAAAACGATTCTATTTTCATGAAATGAATACAGAAGGGCATTCTTTACCACCACCCCATACATGCTCTCTCTCTCTCTCTCTCTCTCTCTCTCTCTCTCTCTCTCTCTCTCTCTCTCTCTCTCTCTCTCTCTGTGTGTGTGTGTGTGTGTGTATCCCAAACCATCCAGCATGTGTTTAAAATACGGAGTGTCTTGTTTGTAACAACCTTTTGATTCAAGGGAGAGACTTAATTAATGGGTGAATTTCCTGCAATATCTATCTATTCTGACTTCATTATACCACTGCTGTACCTTCACAGTATTCGAAGATACTCCAATCGCATATTGTACTTTCGACATCCTTTTGAAAGGCATAGAGAGTCAATTTTCAACCCAATTATATACAAGCAAGAAAATTCTGAGGGAGTGACCTTCTTGGTTTAAAGTCCTTAGAGAAAGAGGGAAACACTTTCACATTATATTTACTTAATTGAGGAGATTCAGGCTATTAGATGAGATATAAAATAAATTAAATCATTTGGCAGGTGAACACCCTAAAGGTACTATGATGCATTGCATTATATTAATATTCTTCAAGACCACTGCATGAGCTTAGGAGAGTTAAGTCCAAAATGAGCTTTGCAAGCCACCTGCAGCAATTCCCCCCTTCCAACTCCATCTTTTCCTAGTTAAATCCTTGGTAATTTAATTCCAATTATTGACTGAGAACATGGCAGGTTTAAAGAAATCTCATTCCCATGACACAAAAATAAGAAATGCATACATGGCATGTCCTAGACTTATAATACCAGATTCATCCATTGTATATTGAAAAGCTAAACACATCTATTTTCATAGTCTTCTAATGGAAAGCATGGAAACCCTCTCCTACTCCTTATATTGGAAAGGGAATATTAATTTATAGGTGCTCATAGCAAGTCTTGAAGAAAATTAAAAAGCTTTAATTAGAAACAGGTTTTGGCATGCATTCACATCTATTTACTTATACGACTGTACAATCAAGGATTTTGTAAAGCTGTTCCAGAAGAATGATTGGTAAAATGAAGTGCTGACTGAAATGATGCAAATTTGAAGGTTGGTGTGCCTTACTACTCCGGCTTTAGTTAGTTGGATATTTAATTGAGTTAATTAGGTTGGAGAATGTTGAAATTTGCAGGGATATCAAGAAAAAAACTTTATGATGTCTTTAACTGGAAATCAAATACACATTTTGATTTGGAAGAAAGAAAAAGCAATTCTTCACAATCCAGTGGCTTTTATGTTCCAGCACCTGTTAAAGAGATGAAGTAGAATTATTCTCAGTTGTCAGGAATTTATCTGTTCTCAAAAGGATATTTTGGAGAACAGGCCAATACTTCCCCCCCCCCCACATCAGGGGTGGGTTCCTACCGGTGCAGACCAGTACGTGCGCACCGGTAGCGGCCCGCTGGTGACGTAATTTTTATCGGAATTTTCAGCAATTTTTTCGGGTTTGGATGGCTTCTCCTTGTCCTCTACTTTGGAAAAAAGCCCTCCCGCCTGCCCTCAGGTTAATACCAACCTTTATTTCTTCATCCAAAGCACAGTTGAGTATCTCCTCAGCTGTGTTTCGGCCTGAAACGTCCTTCTGAGCATGCACGGAAGTAAAATCGCTCAATGGGACGTGCGCGTCCCTATGCCTCAGCCTTCTGTTGGCATTTCTAGTTCTACAGCTTTGATGCCACCTCATTTCCAACCAATGTAATCCCTTGCATATTCTTACTAATCATTCTAACCGTTTGTTTCTAGTTATAGAATCAGACTGTGATTCAACCATTCTTGTTTACCTGCTTAAACATTTGGATCAACATTATTTCCTTTCTTTTTGGTTACATGATAAAATCTAATTTTAAAAGAAGCAGTGAGAAGTAAGGAGCATATAGATTTGATTCTAGCCCTTTTTACAAGAGTCTTGTAATAGTATGAAGGAATGACCTTGAGAGACAGGAGGAAGAGATGCTGCCTAGAAAAATGATCAGATAAGAGGGGGAATAGCCCACAGCTATGTATAATGAGAAGACACTCAGAAAGGAACCTCCCTAACTTCTTAGGCTGTAAAAGAAAAGGTGGACTTGCTAGCTTTTGTTAACATAGTCCTACAATAAAGTAAAATTAGCTCATCTAGTTGTGTTTCCTGCCTGTGTTTCCTGGTCTACGTGGGAAGGTCTTCACAGAGCAGAGCTTGTACTGGTTAACAGAATAACAAGAGTTGGAAGGGATCTTGGAGGTCTTCTAGTCTAACCCCCTGCTCAAGCAGAAAACCCTATACCTGTGATGGCGAACCTATGGCACGTGTGCCACAGGTGGCACACGGAGCCATCTCTGTGGGCACGCGAGCCGTCGCCCAGGTCAGCTCCACCGCGTATGCCCACGCGCCTCCCGCTGACCAGCTGATTTTTGGGTCTCTGCCAGGAGACACATATGTAGGGGTGGGGGAGTCGCACGTGCATGCGTGAGGGTGGAGGGGTCACACATGCATGCATGGGGCGATGGGGGGTGTAGCCCCCCTACACCATGTTTTTGGTCCCAGGAGGATGCAGAGAGGCCTGCTAGCACCAAAACGGGGAGTGCACGGGGGGCAGGGGGAAACATGGGGTCACATGCACGGGGGTGGGGTCTACAGGGGGCATTGCATTATGGGTGTCGGCACATGTACTGTCGCATGCGTGCACGCGGTTTTGGCACTCGAGCAAAAAAAGTTTCGCCATCACTGCCCTATATCATTTCAGAGAAATGGTTGTGCAATCTCTTCTTAAAAACTTCCAATGTTGGAGCACCCACAACTTCTGGAGGCAAGTCTCATTCCACTGATTAATTTTTCTAACTGTCAGGAAATTTCTCCTTAGTTCTAGGTTGCTTCTCTTCTTGATTAGTTTCCATCCATTGCTTTTTGTCTATATGTTTAATGTTCTAATGTACTAGGCACTAACTTGAACTAAGATTTCAATTAGTTTTAAAATTATGTAATTTTTACTGTTGAAATATCTTTGTATGCCACTTTCCATACTACCACATCTTGAAGCAGTTTACAGTACAATTATTTAAATCCAATAATTATACACATACATCCACACACACTCATAAAAAACAAAAAACAAAAAAACAAGAGAAAGTTCCTCAAAAATAACATAAAATTTGTAATATAAGCTATTTCTTGAATTTCAGGAGGTAGAGAATATGCCAGAATGAAAAATGCTGCAATAGGGAAGATACACCTGCAGCTTAACACAATATTTATTTACTGTAGATCTTAGAAAATACAGTAGGACTTCTTCCAAACTTATACGTCAATTTGTATTATTTATTATCTGAATTTATATACCACTCATGTCATATTGCCAGAGGATTAAAGCTAAACAACAATTAATAATGAAATAATAGTAGCGGGAGATAAACCTCACTCAAATAATAAACAACAAAAACATCATAACAATATCATCTAAATGCCAGATCTCATGCCTGAGGGAAGATCCAGATCTTCAAGGACTTGCAAACTGGTAGCTGAATTTTAAAGCTTCCTTGAAAGCTAATTGGACATATTATAAGAGCTGTGGTGGCGCAGTGGTTAGAATGCAGTACTGCAGGCTACTTCTGCTGGCTGCTGGCTGCCTGCAATTTGGCAGATCAAATCTCACCAGGCTCAAGATTGACTCAGCCTTCCATCCTTCCAAGGTGGGTAAAATGAGGACCCAGATTGTTGAGGGTGATATGCTGGCTCTGTAAACCGCTTAGAGAGGGCTGTAAATCACTATGAAGCAGTATATAAGTCTAAGTTCTATTGGTATTATCACAAACTATCTGTTTGTACAATTGATCCAAAGTAGGTGAGCTTGAAATATAAGCATCTAGGCATTATGGTCCAGTCATCCCTTTTAAGGACTGGACCATCATGCTCCAACATGTTGGTTAAATATAAACTCTTCTTTTCCCTTTGCTTGAGAGAAAGACTAGGATCCAGTAGTAAACCTTATCCTTAGCAATCTATTTTTTGGAAAGGAAAGGATCATGTTGCAGAGGACCTGTCTTTTGGCTGACATCTCAGCATAGATTGTCCTATGGTTCATAATGCCGTGTGCATTTGAACTGTGCTCAGGACGTGTTACGTAGAATGATGTAGGAGAATAGGATTGTGCAGCACTTTATGATGCCAAAGAAGTGCTTCAAACCCTACAGGGTAATATCACCTTAAAGGTGCATCTCATTAAATCAGCCATGTATTCCTTGCAATTGCCCAGCAGTTTTAATGAGAGGTGTTATATTTTTGCCCCTGCAAGCTCCACAGCACATTTTTGGAATCAAATGTCAGAGGCTGCACAGCTCAATAGTTCCCATTTTCACACATTACAATTAGCGCATATGTTTTTCTCCTACTAGGATTATTCCACGAACGGAATGCTCTTAAATCTAATGGCAGCTTCAAGTCAAATCAAAAGGGAAACCATTTCTTAGCAATTCCTTTTTTCATTCCTCTCAGTGCGATGGCACCATTTGGTTACAAATCAACCGTTTCTACTTCTGCAGATCATGAACAGTACTTATGCTCATTGGATTGATTTGGATTAGTTGATTATATTTTTTAAAAGCTACGGAACAGACATTCTTTGGCTAATATAGTCAACGGGTGCTCAACTTTTCTACTTGCAAACTTCTGTTGTTTATTTGCAACAAAGTAGGTTATCTGTTTCATCATAACAAAGTACCATCTGGGATGACTTCTGGGAACCTTGAGATGAGAGGGCAAGAAATAAATTTTTTTTAAAAAAGGAGAAAGTTTCCGTGACCTCAGTGAAACACATTTTTGAGTCCTCAAGGGCCAGGGAGCATCAAATTGAAAACCTTGATACATTGCAATGTCTTTAAAGCACTCGTTTCTACCCCACCCCCAAACACACTTATACCGTGACCATCCTGCAAAGCAAGAGAGAGAGAGAGAAAATGTAATAAACGACCAAAATCGAGTGTAGTGACATTGCATGGCAAATAAATTGAACCATTTAGTCATAAGACTAGTAACAGAAGGAGAAGGAAATTAAGAAACATAGGCAAGGGAGACAGAGTATCTAGCAGAACGAATGGGTGCGATCATTTCTGAATCTGTCATTTTGAAGCAAATAAACAATTGTTATTGGAATGCATATTCGGACCTACAATGGTTGTTGTTATTTAGTACTACCAAGCATAAGGAATGATGAGTGAATTCTAAATATTTGAGGCATAAATGTGTATATTTCTTTTGGATGTCTTGGTTGTTTTTAAAACTTTTAAAAAATTGTTTTTATAGTTTTGGAATGGTACGCCGCCCAAAGTCACTGATTGAGATAGATGGTTATAGAAATTAAATAAATAAATAAGTAAAATGGAATGGTAACATTCCTAAAATCTCCTTCTTTGAAGTTTTCATTGACTAAAGACAATATTTCTAAAAGGCTAGTATAGTTTCATAGCAACTTTAGGGCAACCAGATCTTGACTACAAACATTTGGTAGACCACTGAATGTAGCAAATAGACTCTAAACATTCCAACATTGTTGTTTTCTAATGGCTGCTGAGATCTTCACAGACCAGAACTGAATGTTAACCCTTTGAGTAGGTCAGCTCAAGAAACAGTAGTTGGAGAGAATCCAGGAGTGCTACTTTATTGTCGTAGAGTGTATTCATATAGTTTTAAAAGCCTGTCTAAAATTTTTATTGTGTAAAGGCTGTTCTGCGTGTCTTTCTAAGGTTGTTTACATCTCAGGGCTGATTAACTGTTCCATCTCGCTCACCTCCTTCTCAAGGCTAGAGCTGAATTCTTCTTCACTTGTAGCCTTAGTACCTTGGACCAAATCAAGGAAATTATACCTATTTTAAAGAAACTGTTCAGGTTAGAATTGAGGGATATGCCTTCCTAACAAGGTAAATGAAATGTGCTGTATAAAACACAATCTTATCTGAACTGTAGCTGAATAAAGAAATGACAAACAAAGTATTGTCCTTGATATATTGACCTGTCTAAAATAAAATTAAGCCAGAGATCTATACCTTTTATAGCTGCAAGAGAAGCTCCAATATGTCTGTGAAAACAAAAAATCAATTCTTCATTTTGCTTTTCATGGAGAATAGGTGCAAACAATGGTCCGGCAGTATATGTTTTACTAGCTGAGAATAGCTTGAATAAGATTTGCTCCATTTTTATATAAAGAGCTTATCTGAGAACTAGATTGGATATCAAACCACAAATATGGTTTATGAAATAGATCTGAAAATATAGTAACCAAGCCACTAGTTAGAATTCTGCCCAATAGAATTACTTCTGCAACAGAAGATCGTTCTTTTCTTTCTTTCTTTTTTGACAGCCTAAGGAAGGAAAGAATGCATTTTCTAACGTGATACTAGACTTTATGGGTCAAGAAATAACATCAGTGTAGTGGATTGAAAACGTCGATAGGACACACTCTCACACACCACTTGCTTCTAAACTTTCCTTGTTGGTTAAGAAGGATGCCTACTCGCTATGCTTTGTAACACCCCTACTCAAATGGACTGGAAGTAGATTTTTGAAAGAATTGAATTTAACAAATAAGGAGAGGAAAAAAACGCTCTTCCTGCTGATCTTTAGAGTACCTTTACATCGAAGAATTACACAGGTATGGCCTTGTAGCAGCCCATAAAATAGCTCATTAGAAGAGACAGGTCCAGCTACATTCCAGCTAGGAGAGACACATTTGGAATAATGCAAACTCTGTGTGGAAATAATTAAAGGTTGATTTTACTACCCCCTCCTCCCCCAATTTTGAACTTTCAAGGCCTAGAAATGAAAATACGAGCAGAAAGGGATTAAGCCATCTGTTCCTTCGTAGTTATGTTTGCAGCACTCCCCGTTTCCCAAACCGGCTAGTTTCTTTTCCTGATATTAATATTATGTAATTGACCCTAAGATAGATAATTGGATCTCTACATTTGATTGTATTTTATAGCTTGATTTTAATTGGAAGCTATGCTTAGTCCCCCCACTATATATTTTTTCTTTGAAAAATACGCCCTTTAAGATATCTACATTCTTTTCAGATATAAAAAGGACTGTTCATAAAATAATATGGACAGTTTGCAAAATGCATTTGCAGCTGCTGTTTCTTTCAACTTTCTTTCTCCCTGAAACTATGTCTACAGTTTCAATTCATCCTTTCTTCTGCTGGATTCCAGTGTCTTCCTCCTATATCCTTTCTTGGGTGGTGCTAAGCTCAGCTAAGGAAAATTGGTATTCTGTGACAGGAAACTGGATCTTCTCACTAGTTCATAACCAACTTTTTGTCCAACTGTGGTATTTCCAGATACAGCATTGGACAACTATCTTATCCTCATGACTTGATCTTCTGAGGAGGAAGAAGAAAAGATGAAAGGACTCCATATCTAATGCTGTAAAAGAAGCAGACCACTTGTATAATTAAACCCTTGTCTAGAAGCATCACCAGAAATACAATCTGAGAAACTGGCTATGAGAAATTGGACTGTGTTTATGTCCCTAAAACTGTTTGCAGTGTTGGCATGCCAGCTTGTGTCAGTGAATGAGAAGGAAGTAGGCTGACAAACTGGTTGTGTATGTGTTGGTTGCTGTCCTATTTGATTTCACTTATGCAGATATCTAATCTGGACGAGTACTGTCCTCAGATTGGGAATATGGACCTTTTAATCTTTCCAACATGGACATTAGTGAAGGGAAAGGCCAGTACTTCCACTATTACTGCCTTCTTTTCTTCTGACTCTTTCATCACCACATTTTTGATGTCTCCTCTTCCCCCCCTTTCTTTCTTCCATTATAGACATTCATATGGTTTCCCCTTTATGCTTAGTTTCTTTGCTCAGATATTTCTCTCTCTATCCTCCTCCTTCCAATTATTCATTAGCTTGCCAGCCTATTCCTTAGTTAATTTTTAAAAACTGTCACAGCTAGTATTGTAAATTTAGGGAGATACCATTTGGGGGCAGTGGGAATAAGCCAATATTTGATTAGAACTGGAATTACATTCAAAGACTCAGATTCAATTCAGATGTATTGTATAATGTGTTTAAGAGTTGTTACTGGAATTATCTGAGTAAATTGATTCAATCTGTAGATTTGATTCAATAAAAGTATGTTTGTGTATGCACAGAAGTTGATCAATTTGATATGACCTGATTTGATATGATCTGCTGAATCAATTCAATGATTCAGTCTGAAGATTTATTAGGAAAAGGTGATTTAATTAAATTCAACTTTAATCTTTGAATATAGGTTTCATGTAGCTCTACTATCCAGGGCACACATGCATTTATCTCAAAGAGAAAGGATCAATTCAGGGTTTTCGATGTTTAGGTGTGTGTGGATACATTTGTGTTCCATAAATCTCAAGCTTCCCCAAGTGCATATTTTGCTCTCAATTGAGATGTGCCCATTGTGACTCCAGTCTTGTTGCCAATCACTACATCACTGAGAAGAATATCTGCCTAACATCAACCAACCATCTATCCATCCATCCATCCATCCATCCATCCATCCAACCAACCAACCAACCAACCAACCAACCAACCAACCAACCAACCAACCAACCAACCAACCAACCAACCAACCAACCCTCTTGGTAGGCAGCTTCAATTTCTAGCCGAGGAAATGGAAATCCAGAATAAGGCAGAGTTATAGACAAGTAAAAGAAATACCCTGAGTGATCTCATTGTAAGATGACTATAATGATACAAGTATGGGGGCAATGTCCTAATTAATGCTTCCTGCAAAAGTTAGATGCAAAAGACTACATGTCTGCCAATCTCAGCCCATAAAAGAAGTTTAGAATTGAACTTGCCGCAGAAGTTACTGAATTCATTGATTAAATATTTTTAAGTCTAGTCTGTGCCATTTGGGATCTGTCTACATGTACTTTAAGCAAAGCTACCCCTGAAAGGAACTCTTGATAGATATAGTGTTTGCTATGTCAATTGGTTGTATATCTTGTGCTGACCTTTAATCTTTAAGATGGCATTTTGTTCCTCTGTAGCATTAGTGCAGATATGTGGAGAAATGTGCCTCTTGGTTTATTTAGTATTAACTTGCTATCTTTACAATATTTATAGACACTTTAAATGACCTAGTTGTAATCTTCAATCATTTTAATGTCTTGAAAACAAAACAAAAGTTAAACTGGCCGAATAGGTACTATTGAAATTGATGGGAAAAGATCTTAAACAACTTAAGTCGCAGGAATTGTCACATTAAATGTTGCATGATTTAACTTATACAGACTGCTTTTTATTGGAGGACTTGTACCAGGAGTAACAAATCTTTATGCAGTATATGTTACTGAAGGCTATATTCCTTTTGGATGTAAGTTCTTAGTGGAGAACGGGATCACAACCCTAATACTGAGAAGGACAGGCCTTCAGAGTATCTATATCCCAAGCTGCTTAAAGTTTATTTGCTGCTAAAACGATTTAAACATTTTAAGGAATGGTTTAAATTGTATTTTTGGTTACCTTTTTAAAATAAAAAAATTAAAATATCATAGCAGTCATGGCACCATAGGCTTATCTCACATCAGGATGTTCCCTACTCATAATAACAATACAGAGAACTACACTTTAAATCTGGCATTTAAACACTTAGGGCATGTAAGCAGCTAAGATGTGATTTAATGGTAGGACAATTTTAATAAGATCCTTGTTGTGGTCAGTTTATTTTGGGGTGAGCTGAAGAATATTAGCAGTATGTTAGCCCCACACAGAGGGAGGATCTATTAAAATTCTCTGTTTCAGAAGCCTTGTGGATGAATTTGGTTTTCAATTTTGGGAGCTGAAATGACAGAAGTGGTGCTTAGAATGATGCTGGCAGAAAAAAAAAACCCTCCTTGAGATCTTTTTCCATGGTTACAATTTATGAGTGGCTTTTATCCCTATAATTAAAGTTACATTTGATTATATAAGAATATTTTGTTTAATGCATAAAGTGGGTGGGAATATTTAGCCTTTATGAATCCATCTTTTTATACTCTTTGATTTCTTTTAAGCCACAGTATGTCTTTATCGAAGTAAATGTGTTTTTAAATGAATTAAAAAAAACATATTTGGAATGATATAAACATGCAAAACATTTTTAGATGTTCAAAAAATATGCCCTGGATCACCTGATGCTGTAAACATTAAGAACTACTAAAACTCTGGTAAATTGCACTTTTTAAAAAGAAGAGTGAGGGAATATATGGGGAATGTTTTATGTGGTCTTTCATCTTCTATTTCAGTGGCAAGGTCACTGTGACAAATTAATGAATACAAATGTAAAACAGAGGTATTATTCACTTACCTTCCCTACCAGTTCGCAAATGTGAGCGTGCACGCGACCTTCCGCACATGGCTTTGCTCGCACGTGCGGCTTGCACAAGGGTTGGGTTCCAGTTACCTTTGCTACCGGTGCACATTGCGACATTTTCAAAATGTCAAAATTGCGACATCCCCTTGTGAGATTTTACTTCCGCGCATGCTCAGAAGGACGTTTCAGCCTGAAACACAGCTGAAAAGCTGCTCAGCTGTGCTTCGGATGAAGAAATAAAGGTCGGTATTATCCCGGGGGCCGGCAGGAGGGCTTTTTTCCAAAGCAGAGGACTGAGGAGAAGCTATCCAAACCCCAAAAAATTGCTGAAAATTCTAAAAAAAAGATGGCAGCGCGCACAGACCTGCACAGACAGTACCGGAACCGTGATGCCAAAATTGCATCACCAGCAGGCCACTACCGGTATGCATGTACCGGTCTGAAATGGGAGGAACCCACCCCTGGTTCGCACGCATGAACACGGCTACAAAACATGCAGAAATAGAATGGCATAATGCCACTACTGGTTCGCCCGAACCAGTCCGAACCAGCTGAATACCACCTCTGATGTAGAACAATTATAAAAGAAAACAGTTTTCATTCTAATGACTTGTATAAACGGTTACTGAACAAATCTCAGTTTGAGACTACCACTACATATTAAAAGAGAGAACATTTAGAACTACAAAATGGAAGGTAACCTTAAGGAAAAAACCTCCAGATTTTTACAAGAACAATTGTAGTCTCATTGTTTTCTTAAACTTGGTGGAATGATCAGATTATCTTTGTGTACTCAAGTTTAATGTGTAAATTGTTAGATACCTGTTATCACTAAGACCCATGATCCTGAAGATGTATAGAGAAGCTACCAGGGGTGGGTTTCACCCGGTTTGGACTGGATCACCCGAACCAGTAGCGACCCGCTAGTGACATCACTGTCGGTGCCATTCCGTGTGCGCCGCCATCTTTTTTTCAGATTTTGTGCGAATTTTTCCCCTTCTGCGGCTTGAAAAAGGGCCCTCCTGCCCGCCCGCGGGTGAATTCTGACCTTTATTTCTTCACCTGAAGCACAGCTGATGAGCTCCTCAGCTGTGTTTCGGGCTAATTCCTTCTTCTGAGCATGCGCGGAAGCCAAATCGCACAAGGGGATGCACGCGTGCGAGCACGAGCTCACACGAGCTCATGCGCCGAAACGTCGTGGTGTGAATTGGTGGCAAAGGTAAGCGGAACCCACCCCTGGAAGCTACGTTATTGCAAAGGCCTTTGTTGTCAACCAAAGAATGAAATTCTCCATATTTACTTGTTTTTTTTTCTTAATGTTTGTCTAAAGAACAAACCTAACGTGGTGTCAAAGGTACTTGAGGTAAATTGAGTTGGGATGGATCCATTGAAGCCTTAGAATTCAGAGATACTGTTTAAAAAAACCTGAGAAAATAGAGGCCCAGATTTGACCTGTTATGGCTGACTGATGGAGTAAAAAGACTGGAAACCTTCAAGCCACTTTGTTCTTGGATCTTGCTGAGGAAGAAGCTATGATTAATATTTTCCATTTGGTGACGAATTGGATCAACAAAAGCTACCAGCTTCATTTGTTAAGTTGGATAAGAATGCTATTTAAGAGGGTTATAAATTTGCACAAGGATGCAATAAAAAGGAGAAAATGTATATGCTTAGGTGTCTGATTTAAAATTATTACTAGTGGTTAAAGCACTAGGCTCGAAAGTAAGACACCATGAGTTCCATGACCATGACCACCTTAGCCACAAAAGCCAACTGGTGACTTTGGGCCAGTCACTCTCTCTTAGCAATCCACCTCACAGGGTTGTTGTTGTGGGGAAAATAGGAAGAGGAAGTGTGTTGGATATGTTTGCTGCCTGGTGTTATTTGTAAAAATAATAAAGATAGGGTACACATTAAATAAATAAAATAAATGAATGTGTCAATGTGGACAATGGGAAGCCTCTTATCATGGACCATCTGTTTATGGAATTAGGCTAGACAAAGTGCAAGCAAAATTATTTGGAGAAAGTTAAATCACTGTGGAAAAATCTATAGATACTTGCTGAGCAGAAGAAATAACAGCAAATCAATTGAGTGAACTTGGGACCCCATAGAAACACTTGGACATTATAAATGTTAAAAGTAATCCAAATGAACTGAGAATTAAACCTCAAAGGGCATAGTAAAAAACAACAACCCAAAGTTAGGAAGTCTTGTGGCAAGTGTGGTATTTATCAAGATACCCAAGCTTGTCCAACATAAAGAAAGGCTTATTATAGAATACATGGCAAATTTAATCATTATGGAAAGTGTGTAGCACTAAGGATAAAAACTTGCCAATTGACAAAATATCTACCTTGATAGAGGAAGAGAAAGAAAAAGCATAACAGAAAGATGGACATATTCATTGGTTGATTGCTTATGTACCATCAAGTTACTGGTGTATTTTAACAATCCACATAAATATTCTACAGGGCATGATGTTTCCAAACTAATCCTTCAGATGTTCCAATGATGCCCCCATTGCCACTATAACTGGGTCTATTCACTTTACTGCTAATCCCTGTTCCTTAACCTCTTTGTTTTCTTGGTTATCCATGATATTCTCAGGGATCTTCTCCAACATCCACATTCAAATGCACTGTTTCTATTCTGCTTTCCCAAGGTTCAATCCTCTGGAATGTGGTCCAAAGCAGACAGTGAGATATATTGTGGAACAGGGTCTTTTGAGACTTTCTGTATGCAACTCCATCATGTATTGACTATATAAATAGTCTACCTTTGAATTTGTAAATAGAGTAAACAGTGTCATATTTGCTCATTAAGAATGCAATTGTGATGTATTTTTTAAAATATTTTTTTGCCATAGGCTAAATAAATGAATAAATTCTGAAGTTCAATTACTGTTTCCATAGAGTGCTACAGGGAAAACCATTACTTGTACAATTCTGATTTTTAGATATTGACACATCACAGCATTTGAATATATTTTCCAGGGCTTCACTGTTACCAAGTGTTAAAATATGGCGTATTACTTGACTATTCTTTTTGACTACTTATTTCACTGTTAGTAATCTATCTTACCCCCTCAAAGCCCAACCTTACCTTACTGTGTACGTAGAACTGTCTACTATAAATGATTTCAGATTACTTCTTCCATCTTTTAAAATCTCATTTATATCAGTTACTATCTGTCCATGTGTATCTTTTAACACCTGTCAATTTAAGATTGGGTTATCAATTTAAGATTGGATTATCCTTCTGAATTCAAAAGACTATTCTTCCTATCTATTTCCATTTTCGATTTCTTTACAGATGCTATTGTAATCCTGTTTTTTGTCTGTTCTAAAAGGTCTCTGAAATTCTTAACAAAGTTACTTTGTGAAATCTTTGCCTTGTTTAGCTTTACCTTCTCTTCTTGGCAACACCCACCCTGTGTTTTGACACCCAGTTTGACTGGTTCTGTTTCTTCATCTTTGGCAGTTTTCCCCATAAATTCACGTTTAACAACTTTAACAATATCCCACATTCCATCTTGTTTACTAGCCATAAGGTTCAGGACTTCAAAGGAATTCTTGAAGTTTTCCTTAAAAATGGTGGACATTTCTTCATGATTATATTGTGAAAGTGGTTGATTTTGTTCTCCCATTTTAGCTTGACTTAGAATTGTACATGAACAATTTGTGATCTATTCCATAATCAGCTCAGGCCAAATCTTTGCTTTTAAAGCTGAGCTCTCCTGCTTCCTTTTAGAAAAAATTATAATATTGAATTTGATTTCTGTATATGTACATTCTTAAGAAGTCAAATTTAGGTGTTAATTTCTTTCTTAGTTTTTTGGGTTATAGAAGTACTCCATTAGTTGATGGGAAATCGTCATCCCATCTTTTAATATGTAGGCATTTAAAACTGAAACTTTCCATGATAGGAATTGTATTACATCCTCCAGGTGATTAGGGAATTCACCTAGGCAGAAAACATCAAGAACTTTTTTTATTGTGCACACTGGTGATAATGTAATTTATTGTAGGATCTTTGTGATAGAAAAATAATTATACCTTTTGGAAAAGAGCCAGAATCTTGAAAACACAATTAATAGCTATTCTCTGATATTGATACAGAGAAGCAGATTGGGAATTTTATAAAATGAAGGGTAATCTTTTATAAGAGAATAGCCAGAAAATCTAAACTGTTGAAATTTTTTTTTAAATTGCATTTTTGACTGCTCTGATTAATAGTGTATAGTAATATTTGTTTAATTGATTGACATTAATTTCCTAATACCCCTAATTGGTGCCTGGTACACCAATTGCGACCATTCTTGGAGAAGGAGGCTTTACTCACGGTCACTCATGCCCTTGTCACCTCCTGATTGGACTACTGCAATGCGCTCTACATGGGGCTACCCTTGAAGAGTATTCGGAGACTTCAACTGGTGCAAAATGCAGCTGCGCGTGCTGTGGTGGGTGTTTCAAGATATACCCATGTAACACCCATACTCTGCCAGTTGCATTGGTTGCCCATTGGTCTCTGGGTACAATTCAAGGTGTTGATCATCATCTTTAAAGCCGTACATGGCTTAGGACCAGGTTACCTCCGGGATCGCATCCTACCTCATACTTCCCTTCGACCAGTTAGGTCCCACAGAGCGGGCCTCCTCCAGGTCCCGTCAGCCAAACAATGCTGGCTGGCGGGGCCTAGGGGGAGGGCCTTCTCTGTAGGGGCCCCTGCCCTCTGGAACCAACTACCCCCAGAGATCCGAATTATCCCCACCTTGCTGGCCTTCCGAAAAGCCATTAAGACGTGGCTCTTCCTGCAGGCAGGGTGATTTTGAGACTACTCTGCCCCATGTACGCATGGTGTTATATGTTGTTTTTAAACTTTTTAAAAATTGTTTTTAATAATTTTAATGTTTAGTTGTTCCTTAAAATGTTGTACGGCGCCCTGAGTCCTCAGGGAGTAGGGCGGCATAGAAGAACATTTAAATAAATAAATAAATAAATAAATAAATAAATAAATAAATAAATAAATAAATAAATAAATAAATAAATAAATAAATAAATAAATAAATAAATAAATAAATAAATACCCTATATATATTCCTCTATATTTTCTATAGTCCTTTCCAAAGAGTTTATAAACCTAATGAATAACATTTGGAGAAGAATGATGGGAGATTTTTAAAAGGAGATGGGACTGGAAGAAAGAAATGTGTTTATCACCTAGTGACAGTGGCCATTCCCACTGAAAAAAAAAGTCAGCCATTCTCAAGCAATCTCAATGAACATAGGGCTTAAAGGCAGTCAGAGCTTGAGTATACCAGCTGCCTATTTTTTCTAAATTCTTTGACCACCATAATTTCACCCTGCTTTATTAAGGTCCCAGATCATACTCAAACACAAGTACAACTTATAATTAAAAAGGTTGGAGAAGGTCTGAGATAGCTTCTAATGCCTTTGAAGTCCATATACATTTAGGCAAATGACAGATGACATTATGACATTGACTTGATTTTTCTAGGAACAATGCCATTAAAAAAGGCTATAATTGCTGTGGTGATATTTTGGTTAGTGCCAAATCATTTTAAAATTTTCTGCATGCCCTTAGCTTATATATATATCAATAGAGTATTGATACAATATGGATTGATTGGTAGAAAGATCTGCTCAATCCTTTTGAACTTTACTTCAAATAAACATGAGAAAGCTGAGGTATAAAGAAATAAGATTGAAAAAGGAACCACAGCAGAAGTTGACTAGAGCAAAGTGAAAAAACAAGACCACTGATTATAAATCTAAAATATTAAAACAATAAATCCACATAATCTCTATTAAACTTCAAAGCTACTTCCTTATTAGGGTATGCTTTAAATGTATAGGCTTTGTCTCAAGCCAAAAGCAAGCTTGAAATACTAATACTTGAAATACTAGTCTAATTTACTGGTTAATTTCTAACATAATTCAGGGGTACTTAACAAGAATAGGTAACCAGACAAGAAACAATATTTTGAAAAATGCACCACAAAGGCCACCCAAATTTATTTTTTATTGTTCAGTTTCAGCATCTCCATTTTAGAGGAATAAAGAAGAAAAATACTAGCTTAACTTACAAAAGAGGAAACTGATACATCATTTTGAAGGAAGTCTATAAAAGAAAATTAGAGAAATTGCAGCTAAATTAAATAATACTAGTTTTTTTTTAAAAAAGAATACTTTTTCATAACTAAATTGCTTCAAAGATGTTAATTCTGGGCCATCTGGATATTGTTAAAATGCTCTTAATTCAGAACAAGGATTGAGGTCTTTCAGATAGGGAGTATTAACCCCCAAAGCTGGTCCTCATACAAAGTTCATTTTTCTGTGTGAGGAGTTTTAGAAAATGAATCCTTCATTAGCTGTGTGACAAATGTTGGATCTTTCATGTGTAAAAAATAAAAGGTACACTTAAAGCAAATGACTTTTTACTAAGAAGAACAGTGATGACAAAGTGGCTTACCAGATGTTCCTTTAACTGAAGCATCATCTTTTTTTCATTATTGCATCACAGCATGAAGGACTCTATTAGGTTGTCCCATAATTTCACACATGACCTTTCCAAACAACACATTTAATTAATTTTATTTCCAATATCACATTATGCAAAGACTGCTGGCACTTTTTTTATTTTACTGAATCATATTCAGATAATGTAGCCTGTGATCCCTTAAAGAACATACAGGCCCCGCACCAGAGAAAGTGATTCATGAGTTGATGGCAGAGTTTGTAGATGGTACTGAGTTATACTATGGCTTACTTGGTTTAGCCTTGGAGTAATATGTGAGCTCTGGTTATTTTGCTCTGGGAATAGTAGTTTATGCTTTAGCGCAGGCTATGAAGCCTATTTTTTAAAAAAAGCATGCTTCGGAGTGACATATGTATGAATCTAACTCATTAAATCTGTTTGGCTTGGAACCATCACAAAAGTGGGTTGTTAAGCAGCTCTACATAATACTATCGCTGTTCAGTGCTTTGGGTTTGATTGCAGAAGTTGTTTCAGAGCACAGACAAATGTGAACGGAGCAGCGATCAATGTCTCATTAAAGTACAAGTGCTTTTCCTAGTGGCAGCTATTTCAATGAGTCACTGCTAGGCGATTAGTGTGTGCTTTTATACAGTCCAAAAGCAACTTTTGGACAATATTTAATTAAAAGTTCTATGGATATTTAATTAAAATATCCATATTGGCAAAACACATGGACATACAGACAGATACAGATATATAGACAGATACAGACAGATAGACAGACACACACACACACAAGAGAGAGAGAGAGAGAGAGAGAGAGAGAGAGAGAGAGAGAGAGAGAGAGAGAGAGAGAGAGAGAGAGAGAGAGAACTAAAGTAGTCTTCTCCAAATCCACTTGAATCCAGGTGGCCTTTGAAGTAAGCTACAGACATTTGAGGAATGAACAAATAAGATCCTCTTATTTATATTGGAGGATGGTAGTAGGAACAAAAAGATGAAATTAAGCCAAGATTAGCTTCCCCCCACACCCCTCAAAGGAACATTTTCTTTTTGCTAACAATGCTTGCAGCCTGGGTGGAAAAGTCCTATTTCCGGAGTCAATTTAGACAGCATGCAGATCTTTTTCTTTTTCTTTTCTTTTTCCCTAACTGTCCCTGCAGAATCTTGATGTTTTCATCAATTATGCATTTTCATTTCATAGCAGTGATCAATACTTCTTCAGAAGACTAATATAATACAATACATTTGTCTCGGCCCAGAAATGTATTGTTTAATAATGCATTTTCAGGCAAGTGAAGGCATGGGTATTGTTCCTACCCAAGCAGAGAAAGAAACTTGCAAAGAGAAATTACTGAACAAGGCAACATTGATTTTCTCCATTCCCGAAACTTAATCTTGCTCGGGGTAGGGAAAGACAACCCAACGACCGCATGCTCTACAAGGAAGAGGGAAAACATTATTGACCTTTCAAAAGCTGGCATTGAGAGAATGCGATTAGGAAAGAAACCTTCCCATCATATCGCTGGTTACTTTTACCTCTGAGGGGAAGAAAGGAAAACGGGAAGCAAAATCACAAAGGTTTTTTTTGGGGAAAAAAAAGAATGGTCCATATCGGTTGCTATGAAGAAAAATGCAATTGGAAACTGAAGAGACTAAGGGGGAAAGTTCAAGATGACAGATTATTTTGGCACCCCCTCGCTAGTGAAAGAAATCAGCTAAAACAATGAGAAGTTTGTGAAGAAAAATCCAGGCATTTGTGAAGGGAGATTATTATTAGTCAAGATACAGAAGGATCTTGACAGACTTGAACATTGGGCGCTATCTAACAAAATGAAATTCAATGGTGAAAAAAGTAAGGTTCTACATTTAGGCAAGAAAAAGAAAATGCACAGGTACAGTATATGTGGTACCTTGCTCAACAGTAGTAACTGTGAGAGGGATTTGGAGTCCTAGTGGACAACCATTTAAATATGAGCCAGCAGTGTGCAGCAGCTGCCAAAAAAGCCAACACAGTTTATTTATTTATTTATTTATTTATTTAAACGCTCTTATAGGCCGCCCAATCCCGTGGGACTCAGGGCGGCATACAACATGAGTTCTAGGCTGCATTAACAGAAGGATAGAATCAAGAGCATGTGAAGTGTTTATAATGCCTTGGTAAGGCCACACTTGGAATACTGCATTCAGTTTTGGTCGCTACAATGTAAAAAAGATGTTGAAAGAGTGTAGAGAAGAAGAACAAAGATTATTAGGGGACTGGAGGCTAAAATATATGAAGAACGATTGAAGGAACTGGGTATGTCTAGTTTAATGAAAAGAAGGACTAGGGGAGACATGATAGCAGTGTTCCAATATCTCAGGGGTTGCCACAAAGAAGAGGGAGTCAAGCTATTCTCCAAAGCACCTGAGGGCATGACAAGAAGCAATCAGTGGAAACTAATCAAGGAGAGAAGCAACTTAGAACTAAGGAGAAATTTCCTGACAGAACAATTAATCAGTGGAATAGCTTGCCTCCAGAAGTTGTGAATGCTCCAACACTGGAAGTTTTTAAGAAGATGTTGGATAACCATTTGTCTGAAGTGGTGTAGGGTTTCCTGCCTAAGCAGGAGGTTGGACTAGAAGACCTCCAAGGTCCCTTCCAATTCTGTTGTTGTTGTTGTTGTTGTTGTTGTTGTTGTTGTTGTTGTTGTTGTTGTTGTTGTTGTTGTTCTTCTTCTTCTTCTTCTTCTTCTTCTTCTTCTTCTTCTTCTTCTTCTTCTTCTTCTTCTTCTTCTTCTTCTTCTTATTATTATTATTATTATTATTATTATTATTATTATTCCACCTTCATAAAACATTATTAGTCCCCACAAATAATTTCATGTCTTAGGACACATGTTCTCAAAATACTTTTAAGCAAATGTATGTCTCCCAGATGACCCCAGTTAGATGACTGCATATTTGGAACTGGATAGTATGAGTAGTCCTTGACTTACAACAGTTAATTTAGTGACCATTCAAAGTTACAACGATACTGAAAAAAGTGTATTATGACCATTTTTCACACTTATGATCAAGGTCACATGATCAAAATTCATATGCTTGGCAACTGACTCATGCTTATGACAGTGGCAATGTCCTGAGATCACCTTTTGTGACCTTCTGACAAGCAAAATCAATGGGGAAGCCAGATTCACTTAATAACCATGTTACCGACTTAACAATTGCAGTGATTCATTTAACAACCGTGGCAAGAAATGTTGTAAAATGGGGCAAAATTCACTTAACAACCGTCTCACTTGAAAACAAAAAATTGGGGCTCAATTGTGGTCATAAGTCAAGGACTACCTGCAGTTATGTGTGTTTTAGATAACCAACAGTTAGAAATAAATGCAGACATCTTTAGAAGGATTGTCCATCATTCCCTCGATTTCTCCTGTGAGGAAGGAAGGTGAGTCTGGTATATTTTGGGGTGTGAGGAGGAAGTATGTCCTCAGCATACCCCTTATCATTATAATTATTTCTATGTACCTGTAAATGTTAATGCATCTTCACTGCCTTTTGCAGTTGCACATACTGACTTTTTCATGAAACTAAAAGATAACACAATTCATTTTTATGTGATTTCAATTGGTGAATTCATTAGGGCTAAATATCATGTGCAAATGTGGTATTTTGGCGTGTTCAAGAGATCATATTTAAAAAAATTCTTAGCTTGCACGGTGTGGGATGACTAAACTTACTAACTCGATTGTTTGAAAATAACAAACATAAGAGAAGTTATATATAAAACATGATCACAATTTACTTTTTTAGAATAAAGTGGTGCGTATACATGTTTTAATAGTATATATTTATTGTTTTAATATTATGTATTGTATATCTGGCCAAGCTAGGTGGTAGTTCATGGACTTATCCATGCAATTTTCTTGGTAACAGAAAATAAATGCTTTGCTTTTATTGGGTTTTTTCCCTCCTTTCCAGTCTAATATAATGGGATCGCCTGATGGTCTCCCATCCAACCCCTGATAGTCCAACCATGTTCAGATTTTCAAAATTAGCTGAAATTGGCTGTGAACCTAGAACTTGACTTGGGACATGAGTCTAGGTTTCTAACACCCCCCCCCCCAGTATTTTACAATCCCTTTTTTTAAGTTTTCACTAAGCCCAGAACAACAACAATCTTATGGCCTGTGCAACTTATAGGGCAGTCCAACACTGGCAATGGAGTTGTCATATGTCACTTGCAGGGTCAAATCAAAAGCTTGGCAGCTTGGCTGAAATGCTATTTGTCATTTTTTGTTTGTCAATAAGAACAAGAAAAACTAGAAGGGTTTTTTTAAACGTATTTTCCTTGACAGAATATCCTGAGTTTGTTTTTCTCCTTTTGTTTGGCACACTTTTCATTATTAAACCAGTTTTAAGTCTTTGTATCACGGCTATGGAATATTTGAATTGGATACATTTTTTAAACATGTGTATTTCATGTCCTACTCAATTAAAAACTTGCATGCTCGCTGGTATTCGGAGAGCTATGATCTTGAGTAAGTTTCTTCTATAATGAATCTTGAAATAGATACAATTAAGATGAGTTGTTTCTGCTGCACTGCTCATGGAAGTAACGTGCAAGAGCTCTAAGAAGATGTAGAGATTGATGGGCCTGTGTGGATCACAACCAAGCAATCTTGCTTTATATCTCTTAACAAAGCACAGTTGTACCTTAACTGACTTGATCATCCATCTCAATTTGTTAAGGGTAGCTTTGGGCACTTTTGAACACAGTTCATAGGCACAAATCAACCATGTAGATTCCTTTTATTAAAACACTACTGATTAATAGTATAGAAAAACTACATTGGGAGTTTATGTTCTATGCAGGGTGATATTTACAGTACTTTCCTTGGCTAGAAAAACATAGAAATCATGTACTTTGGGAAGATTCTTCCAGTCCTTGACAGATTTCAAAGAGGGGCTTACATAACCCAGCAATATCGATACCCAAAATACATTCTCCAATTGCACAGGCCTGTAGAACACCTGCTCATAAGGGCATAGGGAAAAGTGATTCTTGTCTAGATTCTTCTCTCTAATGAAAAAGAGAGCATGTTAAAACAAAGAGGGCAAGATTTCACTCCTCATTTCTAGGTAATTGGCAATATATTAAAAGAGACACATAAAGAAGAACAGGAATATTCTAAAGAAAGAGTTAATGAAGAATAAAAAGAGGTGTGGAATATAAAGATTACCTTTAGTTGGATTGAACATAAGCTTAATGTGCATAGTTGATTAAAAAAAAATCCAACTAAGTTTAGAACCAAGTTTAACATGGATCAAGAACTAGAAGGAGACTGAGAAAAATGCTATGGCTCCCAAGCACAAACCAGGTATATTCAGGATATGAGATGGCATTACGACAACGTGGACATTGATTATAAAACTGGTGTACCTTAACAGTCAGGCCTTTTGTTGTTAGTTGTGAAGTCCATGTCTGACCCATCGCGACCCCATGGGCAACGTTCCTCCAGGCCTTCCTGTTCTCTACCATCCTCTGGAGTCCATTTAAGCTCATGACTATTGCTTCAGTGACTCCATCCAGCCACCTTGTTCTCTGTCATCCCTTTCTTCTTTTGCCCTCAATCTTTTCCAGCATTAGGCTCTTTCCAGTGAGTCCTTCCTTCTCATTAGGTGACCAAAGTATGTAAGTTTCCTCTTCAGGATCTGGCCTTCTAAAAAGCAGTCAGGGTTGATCTCCTCTAGGACTGATCGGTTTGATCGTGTTGCAGTCCAAGGGACTCATAGGAGTCTTCTCCAGCACCATAGTTCAAAGGCCTCAATTCCTTGGTGCTCAGCCTTTTTTATGGTCCAACTTTCACAGCCATACATTGCAACTGGGAAAACCATAGCCTTGACTATATGCACTTTTGTTGGTAGGGGGATGTCTCTGCTTTTTAGTATGTTGTCTAGCTTTGTCCTCCCCAGGAGCAAGTGTCTTTTACTTTCTTGCCTGCAGTCCCCATCTATGGTGATCTTGGAGCCCAGGAAAATAAAATCTGTCACTACCTCTATTTCTTCCCCATCTATTTGTCAGGAATTGAGAGGGCCGGATGCCATGATCTTAGTTTTCTTAATGTTGATCCATCATTCTCCGTGATCCAGCATATGTTGGCAATTTGATCTCTAGTTCCTCTGCCTATTCGAAATCCTGCCTGTACTTCTGGTAGTTCTCGATCCACATACTGCTGGAGCCTAGCTTGTAGAATTTTAAGCATAACTTTACTAGCATGTGAAATGAGTGCAATGGTGCGATAGTTTAAACATTCTTTGGCATTGCCTTTTTTTGGAATTGGAATGTAAACTGACCTTTTCCATTCCTGTGGCCACTGTTGAGTTTTCCAAATTTGCTGGCAAATTGAGTGTATTACTGCATCGTCTTTTAAGATTTTGAATAGCTTTTAAACTCCTAAAGCCAAACCAAAACTGGGGAAAAATAGCAGAGGAAGCAGATACAGGCCATTCTATGAAGGACAAAGGACCATAACCGTCTATGCAGACAAAGGATAGAGACAGCACTGACCATAAATGGAACTAAGATACATAGAAAAGGTAGAAGGCTTTATGCTAGGGGAGGAACCAAACACTAAGTGAGGTTATAGAATAGTATCCGCCTGAGCAACAACAGAGTCATCTGGAGATGGAATATGTATTTAAACAGGCCAGAGTTGTACAACCAAAGTCATGCTCATCTGAAACTAGATGGCAATTCAGTTCCTAAAGCCAGAACTTTCCAGAACTTTGCAGAGACCATTCTGCATGTATGTGCAGGAACATTTCTGATAAGTGAAGGTATCACTCAACTCCAATCATTAAAAGCAAGGCCGCTCTTCATGGTAGCACTTCAAAGAAATACTTTGACAAACTTTGACTGAAGTGAAACATTCCTTTGAAGATGTTCACAGCCCTAGAAATGAGAGACCTGCAGTCATTACATTATCAGAAAAGATAAGCTAAATAAAGGCATGGCCATCATATTTTTCCCATGTACTTTATAACCTCTCCCCCCTCTCTCTCCCTCCCTCCCTCCCTCCCTCCCTCTCTCTTTCCCCCCTCCCCCTCTCTTATTAAACATTGTGAAAATAAAATAAATACTAACACAAATTATTATACAATAAAAAACAGAAAGGAAAAGAGGAAGGAAAAATAAAAGGACAAAAGTGCAGAAAGAAAAGATAAAAAGAAAGAGAGAAGATTCCAATTTCTTCTGCAGTAACTACAAAGTTATCTCTTACTCTGCGATTACAAAACAAGCTCCCTTTTTTCTATGGTCTAATTTTTTCCCCTCATCACCAAAACTATGGCATAACTGCATTTTTTCCCTGTTTCATGCAAAAAGCCTATAAGGGGCTTCCAGTCATAATATAAGTGCTCTTTTTGTAAATGTCTGAAAAGACGATGATCACTTTAAGTTCCTATTCAAAGTAGTGTGGTGAGATAGCAAAACCGCCAATGCTGACAATATCATTAACTCAGCATGGCCTGGGATGACTTTTTTGGGGGCAAGAGCAAGTACCTACACCAGTGATGGCGAACCTTTTCTGGTTCGCGTACCCACGCCCATTGTCCCCCCCATGCATGCGCACAATGGGCAAACCGTAAGTGCGGAAAAACGCACTTCCGGTTTGCCATTTTGCCATTTTTTGCACTCCGGGGGGTTCAGGGAAGCTTCCTGAAGCCCCGGAATGCAAAAAATGGCAAAATGGGCAAACTGGAAGTGCAGAAAACGCACTTCCAGTTTGCCCGTTTTGCTGTTTTTTGCATTCCGGGGCTTCAGGAAGCTTCCCTGAACCCTCCGGAGTGCAAAAAACAGCTCACCGGCAAACCGGAAGTGCGTTTTTCCGCACTTCCAGTTTGCCGGTGGGCAACACTCGCATGCCCTCCGCTATGGCTCCACGTGCCACCTGTGGCACGCGTGCCATAGGTTCGCCATCACGGACCTATACATTTGGGGCAGTAGTGGGTTCCTACCGGTGCGCTCTCGGCTGTTCTTCGCCGCCGAGCCGAAGACGCTGGCGGCGTTTGCGGCACGGGGCTTCCCCCGCCCGCTTTCCTGGGACGCCGGGATGCCGCCATTTGCGTTCTTCTGCCCTCTGCGCAAGCGCTGCTTGCGCAGAGGGCAGAAGAACGCAAATGGCGGCATCCCGGCGTCCCGGGAAAGCGGGCGGGGGAAGCCCCGCGCCGCGAATGCCGCCAGCTTCTTCGGCTCGGCGGCGAAGAACAGCCGAGAGCGCACCGGTAGGAACCCACTACTGATTTGGGGGGAATGCAGATCCTATTCTATTCTAACCATGGAGGATGGATTTGCCTTTTCTGTCTTGATCTCTGTAGGCCAGTATTACTTACCAAATGTTTGTCTTTTCACACTGATATGTCAGCTGGGGTGAGGGATGGAATTGCTCAAACATGGTGGGGTCATAATGAGACCCTGAAGCAGGATGTCTGTGCAAAAGAAGCCTTGCCATCAAATGTCAAAAGTCTTGCCATCATGCAAATAAGATCTGTTTGGCAATGAACTTGCAGCAGCTTATAGTCACTGTATCAATTATTTCCATATGGAAAGTCACTCATTCTGCAAAGCTACTATGCTACTATGCTTTCATCTCGAAATGGCTGAAATTCCTGAATGTATAAACACCATATTTGTAAAACAGGCTTTTATTGGAGAGAAGAGAGCTCATTGCTCGGAATATTTAGAGCAGCAGTTGACTGCATATGCCTTTTTTTATTTTTATTTCAAAAGTTAGAAGGATGGATTTATGAATATTATGAGTTAAATGAAATATTGGATGAGATAATGGATCAGAGGTACGTATTTCTCCTGAACTTGTACCAATTTAAAGTTTAAAATTGCAAGTGCAATTTTTATCTTATTGTGCCTGCAATAAGTATTCAATATGACCCACTCATTATCAGAAAACTACACTATAATCCCAAGTGATGAATACAAATAATGTATTGATCTGATCTAAAAATATTGTATAGGTATATTTTTTTCTGATAATCTCTTTAACAATTATCACATGTAGGGTTTTCTTAATTAGCTGTGTAGAGGTTTACTGCTTATTTATATGACCATATACACAACTGTTTGCAGCTACAGGCATATACAGGTGATCCTTGACTTACAACAGTTTGTTTAGTCACCGTTCAAAGTTACAACAGCACTGAAAAAAGTCACTTTTGACCATTTTTCACAGTTACGGCCTTTGCAGCATCCCTGTGATCATGTGATCAAAATTCAGATGCTTGCCAACTGGTTCATATTCATGACCATTGCTGTGTCCCGGGGTCATGTGATCACCTTTTGCAACCTTGTGACAAGCAAAGTCAATGGGGAGCCAGATTCATTTAACAGCTGGGTTACTAACTAATGAATTGCAGTGATTCACTTAACAACTGTGGCAAGGAAAGTTGTAAAATGGGGCAAAACTCACTTAAAAATGTCTCACTTAACAACGGAAATTTTGGGCTCAATTATGATTGTAAGTTAAGGACTACCTGTAATTGGGAGCACAAATTGCCAAATTCTACAAAAAGTTGCAAAAGGTCTAATGCTGATGATGGTTTGACTATCACAAATTTATATATTTAAAACTATCCATTCCATTTTTATGACAATCCATCATGACCTGAACTAAGTCCTCTTCACTCTCATACTTGTGTTGCAACAAGACACACAGGTAGATGTAAGAGCTAGGGTTTCTGTTGCAGTATCCCAACACACATTTAGTCCCTTGCCTACTTTCCTCCTGTGGATGCCTATGCACTAAATGCATCAATAAAAAGAAAAATAGAAATGAAGACTGCTTTCTAAGGTCACTAAGGCTTCCACTTTTTATGTCAGGTCACTAAGGCTTTCACTTTTTATGTCAGTGGTTTTGATTTTGAAATATATTAATTTCAAGATAAGATAAGAAGATGGGATAGGATAGGATGAGTGTCAGAGTAATGATGATTTAATAGCTGACCAGCTGCTGTAATGCTGTAATGATGATGAAATGGTAGTAATGAGTCAGCAGAGTTATTTGACTGTTACCACCTTAAGAGTCTGTATTATAAGAGAGGCCCTGTTGGGGAGTATCTCTCTCTCTGTGTGTGCTTCCATGCTGTAAATTGCTGATTGATTGTTTGACCTTTACCTAGTACGTGTATGTATATTCTTTTATAGAGATAAACCACTATTTATTACTATAAACCTCTCCGGGGTTGATATTATTGCTCCTGGGTTGTCTCACATAGTCACACTGTGCGCACTCTGACAATGAGATGAGATAAGCTTTATTGTCACTTTTTCTGTCTACTCACTGGCACACATTAAAAAAGAAATTCTGATGCCTGTTCTTAAAAGAATATAAATATATATGGACCCTAACCTCACAATTGATTACAGAAACTAAGAGTGGCACAAAGAGCCATGGAAAGATATATGCTCGGCATTACATGACAAGATAGAAAGACCTGCACATGGATTAGAGAACAAACAAAAGTATACAATATCATCAAGAGAGTAAAAGAATTGAAATGGAAATGGGCTGGTCACATAGCAAGAAGAATTGATGGCAGGTGGACCAAGGCAGTCATAGAATGGATCCCACTTGATAAAAAGCGTCCAGGAAAGAGACCTAAAACAAGATGGATCAATAACATCAGCAAGAATTGCAGGTTCAATTGGCAAGAGAAAGCTCAGGATCATATAGCTTGGACACATGCAGAAAAGCCCTTCATCCTGCAGTGGATAGACAATGGCTAAAATGATGAAGAAGATGATGATCCTGCCCTCTCTTCTTCTCTGCAGTCACACCTCAAAAACTCTTGTAGTACTGCATTGAAACCTATATTACATGGGTGTCAAACTCGATCGCGTCACGTGACGTATCATGATTTTTTTGTCTTTGTGGAGCCAGGGTGGGCGTGTGTTGCATCCAGCTCATGGGCCTGCTATATTACAATTTATTTAAAATTTTATTCTAATGGGTGAGGAGGGGAGGATAAGGTTTTTTTCTTAACAGACTTTAGAATTGTGTTGATGGTATATTGGTGTCTGCTTCACTTCTTGAGCCACTCTTCTAAAGTCCTCCAAAACTATTATGGGAGATTCTTATTTCATAAGAACTTTCCATTGGTAAAATGAAGGATAGCACAGTCTTTTAGTTAAGCATCACCTATCTCTCACACAACTTTTAATGGAGCAAGCAGAAGACCTCACACCCAAGACACAAGCTTCTTTGATGCTCTTTGATGATTTGTTCACAAACAACTTTTCTTCTGTCAAATGGAATGGTTTAAAAACACTGGAAGAAATGCTTGGTCTTAAAGTCACACAGAAATATGAATCAGGGCCAGGGAGGGGAGAATAGTGAGACAGGAACACTCATAAATCTCAGGAAATTTGAATCATGAAAAGTGTGTGGATAATCCATACCTTGATCCAGGTCAGGATTTCAGAAGCATTTGGGGCTAAGCCCATTAATCCATAAATCCAGAATTTATAACAGAGTTAAGACAACAACTAAAATATTCAAGAGAAAACCCTATGGAATAGACTGTACATATTCAATGTTTATATGAGCATATATTCTTATTTCCAAAAGGTTACAGTTTTGAACAGACAGCTACAAAATCAAACTTGAAACCTTCATGAAATTATTAGAGCACAATATATTTCAAATTATTATTTGCCAGCAAAAGTAGGAAATGTGGCAAGGCTTGGTTATACTAAAAGGATTCAGTTGCTAAATATCAGGAATGGTTGCTTTTCAAGGCTTTAAGAAGAAATGTATTTATTAAAGGCTCTCAGATGTTATTCTTTGTCAATAAATGAGGAAATATGAAATCTTGGTTATTTGCCACTGTAACAACTTCGGTCTTCATAGTTTTTGGTAAATGTCAAAATTCATTGAGTATTGTATTTATTTTAGCATTAACACACACACACACACACACACACACACACACACACACACACACACACACACACACACACTGTATCTCTCTCTCTCTCTCATATCTATCTATCTATCTATCTATCTATCTATCTATCTATCTATCTATCTATCTATCTATCTTCTATCTATCTATCTATCTATCTATCTATCTATCTATCTATCTATCTATCTATCTATCTATCTATCTATCTGTCTATCATCTATCTATCTATCTATCTATCTATCTATCTATCTATCTATCTATCTATCTATCTATCTATCTATCTATCTATCTATCTATCTATCTATCTATCTATCCCTCCCTCCCTCCCCCTCCCTATCTATCTATCTATCTATCTATCTATCTATCTATCTATCTATCTATCTATCTATCTATCTATCTATCTATCTATCTATCTATCTATCTATCTATCTATCTATCTATCTATCCCTCCCTCCCTCCCTCCCCCTCCCTATCTATCTATCTATCTATCTATCTATCTATCTATCTATCTATCTATCTATCTATCTATCTATCTATCTATCTATCTATCTATCTATCTATCTATCTATCTATCTATCTATCTATCTATCTATCTATCTATCATCTATCCATTTTTAGGAGCTGGAAAATCATAAGGACAATTCACAGCTCAGAATATATGATCTAGTGTTTTTGTTCATACTAGCCTCTGTATATTTCTAAAAAACAAAACATTGGTACCTTATTGTTTCATGATAACAAAAATGGCATACCTTTGTTTATTGGATAAATGATTCTATGAGAAAAGAACTGCAGATTGTGCAAATTAATGCACAGAAGTTAATCATTAAAATAATTACCGTAGCTTTCCTTGCCATTTGGTGCTGCTTTCCTTCTTGCTGAGCATTCATTTGATCTATGTATTATACATAGGAAAGCATCTCAATTTTATTTCAGTTATATTTATTAAAGTTAACCGCAGAATACTGTGTTTTTGTCTGATAAATTACACTAGACACATTTCAAAATTAAATAAAAAGCAGGCAAAGGACGAAACACTTAAAAAAATTGTATCTGACATATGTTTTGAGATGAGTCAATTTTGTTTTATTTAATAAAATTTCTTTTTTATTTTTTTCCTAAAACAACATCAAATAGATTGGATCGATATATTTTGAACGGTGGGGGATATTCTCTTTTTAATCTCAGGAGATACATTTTGGTACTCTTCATGCTTTACTTGGTTTTCAAGAGTTAGGGATCACAAAAAAGTTTGGAATTTGGGTGTTCAAGGCTTATTAAAGTCATAGGTGAACATATATTTGACCAATACAGGCTGTGAACTGACAATACCTGGAAAATTGTTTTGTTGTTCAGGACTGTACAATATGTGTGGGAAGCCAGAAAATTAACAAATAATTAAAAAGGGGGCTAGACATATGAGAGAGGAAGTTAGATTGCAATTAAGGAATATGTTCTTGATCAATGTAATAACAACAACAACATTAAAATAAAATAACATCCATTCTGGGAAAGGAGCAGTATCGAACTTCTGTCTGACGGATAACTGCTGTCTAGACAGAGCAGCGAGGTGGACAATGATCTAATGGTATAAGGCAGCTCCCCATATTTCAGTTCTGGTAATATTACTCTTCCTACATTAAATTGCTATTTACTATTTAGTAGTAGTAGTTTTTTTAATTTGGTACACATATATCTACATATACACATACATAACATTGTCTGAGTCAAGAATGGGAACTAAATGAGAAAAGGGAGGGAAACATGAAGTGGCATTCTTGCCTATGGGAAAACTAAGTGACTCTGATTGCACAACTGAGCTGACTGTGAGAACATCAATTGTAACCGTTATTGAATTTTCAAAAACCTGGATGTTCCTGTACATATCAACCTAGACGGTCAGCACAAACAGATTATACAGAGACTGGCAGAAGGAATAAGGGTAAATTGGGACAGGTTCAGAAGCCATTTGTAGATGCCATAGGGCAGGGGTAGGCAGAGTTGGCTCTTCTATGACTCGTGGACTTCAACTCCCAGAATTCCTGAGCTAGCATGACTGGCTCAGAAAGTCTGGGAGTTGAAGTCCACGAGTCATAGAAGAGCCAACTTTGCCTACCCCTGCCATAGGGAATGGCCTTGAGGGACAGGAGGAAGAGCTGCCAACAAGGCAAAGGTCAGATGAAAGGGGCCTGAGCTTGGGGCAAGAATGTAACCTGAGTAAACATCTCAGATAAGTCCCTCCTTCCTTCACAGAAAGATAAAGGGAGAGAGAGAAGGAAATGCATTCAAACTTACAAGATTCTGTTATCACCAAGGGAGTACCTCTCTTCCCTAATCTAACTTTCAGATAAGTACATTACTTACTCACAGGCATCACATTTTGCATTCTAAACTCACACAATACAAAACATTCACAGACTTAGATTCCAAGTCCATTCAGCAGTTCACTATTTCCCCAATGTAGGACCGTGACCATTGTCCTTTGAAAAATTTGATCAAGACAGCAGTTCACGGGGGAAATCCATACAGAGATGCATGCTCAGCAGTCTGTTCCTAGCTTACTTCTGTGGCAGTTGTATATAGCCAGGCATTTTTTTAAAAAACATATATTTTACTGTATCTCCAATATTTGGAAGGTATTAAGGTATTATGGACCATAAAGGTATTAAGAATTATGGATTTGGGGCACACAGACCTGACCAAAATAATTACTATGCAATGCTGGAAAGAGAAATGTACAGTATATCTATTTTCACTATATCTGATCTGGTTGCAATAGATCATTGTGAGATTTCTTTCTTTCTTTCTTTCTTTCTTTCTTTCTTTCTTTCTTTCTTTCTTTCTTTCTTTCTTTCTTTCTTTCTTTCTTTCTTTCTTTCTTTCTTTCTTTCTTTCTTTCTTTCTTTCTTTCTTTCTTTCCTTCCTTCCTTCCTTCCTTCCTTCCTTCCTTCCTTCCTTCCTTCCTTTCTTTCTTTCTTTCTTTCTTTCTTTCTTTCTTTCTTGAACTTTTGAACCTTTTTGGACTTTTTGGAGTGACTTTTACACCACATTGTTAATGCCACTGTATGCAATTTAATAATCTGATTAGTTCATACAATAAAGTTTTAAAGCTTGGTACTGTGCAGAGGTATAAGAGAAGTGCTTTAGCTGTTAGCATAATGCACTGAATGATACATCCCCCCCCTTTTAAAAGAAGATTCATGATTTAGCATACAAAATGGATTACCTTTCACCTCAATTAATGTTATAATAATGAGAACCAAAGGCAGAAATAATCTTTTGCCACTTATTATAAAGTGTTGCCAGCACAATCCTTTGAATTCCAGGTATAGGTCGTGCATAGTCCTAACACATTGGTAACCACACTGCTCAAGTTTACACCTCATCTGAAATCTTTAAATAAAATGGGTCAATTTAATTTTTAGTGTTATCGGTACAGTTTGTGAGCTCAAAATGGAGACCAATTTCTTGGATCATGTGAACACTGCACACACATTTTCTGGGTTGACATAAAATGTAACGGGTTTCTCCTCCCCTCTCTTCATCATCATTACCACCATCACTGCTCTTGAAAATACAGTGGGAACAAACGTAAATACAGTCACAACTCTAGTTTTCACGAATCCACTCCACGGTTCTAAGGGCCCATGGAAAATATTTTTCCAATTATATTTTCAATCTTGCCAGGTGCTGCTTGCTGTGTTTTCATAAGCACTAGCAAGGATTGTATGATCCTTATCCTCATTGACACAGTCTTTGTGTCTTAAGCAACTCTAAACAAAATGCACTCACTCTCTCTCACACACACATACACACTGCATCATTTTAATTGTTTTGTTTAATCTGATCCCCCAGCCTCTTTTGCATTTTTTATTGCTAATGTTATTTATCTAAGAAGTAATTATACTGGAGGGTTGGGAGATGTTGGAGGGCAGACAGACACAGAGAGAAAGCTTAAATGAATTAACATATTGAAGTAAGGCTTTTAAGGAATGCCCTTGGACTTTTTCATACAGGAGCAATTAAGACTGACTTTGGACAGTAGGCTTCTGAATCAACGGGGAATTAGCCTCTAGCAGAAGTTCAGCAGTCAGGTTTTGCTAATAAAGAGTCAGAATATACCGAGAGTCAATGGAAATGATACAAATAGACAGCTTGTGAGTTGGAGAAGCCTTCAGCATCAATGTGAGAACACTTCCCTAGCTGATCATCTGCTTCAGAACTGCCTGGAACTGAGAAGCAACACTCAACTGAAGGTTTAACCTTTTTGGATCATCATCATTTTTAATGTTCTTAAATTCTATAAAGGAAATGGTGACCAATATGGCAGCCCCATCATCTCCATGATTTCCACCCTCATTGTTATCTATTAGCAATGACTGGGCTAGGATAAATTTGCCCCGAGTAATTGTCCCCTTGGAAGGGGCCACTTTCCTATTTGGTACATTTTATTATTGATTTCTAAAAATTGGGAAAACGACAGAAAAAAAGGGTCATATGTTGAGGGATGTATGATGTTAAGATATTTAAATTTAGTCGTTGGGCCAGTGGGGTTGTGTGGTGAGCAAGAACACACAGTTGTGGTTGATTGATACCAGAGTGCTTGCTCCTGTGTGAGGCGATCTGTGCTGTGATTGGTTGCTACCATGTTTCCCCGAAAATATGACATGTCCCGAAAATAAGGTCATGCCTGATTTTTGGGGTGGGCCTAAATATACGTCCTCCCCAAAAATAAGCCCTAATGAAGGGGTGGGGGTGGCCAGCACAGGATGCAGCCCTTCCCTTCCCCGATCACCTCAGGGCTTCTCGGCCCCTTAATCAGATCAGCTGAGCCACTCTGGCTGCCATTCACAAAACAGCTGATTCGCGGGTGCTGCTCAGGCCTCCTCCTCCAGCAAGCGCGGCCACTTTTGCAGCCAATTGCAGCTGCAAAAGAAACCAGAAGCCAAGCAATGTGCCCCACGCAGGGTATTGTAGTAGCAGCTATCCATATTTTTTTTATCCTTATCTTGTCCCGACCCACGTGGCCTAGTAGGGACAAAATAAGGGTAAAAAAATTGTGGATAGCTGCTGCTACAGTACCCTTTGGAAGGCCGGCGCGAGGTGCGAGTCTTCTGCTGCAGAAGTGGCTGCGCCCAAGGAGGACTTTTGGGAGAGAAGGCAAAGGGGAAGCAATCATCCCTGCAAGGAGACGCTGCCGATGCTGCCGCCTGCAGAGACACAGACAAACAGAGCAAAGTTCACTCCCTCTCCAGCTCACCCATAAGACGCTCACCCCTGGGGATGAATCAGATGCTTCGCTGGATAAACCGCCCCATGCCATCCCAGGCTTCCTAAATCTCTCGCTCCCCAGATGGTCCCCCTCCCCTCGCAAAGAAAGCCCAGCCCGATGCAAAAACCGCCTCCAGCCACCTCTTTGTCCTGGTGAAACTCCTCTTTGAAAGAACAATCTGCAGGTGGGGGGGATATTTCCTGCACATCGACAGTGGCATCTCCTCACAGGGTATCTCATGTCTCCCCAGCCCTCCCCCTCCCCACCTGCCACCCCCAAATTGCATCCAATTTGGGCAGGGGCAGGAAGCCCTGCCATGTCCAGTGAGGGGGGAGAAGAGATGGCAACAGGAGCCTTGTCTTGCTTCTCCCCCATCCCACCTGCCACCCCCCTCGATAAAGAGACAGCAGGGAAGGGAAGCAGCCAGGCTGCTGTTGCTATTGGGGCATGTGGAGCCATCTTACCTGCCTTCCAGCTCCGTCGCATGTCTCATCGTTGTGTACAGGGAAACACATTGTAGAGTAAAAAAACCCCCTTCACGCGAGTTCAATCAAACTTCTCAAACTCGCGAGAAGTTTTTTTTTAACTGTACAATGTGTTTTCCTGCGCACAACGACACGTGATGGAGCTGGAAGGCAGGTAAGACGTGCATCTCACGTCTCCCCGGCCTCACCCCTCCCCACCTGCCACCCCCAAATTGCCACCCCCAAACACATCAGAGATGAGTCTTTGTAAGACTCATCGCACCGCCTCCTCCTCCTCGTGGAGCAGGACTCTGCAAGGCTTGTTGTGCCATTGCACGCCCAAACGGCACCACCACTGCAAGGTTCGACGTACTGGCGCATTTGCGAGAGGCAGGATGCCAGCTGTGCCTGTATGATGAAGCTTGCAGTGGTGCTGCAGTTTGTGCATGTAATGGGCCAACAAGCCTTGCAGAGTCCTGTTCCACGAGGCGGCGGTGGGGGGACACATCAGGGCAGTGCTGGCCAGCTGGCGCGAAGGACAGGGAGGCAACGGCAGTGAGGGGACATCCTCGGTCCCATGCTTGCTGTCTCCTGCACCCCCAAAATAATAAGACCCCTGATAAGAAGGCCAAGCCCTTATTTCAGGGTTCAAAAAATATAAGACATGTTGTATTTTTGGGGAAACACGGTATGGATGTGGAGGGGGAGTTTCCCTTTTGTTCCCACACCCTTTTCTTCTGTGTGTCCTGTGTGCTCTGCGATTTATCTCCTGATGGTCCTTTTTGCCTGACTATCTAGTTAGCTGTATATATAGATGTAAAATATATTTATTTATATAAAATTACAAGTTTGTGTCAGTGTCTCTGACTTCATTTGGATACTGGCTATGCAATTCCCTGACATATGGGTCATACATCGAGGCATTAAATTGTATTTTTAAACTCTGTTGTGTGAAAAATGAATATTACCTTTGAGGACTGCAGAGTGAAGGACCTAGTTTGATTAATGTGGGAGAATTGCATGATTGCATGTAAATCTGTTTGTTCTACTACTCTGTTGGCATGCAAATCCCTATGTGATTTCTAAATCAGCTTGCTTCTTAGTTCATGACAGTAGCTTTAAATTGTCTAATTAATGATTTTTGTGGGAGAATTAGAAGTATTCCACCTCAAAGATAGATCAGCTGGTTAGTAAACTGATCAGGAATCCATTCTGACATTGGTTCCCCTATATTCTGAAACTTGCTGGTCTAAAGCTTACCAAACCATATTTGGACTGCCTGAACACTAGATGGCAGCAAAGTTACAAAAACCTTTAATGCTTTGCTGCCAGCTTGAGGTCATTCATATTACTGCAGCATCCTTGTAGCTTGTCTTTTGAGAAACAGATGTACGGTAATTCAGTGCTTTAGCCAAGAATCTCCCAAAGGTTTATTGGCAAAATACAGGACAAAGTTTTTGAACTTGTTTAACTTTTCCCATTTGGAGCATAACCCCAACTCCAACTCTATAGTTGTGTGGCTATAGCTACCCTTGAATCCAAGCAACAGCTGCTCTTTCACCTTTGGTTCTTGCCCCCTTACTCAGACTTCCAGAATGTTGCAGGGCTTTTAGCCCATGCTCAACTGGTAGTTTGCTGCAAGAACTCAGGTAAGAGCCGAGGTGGCGCAGCGGTTAGAGGGGGGTACTGCTGGCCACTTTAGCTGACTGTGATCTGCAGGTCAGCGGTTCAAATCTCACCGGCTCAAGGTTGACTCAGCCTTCCATCCTTCCGAGGTAGGTAAAAGGAGGACCCAGATTGTTGGGGGCAATATAAATATACATTGCTTAATGGTGTAAACCGCTTAGAGAGTGCTTGCACTGTGAGGCGGTATATAAATGTCACTAATAAATAAATAATAAATGAATAAATAGGTCCCTATCTAGCCTGGCAAAACCAAGAAGACAGTAGAAAATTAGCAATATGTGTATCTCTTTGCTAGTATATAGAGTCCAGAGTGATTTTTTTTCAGCTTGTATATGTTATTGTTAGCTTGGTCTTCAAGGTGATACTTATGATCTATGTGCAATGTTATGGAGGAGCTCTGCACATGCTCAGATTTGCTTATTTTGTTGGAGAAACTGAATAATATATTGTCTGTATGAGTATGAAGTATCTGCATATTAAAACTTGTGCCTCCCTCTCAGTTTCTGCTCTGTACTTAACAAAAAGGAGAGAGATTTAGACAGGGGTGAAATCCTCCCGGTTCGCTCTTACCTGTTGGTCGCCGCACAGCTGAACAACCTGGTGGCGTTCGCGGCGCGGGGCTTCCCCTGCCCGCTTCCCCCGCCCGCCTGAACGCCGGCATTTGCGTTCTTTTGCCCTCTGCGCAAGCAGAACACTTTGCGCATGCACAGAGGGCAAAAGAACGCAAATGCCGGTGTCCAGGTGGGCAGGGGAAGCGGGTGGGGGAAGCCCTGCACCGCGAACACCACCAGGTTGTTCGGCTGTGCCGCGACCAACAGGTAAGAGCGAACCGGGAGGATTTCACCCCTGGATTTAGAATGTATTGAGTGGCAAAAGAAGATGCCCACCTTGTTTGAGAGATTTCAGAACTACAGTCACTGTTAAAACAAGGAAAAGGAAATAGCTTCGATGCTCCCCTTGAGCTTTAAGGGAAAAACTTTGGGTTACTTTGTGAAGGGGCTGAATTGGCAAGGCACACCAGCCTGGGATCCATAGGTGTGTCTCATCTGGGCAGCATTTTGTAGAGTGATCATACCAAGACTACATGATTCCAAACCGTGCTTCTTTCTTCGATGACTATCTACAAGGCATGATTAGCCATCTAATAGATGCAGATTCTGGGATGGCCATTTATTTTTTTGGACCAGAGATACTAATGCACACTCCCAATCACTCTCTCCCAGTGATGGGAGTTAGTTGATTTCCAGGTCAATTTTAATCCTACATGGTGCAATGCAATCACGATCACTACCTGATGTTCATAGGATAAAGTCTTCCAAAAATTCACTCACACTATAATTGCAGAAGTAGGGACCACTTCAGCGGTGGGTTCTAAATGATTTTGCTAACGGTTGGCATGCGCGCTCGCGCTGCTTCTGCGCGTGCGCAGAAGTGTCCTGGGTGGGTGGGCGGAGTCTCCTGCCACTAGCGCTACCGGTTCTAAGAACCAGTCCGAACCGGGAGCAACCCACCGCTGGACCACTTGCATGATTTTCCTTGCAAATCTGCATAACCGACTTTTGCTGAAATCAGAGTCCATGTTATATATTTGTTTGTCAGAATATGGTCTGAATTCAGTGGCATGTTTAGAGGCCAGCACTGTCTCTGCTCTGCTGTTGTACATAATCCCCATTTTTAAGGTTGATTTATTCACTGCCTAAGTTCCTAGAGTGAACCTTTTGCCTTATCTAATCAGAGATCAAAAGCTTGTTAAGAAGCATCTGAAAGATGATGTACTTTGTAGTCTGCTCCATTGGAGGCTCTGTGGTTGGGAAAACCTGAATTCACCTGCATGCTTCTGATCATTCCTTCTGTGTAGCTCATATAATAAACTGTAAGAAAATATCAGCTGGGTGCCGTTGATGGACTAAAAATATGGTATTTGACTTTGTCTGCCCTTCATTCATGAACTCTAAAGCCTTGTATCAATGGTTTGCAGTTCTCATCTCTGTTTTAGAGATCATTTAAAAACCTGGCTTCCCAGTGGATCCTCTTAAATAGTAACCTCCGCATTTTATTTTACCCAGTTATCGCATTGCACTGTATCCATGGTCCCTGCTTTATGCTTTGCTGTTCCATTGAAATCAAAGCTACTAATTGCAGTGAGTTAATTTGGCAGGGCTGCAAATGTACTTCCTTGAAGGCATTCTACTCTTCTTTGTACAATATGAGCCCCCTCCCCTCCAAAAGGGAACAGCTGGCCCAGGGCTGTAAATGAGTAGCTGCCTTGTGGTGCAAATGACTGACTCCTGTCCTCAACAATGAATCACCTAATTAGTAGGAAATGGGGATGGATAGATTATAGAGACTGGCATGAGAACTGCTTGGACCAAGTTGGCAGCAGGCAGCAAATTCTAAAAAGATGTGCATTGAATGTGTGCTTGGCTCATTTTCCCTTGGTGAAAAAGGCAGCCCACAAGCCCTCTTGCTTTATTTCTTGGTTTAATCAGACATTATATCCTGATGGAATAGTGATGTGCTGCATAAAGAAGTGTCCTTGGATTTGGCCCTCTCAGCCCTACTCCTTCAGGTTTTCCTGAAGGAAGATTGTGAATAGTTATCCTTCTATCAATACTCTTGGAGCAAATTGCTAGTATTTGCTGGAATAATTTCAGCAATGTATGTACACTTTCCAAGAGCCAAGGTGGCGCAGTGGTTAAATGCAGCACTGCAGGCTACTGCTAGTTCAGCAGTTCAGCTGTTCAAATCTCACCGGCTCAAGGTTGACTCAGCCTTCCATCCTTCTGAGGTCGGTAAAATGAGGACCCAGATTGTTGGGGGCAATATTCTGAACTCTGTAAACCACTTAGAGAGGGCTGTAAAGCACTATGAAGCAGTATATAAGTCTAAGTGGTATTGCTATTGCTACACTGTTGTGGGAGAGTACTAGGAATGAATGAATGAATGAATGAATGAATGAATGAATGAATGAATTAATTAATTAATTAATTAATTAATTAATTAATGAGACTTTCTTGTCCAGTTATGAACAAATGTCTGAAAATATTAGCTGGATGAAGTGTTTAATCCCTCACATCAGTGGTGGGTTGCTGCCAGTTTGGACCGGTTCTCCCGTACCGGTGGTGGAAACTTCCCCCCACTCACCAAACCAGCAGTGATGGCTGCCTGGCCACGCCTCCGAACTGGTTCTCTGGTCGTCGCTCCGTGTAATCGGCTTGCAAAGAACATTCGCACACTTCCAACACCATTTGCACACTTCCGAAGCGATGCGAACCGGTAGGGAAGGTAAGTAGAACCCACCCCTGCCTCACATACGTCATCTGTTCTGGGGAATTGTGCACAAAAGGGCTTGGTTGGAACTAGAATAATACTAAGAAAATACTAAGAAAAAATATTATCTGAAGAACAAAGCTGTAGTTCACATTTGGAAATTAAAAAAACAAACATCCTGGAGGAATGTCAGTTTTTTGGAAGCAACATAGACATGATTTATCCTCCTCCTCCTCCTCCTCCTCCTCCTCCTCCCCCCTCCTCCTCTTCCTCCTCCTCCTCCTCCTCCTCCTCCTCCTCCTCCTGCTGCTCTGACATGCTTTCTTTAACAAGGATTTGGAGAAAGTGTTTATCTGAAGGGTTCCTGTAGTGCGAGAATTGATTGATCATGTCTTATGAGTCGTTTGATGACTCATAGCAGCCTGAATAGCACCAGGCATAAAGATGCTTAACTGACTATAGTAATGGGTCGCTTTCCTTGATGTCCTCTTTTTTCTGATTATTCTCTGAGGATAAAGATGGCAGCTTTATTATGTCTGGCTTGGTTTTGTTTCATAAACAAACAAACAAAGAAGACTAACTACGCTGATCAGTGTAGTGTTTCTTAAGACTCTCCCCCCAAAATAAAAATTAATGATACGTCATCAACCTTTTGTGTTTTTTTTCCTTCGGAAAAGGAGAAAGATAATCTACAAAGACATTTGCAAGCCAATTGTTCATGTTGTTGTTACAGGTTGACAATGCTGCATTAATCTTTATCTCCAAACACTTGTTTTTGTGAAATGCAGATGAATTCACTCAGGTAAATAGTCCTTGAGCTATCTTTTAAACTCGAAAACAAAGCTTACATTGTTCAGCAATGCTCTGTTTTCTTCCTAGGTGCCTTACCAGTCCCCTGCTTTTTCTCTCTATGGGATTCTGTGAGTGAAAGAACAGAGAGCATTGGGTGTTACATGACACAGAATTGTTGGTCGCTGGAAACATGTTTCTAGGGAAAAGTATTGGAAGGAAAGAGAAAAAACACAGAAACAGAAAGATAGGGAAATTACACAACCCTCTATCATTTTCCCAGGTTCAAAATCTCATCTATTGCTACTAAGTATTCTGTTTAATTAATGATATGAGTTAATATTAATATTACTATTTCTTGTTGTAAATGTTTTTGTCCTGTGAATCATTTTGCAAAAAAAAAAAAAAAGCATGGGCGTTTTGTTTCTTAAGAAATAACAACGTCGAGGAAAAGAGAATAGGGTTTGTACCACAGAAATAGTGGAAGAGCTATGCAAACACAATTTTTAAAAAGACCGAGCAAGGAATGGAATTTCAGAGAAGGCCGATCCACAAGAGAGAATGGAAAAACAGTGAAATCCATTCTGGAAGGATCAAAAATAATCTGTCTTCATTGATTTGATGTTTGTGCTGTCATTTTCTGTCTCATTTTACACACTTGTGAGTTACTTTGCACACTTGTGTCTCACTTTGCACACTTGTGTCTCACTGTAATTTTGCACACACATTTTGCACACACACTGTGACACAAAGTTTACAATAATAAGCATGAACCAGAGAGATCTATTCTGTTTACCTTCTTTTTCTAAGTATCACACCAACCTGTAAGAAGAAATACACAATTGTGTTATAAAAGGTGCATTTCAGTTTTCTAATATTTTGAGTGGCTCATTAAGCTCTGCTTTTCAATTTGAAAAAGGAGATACTTTGAAAGATGATCTGAAGCTGCCATTCTAACAACCAGATTTTTTTTTAACATTTGGAATTTGTGCTCAGTTTGAAAAACAAAGTAATATCCAAGAAATCCAAATGGAATCTCTTTTATGGCAATCTATCATTTTGAAGGGTCTATTGTCTGATATTGTTTTTAAGTCCATACTTCCAGAAAGTCAGCCAGACCTAAATCAGATATGTTCCATAGAAATTCAATTTATTTGTCCACATGAATAAGGTATTATTCCAGTTCATCTTTCTCCCATGGATTTTTTTTTGATCCACAAACAGAAACTAGTGTTGGGAAACCTGCTAATAAAACCAACCACCCTCCCCCAAACCTCTTCACTATTTTATACTACTTTGTACTTGCTAAGTCTCCTGATGAGTATCCTTGGGAGTTCTCATGGCGTCTAGGACAGTGATGGCGAACCTATGGCACGCGTGCCACAGGTGGCACGCGGAGCCATATCTGAAGGCATGTGAGGTGTTGCCCTATGTCAGCTCCAGCGCGCATGCGTGCACTTGCCAGCTGATTTTTGGCCTTCTTTTTGGCCATTTTTGCTCTCCCCATGGCAAAAACGGGCCAACAGGCCAACCGGAAGTTCATTTGTGTGCTCACCCTCAGCCTCCTTTTCTCTGTCAGAGGTCTTCAGGAACTTCTTCGGCTTTGGACAGTTGCAACCAGGCCTCTCACATCTCGGCCTATTTCTTCTCCAGCCGGCAAGACTTTCCTGAAGGCCTCTGCAGCCGATAACAGAGCTCCGGATTGATCCGGAGCTCTGCTATCGGCTACACAGGCCTTCAGGAAAGCCTTCTCGGCTGCAGAAGAAATGGGCCGAGTTGTGCGAGGCCTGGTTGCAACTATCTGAAGGTAAGTAATAGGGCAGCTCCACTTCCTTTTGTTTCCGAATTTCCAATTGGTCCATTGGGCCATTTTTTGCAGTCCCCAGGCTTCAGGAGGCTTTCCTGAACCCTGGGGAGAGCGAAAAACAGCCCAAGGGCCTACTGGAAATCCGGAGGCTTCAGTGAAGCCTGTGCGAATCCGTGAGAGGAAGTGGGGGGGTTGTGTGCATGCACAGGGCATTGCATTATGGGTGTGGACACACGCGCGCACGCTATCGCACGTGCGCGCACCCTTTTGGCACCCGAGCCGAAAAAGGTTTGCCCTCACTGGTCTAGGACAATTCGCTATGGCCAACTTGCCATGGCCAATTCATCATGGCCAACTCACCACAGGACAACTCACCGTGGGACAACTCAGTGTGGGACAATTCAATGCTGTATTAATAATTTCATTCAGTTAATTTCATTATTGGCAATTTTCATCAAAATGATCGTCACTCTTGTATTTCTGGATTTACATTCTTCCTTTTATTATTATTGGCCATGGCTCCATTGAAATCAATGTAACTTTTGTATTTGTTGAATTGTCCTGCAGTGAGTTGGCCATGGTGACTTGGCTGTGACGAGTTGGCCATGGTCAGTTAGCCATGGTCAGTTTTCCCATTCCATTATCTTGGATGTCTGTGGGATAGGGATAATGATAGCATTATAGCAAATGATAGCAAATGATAAAATAGCATTGTAACGTTTGATATTAGTGTTGTAACATATAACATAAGCTCCACTCCTTTAGAGGTGGGTTGCAATACTGATTTCAGGTATATAAGGGACAATACTTGTGTGGCAACTGTGCAATGCTCTTTTTGTCTTGATAAAACCATTGGTTTTTTGCAGATACTTATGTTTAAGAATTCTACCACTGTAATACAGAAATGCTGTATTCACCTCTCTCCCCACTTTCCACCCCCAATGCCTTTAAACTATTTTGGTTAATGCAGAGTTCAAAGAAATTTGAAAATCTGCAACCATATAAAAATTCAGTTGGTTAATAAAACTGTTGTGAAGATAGCAACTTTCTTTGGTTGAACTTGGCGACTGCATGAATTACTACATGTCAGTTTTCTTGGGGGCAACATGGACATGATTTATTATTGCTTTCAACCAGGATGTTTATTTTTTTACAGTCAAGCCTGCGGTCCTTTGTTTCATCTAATTAGTAACCAGTGTTGACCCTACTTAACTTTTTCAAGATCAACCTCAGTTTCTAAGCACTGCCAGCTGCCTTCTTTTTTCCTCATGGCCAACCTAACGTATTACAACTTTATAAGTATTTATACATATTCCCTTGTATGATTGTTAATGCAAATGACCCTAATGCCTTCATTTTTACATACATTTCCTAGATGTACATTTTTCAATGTTATTTATTTGCATGATTTGCATGATGTTTACAATAATGATTGTTGTATGCATTTTAACTGTAATAAACATATTTTTTTAATGCAATGCAGAATACATTCTTTTCCAAAACCAACTTTTGCAGACAAATGGGATTTAATATGGATTTTCAATCAAAAAAAGATGGATGTTAGTAACTTTATTCAATGCTGCCCATGTAGTGGATGCTGCTAACATGACAGTTTCTATGTTGGCAAATTGTGTAAATCTCCTCTGGAAATATGTGGTCGATATGCTCTACATCTTGAATGTGGTTCATTGTTGCAGAAGGTCACATTCTGAAAAAAATCTTCAGTGAATGCTGAGGTTCTCATTACTGAGGGAATATCATCTAGAGGGACTTTATGTCAAGTTGTCTGAAATGGCTTTCTTCTTTTGGATCAGCCTATTCTATCTAGACCATCCTCCTCCTATGACATTTTCAGAGGTTTGTGAATACCTGGCTCTTTGGGAAGGCATTCAGACATGAGTAGCAAATTGACATCAAATAGAAGGAGATTGTTAATTATCATTCTGTAATTATTGACTGTCTTTTAATGTTAACATTTATGTTGCTATCAACATAACAACTTTCCCCCATGTATGCATGGTTTTGTATGTCTTTTTAAAATTGTTTTTAAATTGTTTTTAATAATTTTATTGTTTAGTTGTTCCTTAAAATGTTGTACGCCACCCTGAGTCCTTAGGGCAGTGATGGCGAACCTATGGCACGGGTGCCACAGGTGGCACGCGGAGCCATATCTGCTGGCACGCGAACTGTTGCCCTAATTCCACTCCAGTGCGCATGTGCGCGCTGGCCAGCTGAATTTTGGCTTTCATGGAGGCTCTGGGAGGGCATTTTCGGCCTCCGGAGGGCCTCCGGTGGGCGGGGGGAGCCATTTTCACCCTCCCCATGCTACAAGAAAACCTCTGGAGCCTGGGGAGGGCGAAAAATGGGCCTACCGGGCCCACCCGAAGTCGGGAAACGGGGGAGTGGGGGGATCGTGCATGCATGCACAGTGGCGGGGAAGCACGGGGGGATCACACGTCTATGCGCAGGGGGGCAGGGGGGCATTGTATTATGGGTGTGGGCACTCGCACGTACACAATAGCGTGCACGCGCGTGCTTTTGGCACCCGAGGAATAAAAGGTTCGCCATCACTGCCTTAGGGAGTAGGGCGGCATAGAAGAAAAACAAACAAACAAACAAACAAACAAACAAACAAACAAATAAATAAATAAAAAATCACTTGGGTTATGAGTCAGCAAAAAGCCAAATGAGTTGAATGAACAAATGTGTATTTCACTGACATAATCTAGTTGACCCTAATTCCAAAGAGAAAGTCTTGAATTATGGAGAAGAGAGAATACACCATCTGCATCAGGGGTGAAATTCAGCAGGTTCTGACAGGTTCTGGAGAACCGGTAGTGGAAATTTTGAGTAGTTCGGAGAACCGGCAAATATCACCTCTGGCTGGCCCCAGAGTGGATTGGGAATGGAGATTTCGCAATATCCTTCCTCCAGGAGTGGGGAGGGAATGGGGATTTTGCAGTATCCTTCCCCTCCATGCCCACAGAACCGGCAAGGAAAATTTTTGAATTTCACCCCGATCTGCATTATCTGTTTATTTTAAAGGCAGTGTTTTTTTAAAGGAAATATTCTACAGGATTATCTCGCTATGCTTTAAATAACCTGATATTCTTTTGATGAGTATCAAAATATAAAATATAAGAGTTAGATGATGAAAAATAGTAATAACGTCCTATAATAGCAGTCTGCAACGTGCTTTAAGACAGATGAAAACGTGAGGGCATTTCAGAAGGATGACTAAAGTACAGAAGATAGATGATTAAAAATAACAATAATTGCCAAAGGCAGGATGCTTTAAGATAGATAAAAAAGTCACGTGAACAGGGTATGCATGTACTTCAACCATTGCTTGGAAAATGAGATTCCTCTCAACCGAACTGCATCGAAGAGCTGTTCATTTATCATACTGCAAACTGAACTAGAAAGCCTCCCCCCCCCTCTAGACTGTGGTAGCCTAGCTGTCAGGATGATTTGTCTTCCCACTTGCCTTTAACGTTTTGTATGTAATAAATATATGTTCCTTCTTACCCATTTACAAATCTAAATACCTTTCCTGAAGGCTTGTAAACAATGTAAAATGTGACCTCTAACATTGGTTCCTTTTTGTTTTGTTTTCTCTTATCACAGTTTTCTGGGAGTCAACTACTTTGGCTCCCATGTTCTTTCATGAGGAACACAAGACTTGCCTCTGTTTGGGGCGATGGCTAGGATGGAATGGGCACCTGGCTAAGAAAAGGAAGGCAGCACCCTCATTTGATGCAGACTGTTCGGTACTCATGCCTGGTTGATTGTAAGCCCACTTTTGCAGAGAGAGTGAGAGTGAGCGTGAGTGTGTGTGTGTGAGAGTGAGAGAGAGAGTGAGAGTGAGAGAGAGAGAGTGAAAGTGAGAGTGAGAGTGAGCGTGTGAGAGAGAGTGAGAGAGTGAGCGTGAGCGTGAGAGAGAGAGAGTGAGTGAGAGAGAGTGAGAGAGAGTGAGAGAGTGAGAGAGAGAGTGAGAGAGTGAGAGAGAGTGAAAGTGAGAGTGAGAGTGAGCGTGTGAGAGAGTGAGAGAGTGAGCGTGAGAGAGAGAGAGAGTGAGTGAGAGTGAGTGAGAGAGAGTGAGAGAGTGAGAGAGAGAGAAAGACTGTGTGTGTGTGTGTGAGAGAGAGAGAGAGAGAGAGAAAGAGAGAGTGAGCGTGAGAGAGAGAGAGTGAGAGAGAGAGAGTGAAAGTGAGAGTGAGCGTGAGCGTGTGTGTGTGTGAGAGAGAGAGAGTGAGAGTGAGAGAGAGAGTGAAAGTGAGAGTGAGAGTGAGTGTGTGAGAGAGAGTGAGAGAGTGAGCGTGAGCGTGAGAGAGAGAGAGTGAGAGAGAGTGAGAGAGAGTGAGAGAGTGAGAGAGAGAGAAAGACTGTGTGTGTGTGTGTGAGAGAGAGAGAGAGAGAGAAAGAGTGAGCGTGAGAGAGAGAGAGTGAGAGAGAGAGAGAGTGAAAGTGAGAGTGAGCGTGAGAGTGAGAGTGAGAGAGAGACTGTGTGTGTGAGTGAGAGAGAGTGAAAGTGAGAGTGAGCATGAGAGAGAGTGAGAGAGAGAGAGAAAGAAAGACTGTGTGTGTGTGTGTGTGTGTGTGTGTGTGTGTGTGTGTGTGTGAGAGAGAGAGAGAGAGAGAGAGAGAGAGAGAGAGAGAGAGAGAGAGAGAGAGAGAATATTACATGATGCAATGTGATTTGGCAACCCAGCATTGTTTTTAGTGACATTCTTGTCATTCTGTTGAATGCAGTTAAAATATGCTCACTATACAGAATGCTATATCTTCTCAATGTGTTTAGACCAATCTAAGAAAGTTAACCTTTTAGAATTTCACGACAACAAATTCTCTTGCATCAGGCTGAATGAGAACAGGCAAGGTGAAAAAAAAATGCAGGCAGAAGTTTTCCACATGGAATTCCCTGGGAGCCTTTCCTAGCATGGGAGCAGGCTATCTGAGGGACCACCCCTCCCTTACATTAGCCCATCCCACTAGATATGTCAGAGAACGCATACTGGGGGGTGGTGCATCAGCTATTTGGTGGGTTGCAGGAGACATATTTTTTCTGTCATGGTACTCACCTTAGGGAACATTCTTCCTCACCTTCCCAGGATTAGATTAGGTCCATCCTTTCTGATCTTCCAGAAGGCCCTCAAGACCTGGTTATGTTATCAGGCATGAGAGTCTCAGGAACCAGAGGTTGCTTAGATGGTTTCATTGCTGAGGTGGCCATTTTTATCCTCTTTTTGCCTAAGGTTTGTATATTTTAAACATCCTGTTTCCTTGCACTTGTTGACAAATAAAAATAAATAAATAAAATAAATAAATTTGTTTTTATAATATTTATCTTCTCATGTTAATTTTTATATTTTTACATCTGTTGTTTTATTCAATTGTTTTATGCCACCCAGAGTCGCTTTTGTGAGGTGGGTAACTATAAAAATTTTGATAAATAAATAAATAAATAATTTTTAGGGCCAGATCCTATTCCTGAACAGGTATTTGGATCCATTTCTTCCTGCAGAAAAACTTACTTCTCAACTTTTCATCCTGTTATTCAGTTTGTTGAAAATTGTTTTTATCCAATGACAGTTTTTGTTACTTTGCTCTTGGTCTCTGCGTTAAAATTTAAATATTTATTATGTTTCTAAAACTGAGCAGGCTATATATCATAAAAACATATTTATCTGCAAAGCAGGTGGTAAATCTCCTCTGAAATTGTGTGTGTGTGTATGTGTGTATGTGTGTGGATTAATGCAGATAAAATATGGAAATGGATGCACCTTGGGAAATATTTTTATCAAAACAGAGAAAAAGGGGGGGGGGAGTTGCTGTAATATTAATTCTCATTAAGGTGAGTTGTTACAGATAAAACAGGAATACATAACCTTTATTTTCTTTTGGATTCAGATCTACATTTTCCTTTCAGTTCTCTTAAAGGACAGAATGAAGGGCAAACTTTTGCATTTTTAAAACAGAATCTGATTTTGATCTAGGCTCATGTTGCCATTAACCACTGGATTTCTTCCATTTATGGAGGTAACTAGGATGCAATAAACGCATAATGGATGAAATAAGGGACCCATTTCCTCCCTAATTCTTCCTTTTCCTTACAGATTCTTAGGTTTCCAAGGAGGTATTCTGGAGAATCTCCCAGCCTGCTAGAACATTATTTGAAGGGAATATAGGGCCTTTAGGATGAAGAGGCTGTAGTTCATAGCAAGAACAAAAAGCTAGTTATCTCCACAGTTGGCTAGAAGAATTCCTGTCTTAAACTAGGAAAGCCACTGTGAGATCTACAGTGCAAGAAACCACACACCCAGTACATGAGAGCCAGTTTGGTCTAGTAGATAAGGCAGGGGTGAAATGCTACCGGTTCGGCCCGGTTCGGGTGTACTGGAAGATGCAGCCGCCGGTGGTTTGGAGAACTGGTAGCAGTGGCAGCACGAGACTCCGCCCACCCACCCGAACATCGCCATTTTCTTGTTTTTTACCCTCTGCGCATGCACAAAGCATTCTACGTATGTGCAGAGGGTGAAAAAGCGCATGTGATGCGCTTGCTTGCTTCCGAACCGGTAGGGAAGGTAAGTAGATTTCACCGCTGAGATAAGTTACTAGACTAGAAAGCGGGAGACTAAGTCTTGTCTTAGCCATGAAAAGTTAGCTGGTTGATTTTGAGCCCCCCCTCTCTCAGTCCAACCCATCACACAGGGTTGTTGTTGTGGGGAAAATAGGAAGAGGAAGATGTGTTGGTTATCTTTGCTACCTTGACTTATTTGTAAAAAATAATAATGAAGGCGGGATACAAATATATAAATAAAATAAATAAATAAATAAATGTTAGCAAAGAGTTAAGAAAAATCTCTTTGCTGAACATCTAATGACTATCCAGCTTTTTCTACGTCAGATTTAATAGCCCCAGCATAGCTAAGTCAATGGGATCTCATTGCCTAGCTTTCTATGGTTCAAAGTTGGCAATGGTGCATTGGAAGAAACTGATTCATTGCCCCAATGGAATAGCGTTGTAGCAAAACGTCCCTAAGGCAACTGGACACTTTCTTGTTTTTCTTTGAAGACATTTTGCTTCTCATCCAAGAAACGTCTTCAAAGAAAACCCAGAAAGCCCAGTTGCCTCTTGAAAAAGCACCTTTGGGACAACTGTGACCTGGATGACTGAGAATCTCCATGGACATTGTAGCAAAATCTGGCAGAATTCAGGCAGGAAAAATTATGTTATGGACATAAAGAATTCCAACTGATGAAATGCAGAAAGAGAACTTTCTCTGCCATTGCCCCCTTCCTGTGGAATATTCACCCCCCCTCACAACCCAGAATTAAGGATAGAGCCCTGAAAGCTCCCCCCCACCCTTTCATTATCTTTGACACTGATTTTTAATTCATCCGTGCCTTTTTAAATTTTACATACTGGTTTTATCTTTTAATATTTTATTTGTATGCCATCCAGAGTCCCTCTGAGAGAAAGATGAACAGTTTTAAAATTTGATAACTATACATTTTTATGTGAGATGTTAAGTTTTGTTTTTTCTTCGGGGTTTGTTAGGTTTGTACCGTGTGTACTTTTTAAAGATTTGCATCTATTTTCATATATATATATATATATATATATATATATATATATATATATATATATATATATATATATATATATATATATATATATATATATATATATATATATATATACACACACACACCGTATTTTTCGGAGTATAAGACGCACCGAAGTATAAGACGCACCTTAGTTTTTGGGGAGGAAAATAGGGGTAAACAATCTGCCTACCAGGTATTCATCTGGCTAGCATCCTTAGTCTGGTCAGCTTCAGCACATTATTTTATCCCCTGGTTAGGGCTGAAAAAAATCTTCTTCAGAGGGAGTAGCAATGAAAACAAGCCTGCAAGCCGGGAAGATCGTTAGCACCTCATTAGGGTTGAAAAAAACCTTTTTTGGAGGGAGTAGAAATGAAAACAAGCCTGCAAAGACTTAGGGCTGAAAAAAAACTTCTTCGGAGGAAGTAACAATGAAAGAGCCTGCAAGCCGGTAAGAGCCGGGAAGATCGTTAGCACCTGGTTAGGGCTAGAAAAAAACTTATTCGGAGCAGCTTCAGCACATTATTTTATCTCCTGGTTAGGACTTAAAAAAACCTTCTTCTGAGAGAATAACAATGAAAGAGCCTGCAAGCCAGTAAGAGCTGGGAAGATAGTTAGCACCTGGTTAGGGCTAGAAAAAAAACTTACTCGGAGCAAGTAGAGCAATGAAAAAAAAATTCTGCAAAGACTTAGAGCTGGAAGAACATTCTTTGGAGAGAGTAAGCTGGGAAGATCTGTTAGCACCTAGTTAGGGCTGGAAAAAAAAGCTGCATTCGAAGTATAAGACGCACCCAAATTGTCAGCCACTTTTAGGGACGAAAAAGGTGCGTCTTATACTCCAAAAAATACGGTATGTAGTTATATTCGTACATGTTTTGTCTCTTATGTTTCATGTATTTTTAAAATTGCTTAATAAAAATCATTTAAAAATAAAATAAAATTTGATAACTAAATAAGTTTGCATCTGAGCCTCAGGGGTGAACTGTATTGGAGCCCCCGACTCCAACCCATGGGAATACAAGCAGCACTTCCTGGATCTCTTAGTGCCGTGATGGCGAACCTATGGCACGGGTGCCACAAGTGGCACGCGGAGCCATATCGGTGGGCACACGAGCTCAGGTCCGGCGTGCATGTGTGCACCAGCCGGCTGATTTTCGGGCCTTCTGGGCCCACTGAGAGTTGGGAAACAGGCTGTTTCCAGCCTCCAGAGGGGGTGGGGAAGGCCGTTTTCGCCCTCCCCAGGCTCCTAGAAAGGCTCTGGAGCCTGGGGAGAGCAAAAAAATGGGCGTGACATTGCATGCTGGGAGCAGGGGGGTCATGCGTGCATGTGCGGGGGTGCATGGAATTATGAGTGTGGGCACGCACACACGTGATCCCCTGCATCCCCCCCCTTTTGGCACGCGAACCAAAAAAGGTTCGCCATCACTGTCTTAGTGCATAATACATCTTTGTATACTCTGTCAGGTATTGGGCACTTAATCATGGCCCATTCTGGTGTTTTAAGAGCATGAAAGGAAATGGTTGCCATGAAGAGCCTTACTCATTCATTAAATGACTGCAATAAAAAATGTTGAAGGTTAAAAAAAAAATCCTAGGATTTCCAAACCTGAACTGTAGATATGTTTCTCTGTGTTATCTGTTTCAGCTCACCGAAAACTCAAACTAACCTTTGTTATTTTTTTTTAGATAGTTAGGCAAACATTTATTTGGTTGTGATGGTGAACAATTCAGATGTAAATACTGACTTTTTTCATTATTTTTAGGATACCACTGGTACAGGTAGTCCTCAACTTACAACAGTTCACTTAGTGACCATTCAAAGTTACAACGGCACTGAAAAAAGTGACTTATGACCCTTTTTCACACTTACGTGATTTACATTCGGATGCTTGACAGCTGACTCAGAGTTATGACAGTTGCAGTGTCCTGGGGTCATGTGGTCTCCTTTTGCGACCTTCTGACAAGCAAAGTCAGTGGGGAAGCCAGATTCACTTAACAACCGTGTGAGTAACTTAAGAACAGCAGTGATTCACTTAACAATGAGCCGAGGTGGCACAGCAGTTAGAGGCAGTACTGCAGTCTACTTTAGCTGACTGTGATCAGCAGTTCAGCTGTTCAAATCTCACCGGCTCAAGGTTGACTCAGCCTTCCATCCTTCCGAGGTAGGTAAAATGAGGACCCAGATTGTTGGGGGCAATATAAATATACATTGCTTACTGGTGTAAACCGCTTAGAGAGTGCATGTAATTTCTTTTCCCATTTGGTGTAAAATTATTATAATAACTTGAAGAAAAAGTTAAAAGCCTAGTGAGGCAGGATGCCTGGTAAACAAGAAGAGACCTCTTTAAGTGCAGGACGGTGCTTAGAAGCTCCATAGCCGAGACCTCCAAGCTAAATAAACGGAAGTATCTGGGGTTTATAGTGCTTTTAATCAGACTTCTGCTTCTGTAATCAACTCACACGCCATCATTAATGTCTTTAAATGAACCTTCTCCTCAGCAAGGGTTGAGTGAGTGGTCCAATTCACACAAGCAAATAATCTCCTTGAAATACAGAAATGAAATTTGAAGCAGCCAAGAAAACTGAAAACATTCTGTACTTCGGGTGGGGGGAAGGGATGAAGAGAAGCTATTGGGCCTCATGAATATATTTTATTTAAGAGGTTTTTTTTTCCTTGTTCATTTATTTTGCCATGCTATGTAATCCTTCCATTGAAATGAACTGGGGTGATTTGTATGTGCTGGAGTTTTATGAGTTTGCAGAGGAGGCATTAGACTGGAAACCACACACAGAATTCTGGCTTCTCAGTCTTCAGTTGCTTTTAGGGGTCTTTCCTTGGACAGCTAATATAAAAAAATGTTCCATAAATGTAAAGCTCTTTTTTTCCAGGCTACATTTGAAATACACTCCAAGCAAATCTATTTCTGTTGAGGCAGACAAAATTCCTTAATCCCGTTTCCTTCTTTTTATGTCTAAAACATGAGTTTATAATGAGAAAGCCTTCTCGTTGCACTGCGGTCAGTGCTTCTTAATAGTGCTTTACATGTTACTTTGCTAGTTTGCATCACATTAACACCATTCATTTATCTGACAAAAGGAAAAAAGGCAGAAAAAAGAAATCAGCCACAGAATAAATTGTTGTTGTTGGAGTGCTGGTCACACAATCAGCCAGATGTTTAGTCTGGATTTATTGAGTCCTTTCCAAGGGCCTGGGATAGGCAGATATTTCTTAGTGGTATCAAGTAAAGCTGCCTTTTGCAATTGACTGATGGTGATTTTGTCAAGGCTGATGGTGTTCAAGTGATGCTGCAGATGTTTTGGAATTGTACTCAAGGCATTACTTCCTCCTCCTCCTCCTCCTCCTCCTCCTCCTCCTCCTCCTCCTCCTCCTCCTCCTCCTCCTCCTCCTCCTCCTCCTCCTCCTCTTCCATCATAAATGGTGGATTTTTGCAATTTGTTGTATCTGAAGAAAGTTTACTTGGAAGCAGAGTTGGATAATTGGAAGTTTATTTCTTAGTAAGTCTTGTTTGCATATATATCTTCCAGAAATACCATTAAAACAGTAAGTACAGTTTTTAAAAAATCTGCAAAAACTGCATATTAATGGAATTTATACAGCATGATTAAAGGCCTGGAGACAAAAACATATGAAGAGGAAGGATTTGGGTTTGGCTACTCTAGAGAAAAGAAGGAGTAGGGGGGAGGGGGGCATGATAGCAGTATTCGAGTATTTGAGAGGCTGCCACAAAGAAGAGGGGATCAATTTATTTCCCAAAGCACCAGAGGGAAGGACAAGAAACAATGGATGGAAACTAATCAAGGAGAGAAGCAATCTGGAATTAATGAGAAACTTCCTAACAGTGAGGACAATTAACCAGTGGAACAGCTTGCCTTCAGAAGTTGTAGGGGTTTCATCACTGGAGGTTTTTAAGAAGAGACTGGACAGTCACTTGCTTGAAATGGTATAGTGTCTCCTGCTGGAGCAGGGGTTTGGTCTAGAAGACCTTGAAGGTCCCTTCCAGCTCTATTCTGATTGATTGCCTAGAAAATTTAGGAAATGCAGCCTAGCATGTCTCAATAAAAGTTGGCAGTGTGAAATCATCCTCTTTGCAGACCTTGGACCAGCGGTGGGTTGCTCCTGGTTCGGCCCGGTTCTAAGAACTGGTAGCGTTGGCAGTGGGAGGCTCCGCCCACCCACCCAGGATGCTTCTGCGCATGTGCAGAAGCGGCACACGCGCGAGCATGCATGCAAACCGGTAGTAAAGGGTTTTAGAACCCACTACTGCCTGGGACCAATACAAAAGGTACCATATGTATAGTGGTGGGCAGTCTGTATAGTTTGTCTGAATTACTGGACCAACCTGCAATCAAATGGAGGAAATTAATTCATATTTAGAAGACCTTATCAATTTGGTATCGTTAACAATGTTTGAAGGCTGGCACAAAGATATCACTTCAATTTTTATCACATTCTTATGTCTGGCACAGGATGCTGTTCTGAATGAGTCCAAAAATTTAAGAATGATTTGTTACATAAAGTTGATGAATTCTTTTCCATGGATGGAATTCCTTTTCAATAAATTCTGAGTAAATAATTGTGAATTAACCATGAAAAGCATGCATTGATGGTACTCTGCTCCTCCAAAATTAATTACACAAACTGTAATCTTTTTAGATTGTTTTTGAAGATTTGGAAGCAAGTCACTGTCTTATTTGATGGCAATGCCAATAGATCTGCATTTTTGAAGAAATTGAGAAAATAATTAAAAAAAATCTTTGCCAATCAATGCTGCAGTTGATTTATTGTTTATTTTAATAAATAAAATATAGTGGTAAATAAAAGTATGAGAAATTGCATAGGTTGAAAAATTAACATACCCGCAGAATTGTGAAGAAACTGACAATGAAAGATAATTTTATCTTCTTTTTTATTAATCCCTATTTACTTTTCTTCAGTTTTGATTTTATTTCTTTTATTAAAAACAATTAAAATATTTATATTTATGTATGCCATTCATGGTGCCTATATAGAGGATATGGCACTTTCAGGGTTCATATTAAATAATTCAGGTTTCCTAGTTTGGGGAGAATGAACTCATTCGGAATGTTCCAAAATAAAAGTAAGATTAAAGACTAAATTTAAGACTAAGATTAAAGATTAAATAAAAGTAAAATAAATGAGCATAATTATTAAAGTAACTATCTCTCTTTCTCTCTGTGTGTCATTCTCTCTTTTTCTTTCTCTCTCTCTCTCTCTGCCTTTTTGTCTCTATCCATCCTATCTATCTATCTATCTATCTATCTATCTATCTATCTATCTATCTATCTATCGATCGATCGATCGATCGATCGATCGATCGATCGATCGATCGATCCATCCATCCATCCATCCATCCATCCATCCATCCATCCATCCATCCATCCATCCATCTATCCATCCATCATCTGTTTCTCCTTTCTTTCTTTCTTTCTTTCTTTCTTTCTTTCTTTCTTTCTTTCTTTCTTTCTTTCTTTCTTTCTTTCTTTCTTTCTTTCTTTCTTTCTTTCTTTCTTTCTCTTTCTTTCTCTCTTTGTTTCCTATCATCTATCTATCTATCTATCTATCTATCTATCTATCTATCTATCTATCTATCTATCTATCTATCTATCTATCTATCTATCTATCTATCTATCTATCTATCATCTATCATCTATCTTCATATGTTCTCAAAATCTCTGACTAGTATGTGAAATGACTACAGGGTGCCATGAGAATTGTTGGAAATCATCTTCATGGATGAAGTGGTCTCAATTTAATTTGTATTCTAATCCACCAGGTCTCATGTCACATTGGCATCATGTCAACCCTTGGTGTGAAACCACTTGCAACTCACTTTCTTCCTTCTGAGCCTCGTTACCCAAGCTGTTCTAAATAACAGGCACCTTCACCTGCACGTTAAGACTCCGAAAGTCACTGTCAGTGAATCAGAACTGATGTGACTATTGCTTTATGTAAGGCTTTAGAGGTTTTCCTAAAGGGATTACTACTCAGCCATAAACAGTATTAAAGATGCTGAGGTCACTCAGAAATCTAACAATACCTATTTTTGGAATCCAAAGGAAAGAAACTGATATATTTTATTAGGCTCCATTTTCAGGAAAGACTAAGAGCCCAGCAGGACATAAATAAAGATAGGATTAAATAAATTTATGAGTTCACTGAAACTTCAGCATAATTTTTCTGATTGTTATTAAAATAGCTTTTCTTTCACTGTAACTTGATTTAAAGGCATAGGTAGGGTTGTCAAATTGGAGTATCCTGACAAAGGTAAGAAACTCAGTCCTGTAGCTTCTCTCTTTTGTTTGAACTTTCAACCTTTTGCCCATAATTATTTCTACCTCATGTAATGAGTAAAAAAATCTCTTTGGGCAACAAAGAGGGGGATAAAAAAAACGTGCAGGAAAATAGGTGGCCTGTGGGGGAAAAGAGGCTCTGCTTCTATTGGAGATTGACAGTCTGTCACTCTTGTTGAAGGGGAAGAGGCCTTGACTGAGACCTGAAGATCAGAAGAACCAGACTGGGGAGTCAGATTAGATCATGGACCAGAAATTCTCCATCCCTGTTCTCAGGTGAACAAATGTGGAGACTTCTCTTGCATTTTTTTTTTTTACTGATTATGACCTTTCTACCAATACTTTTTCTTCTGACCTATTCAGCTGCAAAGCATTAAATAGGTGACCTAGTGTGCAGCAATGCCTAGTCTCTTAATATACCATTCCCAAGGCTGCTAAATATGCAAAAAGCACTTCAAAAGAGACATCTTTGCTGCAAGTGAATGGGGTCATATCCAGAGACCGTAAACGATATTGCAAATGGGGAAAAAAAAGATTTGGCTCACTGGTCCGAACTTCTCTAGAAGTGATCTTTGCGATAACACGAAAAGGGGGGGGGGAGGGAACTCATTCTAGATATAAGCCATCTATTGCTGTATGTAAAAAGATGACTTGGCTTAATTTCTTAAATATTGGTTTTTTTGGATACTGAAAGAATTATATTTCATTTCCTTTTCATGGCTTCAATAGCCATATGTGCAAGGTTTTTTTTTTAATTCCATAGGACGATTTGAAAGTGGGTGTAATACACCCAAGGTAACATGAGTACCATTATTTTAATTATGCTTAACTACAAATGAGTGTAATCATGCTGTAATGGGAAGCATTCAAGTATCTCCTCAATAAGAGATTTAGGGACAGTTGATGTGATGGCAGTCTTTTGTGAAGGTAAGTGTTCCTCCACTGAACAGCAGCAAAGCTATGTAGATAGTTAGGAAGACTCACAGTCCCCTTGCAATTAAATAGCAAATGAATATGTTAACATATAAATATCATTTATTTACCCTGGAGTTGATTGCACCTGAAGAGAATTTCCACAATTTAACCAACTGGTATAGTACATTTTCCTTTTTAATCTCTTCCTTAAAACACCAGTAACACCGTTGGAAGGATGCAACTTTAAATTGTAGTTTCTTATTGCCCCAGAACCCTAATTCAGCTCTTGAAGGGACTTAATGGAGTATTGTGTAATACAGCTAATGAAATGAGTGAAAATGACTCTATACATTGCATACATATGCATGAGAAGCATATTCTCTCACAGCCGATGCTTTAGCAAATAATTGCCTTGGTGCACAGTTCACTCTCAAAACAAGTGTGGAATTTTACTAACTTTTCTCAAGAATCTCACGCTGAAATTACATTAAGCAGAGGTGTGATTGCTTCCTCTTACAAGACAGCATCTAGTCTTAAGGCATACACAGCTGATTTAAAGGGCCTGTAGTTAGAGATTTGGTGAGCAGTTGAAAAAGTTGATGAGTAGGATCCCTGACATGTTTATTGACTATTGTGTAGGCCTTAATTATATTTAAAATCCAACTTAAGTGTTTCTTGGTTATCTTATCTACCCACTGCTTTGCAATGGGCTGGTTTGCCTTTTTATTTGGCTAGGTGCTGACATACAACCAATTTTATTTATTTATTATTGCTCACATCTGTATGCCACCCAATTCCCAGAGGACTCAATCTCAATGTCTGGCATTTTGATGGAGCTGTTTCATATCATTTCTACCCAATGTTCTACCATGGAACACCCTGCTGTAATTGCTTTTCAGCTTCTGTATGTCTTGACAAGAGCTTTTATCACATCATAGTCAATAGCTACAAGAACATATGGCTCTTTCATGCTTACTTAATTCACTATCTCCCTTCATCCTGGGGGCAGGTGCCATGCAACTTTGCTACATCTTGACAAGCTGTGTAACTTACTCAGTATGATGCTCCATAATTGAATTGCTTGAAACCTATAACATCAGGGCTGACATGGCAACGATGTAGTGATAAGTATCAAAGTCCCCACATCTGAATACTGTGAAATATGAGTCAGAAAAATCTGACATGCCTCCTTTCTGTTCTTAGCAATTACCTGTGCTACAGTAAGTTAAATAATAAACAAATTCTGCTTTGGCAGCCAAAATCTGCTGATGAAGAAAGCTTCTTGCTCTGTGTAATGGTTGAGATGACCCTGAATATCACATGAGATAAGGATGGATCGCCTGGTAAATCACTGTGTGATTTGAAGTTGATTGGCAATACTTCTACTCTAAATGATAATGCTAGAATGGAAGAAAACTGATTAGTTCATCTAGGATATTTTTTTGTGGAAGGAATGTGAATTCAGATCCATATTTTTCTCTCAAAGACAGTTTCCCAGGTTTAATATCCTTCAAACTAAGTAAATGCTTTATCAGAGGTCTAGTTTGGTGGATCTTAAGCTGCTTTTTTAAAAGAAAGAAAAGTCCAAGTGGTTTGACATTTGCCCATCCCTTGTAAGAATCCTTCCCCCTAGATAAGTTTATATGGTGGTTTTGTTCATATTTCCTTATTCTGAAGCCCTTTTTAAAAAGCCAAATTAAGAAATGAATGTGATGTTAATGCCTGCTAACTGTAACTGCCAGTCACTGCAATATTGTTGCCCACAATTTTCAGCTCTGGTGGAAAAGGAATTTGTCTGTCTCGTTAATTAATACACTGCAGAGACATTTCCCAGTCCGACAGAGTCTACTTATTGAAGAACAATAATTATTGGAGAAAGAATCAATAACACAAACCCCTTCCAAATAAATAGAGAAGGTGTCTGTGATGAAGTTTCTACAAATTTTGAAAACATCGCTTTCCTTCTCTTTTTTCTCTTCTTCTCTTTCAAAACTCAACCATGTCTATTCGCAATGTTTTGCTAACATGTTATAAACCATGGGGATGCAATCTCTTCTACATATGTTGCTTATTTTCTAAGCAAACATGGAGCACTCTAAATTAATTGCCTGTTTCTGTAACAGCCTCCAGGGCAGATAGAGAGGGGTGTGTGTGTGTGTGTGTATGTATGTATGTATGTATGTATGTATGTATGTATGTATGTATGTATGTATGTATGTGTATGTGTATGTGTCCGTCCTAACCATGCCTGTCCAGTGCCTTAACAATTGTTAGAAGAACCAGGCTCCAAGGGACACTGGCTTTCCAATCATTAACATTCTTCAGCTCTCCAGGAGATATACATGAAAGGATAACATTTTCATTTAGTAAGGCAAGGCTTGTGGGAAATAAAAACAGATATTCTCACCAATAACTGAAGCAGTGCAATAAGCCCTCCAAACCAAAAGTCACTTAATGAGAAAAGGCATGACCTGGCTTTCGTTGGCTTATAGCCTTGCTGTGTTTGGCGTCAACATCTTTATTGGTATGAAGAACAATCCTCCAGGTTTATTTTTAAGAGTTACTTTTGTCTTCTCTTAAGGTAGTTAATCATGCTTTCCTGGCACAAAAACCACAACACGATTTCTGAAGGTAATTGGGGAAAAAATGGCTGTCCACATTATTTGCTGCAAATTGCTAACCACAAACAACAGCAAAACCCAACATGATCTTAAAAGCTTCGCTGAAATTGTTTGTGAAAACACATAGTTGTTTTCCATCCTATAAAAATGACAAGACTCTGCTATGAGAACAAGATAACTATGCTGATGTTGACCTTACTCCTTTCTTCCCATTATTTTAATTGCATGTATGTATGTATGTATGTATGTATGTATGTATGTATGTATGTTTGTTTTGATCACTTGTTGCCTGGTATGTCTTCCTTTGGCCAACTCACTATATTGGCAAGGTATCAGACGATTGGAAGGTTATACATGTTGATGGATCTTGTTCTTTCTATTGAGCTGACTCTTCAGGACCTGTTGATCCTTTGGTGGTAGGTGGACATTGCTGTCTTCCTCACCTCCTTATTGTGGTTCCCAAGGGTGGTCTGTATATCTACTATGTGGCCCACTGATAAATCTACCCCATTAATCTTAACTACTTTCCCTTTCTAACCTAGGGCAGTTTGTATGTCAGATATATGCTCTGTCATAAGGTGAGGGCTTTTCCTCTAAAGCTTAGCTCTTCCTCTTCTGCTAATGGTGAGTAAGCCATTCCTAGAATGTTTCCAACTAATCCACCATTGTTTACTTCTGAGTAAATAAGCACTGGCTGAGGGACTGGTGGGGCAGAGCACAAGACTGCTAATGGTGGGTGGGACCAAACACTTTTATAGGTGGAGTCACAAACTGAACCATGTAACGTTAAGAGTGTGTGCAGCAGAAGCCAAATAAGCTAATATAATTCTTGGTTGTATAAACAGAAGCATAGTATCAAAATCACGTGAAGTATTAGTATCACTTTATAAAGCCTTAGTAAGATCACACCTGGAATACTGCATCCAGTTTTGGTCATCACATTACAAAAAAAAATGTTGAGACTTTGGAAAAAGTGCAAAGAAAAGCAACTAAGTTGATTAAAGGCCCAGAGACTAAAATATATGAAGAATGGTTGCAGGGTTTGGGTTTTACTAATCTAGAGAAAAGAAGGAGTAGGGGGGAGGGGGACATGATAGCAGCATTCCAGTATTTGAGAGGCTGCCACAAAGAAGAGGGTGTCAATTTATTTTCCAAAGCACCAGAGGGCAGGACAAGAAACAATGGATGGAAACTAATCAAGGAGAGAAGCAATCTGGAATTAAGGAGAAACTTTCTAACGGTGAGAACAATGAACCAGAGAAACAGCTTGCCTTCAGATTAACAGAGTTGGAAGGGACCTTATAGGTCATCTAGTCAGGGGTGAAATCCAGCTGGTTCTGACAGGTTCTGGAGAACCAGTAGTGGAAATTTTGAGTAGTTCGGAGAACCAGTAGCAGAAATTTTGAGTAGTTCAGAGAACCGGCAAATACCACCTCTGGCTGGCCCCAGAGTGGGGTGGGAATGGAGATTTTGCAATATCCTTCCCCTGCCACGCCCACCAAGACACGCCCACCAAGCCACACCATGGCCACCATGCCACACCCACAGAACCGCTAGTAAAAAAAATTGGATTTCACCACTGCATCTAGTCCAAACCCCCGCTCGAGCAGGAGACCCTACACCACTTCTGACAAATGGCAGTCCAACCTCTTCTTGTAAATCTCGAGTGATGAAGCTCCCACAATTTCCGAGGGCAAGCTGTTCCATTGGTTGATTGTTCTCACTGTCAGAAAGTTCCTCCTTATTTCTAGGTTGAATCTCTCCTTGATCAGTTTCCATCCATTATTCCTTGTCTGGCCTTCAGGTGCTTTCTGCATGCTTCAGAAGTTCTGAAGTTCTGAAGTTCTGCATGCTTCAGAAGTTGTGGGTGCTTCATCACTGGAGGTTTTTAAGAATAGATTGGACAATTCTTGTCTGAAATGGTATAGGGCAGCGGTGTGAAACTCGTCTTGTTTTTCCCCTTTGCTAAACTGGGCGTGGGTGTGGCAAGTGCGTGACACATCTGGCCCGTGGGCCACGAGCTTGACACCCCTGGTATAAGGTCTCCTGCTTGAGCAAGGGGTTGGACTAGGAGACCTCCAAGGTCCCTTTCAGCTCAGTGGTGGGTTCCTACCGGTGCGGTCCAGTGCGCTGTTCTGGTAGGGACCTGCCGATTGTGCAATTTGCGCACGATAGCTCTGGTGCTATCTTCGGTGGTCTGTCGCACGGCACCATCTTTTTTCTGGAATTTTTGGGCTTTTTTTGCTTCCTGCGTATGCGCGGAAGCAAAATCTCGCAAGGCGACGGGCGCATGAGAGAGATTTTGGTGATTTTTTGCAACCGGGCATGTGCGGGAGCAAAAAAATTGCCGAAATCTCTCTCTCGTGCATGTCCCCTCGCGAGATTTTGCTTCCACACATGCGCAGGAAGCAAAATCGTGTGAGGGGACGCGTGCACGTAACGAGCGTGCATGCATGTGAAATGAGATGATGCGCATGCAGCGCACCAATAGGGAGGTAAGAGGAACCCGCCCCTGTTCCAGCTCCATTCTGATTGAAAGCACAGTGCTAGAAAGAAGGTTCTGTGGTCGATAGCACTCTAGAAAAGGGCTCATCAGCCTATTTGTTTTTCTGTGCTCTTGAAAAATAAGCTGCAACTGTGTCTCTCTTTTTCCCCAGTGAATCTCCATGGACAGTGAATAGTATCTAGAATTCTAAGCAAAGGTTTTCATTGGTGTTTGCAATAAGATGTGGAGCCTTATTCAGGAGTTTTTATTACGAGAATAATGAAGTTATGAGCATTTTGCTTTCAACATTTCCTAATAACTCATCCTTATAAAAAAAAAAAGCCAGATTACTGTCCTACATAAAGATTTATTCTTTAAAGACCACAAATACCAACAAATATTTCTTGAATCTTTATTCCCATGCAATCTTTTTTTCAGGTCACCCCTTTTCTCTTGCAATGTTGCTCATCGTTTCCTATGAACGGCTTCTTAACAGATTAACAGAGTTGGAAGGGACCTTGCAGGTCATCTAGTCCAACCCCCTGCCCAAGCAGGAGACCCTACATCTGCCTCTACCTAGGATCAAACTCACAACCTCCTGATTGTGAGGCAAGAGAAAAATCTGTTTGCCAAATCCCATGGGTTTTTTTGGGGGGTGGGGCTGGTGACTCTTCTGTCTTCTCTCCTTTGCAATCTGCTTGCATTTATCCCACCTTCCTTGAACATGCAGCTGAATCACATGGAGCTTGATCTTCCTACTCTCGAGGGAATTTCCTGGAAACTCCAGAGTTGTATGTGGCTAGTTGCAAGACATTTTCAAGGATTCAAAGCAGGTCATGTCAAGAATTCTATATATTGGAATTTGATTCCTATTATGTAAATGAAACACACAGGGCTAATAATAATAATAATGGAGTTGCCTCTTTCTCCCCCCTTCCCTTTTTGCCTTGCCTGCTTATAATCCTTTGCAATCTGCTTGCATTTATCCCACCTGTTAACATGTTAACTGAGAAAATCCTCTCAGCAGAAGCACAGGTTCCCTTGCAGAGTTTGACATGTCTATAGTTCTGGATATAGTTCCATCTAGATAAGTACAATTCCTGACTTGCTCATAAAATGTGGCACATACAGGAAACGTATAACTGATGTCCCTAAATTGTACAATTATGATGTTCGAAGAGGACCTTGACATCTAACAGGTTGTCGGCTGTCTACGATGTGTTCGCAGGTGGCAGGTAAGGCCTATACGGGCACGAAATGTTCTGCCACATGTTGGGCAGACATGTGTGGGCACCATTGTTGCAGCATTTGCAGCTCTGGCTTTGCGGAGTGCTCGCTTCTCTTCTGCTATGGTTGTTCTTCTGTCCTCAGATGTCTGGCAGCCTTGGTGGATCAGCATGCACCATGTTGATCAATCTTGTGCCAGGGTTTCCCAGGAGGCGGTGTCAATATCCAGGGACTTGAAGGAGGCTTTCAATGTGTCTTTGTATCGCTTCCTTTGTCCCCCGTATGATCGCTTTCCTTTAGACAGCTCACCATAGAAGAGCTGTTTAGGGATGCGATGGTCTGGCATCCTTGCAACATGGCCTGCCCAGCGTGTCTGGGCTTTCATCAGCAGGGTGGGAATTGATGGCAGGCCTGCTCTGGAGAGGACTTCTGTGTCTGGCACTTTATCCTGCCACCGGATCCTCAGAATTCTACGGAGGCAGGTCATGTGGAAGTGGTTCAATTGCCTAGCGTGCCTCCTGTATTCAGGATTTGTACAATTGTACAATAAACTCTCATCAAAGATCATTCTAAAAAGTTTTCTCAAGCAAAGAAAAATTCTTACTCTCTACAATTTATTGTTCATTAAAGAGATTTACTTAATATTCCGTTGTGTTCATTGACCATTAAAAAAAGTAAATAAACCACAAATATTTTAAATGCTGTATACATGTTTTAAATAAATAAATAAATAAATAAAAGATGATTCATGGTAGCTTTAAAAAGTCCACGCACAGGAATGAGAACCAGTCGTGGTTCTGTTTTGATATGGTGATTTAGTAACCTGTATATACTCACATATACTGTAAGACCAATTCCAAAATCATGTTTATGACAAGAATACTCCTCTGCGTGTGCATTGAAAGAAGCAAATTTAATGCATGTACGAGTTTGCTTCTGCAACTTTGTTGTATGGAAGTGAGAGGTAACTATGTCAGGAGAAACGTAACAGTGGGAATAGATTAAAGAAAAGAGCTGAATAAGCTCTTTTTAAAAAGAATGAATGGTGATTGAATGCAAAAGTGATGAGCACAAAATAAGCATGTTGCTCATAGAAAAAGAATGAATGGGGATCAAAAACTCCCTCCCTCTGTCTTTACACGTAAATATAATACACACACACACACACACACACACACACACACACACACACACACACACACACAGGAAGTGCTTTTGAAGTACTTCAGAATAAGTGAATCTCAGGGAAAGAAATTAAATTTGTCTCTTTTGTCATCAATAGAGATGTATAAAATAAAGGACCTTACACAAATAATATGCTGAATTTGGAAGATGAGGCTTTCAAACTCCTTCCAGGATTTACATCTCTAACATAAGCAAATTATAATAAGGATGGAACTATACAATTGAAATCATGAAACAGAAAATTGAACAACAGTTAGAACAAAAAGTCCCATGGTTTCTTTGGTGTCAGGTTCATTCAGTATGACAAAATAAATAAGTGATGGAACTTGCAAATAGATATCTCTCTCTCGTTTTGAGGGGAAAAGAATGATAATTTTTTTTCACAAACATTTTTTTTTCAAATCAACACATTCAATTTGAAATAGATTATGGTGAATCTACCAAAGAGTTTAAAAACAGATTTAGACTTAGAGGAACAATTACAGAATAATATTTGGCAGTCTCTATGGTCCGATCAAAGATTTTTTATCAACAACCATATAGGAATGACATCTGAAACATATAAACCCCAATAAGTACCTCATAGATTTTCTCACTGTCCCATGAGCTGTTGGTAATATTGTTCATTGAACATAACTTTTTTCCCCTCTTTGGTGAGAATGCGGTAAAATATTGGAATTTTGCAAAGATATGTTTAAAGAAAAAGCCAATAAATTTTACGAGAAAAGAAAGAAAAAAAGAAAGAAAGAAAGAAAGAGAGAGAGAGAGAAAGAAAGAAAGAAAGGAAGGAAGGAAGAAAGAAAGAAAGAAAGAAAGAAAGAAAGAAAGAAAGAAAGAAAGAAAGAAAGAAAGAAAGAAAGAAAGAAAGAAAGAAAGAAAAAGATATAGGTAAGTAAAAGTTGGTGGGAATGCGATAAAATATTGCAATTTTGCAAAGATGTGTTTAAAGAAAAAACCAATAAATTTTATGAAGAAAGAAAGAAAGAAAGAAAGAAAGAAAGAAAGAAAGAAAGAAAGAAAGAAAGAAAGAAAGAAAGAAAGAAAGAAAGAAAGAAAGAAAGAAAAAGAAAGAAAGAAAGAGCTAAATAAAAATTTAAATTATCCCCATAGTAGAGCTGGGACTGCTACGTATATCTGAGGGATGGAATAAGAGATTACAAAATAACAAACAAATCCCTCATTAAGTCTTTGGTTAAAGCAACCAAACAAGGAGCCCATTGTTTCATTGCTAAACAATGGAAATATTTGGATATTTTAATGGATAGATGGAATGTTAACATCTGGTCTATGGCTTTATTTGAAAAATATCTGATAAAATCCATTGCATGACAAGCTAAAATAGTGAATTTTTTAACAAGGAATAATAGATTTTCCTTTGTTATATCCAAGATAGTCATTCAGGAAACAACTTGTATTAAATATTATCAGCTTGTTAAAATGTATCAGTATTGTGGATTTTTTTGGGGGAAAATTCAAATTAAATAAAAAAATAGCGATATGTTAGAGTAGCCAAAGCATATTAATAGTCAGTTTATCAGCAACCATTCAGGAATTACATAATAGATCCTTACATAGGCATATTCTTATATTATTTTATTAGAAATATATTCCACATTTTATCTAGAAGTTTGCATAGCATAGATACTCCCTCCTCCAATTTTTCCCAAAACAATAATCTTGTTGATAGGTGACAAAGTTATTGGTCCAAGGTCACCCAGTAAGGTCTATGACAGCAGATATGAACTTGTTTTTCCCAGTCTTAGTCGAGTACTTTAACTGCTCCACCTAACTGATTCTCTTATGACATATAGTTATTTTCTTAGTGCACAATGGAGCCAATACTGAGAGCCATGGGCACTGAAATTCTTACACATGGTAGTAAGCCAATGTTACTTCCTCACCGCTACTTAATTGCTAACAAACACCAGGGAGGACTAGATGACCTGCAAGGTCCCTTCCAACTCTGTTAAATATCTGTTAAATATCTACCTAGTTTCTTAAATTAGCATTGGATACTACTTCTTAAGTAGAAGTCCCATTTAATAAGATTTATCTCTGTTGGATACGTACAGATTTGACCCGATCTTTTCATAAAGTTAACTATATAGCAATAGTAATGGAGACACTGCATCATCCACCAATCTGCCCATTTTATTTTCAGTCTATAGTAAGGCCTATAAAGAAAATGGATCACTGCCATTATTCACACATCCATTTGTTTCCTACAACTTCCTTATATTTTGAGAAAGCAGACTTATCTATTTGAACTAAGACTAATGTCAGCTTTTTTGTTTGCTTATATGCATTTATATTAGTGTGTGTTTTTGTTGGATCTGGCAGATGCTAGATTAAAGCTGAAATATGAGCTAACTAGAACTTAGAAATGAGAAAATAACTTGAAATGTTGCCACTTGCTTTGGGAAATCCATCTGAATATTGGATGCTGAAAACATAAGAAACTGTTTTGTTTAAAATGTAGTTGTTTGCAACTAAAAGGATGCTTGAACCCCTTTGAAAGATGTCTTTTGTGAACATTGAGAGGATGACAGGAAGGAATCCTTCAGGAAATAATTCTTTAAGAATGAACTTTAAGTTCTTTAAGTTACTAACTTTATTAGTAACTTGAAGTGGAGATATTGTTACAGACATGTCTAGTATAACAAAATAAAGGTAAAGGTTGCCCTTGCACATATATGCTGGTCGTTCCCGACTCTAGGAGGCAGTGCTCATCTCCATTTCTAAGCCGAAGACCCAGCGCTGTCTGTTGACGATTCCGTGGTCATGTGGCCGGCATGACTAAACGCTGAAGGCGCACGGAAATCTGTTACCTTCCCACCAAGGTGGTCCCTATTTTTTTACTTGCATTTTTACATGATTTCGAGCTGCTAGGTTGGCAGAAACTGGGGCAAGTAACAGGAGCTCCCTCCATTACGCATAGCAAACATGTAACATATGTAGCAAAATAGGACGTAGCAAAATAGGACGTAGCAAAATAGGACGTCCATTTATGTATGTGGGGTGAAAAGAAGTTATGAAGAATGAGCTAATAGAATGGATCAGAGGTGGGTTCCTCCTGGTTCGCACCGGTTCTATAGAACCGGTAGCAAACTGCTGGTGATGTCACAGAGCAGGTTCTATCGGTGCCGGTCTCTGGACGCCGCCATCTTTTTTGGGGATTTTTTTTGAAATTTTTTTTGGGGGGGGGGATTTTTTGCTGATTTTTTCTTCTGCACATGTGCAGAAGCCAGGTTTTCGGCACTGTGCATGTACTGCCATCTTGTTTTCAGCTCTTTTTTAAAAAAATTTTTAATTTTTGGCACTGCACATGCGCCTGGGCAGCGCAACCACGCAGCACGGGAGGAAGTGAACCGGCGGCGAGGTAAGTTAGAACCCACCCCTGGAATGGATGTGTTTACTTTGCAATCAGCTCAGTAAACTGTGTGGGAGAGGGAGAAGCACAGCTGGTGCTAGTCATTTTGATCAATTTGAAAACATCTGGAGATGCTCCGCGTTTCCCTCTTTAAACTGTGAGATGAAAGCAAGCTGCTTGTGATGGTTGAACACATCTTCCTTCTCTTCAGTGTAAGGAAGAATATGCTTGTCTTTGCAGACAGCAACTTGAAAACATTTGTAGCTATTAAGTGCTCAGAGAGCATCTGTCTGCATCCTGCTGGTAATGTTGAATGGGAAAAGTGGTTTCCACAGGAGTGGCACACATGTGCTTGCAAATTCCTAAGGCTCTTTAATAAAACTTTCTCCATGCCCTTTCATATCTAATAAGGAGGGGATCTAAAAGGAGCAACATTAGGTCACATTGGGAAAACAACAACAGCCACTCAAATGAAAGATAATCAGCATTGCTCTGTGGGATGAGGGAAATCCATGGCAGGAGAAAATGTCACTTAAGTTCATAGCTTTCATAGCTTTCATTAGTTTAATATTCTCATTTCACCTGGGTTTCCCACTCTGATTGCATGTACTTGATGGCATTACAAAAGAAAAACAGCAGAAAGGAAATTAGCAGATACAAGATAATTTCTGATTTTTTTTTAAAGTTTATCTCCTCAGCATCAAGTTCCAGTGATGTTCAAATGTCTACCGAAAATCTGCAACTAAAAAATCCAGTAGGATTTTCATGCTGCTGTTGTTGGCATTCAAATAGATACTAGGGGTGCCATATTATTTTCCCTACCTCCCAAATAATAAAAACAAACAAAACATGTCAGTTATGTCCATTACAGTTACATTTCTGCAACCTGAGCCTCCCAGAAGCTGATAACAACAACAACAATAACCTCTGGATAAAAAAGTTGTCCAGTCCTTAAGAAAGTTCTGAATGTATTCTGGCTCAGATGTTAATGTAGTCTAAATAAGAATTCCCTTTCCTATTGTCCTTAATAATATATATATACAAGTATACAAAAGCCCACTGATGGGCTTCTGACATTGCTGCATCTTTTAGCTACCTATGGTACATAAGAACTTATACACAAAGCCAGTGCCATGTATATGCGGAAGCTGTCATTGCGAATCTACATTTTGGATAAGTTCTGATGACATACATAAGAAGGTTAATCTTGCATAAAATAGCATTTGTGCACCATCAACTGTGGCCAACAGAGATCCAACAGTTATGCAAATTTGCTATGGACGAATTGCTTAAATACCATCATATGTATTTTGCCTTGGATTTTTGGATGGCATATCACTAAACTGAGAGCAAATTACTTTTTGCTCTGCTTTAGAGGCTCTGCATATCAATCTTCTTAACTGTTCTTGTTCTTTGCAAGTTGTGAGCCCTAAAATTGCTGAACTGTGTGATTTGCCCCCCCCCCCTCAGGTAAATTCACTGCATCTGAGGTTTGCTTACTAAAAATGAAATACAGGAGGGTCACTAAATATGTATCTTTTCAAAGCCATTATATATCATTCCTAATTTTTAATAGTAGTGTTATACAAATTATCGTATACAATGATTTTACATGAAACAGAAAAATGCATTTTTCTTTTTTGTATAATTTTTATTAAATAATGCTTTAAAAAATAAAAAAGACATAAGAGAAAATAAAGTTAATAAAGAAGAATAGTAAGTAGTGAAAATATATTAGAAAAAGAAAATAAAAAGAAAGAGAAGTAAAAAAGAAAAGAAAAAGATGATAAATAAGTAGCTTCTGATCTTCCTGACAGCAGTTATAAATATATTTGTCCTCTCTCTTTACAATTACGTCATACTTTCTTTCCTTCCATAAGTTACTAGTCTTTGAATCCATAAATCACAAGTTTCCAGGCATTAATAAAATAAATATAATTCTTGAACTTTCTCTAATCAAATAAATTAAGCTTTGCCATATCTTGTTAGTTCTGTCATTTTCACCAACCATTCCTATTCCCATTGTGAATATTTCAGAATCTTTCCATTTTTTCTCCTCACATAATAGTTTTGTAACAATAATCATATATAAAAATAATCTTCCATGACTATTTTCTAAAGTTGATGAATGCTGATAGGAATTCTGGGGCTGAGATTAGGGCTATGCAATACTTCAGCTTTGTTTTTAAAGAAGCATTTTTGGAGAGTTTGGAGATTCATCTCTTTAGAGCAGCCATATCAATTTTTCAGAATCATTTTTTTTCAGAAACTCAGCAATTATGTGATCTGGGGAAAGATGGAGCTGCTTTAAAGGGTCTCAGACTGGTGCTGCTTCATGCTTCCCCACTGAAATGCACATGTTCTGAATGAATTCCAAAATTTTGTGCAATCATAATTGAAATGTAACCGCAATACAGTAGACTGGGTTGTTTTTTTTATTATAGTGGAATTCAAAAAAAATGTCAGAGGGGATTAATTAGAAAACTACTTTTGTACACATCTTTTCTACTCATATTTATCTTGAGGGCATCTTTACTTTTCAAAAGTGAATTACTAATTCAAAAATGTGGTGGCTTTCTGGATAACTTTACTAGAATGACAATCCAGTTTTTTGGATTCTTTTACAAGAAAATAAGGACAAATGTTTGTTGATATGATACTCCTGCTTGATATAGGGATAGTATTGCAATATTAATTAGTGTAGTCCACAACTTAGATTTCAACAAATGTTGTTCCCCGTGTATATCACAACCTCTGAAAGATATCAGTAACTGGTGGCATAAACTGGCTGGATAAATACATAAACAAAAGTTTTCTATACATGCCTGTAAATATCCCAGTCAGGATTAAAGTGGTGATGTATATAAAGAGTTTACTGAAAATAAATTGACATGTATATACACAGAGGCTTCTTTCTAATATATTCATATTACATATTCTGGTATATATATAGTGAAGGGAATAGATGCATTATTACTACATCATACCCATAAGAGGATAGACTCTCCATCTCCATCTCCATCTCCATCTCCATCTCCATCTCCATCTCCATCTCCATCTCCATCTCCATCTCCATCTCCATCTCCATCTCCATCTCCTATCCTCCTCTTCCTCCTCCTCCTCCTCCTCCTCCTCCTCCTCCTCCTCCTCCTCCTCCTCCTCCTCCTCCTCCTCCTCCTCCTTCACCACCACCACCATCACCACCACCACCACCACCACCACCACCACCACCACCATCATCATCATCTATCCAAAGTATTGGGAGGGCTGACTAGCGGTGTCTGTTCTGTTATATCTCCATTTGTGGAAATCTCAAGTTCTATATAAAATAAAAGTTGTCATTTTTACAGTATCCAAATGCAATTTAGAACTTTGATCAGCTATTCAGAACATTGAGCTCATTTTCTATCATACAGAGGGGGCTATGCTGGAATAGCAAAGCTCCAGAGAACTAAAACTCCATAAAAGAAAACTTTCCAGGAGCAACATTACAGGGGTAGAAACAAATCGACCCATCTATCTACAAGCAGTTTTAAATGTTTTGAAATATATATATATATATATATATATATATATATATATATATATATATATATATATATATATATATATATATATATATATATATATATATATATATATATATATATATATATATATATATATATATATATAGGAGCTGAGATAGCGCAGTGGTTAAAAGCAGCATTGCGACCTTCAGCTGATTGCTAGTTCAGCAGTCCAGCTGTTCGAATCTCACTAGGCTCAAGGTTGACTCAGCCTTCCATCCTTCCGAGGTGGGTAAAATGAGGACCCAGATTGTTGGGGGCAATATGCTGAACTCTGTAAACCGCTTAGAGAGGGCTGGAAAGCACTATGAAGCGGTATATAAGTAAAGTGCTATTGCTATTGCTATATATATAGTATGTGTACTATGTGTGTGCATTGTGTATGTATGCATGCATGCATGCATGTATGTATGTATGTATGTATGTGATGTGTTCTATTCTATTCTATTCTATTCTATTCTATTCTATTCTATTTTATGTATGCATGCATGTATGTGGTGTGTGTGTGTGTGTGTGTGTGTGTGTGTGTGTGTGTGTGTATGAAGAACCGTTGCAGGTACTGGGTATGTCTAGTTTAATGAAAAGAAGGACTAGGGGTGACATGATAGCAGTTTCCAATATCTCAGTGGTTGCCACAAAGAAGGGGGGGGGGTCAACCTATTCTCCAAAGCACCTGAAGGCAAGACAACAAGCAATGGATGGAAACTAATCAAGGAGAGAACCAACCTAGAACTAAGGAGAAATTTCCTGAAAGTGAGGACAATTAACCAGTGGAACGACTCACCTCTAGAAATCGAGGGTGCTTTTAAAAAGAGATTGGACAAGCATTTGTTTGAAATGGTATAGGATTTCCTGCTTAAGCAAGGGGCTAGACTAGAAGACTTCAAGGTCCCTTCCTAATCTATTATTAGCTTTTTTTGAGAGGAAAGTTCAGACACACCAACAAGAATGCTTATGTAGTCTCCCAGTGACAGTGATAGATTTTTCTGAAACCCAAATACACTAAGCATAGGCTACCACTGTTCTACAGATGATTACCGGTAGCTGTTTTCCTCATCTAGTACTATATATCCAAGTGACCTGAAACTACAGTTCCTATAATTCATCCTGACCATGCTGGCTGGTAATTCTTGGAATTGCAGTTCAATCACATCTAGAGACCACCAGTTTTGGTGATTTGCACAATCATCATTAACTACAATACATTTCTTGGTTAAAAGTTACTGTTCAAAAATTCCTGATAAACTCTCATTTTAAGACACTATGTTTTTTAAAAAAATGAAAATGAAAGTATTGCTGTTTCTTTATAAAGTATGTGTCCAAAGTATAGACAACAGGAACTAATTAGGGCTGTAACCTTAAATCTCTTAATTGGTGTGATTAACTGATTAAAACTTTAATAATAGATTAGGCCTACAGCAGGAAGCCTAAGTCTCAAAGCTACAAAGTCCAATCTCCAATCTTCTTAGGCATTAGCAAAGACATTCCCCATATGCAGGGGCGGGTTGCTCCTCCGTCGCTACCGGTGTGCAGCGCGTGCATCTCCACGTTTTGTGCATGCCCCCTCATGTGATTTTGCTTCTGCACATGCGCAAAAGCAAAATCGCGCCGAAATCTCACCAAAATCTCTCTCTCTCATGTCTTCTCACAAGATTTCAGCGAGATGGTGATGCGCACGACGGACCGGCGAAGACAGCACCAGAGCGGTCGCATGCAAATTGCGCAATCGGCTGCTTCCTACTAGAGCTACGCACCGGACCGCACCGATAGGAACCCACCACTGCCCATATGTTATCTAAGTGATATGACCATGGTTTCCATATGGTTACGTTGTATGCTCTTTCCTGACATAGATGAGAGGGAAAAAGAAACAGAGGAATCCACCATTTCCAACCAGTTCAGCATGCAAGACATGGTGCTGAAGGTTGCAGTGGTGAAAAGCACTCAGTCTACTAGCATCATCATCACCAGTTCACTTGTCTATTTTTGGAGGGGGGAGTTTATGACCAGAACCTATGAGAAGTCCCTATTATTTGTAGCTATCTACCCTACTTTCACTTAGAGAAGGTATCTCGAAAAAGGTCTTTGAGGATGACCATAGGTTTTGGATAGTGACATGCATGGGAATTTCTTCCTTGAGAGATTTAGGGTTACATATTTGGGTTGTTTTAATCTTATAAGGTATATACTAATGCCATATAGGCCATAACTACTTTATTGTAACAGCTACAGCAATAAAAACTTGCAAATCTTTGTGTGAATCATAATGGGCCCTAATGTTTATTCAAACTAATTTCTTGGAATAGGCCCAAGCCCTGTTTATCTGACCATTGCATTTCTAGTAGCTTTTTCTCTGATCCTTCAAGCCAATTCCCTATGATTTCTACAGTTTTTAAAATATTTCCTTAAGTATGCATATAGTTTTTGTGTGTGTGCCTTTGAGTCCTTTGCAAGTGCTTGGACTAACCCTGCAATTTTCTTGGCCAGTTTTTCAGAAATGGCTTGCCATTGCCTCCTTCCTAAAGCTAAGAGAGAGTGATTGGCCCATGATCATTCAGCTGGCTTTATGTCTAAGTCACTCACAAAGAATTCAAAATCTCTGGTTTCTAAACTGGTATCTTAACCACTCTCTGTCTGTCTGTCTGTCTGCCTGCCTGCCTGCCTGCCTGCCTGCCTGCCTGCCTGCCTATCATCCATCCATCCGTCCTGTCCTGTCCTGTCCTGTCCTGTCCTGTCCTGTCCTATCCTATCCTCTCCTCTCCTCTCCTCTCCTCTCCTCTCCTCTCCTCTCCTCTCCTCTCCTCTCTTCTCTTCTCTTCTCTTCTCTTCTCTTCTCTTCTCTTCTCTTCTCTTCTCTTCTCTTCTCTTATATCTAATCTATTTTATCTAATCTATCTATTTTATCTATTTAATCTAATCTAATCTAATCTAATCTAATCTAATCTAATCTAATCTAATCTAATCTAATCTAATCTAATCTAATCTATCTATCTATCTATCTATCTATCTATCTATCTATCTATCTATCTATCTATCTATCTATCTATCTATCTATCTATCTATCTATCTATCTATCTATCTATCTATCTATCTATCTCTGCACTATTTAGTATCATGTCCACAAATCACAAGGGAAACAAAACAGAGATGTCGTCTTCCCACACTATTACAATAAAGCATGTCTCACATAGAAATCTGAACAGAGCTGCAGAAACCATCCTTCTGATAATTGAGCTCAAGCGACAAAGCAATAGAATGGATTTGAATTTCATCATTTCCACAGTAAAGTAGCTATAAAGAAACTAATGTATCTAGTTTTCATTAGTATGTACTGTACTCTTTAAAAAAAACAAATCTGTTAAAAATTTTGAAATATGAATTTTATTAAATGAAACCCAAAGCAGGTCTAAAGCATTTTGCATCAATAGTTCTCAACAGCTACAGTGTTTCTGATGTAGATGCCCTCAAGTGAATTTGAAGTTTGAAAAAAAGATTTCAAATGTGCTGTAATATTAGGTAAAATTACCTAAATAAAATAAGACACTACTTTCATTTTGTAGCAGCTCGTAAAGCAAATCCCCAAAACTTCAGGAAAGATAAATGACCATAATATGAACGAAAAGAAAGCATAAAAAAGTCTGTCACCAGTAATACTAAAAAGATGACACAGAGAGAAAGATGGAGAGAAAAGAGCTATAAATATTGCCCATGAAATCAAAATAAATTTAGTGACTCAAATGTGATTGGGTTGAGGTCAGTTCTGTTGTGTCCCAGCACAGGAACCCCCAGAAAGGACACACACAGAGCTGTTTGCTAAAGAAATAAAGGAGTTTTTACTAATAAAGAGGCTTAGTAAAAAGTCAAGGTTTAAAGTCCAGGAACAAACAGAAAGAAAGTCTTGGTGAATAAAGTTCAATATTCTCTTTGTGAGCTTTTAGGCAGAGTTCAATGTCCAAAACAAACAGGCAATTACTCCATGCTTATCTTTTACTCACTAGAGTTGGCTGGAATCTCGGAAACCAGTATCAAAGGAGCTGATAATTCAAAGTACAGGACTCAGAGCAGGAACTCTGATGCAAAGAACTCTTGAGTGCTAACAGATCACAGTTGCTGCTTCCATCAACCACTACCGAGTGCACCAGCCTTAAGTAGCCTGAGGGTGTGGCCCATTAGCCCTCAGCTCTACCTCTGAGGAGACCTCCGTCTGTAGAGCCACTCCTGCCTGCTAGCTGCTCTGCGTGCCCTAGCATCCAGCAGAGGCTCCTCCTCTTCTGATGACTCACTCTGCACCAGCTGAGAAGGTGCAGAAGGCCCTGGCTGGTCTTCCTCCTCTGGCACTGAGTCCTCCTTGCTGTCAGACTCAGGTGCCAGGTACACAGGATGATAGTGCCACGCCACGGTCGGCTCTTTGTCCTCCGGATCCGCTACCAGCTGCGCGGGACACGGACAAGCCACAACAAGTTCCATCATTTCTCTTAAAATGAAGGTTCTGTTTCAGAGGAACAGAATTGCAATCCTGCAATTTAGCAGCTTTACTCAACTTTTAGTTCACCAGTGATGCTCAACACATCTGGAGCAGCGGTGGGTTTCACGTTATGTTACTATCAGTTTGTCACATGTGCGCATACTTGCTTCATGTGCGTGCATGCTCAGTTTGTGCATGCGCCTGTCTTCCGCACATGTGCCTGGCCTTCCATGCTTTGCTCACGTGTGCACCTTCTGCAGATGTGCCCGGCCTAAAAATAGGATGGCATAAAGCCAGGGCGGGCCCACCTGCGATTTCCGCTACCGGTTCAGGCAAACCGGTCCAAACCCGGCTGAATATCACCTCTAATCTGGAGGACATTTGTATAGATCAGTGTTTTTTCCAACTTGGTACCTTTATGAGTTGTGGACTTCAACTCCCAGAATTCCTCGTGGAGGTCTATGACTCTTAAAGTTGAAAACATTGATCTGGGTAACGTTTGTTGTATTTCATCCCAAGCATCCATCCTTCCCAAAATATGCTAAGAGGTTCTTACTTCAGCATATCCATTGCAATGACTTGATGATATCCAAGACCAACCATTCAATTAAATTGCACAGTCACATTTTCACTGAGAACTGACTAGAATCAAAGGTTTCACAAAAGCAATTTATGTTATTTACAGTATATTATATAGCTCCATACCTTGCTTGAGGAGATGGTGGACTAGATAAATCATTCTTTAAGATGGTCCTGCATGGTCTCTTTCTGTTCTTATGGTCCTTCCTCAGGAATCTCCCTACAGGCCTATGAAGTCAAGAAAAACCTGTCAAAAAACCTGGGAAAAAGTTTTCACTCATCATGGTTTTAAGAGCTAAAACAGCATAACTATCAGATGGCAGTAATTCATGATGGTCATTCATTCACTCATTTCCCTGAATGAATATAAACTTGTAAAAATGCCAAGACTGTTACCTACAGGGATATAGTGTTTGAATAGAGAACTTGAGTAAGTGTTATTGACAAAGCACAGGGGGTAAATGTAAATGAGACTACTTCCAAGCTTCATCTGCTTCAGGTTGCTAAACAAATAGCATACAGAAATATACAGTGAAATTGGCAATATTATTCTTTTCAAAGCCAATTTGGTTATAAGGCATATCAGAATCTTTTGGGAGCTCAGCTTCATGCATCAACAAGTAAGCCAGCAAACTGAAATAAGAGATTGTGAAGGTATTTTGCTTTGGCTCATGATGAGACCCAGACATTTTTTGCTTCCTGAAAATGTGTCATGGATCCTAAAGAGAATATAGAGATGAAACAAAAAACACATGATCCTAAGAATATTTATTATTTATTTATTTATTTTGTGAGATTTATATACCGCCTCACAGTGCAAGCACTCTCTAAGCGGTTTACACCAGTAAGCAATGTATATTTATATTGCCCCCAACAATCTGGGTCCTCATTTTACCTACCTCGGAAGGATGGAAGGCTGAGTCAACCTTGAGCCGGTGAGATTTGAACCGCTGACCTGCGGATCACAGTCAGCTAAAGTGGCCTGCAGTACCTGCCTCTAACCGCTGCGCCACCTCGGCTCTTATTTATTTATCAAATGTTTACTCTACTGTATTCTATCATGTTAATTTTCAACTAGGTGGGATTAGAAGCACCATAATAAAAATAGACATGGTTGATAAATTCAATATGCCAGGGATAGTATCAAATGTGAGAGTAAAACTTTAATTCAGTACTACTAGCTAAAAATTATTTAATAATAAAGGTATGCCATGGAACAACTTGGAATGTGTGATATACATTTAACTAGAGAGCAAAATTTGAATATTCAGAATTACTGGAGGGAGGGAGGAGTTGTTTAACACCAGTTAAATTCCTGTGACAGAAGATAACATTATTTTTGTATATTTACTATTATTTAAGTAATCCCCACAGAATATTTTTACAGCTTCCGCTGTAAAATGTGCAGATTATTTGTAAAATAAACCCACTATTTTGAAAATTCAATGATATTGCTATGCAAGTTCAGGACATAATCATACATTTCAAGTTTATCTTACATTTGCTTTCAAAAAAGCAGGGTGAAATGTGAAATATGTATGAAAGTAGAATCGGCAGTCAGTGATCTATGGACCACATATGAGCCTTGAGCCATTGTGTCTCTGTGTACTTACTATGTTCCCATGGATCATAACATCAATATTTGGCAGCAAACTACTAAATAATTCTCACACAATTTTCCATTCGTTTTTGGCAGGAAATCAAGTGCAGTAATCCCCTGATAGGGTTAATGCACCTATTAACACAAACTTTTTCAAGCAAGGGGATTGTGAGTTGAACATTAAGCCCCTGACTTCTGGTGCTACCATCAGATCCTTGCCATGGTTCATGTAACACTTTGTCCCTAGTACAATTTATTACTTTAAAAGGTATGATTCCCCAGCTGAAAAGAAGTAATTTAAAGTTACATTTGCTTTGTAATCATTCAGGACACCATTCGATATTTCAGTTTTATTTTGGGCATTCTTATATTACATCTCTATCCTTTTTTTTTACTGACAATGTGGACTCCCAAAATAACTTACAATAATCCCATAAACTCTATGAATCTGTGCTCTTCTTCCAAGGGGATTGGAGGATGGATAAATATTATTCAGCTTTATCCTGTCTGCTTTGTCAACAGCACTTACTCATTCTATCTGATTTAAGTCTGTTTGTTTGCTATATTTTTCAGCAGTACTGAGGATGTTGGCTTCAGCTTCAACTGAGAGGAAGAGATATACCAGAAGCAAAAAGACACAAAAATATATTTTATGCTGCAGGTCAAATGCCAAATCTTCTGCACCAGGTTGCAACTTTCACACTGCTCTCTGTTACACCTTCAGATGAGATGTTGATGAATACAGCAATTCATTTCACTTTTTCTACCTTCAAAATCTTTTAATTTCATATTCTTTCCATGAGCTATATTACCTTTGAACCATTTGGCTGAACCTCAACCAAATTCCAACACAGAGTCAGACTATGAGATTTGAATCTGCAATCATTTGTTCTGAATTTGTGCTTTAAGATTTAAAGGTAACCAGATTCAATCTGAATCAATCTGAGATTTGTGATTTAGTAAAATCCAATATTCCACTCTCTGCTATAGAGGGAAAGCATCAAAATGCCAGAAACTGCTTCGTTGCTTTGGCAAAATGGTATGAGTATAGTAATGATGATTGGCTCCTTAGAGGACATTAACCCTGCCAGGTTTCTGTTGAACATCTTCATGGCAATAAACTTTTGAAATATCCTATTAAACTTATTTTATGACAGAAGCAGCAGGAATGAAAAAGGGGAAAAAATAAAGTGGTTTTTAAATTGCCTGGATCAGAATAGATGTGATGCTAAAGCAATGCAAAAAGTATCCTACTTGAACATAACAATAATACATTTAAAAGTAAGCTGTTGCAAAGGGCAAAGACCCTCTGTCCACTTGTTTCTCTAAGCTGGCAAACACACTGGGATTCTAGGAGAAGAACAAAACAAACAGAGGAATACTTTCTTAAATGCTGTGATAGGCAGGGACTGTCTATCAGACAGTTAACTGGATGGGTACTCAATATCATAGTGTTCAAATTGTGTCTTTCCTTTGGTCATACATGGAACAAAAACTCCAATAGGGTTTGAGATTTCGGCAAGCCTAAAGTTCATTGGATCTCTGAAGCAAATACCTCTGAAGGAATCCAAAGGCATCAGGTTTGATCTGATGCCTTTAATTGGTTGGACATTTGTATTTGAATACCGGTACTTGAGATTATTTGATTGAATCTTTTTAAAACCAGAAACCTTGTCAGAGTTTTTCATAGCTATGTATCAAGAAAAAAGGTTTATCTAAAAAACAAACCAAAACAAAATTCTGTCACCTATCCTATTCAAATTCTTCCTCCTTGTATTTAAGTCTTTTGTTTCTTGCCCTCTCTTCTGGAATAATTATGAACAATTCTGCCTTGCCTTCTAGATGATAACCTTTTAGATTCTTGAAGATGCTCATAACATCTCCTTGTAATCATCTCTGTGCTAAACATGCCTGGTACTTCCAGTCATTCATCATAAATTTTCTTTCAGGCACCTTATCATTTTGATTACTTTCCTTTTGACCTGCTTCAGTTTATCAATAATAATAATATTCTATTTTGTGTTTCTATTTTATTGGAAACCATATTCTGAGGTCTGACAAAGACAATATAAATGGATGATATCTTCTCCTGATCTTATATCAGGAGATATCAGGAGATATATCAGGAGCTATACATTCCACAAATGAAGGCGAATATACTGGTCTCAGGATAATGTTGCAAGATCCAATCCACCAGGGCCAGAGATTCCTTTCAATTATGAGAGTCAAGCATTTTCAGACAGAAAAGCCTCATTGTGTCAGATTTCTAACCAACACTGTAGTGGAGGATCGAGACTGGAAATGAAGGCTGAGTCTATGTGGGGTAAGAGAATCTTTCTTGTATATTCATTTAACCATAAAGGAGAATGCCTGAATAGAATTAAAGATCTGCAGCTGATCTGCAGCTAGATGGATATACTTGAAGAAACTGATTAGAATAGAATAGAATAGAATAGAATAGAATAGAATAGAATAGAATAGAATAGAATAGAATAGAATCCTTTATTGGCCAAGTGTGATTGGACACACAAGCAATTTGTCTTGGTGCATATGCTCTCAGTGTACGTAAAAGAAAAGATATGTTCGTCAAGAATCATAACGTACAACACTTAATGATAGTCAGGGTACAAATAAGCAATCAAATCATATTAGGAAACAGTCAATATAAATCATAAGGATACAAGTAACAAAGTTACAGTCATACGGTCGTAAGTGGGAGGAGATGGGTGATAGGAACAATGAGAAGATTAATAGTAGTGCAGACTTAGTAAGTAGTCTGACAGTGTTGAGGGAATTATTTGTTTAGCAGAGTGATGGCGTTCAGGAAAAAACTGTTCTTGTGTCTAGTTGTTCTGGTGTGCAGTGCTCTATAGCGTCGTTTTGAGGGTAGGCGTTGAAACAGTTTATGTCCAGGATGTGAGAGGTCTGTAAATATTTTCACAGCCCCCTTTTTGACTCGTGCAGTATACAGGTCCTCAATGGAAGGCAGGTTGGTAGCAATTGTTTTTTCTGCAATTCTAATTATCCTCTGAAGTCTGTGTCTGTCTCGTTGGGTTGCAGAGCCAAACCAGACAGATATAGAGGTGCAGATTACAGACTCAATAATTCCTCTGTAGAACTGTATCAGCAGCTCCTTGGTCAGTTTGAGCTTTCTGAGTTGGCACAGAAAGAACATTCTTTTTTGTGCTTTTTTGATGACGTTTTTGATGTTAGGTGTCCATTTTATATCTTGCGATATGGTAGAACCTAGAAATTTGAAGGTCTCTACTGTTGATACTGTGTTGTCTAATATTGTAAGAGGTGGAAGTATGGGAGGGTTTCTCCTAAAGTCTAAAGTCTACCACCATTTCCATGGTGGTTTTGAGTGTGTTCAGTTCCAGATTGTTCTGGTCGCACAATGAGACTAGTTGTTCAACCTCCCGTCTGTATGCAGATTCATCATTGTCTCGAATGAGACTGATCACTGTTGTGTCATCTGCAAACTTCAGTAGTTTAACAGATGGATCGTTTGAGATGCAGTCATTGGTATATAGAGAGAAGAGAAGTGGAGAGAGCACACAGCCTTGGGGGGGGGGGGGCTGTGCTAATTGTACAGGTATCTGATGTGATTCTGCTTAGCTTCACCTGCTGCTTCCTGTTTGTTAGGAAGCTTATGATCCACTTACAAGTGTGTTCAGGTACCACTAGCTGGTTTAGCTCAGTTAGAAGAGTGTCTGGAATGATGGTATTGAATGCTGAACTAAAGTCTACAAAGAGGACCCTTGCATAGGTCTTTGGAGATTCAAGGTGTTGTAGGATGTAGTGCAGAGCCATATTAATTAGAGCTGAAGTTCTGATCCATATTGACACATATCTTGACAACTGCCATATGGATTTATTCAAATTAGTTTTGGCACCTTGGTGACCAAGGTGATGGGATGAATCTATAGTTGAACTTGGCTGTAAAGCTATGTTTACAATCTCCAAGACCGTTCATTAGGCATTGGATGAGATTTGTTATTTTAGGTCCTAGCAAGCAATCTTACAACTATAGTAATGAGTTAACATGATTATACTGTTACTATAATAGTTGATAACATGCAGCAAACACAAAATTATGTACTCTTTATATGAGTTGCAATGAAGACATTTTTCAGTCAACATCTGTAGCTTGGCATTACTGCCATCATTAGGGAACTTGTTCTGCATCTATCCAGATTCAGTTGAAGTCCACTGTCTTTGATGCCACAAACAGAGCTTTGCTTCAATATGGAAATTCCAGCATTCAGCTGATGACTGACAATCCAGATCAGATTATCTTGGTTTCCAATTCTGCATATGTTTACAGAGTCTATGTTTTCCATTCTGCATCAGCTGTGTGTATCTTAGCAATTGTGCTTATTCACCAATGATGAAAGGGCTAGTGAGAAAATTGACTGCTAGCTTGATTTGTGTGGGGCCCAAAAATGCTTTCTTTCAATGCTTTTGCAATCTTGTCAAGCTATTCAGTGAAGTGTTATCAACATTTTCCTCATCTCTCTCTCTCTTTCCTTTGGGAGATGAGAAAAGGATGAAAAGAAGCTTTATGACAATGTAGCAGATCACCCACAGCTGCGGTTCTATTTTGAAGATTCTCATGGATCCAATCATTTGAAGGTGATAATTCTTCCTTTTCCATTGCAGTTTAAAATTATAGCCATTAATTTTGGATGATGCCACTTCAATGATGCAAGTCCAATCAGCAAATCCTATGGATTGCTATTTTCCTTAACAGTGGGTCACCTTTGATTTTTAAATGCTGGTATATTCATCAAGGATTAGTTTAGAATCTGTTCTACTTTGGCCGATGTGGGTGTAACTTGTTAAGTAAGATGAGAAGGAATGAACCTTAGAACTGTGCATGCATTTTGAAAATTGGGAAATAATTTGTTACTTTTTTAATCTGGTATCATCAGAATCAAATTTCATAGCGACTGAATGGATTTCACCATGGCTGAACATCTCAGAAACAGCACCAATGGAATCTATTAAATTTAAATCAAGCACAAGGAAAGTCACAATGACATCAACATGACATCATATATTGATTAGTTTAAAATTGAGATTAGCATCAGACTGTCATATATAAAATGAGTTAGTATAAAAGCACTCAAGGAAAGGCAAAGAAAGTGAAAGAGGAAGTAGAAGGGGAGGAAGAGAAGGTGTAGAGAGGGAAGAGGAGGAGGGAAGGAGTTAGAAAGTAGGAGGAGATGTTGGAGATAGAGAGAGGGGAGTGTAATGGAATAAAGTAGAACAGACTGATGACTGACGAGGCAAGTGTTGAATAAGATATTGACTTTTGAATGATTGGCTATATTGAACAAATATGTATTTTTTATTGTAATATTTTAAGGTACATGTATATTGAATTGTATATGAAGTGATGGAGAAAATTAAAAAAATGTACAAAAAAACCATGACATCATATATATTATGACATCATAACATGAATACCAGATAATGGCATTATGACACCTGCTTTAAGTATAAAAATCATGGGATTTGCACAATGAAATGCAAATAAAAGTAAATATATCCATAAATTTTGCTGGTTTAGACTGAATCAGTAATGGTTTGAACTAAATTAAGCCAAATCACCAGAGAATTCTGTTTATATAAGTGCGGCAATTTGCCACTGCCTTTGAAAAAGAACACAATTGAACTCAGCATCTATAGCAGAGGTCTTCAAACTTGGCAACTTTAAGACTTGTGGACTTCAACTCCCAGAATTCTCCAGCCAGCATAGCTGGTTGGAGAATTCTGGGAGTTGTAGTCCACAAGTCTTAAAGTTGCCAAGGGTGGGGACCCCTGATCTATAGGAATATATATTTGTCATCAGAGTAAATTTAGGGCAGGCATCTGGCAATTTGCACTATTAAATTCAGAAGAATCACTTTTTGATGGGGAGATCTAACATGACTGCTGCTGACAGTGATTAACCATTCAAAAATTTTGAGTAGTTCGGAGAACTGGTAGCGGAAATTTTGAGTAGTTCGGAGAACTGGTAAATACCACTTCTGACTGGCCCCGCCCCATCTATTCTCTGCCTCCCAGCTGATTGGGAGAAAATGGGGATTTTGCAGTAACCTTTCCCTGGAGTGGGATGGGAATGGAGATTTTATAGTATCCTTCCCCTGCCACGCCCACCAAGCCACGCCCACCAAGCCACACACATAGAACCAGTAGTAAAAAAAATTGAATCCCACCACTGGTTGAAGGTATCTTTGGCTATTAATTCACCTCTATGTTTCATGAACTGAAAAGCTAGAAACAAGTCAAATTTAACTTAAAATCCAGAGCTTGATTTCTTTCCTTAATGGCAACAGGTATTTTATTCCCTGTGGTGCAAATGAATGACTTATGGGACACGAAGGATTAAAAATGGTGAAAAAGAAGTAAAAGAAAAAGGAAATTGCACTCTGATCCAGTAAATGAAGAGTTGGAATGAGAACATAAACAGCAGTTCATATTTCTTGCCCTTAATGAATCAACATCAAATGTTTTTCAAATCTCTGTGTTAATAATGCTATCATGCTTTACAGAGAGTTCAATGATACGTGCTACTGGCCCTAAAAGCTTACAATTTCAATTTTGACATAGTCCAGCAAAAGAAGAGGACAGAAGGTAAACAAAAAGCAATAGATGCCTGTTCCAGCTATCTATGCTTTGGCTTAAGAACAAAATGAATTGTTATGTTGACAATGGGAATTAGATATCTGATCAAAGAGCTCATGAAAAAACTGGTTTGGGGAATGATCTGATCTAAATAGTACAATTCCAAGCAGAAGCAGAAGCAAAAGAAAAAGAGTGGACTCTTTTGAGGAAGTAGAAAAGTTTCAGATGGGTGGGATTTGACAGACGAAGCTGCAAAGATCTCATACAGGAACATCTTAGAAGAGAGGCAAACAACCTGTGATTTTGAACCTGATTTCGCATAAGTGGCTCAAGATATTTTTGTGGTCTAAAGCTTTTTATAGCTTGTGGTGGTTGTGCTGTATTGGCTTGAGGCACATTTGATGAAGTTGCATGGATATCCATATTGTTGGAAGATGTCGTACCTACTGTATGATCTTTTTCCTTTTGCTGATGTTGCTGCTGTGTATTTGCACTTGTCTAAATAATACAGTATTTTTGGAAGGCAAGGTTTGTTTTGGGAATAGAAGACAGGTTGTGGGTCACAAACAACTTTGCTCCATAAAAGATTATACTGTCTATAATGGGGTCTTTCCAGTTGGAAGTTTCCACTAATGTATGCCAGTAGTCACTGCTTGAAACAGTTCTTTATGTTGTAGATTCTGACATGTATAGCAGTGGTGGGTTCCTACCAGTGCGGTCCACTCTATAGCACCAGTAGCGGCCCGCTGGTGATGTCACAGTACCGGTGCGGTTGGTTGCCAGTGCCTGGGCACCGCCATTTTTTTTAAAAAAAATTATTTTTTAAAAAAAATTTCTTTTGCGCATGCCCAGAAGCCGAGCTTCCGGCACTGCGCATGCGCTGCCTTCCTACCCCACAGTGAGTCCAAGCAGGGGAGGATGGCTGAGGGAGCGTGTGAGACGCTGAAAGAACCTGACAATTAAGTCTTTCCCCATCCCTTCGCTTGAATATAATAAGAAGCTCGCATTTGACACTTTTCCTTCATTTTTGCCTAAAGCTTCCCAAAGTGGGCATTTTCCGAAAGCTTAACCTTTTATACTGTTAATTTTATACAATTTTATACTGTTATTCTTTAGATGAAAACATTGAGGACTGTTAAAAGATACTGTTCTTTTAACAGTCCTCAATATTTTTGTCTAAGGAATCCATGACTGAAACCAAAAATGCTGTATGAGACTTGCTTGTCTTTTAACTATAGCATTTTCTGCATATAAAGGTTGCTGTGTTGCCATGGTGTAACACACACTTTGTATGCAAAGCTTTTCATGTAAGGTATAAAATAGCAAAAATAGTAGTCACATCTCTCTGAAATAACTAATATATGACCGGTAAGCCACACCCACCCAGTCACATGGCTGGCAAGCCACACCCACAAAATAAGCCACGCCCACAGAGTAGTAGTACAAAAATTAGGAATCCACCCTTGATGTATAGGCTTCAACCTAATGTCAAAAGTACGTTGCTTTGGACTCAGCTTCTATCTCTGATGCAAGAACTGGTCCTTTCTAGTGTGAGGAGGTGAAACAGGTTGGAAAAATGTAAGAAAGAAACGAAGGAAATGGACCTTGTAATTCCAGCTTACCATTTATTACAAGTAATACAGCATTTGTAGCGGGTGGTCTTTCTCTAAACATAGGTTACCTCTTTTAGGCTTCTTTTTTAAAGTTATTCTCCATTCACACACACACACACACACACACACACACGATAACAGATTTTATTTGCTTTATTGTTCAAATTTTCTTTCTGTTACTATTGTCGTGGGCAAAGTTGTGGGGTAGGGAAAGAAGGTTTTTAAAAAAATGAAGACCTAAGTGAACAGGCAGCTGAGAATGCCAAAGAGTTGAAGGAATGATGGGAGGAAGAGAACAATTAAGAAAGGAAAACAAACTCATAGTTCATTGTATGCTGCCTGAAGAAAGAAATCTTGCTGGCAGGACAAAGGCAGTTTTGTGCTAAATAGGCCTGTGTTTGGATGATAGCTGAGAGATAAATATAATGTGGAACTTGGCACAAAGGAACAGAAACCGGCCCAGCTTCTGGAATCACATCTCCTTCAGTGTTCATTGTGCAGAAACAAAAGAAGCATTTAAAAGACCTGGTAAATGGGTCCATAAATTTTGCTGGTTTAGACTGAACCAGTAATGGTTTGAACTAAATTAAGCCAAATCAGCAGAGAATTCTGTTTAAATAAATGCACAACTTGCCACTGCCTTTGAAACAAAACACAATCGAACTCAGCAGCATCTATAGGAATATATATATATATATTTGTCACCAGAGTTAATTTAGGGTGGGCACCTGGCAAGAATTCAGAGATGTCAGGAGCTACAGGAAGGAAAAGCCAGCTCAAAGGCTGTGATTCTAAACATAATACTTCCTCCAGAATTAACCACTGGTTTGTATTGTAAGTGAAGGATCTGCATTTAACAAAAATGAAAAACCCGATTCATTATACAGTCATTCAGCCAACAAAAGTCATCACAAAGTTTATTACAATTAGAGTGCTGGACTTCTTGAATGATTCTGTAGTATAGTGCCTCATTGAGAGCCTGTTTGGTGTAGTGGTTCAGGTACCATGCTAGAAACTGGGGAGACCCTAAGTCAGGGGTGGCCAAACTATGGTTCTATGAGGCATGCATGGCTAGCTCAGGAATTCTGGGAGTTGAAGTCCACAGGTCCTCAAAGAACCATAGTTTGGCCACCCCTGCCCTAAGTTCTGATCCTGCTTTAGGCATGGAAGACTTTGGGCCAGTCACTTTCTCTCAGCCCTAGGAAGGAAGCAAGGGTACCTCCCCCCAAAAAAATCTTGCCAAGAAACTGCAGGGACTAGTCCAGGAGTCAATGCTGACTCAAAGGCACAGGGGGAAAACGTATCTCATAAGGCTATTTTCATAGTAAGAAGGCTGATTGAAAATGACCCACTGAGTCATTTCTTTTTCTTGTTCAAATTACTTATTAAAAAGAAGGAGATATATACATAGATGTTAAATGCTATAGAAACTACTTTTATAAAGCAATATAAGATAAAAGAAAATATAAATAATTCCATTATTTATTTATTTATTTATTTATTTATTTATTTATTTATTTATTTATTTATTTATTTATTTATTTATTTATTTATTTATTTATTTATTTATTTATTATTAGGTTCTTCTATGCCGCCCTACTCCCTAAGGACTCAGGGCGGCGTACAACATTTTAAGAAAACACTAAACAATAAATTTATTTAAAAACAGTTTTAAAAAGTTAAAAAAGGACATCCAGCAACATACATACAGGGGGAGATCTCTGATATAAAATTGTCTCAGACCCCTGCCTGCAGGAAGAGCCATGTCTTAATGGCTTTCCGGAAGGCCAGCAGGGTGGGGATAATTCAGATCTCAGGGCGAAGTTGGCTCCAGAGTGCGGGGCCCCCCACAGAGAAGGCCCTCCCCCTAGGGCCCACCAGTCGGCATTGTTTGGCTGACGGGACCTGGAAGAGACCCACTCTGTGGGACCTAACCGGTCGGAGGCACTAGAAGAAAATCTCACTTTTTGTCCGCGCGCGCACACTCACACACACACACACACACACACACACACACACACACACACACACACACACACCACAATGTAAGTATTAGTAAACAGAAAAATAAGTGATAAAAAAGGAAGTCAGCATTTAGATTTATTGCATCCTGTGGGCCATCATCTTCCAGAATAATTGGACTTCATGACATTGCTATTGCATATGGTAAAACATTCTAAAATGATTTTTATAAGTCCAACAATTTTCTGAATATGCATTATCTATTATAACCAGTATAATCCGGGTTAATATAGTATAATGTACTAGCAGAAAAACACCTTAACATCCGTTTTCTCTTGGCATATTATTTGCAGTGATGTGTCTTCCACTAATATTCCCATTGTTGCATATTACTTGTCCCTTTGAGTCCTGTGTTCATTTGCTTCTGCAATCTGTAACATAAAATACCTGAATCATATTCCAATTACTTATATAAACCCTAGAACAGGGCTGTCAATCTCCCAGCCCATGGGCCGGATGCATCACGTGCTGGCTACGTCCACGTCCGGTTTAGCAAAGGAGGAAAAAGTCCCGATACATCACGTGACGCCACCGTGACGATGTGAGTTTGACACCCCTGCCCTAGAAGATGTTACAATTATTTCAGTCATGTCTCTGAGCATACCACCTTTTTTTCCCTATAATTCCTTCCGGATTTTTTCATTATCTCATTTGGGAATACTTAAATCACGAAGGGACTTCTGACCATTGTAAGGAAAGAATCACGAATGAGTTCAGTTTTCTTTTGTTGATAATTAACTTTTGTAAATTCTAAGAGTTTTCTCTCTATTGATAATTTTTAGCATGTTCTTCTATTGTACTTTGTTTTTCACTTGTTGATGACTTTTTTCAATCCAGAAAGGGAACCTCTAATCAGAGGTGGGATTCAGCAGGTTCTGACCAGTTCTGGAGAACCAGTAGTGGAAATTTTGAGTAGTTCAGAGAACTGGTAGCGTAAATTTTGAGTAGTTCGGAGAACCGGTAAGTACCACCTCTGACTGGCCCCGCTCCCATCTATTCTCTGCCTCCCGAGTCCCAGCTGATTGGGAGGAAATGGGGATTTTGCATTAACCCCATTTGGAAATGGAGATTTTACAGTATCCTTCCCTGCTACACCCACCAAGCCATGCCCACCAAGCCACACCGAACCACAGAACTGGCAGTAAAAAAAATTGAATCCCACCACTGCCTCTAATCATGGTTGATGATAAACTCCTTTCCTGAGGGTTCCCAGTAGTTCCCAGTTCCCAGTCCTGAGGTCTCTTTTCATTAGTATTTGTCATGTTAGAATAAAATAATTTCTTAAAACTGTTTAATGTGAAAATAAAATTCTTCTGTAGTGTCATTAACGTGGAAGTGATTTTATACCTAAATAAAAGCTGAAACATTTCATAACTTTCCCGGAGATATCATGGTATTTAGGTTATCTGTAGCATCTGGATTTTTCCAGGTTTTTAATTCAAATGAAAGTTAAATAAAATTCATGTTGACTGGTTAAAAATATTTTAAAGCATAGGGTATGTAAAGCTTTTTTTTTAAAAAAAATCAGAGGGCTTTTAGTTCAAAACATTTCAAACCTGTTCCCTCACACATTAGCTCAACCCTTTAAAATTATAGCTACCAATCTTCCTGCCTGAAAAGAAATGGAATTTCTTCCATGCTAATTACACAGATCAGACACCATTTGTGATGCAGGCTAATGAAGGGGCTATAATCTCATGCACAGGGAACAACATTGGGGCAAATGTCCGATACCAAATGGATCGTCATGTTTTTATGTGTAAAATATTAGCTTCAGAAACACCGCTATTAAATCTAAACAACAGTAATCTAAACTACTTATAGCACTTGTTATGGTTGGAATGCATGCTGATTCTGGGGTGTTTTTAAACTCACAATTCCCTATGAAGATGAGACACACAGAAGCTTCACACCGAGTGTCTTTCTAAAATGATGTGTTTAGTTTTCTGAGCGATGATCCCCACGTAGCCCAAATGGCAGGGCTGACATCAAAAGGTACAAAAGTATTAGTATAATACATCTGGATCTGGAATTCCTCACTAAAGACAAAAGGGAATCCTTTGATGTGACATAGGCTCCACTAGCTTTGGAAGCTGAAGAAGAGGCTTTTGGAAATTTCATACTTGATTACCTCCTCAGACGATCAGGTTTCACTAGTATTTTAGAAAGTGTTACCACTGAAAATGTGCATCTTCCGAAGTTCAACATTAGAGTCCAACATTAGATATTTTGGAGGCAGAAACTGAAACTGAAATTCTGAAATTGGGACAAAAGCACTCAATATGTGAGCACTTGAGCTGCCAAAAAAGGAATAAGTTGTAGGCAGAATAATGAGGGACTCCATAGCGCTCTCTCTCTCTCTCTCTCTCTCTCTCTCTCTCTCTCTCTCTCTCTCTCTCTCTCTCTCTCTCTCTCTCTCTCTCTCTCTCTCTCTCTCTCTCTCTCTCTCTCTCTGTGTGTGTGTGTGTGTGTGTGTGTGTGTGTGTGTGTGTCCATACACATGTGTGAGGAACATCAGAACAAAATAGGACTCAATAGGAGAACCATGGGAAGCCTTTGTTGACTGAGGCTACCATCCCCAAGCACATTCATGTTTCAACAGGTGACCAAGGTAAGTCAAAAAATGCTAGAGAATTCCTGGGAGCCTAGCACTCAGACAAATCAGTCATCAACAGGCACATAGAGATAAACAACATCTACATGTCATTCAAAAGAGACGATCAACAAGTTAAAAATGGAACAAAAGTACTAAAACACATCCTCTCCAGGGATTGACACTGAGATAAAAACAAAATTAACCTCAAGATTAATACTAGGCCAACAATCAAGAAGTAAACAATACCCCAATCAGCATGATTATATCTTGCAATGCTGCTTAGCAATGTCAACAGAAATGGGAACAGTACAGTGGGCCTTTTAAATATGTTTTTGCTACCACTGGTGGTAAAAGAGTTCCTTTCTACTACCATTTTTCCCAGCATGCCCTAAAAAGCATGCCTCATTTTGAGAAAAGCAAAATGGCAACTAGTTCTAGAAAGTTCTTTGCTACTGCTTTGGCATAAGACAGGAAAAAATGAACAAGACAAAAGATCAAAACAAAAACATTTACCCTTATCACATGCCTTTCATGATGATGATGATGGTGATGATGATGATGATGATGATGATGATGATGATGATTTCCCAAAATGTGCACCGAACCCTGTCTTCTACGTTTTTGAAATGAATATTTCCATTTGAAAAAGTGCCTCCGTGATAATATAAAATCCCACCCTTGCATTAGAAGGAAAGTAGAACTTGAGATTGCTAGTTTGTAAGTAGAATTGATGATCATTTTAGAAATAATAAAAGCCTGTACACTTTGCATCATATATACAACTGATAATGCCAGAAGGTAAAGAAGATTTGCTTGAAGATTTGCCAAGAAATCTTGAAATTGTAGGTCTGGGTATTCTAAATAATAAAAAGGTATGAGATCTTGAGTTTATTCTTACTGGAAATAAAAGATATTAAAGATATTATAAACATTACAGCAGGGGTGAAATGTGAAATTTTACCCTACCGGTTCTGTGGGCATGGCTAATTTTGTGGGCGTGGCTTGAAGATCAGGTGGGTGTGGCTCAGGTGGGTGTGGCCATGTGGTCATGTGACTGGGTGGGTGCAGCCAATTTAGCAGTCCATTTTGCCTGGGAGCAGGAGGTTGGACTAGATGATCTCTGGCAAGATTTGGCAGCTAACAAAACACAGTAGTAGAATCAGAATAAGCAGCCCCACACTCAAGACCCGACACAGGATGAAAGTCATTTAGCCACAATGGGAATCACCCAAACCCTTTTAGAAACACAAAGCCCATATTGCACAAACCCCAAAACTTCAAAAACATAGAACCATATAAGAATCCTTCCTTTTATCCAGTTTGTTGTTCAGCTGACCCAGAATGTCACTTCACTTCTGCAATTAAAAACCTCCTTCCGAGCAGCTTCCGAACGCTTTTCAATTTAAAGCAGGAGTCTCCAAAGTTTGCAACATTAAGACTTGTAGACTTCAGCTTCCAGAATTCCTCAGCCAGCCATGCAGCTAAGTTTGGAGACTCCTGATTTAAAGCGACAGCATTTGTTTTTCTTCTTATTTATTTATTTATTATTCGCACTTGTATGCCGCCCACTCCACAGAGACTCTGGGCGGCTCACAACAATAATCTTTGCCAAGCGATCTCCTGGCTGGAAAGTGAGTCCTGATTTTTTTATTCTAACACCTCCCTCTTTCTTTCTCCCTTCCCTTCCCCCCCTCTCTTTTTTTCTTTCAGGCAAACCGGCAGGGAAAAAAGGCTTTAAAAAGTTTTTTTAAAAAAACAGGAAGTGATCATGTCGGGGCAGGTGGGCGGAGCCTCACGCTGCCATTGCTACCGGTTCTCTGAACCAGCCGCCGCAACCGCTACCTACTTGCCCGAACCGGGAGGATTTCACCCCTGCATTACAGTAAAATTATAGTGATGAGAAATTTTCTTTCATCAAGTAGCTTCATTCCTGGTGCACATTTAGTTGGATATTGTCCAAACTGAAGTGCTAAAGGAGTTCTTATGGGAACCTTGTGCACTATGTAACAGAAATCTAAGTTTCAACTAGCTTTTCCAGACCTGAAATTGATAGCTCTTTGCTTTTCTTAATTTCATCCCCATCAGACTTAGTTTTAATACTTTGAACAACTCTTAAATAATTCTTTCTGCTCCCAAGGGTTTGCACCTTCAAATACATTATAGCATTTCATTTGTCATTTCCTAGTCAAGCTCCCTCATACATATTTAATTCCTTCACTCCAAATTAATTTTCAATTCCTTAATAATATTTCCATTTGTCTATATATCTTTCGGATTATAAAACGCCGAGGTAGAAACTTAATTTCCGAGGGAGCAATGTTCGGGAATAAATAAGAAAAAGAAACAAAGGAAAAGTTTAACAGAGCTGCTTTATTATAGCATGATGTAATGTGGATTGAGCAAGTAAAAATAACTAATGAGCCATTCCACAAGTCCCTTAGCATATAGAAATTCTATTACTCTATTACTCTAGAGATGGTTTAAATATGAATACTGAGAACTGTGGTCTTGATTTATAAAGAAGGCTGATGGCATGGATCCAGGAAAAGGATTAAATCATCTCTAAGGGAGAGATTATGCCACTATTTTGAATGAGATGGTGGGAAGTGCATCTCTCCTCACAAAGCTACCCCTTAACTCAGCTCTATTAGATAACTTTTGGCTTGTTTCCACCCTGTTGTTTCCTGGTTAGTTTTTTGAGAAGGTGGTTTGTTTCTAACTACATAGCATCCTGGACGAGATTATCTGGATCCCTTTAAGTTGGGTTCAGGCAGTGGGACCAAGACCATTCTGGTCACTGTTATAGATGATCTATGGCAAGACCTGAAGAGAGGTGGCATATCTTTCCTTGTTTTGTTAAATCTCAGCAGTGTTCACTAACATCAGTCAAGGTATTCTTTTGATCCATCTGCAAGGATTGGGAATTGGAGACAATGTTTTTGTAGTGGTTCCATTCTTCCTGAGCAGGTAATGCCAGTCATTTTTGCTGGGACAGGAAAGGTGAAGCCCTTGGGTACTCCAGTGTACCCACCCTAACTTTTTAACAGGTATTTGAAGTTGCTGGGGGAAATCAACCATCTGTTTGGGGTCTGGTATGATCAACATGTTAATTAATTAATTATTAATTATTAATTAATTTATTAGAATTTGTCAAACAAAAATGAGAACAAGAATAAAAGGGAAAAAAATACAATGACAGGGACAATAGGCACGTTAGTGCACTTATGAACGCCCCCTCTACTGACCACTTAAGTATGAAGTAAGGTCCACGGAAGTCAATTTGCAACTGAAACTGTGAAAATTTGTAGCTGAGACAACTGGATCAGGTAGAGTATTCCAGACTTTGACAACTCTATTACAGAAATCATATTTTTTACAGTCAGGTTTAGAATGATTTACATTGAGTTTAAAGCGGTTGTTCGCGCACGTATTATTGTGATTAAATGATTCTCTGAGTTACATCTTGACACCTAGCCAAGCAAATATATGATAAAATCCCTGACACGAATGGACCCAGTGCTTGGAGGCTGTGATGGACTGGATGGGGTGAACCAGATTGAAATTTAATGCCATCAGGATTGGATTACTATTAATACAGATGTTCCACCTTTTATTCTAGATAAGGTTGCACTTCATTTGACACAAGGACAGTTTCCCCACCCCCCAATGCCATCACTCTGCTAAAAAACTAATTCCCACTACACTGTCAAACTACCTAGTAGGGCTATATTACTATTATCCTTCTCATCTTTTCTATCACCTATTCCTTATCTTCTTATGACTATAACTTTGTTGCTTGTATATTATAATTTATATTAATTGTTTTATTTAGCATCCTAGTATGATTTATGTTGATTGCTTATTTAATACCCTATAACAATCACTGAGTGTTGTATCTTATGATTTATGGTAATATATTTTATGCTTATAATTGTGATTTATCACTTGTTGCTTGTATGTACACTGAGAGCTTATGCATCAGAAACAAATTCCTTGTGTGTCCAATCACACTTTTAGCCAATAAAGAATTCTATTATTCTGTTCTGTTCTTGTTCTGTTCTTGTTCTTGTTCTTGTTCTTGTTCTTGTTCTTGTTCTTGTTCTTGTTCTTGTTCTTGTTCTTGTTCTTGTTCTTGTTCTTGTTCTTGTTCTTGTTCTTGTTCTGTGTTCTGGTTTGTGGGTACCCACAGGGTGAGTCCATGGCCTTTTCTTTGGGATGGATTTAGGATAATAGGCTAACATACATACCGGTATACACCAGTGGTGGGTTTTTACAGGTTCGGGTGAACCAGTAGCAGCGGCGGTGGTAGGCTCTGCCCACCCACCCAGACATCATCACGGACGTTCTGCGCATGTGCAGAAGGTTCTGCGCATGCGCAGAAGTGTCGCACGTGCGTTCCCATTCGTGAACCGGTAGCAAAGGTAAGTGAAACCCACCACTGGTATACACTTACATATACTGTAATAATCCAGACTTCCATTAGATTGATATAAAAAGGCTGCCCCTTTTTGTAGCCTTACCAGTTATACTACATCTTATTTATTTATTTATTTAGTGAGATTTATATACCGCCTCACAGTGCAAGCACTCTCTAAGCGGTTTACACCAGTAAGCAATGTATATTTATATTGCCCCCAACAATCTGGGTCCTCATTTTACCTACCTCGGAAGGATGGAAGGCTGAGTCAACCTTGAGCCTAGTGAGATTTGAACCGCTGACCTGCGGATCGCAGTCAGCTAAAGTGGCCTGCAGTACTGCACTCTAACCACTGCGCCACCTCGGCTTATAAAGAAGAATCTGTTCTAGATCTTAATAATGAAGTTTCTACTTCTCCTGAAATTTTTCGTATCAGTACTTTCTGTAAGTGGCCATTTTAAGCATTTTAAAATGGAGACTGGCAGAGAAGGCCATGGATGAATTCCTCCATGACTGATCTTTCCAAGTTTTCTCAAAAAGTTTCTTTGTTTCCCTCCCCCCTATGAATTCTCATTATTGAAGAAAATGGGGGAATCCACCAGGGACTCAAGATATTTTGTTGCTCTTGACAAAGGACAAAATGGGGTTTCCATTTCCTACCAGTAATGGTGACAATAGCATAATGCTGAGCAGTTTGACAGGCGAGATCCCACTGACTTGAAAGAAACGAGCAAGTTGAAAGGTACTGTGAACTTAAACTAATCTTAACTGCTAGTTTTAGCCTTGGTTTTATGTTTGGTTATAAATCACTGAGAAATGGCAGTAGCCTGCAGCAAAGCAAGCTGAAAAATAATAATTGATTTTTTTTAAAAAAAAAGAACAGAAACAACTAGCTCAAAACCACCCCATGAATTTCATAGCTAATAGTTCCAAGTTCTAAGTTATTTTGTACTTATACCGCACCGACTGTATATTTAAGAATAGAATATTTTCCCTTTCTTATTTATGACAGGATCTTTGTTCATAAGAATGCTCTGGATCAGTTTTCTGACTTATTAAAGGAGGTAGAAGCTGGCATTATTTATCCTCTGAAATAGATGGAGTCAAATTGATAAATGCATCGAGCTTTGGGAGTTTTGGATAGGACTCAGACTGGAAGTCCATTAGGAAGTTAACTGCTCCCTTTTTCATCCTTGGATCCATAAACCCTGCCCCAAATGGATTGAATTGAAATAAATGTTGCTGAAATTCAGCCATTTTGCTGCTGATTTTCCGAACCATAAGCTGAGGATGTTGGGGGATGGAAATGGGATGCTAAAAGAGGCTCCTGTGCTCCAAAGAACACAATTTACAAAGGGAGTGGCAAATGAAAGGCTTAATCAGAATATGAATAGTATACTGTTTGAATACTCTTCAATATTATGTGCCATAGATTTCGGTCCTTCAGGTTTTTCAATGGTGCATTTATTGCAACTACAGGTAGTTCTTACAACCACAATTGAATCCAAAATTTCCATTGCTAAGTAAAACTGTTCCTAAGTGAGTTTGCCCCATTTTACAACCCTTTCTTGCTACAGTTGTTAAGTAAACCACTGCAGTTGTTAAGTTAGTAACACAGTTGTTAAGCGAATCTGGCTTCCCCGTTGAGTTTGTTTTTCAGAAGATCACAAAAGGTGATCACATGACCCCAGGACACTGCAACTATCATAAATATATGGCAGTTGCCAAGCCTCTGAATTTTGATCACATTACCATGGGATGCTGCAACTGTCATAAGTGTGAAAAATGGTCCTAAGTTACTTTTTTCAGTGCTTCTGTAACTTTGATGATCACTCAATGAATGGTTGTAAGTTGAGAACTACCTGTACATATGAATTTATTCACCTCACTCCTGGCCATCTTGTCTTTTCTTCCATTTCTCTCGTATTATAGACTTTTCCATAGAGCAAGGTCTTTGCATAATGTGTCTGAGGCAGGACAATTTGGTCATTTGTACCTCAAGTGCGAACTTTGGGTTGAGGTCTTTGTTTTCTTAGCTATCCAGAGTATTCTCAGAAGTCTTCTCCAATACCCAAGTTCAAACATCAATACACTTTCTATCTTACTTCTTCAAAGTTCAACTTTCACTTCCATAAAGTGTCACAGGGAAAGCTATTGTCTGCACCATTCTCATATTTGTAAATACAGACACATTGGTGTAGCTCAGGGGTGGGTTCCTCCCGGTTCAGACCAGATTGCCCAAACCGTTAGCAACCTGTTGGTGATGTGACAATGGCATCACGGATCCGGTTCGGTCTATGCCAGTCCATGGGCACCGCCATCATTTTTTGGGAATTTTTGTTGAATTTTTCCGTGTTTGGATAGCTTCTCCTCTTCCGCAGCTTGAAAAGGAGCCCTCCTTTCCACCCCTGGGTTAATACTCACCTTTATTTCTTTTCAGCTGTTTTTCGGGCTGATTATCTCCTCAGCTGTGTTTTGGGCTGAATCCTGCTACTGAGCATGTGCGGAAGTAAAATTGCACGGGAGCGATGCTAACCGGTGGCGAAGGTATTTATTTATTTATTTATTTATTTTGTTATTCTTATATGCCGCCCAACTCCCAAAGGACTCAGGGCGGCGTACAACAAAGAGAAATACAAGAATAATCAAAATTTCATAAAATTTAAAAACAGTACAAAATTTAAAAACAATATAAAAGCAACAACATCCATTCAGTAACATACATACTTGGGGGGTAGGCTCGAATGGGTTAAGCTGTCCCCCCCACCTGCAGGAAGAGCCATGTCTTAACAGCCTTTCGGAAGGCCAGCAGAGTGGGGACGGTTCGGGTCTCTGGGGGGAGCTGGTTCCAGAGCACGGGGCCAGCCACAGAGAATGCCCTCCCCCTGGGGCCCGCCAGCCGGCATTGCTTGGCCGACGGGACCCGGAGGAGGCCAAGTGGAAGTGGAACCCACCCCTGGTGTAGCTGAATATCTTTTAATATGCTCTTTTCTTGACTGCTGCATACTGTATTTCTTGACTGCTTTACTGTTTTACTGTTGTTGTTGTTGTTGTTGTTGCTGTTGTTGTTGATGATGATGATGCTATCCATATAATCCTGTTCAATTCTCAGGAATTCTACCAGCTCTCTCTACATCTGCTGATCTTCTGTGGCTTCTTTCAGTTGTTTTATGCTCTGCCTGGTGTTGGCTTTGAAAGTGTCTATGTACCTATGGGTTTTTTGGCACTTTTGTTTCCCTTTACTGCTGTTCATTCCAATCAGACTCACTGCCTTTTCCAGTGAGTCTGATCTCATGACATGTGCGAAATAAGTAAGGTGGGATGTTGTGAGTTTGTTTTCCAGCAATATGTCTGACTTTATATGCTCCAGTATCTACTTGTTTGTCACCTTTGCTGTCCAAGGAATGTTCAGGAGCCTTCTCCAACATTATAACTCAAACAAGTTGATTTTCCTTGTTTCTAGTTTTTTTTCATGGTCCAACTTTCACAACCATAGGTAGCTATGGGAAACATGATAGCATGGACTAATCTTCATTTAGTTGCCAGACTGATATCCTTGCTTTTCCATATTTGATTCATGCTCATCATTGCTGTGCAACCCAATGCTATTTGACACTATTTCTGGACTGCATCCACTGCTTTGATCAATCTGCGATCCTATGAAAGTGAATCCTTGCATGTATTTGATCTCTTCATCAAAATCGTTGTTCATTGTTATTTTGACATTTCCATTCCACAGTTGTCATGAACTTGGTCTTTTTGATGTTCACGAAGAGGCCAAATTTCTAGCTTTCTTCTTTAATCCTTTTGATCAGATGTTTCAAGTCTTCTTTGGTTTCTGAAAAGAGAGTTTTGTTGTCAGAATATCAAAGATTGTTTATATTTCTTCCTCCAATCATTACTTTGGTTTTTGATTCTTCAAGTTCCAGCTTCCTCACTATCACTTTGCCTTACAGGTTAAATAAGAAAGGTAAAATAATGTAACCTTGCCTTACTCCTTTCTCTGTTTTGAACTGACCATATGGTGTTCACACTGTGACTTCCTGATTTTTGTACAGCGAGTGCACCAACTTGACCAGATGTGTTAGCATTCCCAAGTCTTATAGGGCTCTCCACAGCTTGTCATAATTAACCCAATTGAAGGCTTTCTTTTAACCAATAAAGCAGATGTACAGTAGATGTTCTTTTGAGATTTTTGTCTAGCATAGATTTACAATATGGTCACAAGTGCCACAACCCCTTCTGAAGCCAGATTGAACACCTGGTAATGCCCTTTCTACAGTTGGCACCAGACATTGCTGTATGATCTTAAGCATTACAGATGAGGCCAATTGTGCAGTAATTGGAGAAATCCTTAGATTCACCATTTTTTGTGGCAATGGAATGAACACTGATCATTTCTCCATTTTTAAAAACCATGCTCACCTTCTGTATGCATGTATTTACGTGTCCGTTCAATCAGCATATATGAAAAATACATAGTTTTGTCTCACTCCTTTGCTGCATCCACTCTGCTTTACCATGTTGTGTCTAGACTGTGGTTTCTTAATGTGTTTTCCCCAAGACTGTGGTTTTGCATGAAGATAATGAAATGTTCTGGGATTCCCATTTTCCTAAGATATTTCACAGCTTGATATGCTTGGCATGATCAAAGCCTTTTGATTTACTCACTTTTTTTGGCTTTCTCAATTATCCGGCATCCATTAGTAAATATATATCTCTCTCTCTCATGTTCCTTTTCATCTGCTTCTTGTCATATTTCTATAAATATTCCATTAATTCCTATAGCCTTACAATTTGGTAAAACTGGAATGGTGATCTAACCATTTATACTAGAGCCGTGATGGCGAACCTATGGCACGGGTGCCACAAGTGGCACGCGGAGCCATATCAGTGGGCACGCGACCTCAGGTCCGGCGCGCATGTGCGCACCAGCCAGCTGATTTTCGGGCCTTCTGGGCCCACTGGGAGTCAGGAAACAGGCTGTTTCCAGCCTCCAGAGGGGGTGGGGAAGGCCGTTTTCGCCCTCCCCAGGCTCCTAGAAGCCTGGAGAGAGCAAAAAATGGGCGTGCCATTGCATGATGGGAGTGGGGGGGTCATATGCGCATGCACGGGGGTGCATGGAATTATGGGTGTGGGCACGCACACACGTGATCCCACGCATCCCCCCCCTTTTTGGCACGCGAACCAAAAAAGGTTCGCCATCACTGTACTAGAGTTTCTTGGAGGAAGGAATACTTCTATGATAACTTGGAGGTTGCAATCTCAACTGTGCAGAATTTCAGATTACTCCTTCCATTTTTATTCAATCTTGTTTAAGCACTTACTGACTGTGCAATAGGGTAAACTGACTTAAGCAATATATTTTTGTGCTCCCTTTTTTACCATGCTCTATTTATAATGCAAGGGGTACGATGGGTCAGCGTTTGAAGAGTCTGAGCTTGTGAGCTGGAAAGCTGACAGCCCGGGTTTGAGACTCAAGAACCAAGTGGTGAGGTGAGCTCCCATTACTTGTCCCAGCTCCTGCCCACCTAGCAGTTCAAAAGCATGCAAACGCGAGTAGATAAATAGGTATCACTTTGGTGGGAAGGAAACAGCATTCCGTGCACCGCAGTGTATAGTCATGCTGGCCACATGACCACGGAAAGTATCTTTGGACAATGCTGGCTCCCTCGGCTAAGAAAAGGAGATGAACAATACCCCCTAGAGTCAGACACAACTGGGGAAACCTTTATTTATAATTCATAACTAGTCTTCATGTTAAGTCAATTATACAGTAAGTTAACATTAGACTTAAGTCTGTTAATAGTGCTTCACAGAAGCAACAACTTATGAATGGTATCCTGTAATGTCTATTTCTAAAAGCAGCAGGAAATGAAAAGACTGAGCTGGGTGACAATAAAATATCAAACAATTTATACGTATAGCACAAGTTAAATGAAAACTCTTTTTTGTGCTTACGCTCTATATTGCCCAAGGCCAAGAAAAGAACAAGTGGTGTTTCTTTTCAGCTTAGAGAGGAATACCAAATAAGAAAAATTCCTTGATATACAGTACTGAACAGGTGGACAGCCTAAACACAAGGACTTCAGCTATTGCGCTGGTTCTTCCTGCAAACAGTGGCATACCCACTAGAAAACTTGAATTAAAAAGAATAATTTCATTCCATCCATATTTTCACTAACCAAACCTTTTTATTGGATCATCTGAAATCTGAGACATTTATAAACCCCATCTCTTCCTCTATGGATACAAAGAGCACTGTGTCACTTTGAACTTAGGTCTAGAGTTCTGTATTCTCAATCTTTTCAGGTGTTGGGTAGTTGATTTACTTTCACTTTACTTGTGTCACAATAGAAATTATGCCACCAGGCTTGAAATTCTGGGCTTGGACAGTCTGGAACTGTGCTGCCTGCGGTCCGATCTAAGCATAGTACACAAACTTGTCTGCTACAACGTCTTGCCTGTCAACAACTACTTCAGCTTCAACCACAATAATACACAATAATACAAGGGCAAACAATCGATACAAACTCAAGGTAAACCGCTCCAAACTCGATTGCAGAAAATACGACTTCAGCAACAGAGTGGTCAACACCTGGAATGCTCTACCCGTCTCTGTTGTTACAGCCTCAACCCCTCACAGCTTCAACCTCAACCTGTCTACCGTGGACATAACCCCATTCCTAAGAGGTCCGTAAAGGGGGCGTGCATAAGCGCAACAGCGTTCCTACCATCCCTGTCTTACTATCCCCATTTATCTGTACTTACTTCCTTTGTTTATGTGTATACCTATACCTGCTATCTTGTACATGTTTGTCAAAATAAATAAATAAATAAAAATCACAATCCTTCCACCTCCAAGCTTTGTGGGGTCTGGAAGTAATTCACTTTCCCATGTTGGGGAGCTCTTGCCTCATTTTGCCTCCTATTGCTTGGCCTAGTAACTTCCTGGTAAATTCAGACAGCCTTAGCAACCATCCTTCCTGCTCTTGATTAATCCTTCCAGTCAGTGTTAGCCAGTTTCGTACTCCTTGTAAAAGGTTTGATTTTTCCAATTGTCTAAATAGGATTTAATTTCAAGCCTTTTCTTCAGTCTTCCGGAAAGATGTTAATCAGTGTAATACTCCCTATAAAAATGTCCCTCTCAATTTTTTTTGCTACTTGCAGAAACGACATGCACCGATCCTTCCTTTATAACCCCAGTTGTAGCTGTTGGAGAAACAGCTAGTTAAATTTTCAATGAAAACATATGTACCAGAGAAATGATGTCCCCATGAGGAGGCAACTTCATTCTAACAATTTGATTGTTGGAGGAAAATGTTCAGTCCAGGAGCTGACCTTGCTCAAAGTATAGTATGCTCTCCCATTAGTTGGCTAGAGTGACTGGGTCTTCTTCTTCTCACTCTTGAGTACCTTCAAGTCAAGTCTCTGCAGTTTCTTTGGAAAGGTGTTTTGGGGCTGAGAGAGACTGCCCCAAAGTCACCCAGCTGGCTTCATGCCTAAGGCAGGACTAGCACTTCCAGTTTTTTGCCTGGTGCCTTAATCACTACACCCAGGGTGAGTTCTAATTTTTAACTACCGATTCTGTGGGCGTGGCTTATTTTGTGGGTGTGGCTTGATGGTCATGTGATGGTGGGCATGGCTTCACAGTCATGTGACTTGTCGGGCAAGGCTTGGTGGTCATGTGACTGGATGGGTGTGGCCAACTCAATGTCACTCACGTCAAGGGGTGCCTTGCCTGGCCCCTCCCCTCCCAGCCATTCCTTGTCGCACCCAGCCTCAACGTATCTATAGTTCTGTAAAAATGTTGTTCACCTTTTTTCAACTTTATTATCTACATACTATAGATGTACTTTCATGGACCACTGAAAGGAGGAAATGGCTCACATGCTTTGCCCAAAAGTGTAAACAGGCTTTTAAGGGGCTGCCAGAAAGAAGGGGGGGGCAATGTATTTTCCAAAACACCAGAAGGCAAAACAAGAAGCAATGGATGGAAACTGAACAAAGAGAGAAGCAACCTAAAACTAAGGAGAAACTTCCTGACAGTGAGAACCTACAGTATATAGGTGCAGACATATTTCAGTCAAAATTTCACATATAAAATAGCCATTCATGTAATACAACCTGCAAATTGTTCAAAACAATAATTAGTATTATGGCTGATGTTTGACAGCAAGCCTAAAAGTCAAAGATCATAGGAGTGCTTCTTTCTCTGTATACAAAATATCACATATCAGGAATTAAGCTGGACTTATGCAATGTGATGTACAAAATAAAAACACACATATTTATGCTCTGGACTATAGACATTGAATGCATGTAAATCCTTGAAAAATATGTGGTAGCCCTGGGCAAAAGAAAGGCAGTAAAATCAATCTAGGTGTAGACACAGTATAACATATTAACACATAATAAATAATGGAACAATTAAAAATAATAGCACAGAGGTTTTTTTTCTCCTCTATCTCTCCCTCCCTCCCTCCCTCCCTCCCTCCCTCCCTCCCTCCCTCCCTCTCTCCTCTTTCTTTCTTTCTTTCTTTCTTTCTTTCTTTCTTTCTTTCTTTCTTTCTTTCTTTCTTTCTTTCTCATCTATCCCTTCCTTCCTTCCTTCCTTCCTTCCTTCCTTCCTTCCTTCCTTCCTTCCTTCCTTCCTTTCTTTCTCTTTCTTTCTCTCTTTCTCTTTCTTTCTTTCTCTCTCTCTCTCTCTCTCTCTCTCTCTCTCTCTCTCTCTCACACACACACACACACACACACACACACACACACACACACACACACACACACCACTCTTCCTTTCTCCTTTCTTTCTCTCTCTTTCTCTCAAGTTTCAAGTCCTCATGGGTTATTCAGATTCCCAGGAAGCCTAATCCAACTCTTGATATCCCCTCCGAAGCATGCAACTCAGCCCTCACCTGGCTGAGCTGCATGGATATGCAACCTTCCTGGTTGCGCGGCCCTTCACTCCAATTCAGAGTGCACCGAGCCGTGCAGGGCAGGCAGCAAGCATGCTGCCCGGAAAGTAGAGAGGCCTCTGGAAAAGCGCATCCATGCTCAGGTTTGGCTGTGATCCCTCAGTGCGGTTGGATCCAGAATAGAGCGAGCAAGGGGTTGGGTGGCTCCCGCCATGCTTTGGCGTATGCCTCTCCTTGCAATGGCACAAAGAGAGACAGCCAGCCGCTTCTCAGCTCCAGTCAGCTTGCCGCCTGACGGACGCATCGGGTGGGCGAACGAGCAGCGACCAGGGGACCGGTTCAGGGGCATGGCCAGGTTGCCAGTATTCCTGGTTCGGAGAAACAGTCCCTATTTTTACTACCGGTTCTATAGAATCAGTCCGAACTGGCAGGAACCCACCTCTGACTACACCAAACTGGCTCTTCTTGCTGTTCTGTACCAATTTTCTAGGTTCTGAGATTGATAGGAGTGAAGGCAGTCATACTTCAGAATGCTTTGAAGAAGTAGAGGCCTATAAAATTGTCACCAAAGTGACCTAAGTTTCCAAGTTGTTGGCTCAGTGATTTGAGCTCATTAAACAGTTAAGCTTATAATGCCACCACCTTTGTTGTCTTTGTTACAATTGGCTTAACTAAAGTGGTGTACTTGTACTCCTTTAATACTCTAAATAGAAATGACAAGCAACTGGCTTTCCACATACTATATGGATAACCCTGGAAAGAGACAGATGCTTTTATTATTAATTATTCTTCTCATCAAACAGGTCATTAGCACAATGCAGAGTCTCCAATTACAATTATACGCATGAGAATTTAGATCTGAGCCTCAAGGAAATAACTAAAATCATTTAGAAGAAGAACAAATCAACACTTAATATTTCTCGCTTTCCCTCTCTCCCTCCTTTCTTTAATGTCTCCCTTTGCCTATATTTCTAATGACTTGATTATTCTTGTAATCCATGTTATAAACATTAGGAAACATGCTGTCAAGATTTAATTAGCTGCATTAGAAATACTTTTTAGCCTTAGTTTATGTTCATTTGAAATAAAATAGGCAGAGTTGTGCAGAACTTATTTTGGCTCCCTGAATGTGATTTGTGTCCTTCCTTCCTTCCTTCCTTCCTTCCTTCCTTCCTTCCTTCCTTCCTTCCTTCCTTCCTTCCTTCCTTCCTTCCTTTCTTTCTTCCCTCCCTCCCTCCCTCCCTCCCTCCCTCCAAATCCACAAAGTGGATTTGTGTCCTTCCTTCCTTCCTTCCTTCCTTCCTTCCTTCCTTCCTTCCTTCCTTCCTTCCTTCCTTCCTTCCTTCCTTCCTTCCTTCCTTCCTTCCTTCCTTCCTTCCTCCCTCCCCCTCCCCTCTCCCTCCCTCCTTCCTTCCTTCTTTACCTCCCTCCCTCCCTCCTTTCTTCCTCTCTCCCTCCTTCCCTCTCTCCTTCCTTCCTCTCTCCCTCCCCTCCTCTCCCCCTCCCTCCCTCCTCCCTTCCTTCCATTCTTCGTGATTTTTTTCTTCTTTGCACAGAAATTAATTTGTAGTCTGAAGACAGTTCTGTATTCTGTCAGTTATATGACAGCACAGAGAACATCAGCTTTTCCATTCCCAGAATGGATGTAGTCAACACAACAAAAGTTTTTATTTTAGAAATATGTTTAAAGAAAAGTTTAGCATTTTAAAAAGGTTGAAAAAAAGAGTATTTTTTCCCTGTAAAATCAAAGAATCTGAAAGAATACAGTGAACCTTGTTAATAAAAATTGTGATAGTCCACAAAGATTATTAGGTGGAAATAGACATACATACTATTTCCATAGCTAGGAAGATAAAGCAGAAATGGTTAAACTGATCATTTTATTCAAAGAGGAGACTATTTAAGTACGTTTTTTTACTTGGATATCACTTCTGGATTTTGTGCTTGTGATGAAAAAAAATTGAAATTTTGGCTTTGGTTTTGTCAATTAGATAGATTTGTTGTTATAGAAATGGCTACTTATATACTAATGTGTAAAAGCAAAAAGTTGAGGGTGGAGTGTTTTTATCTTGTAGCATGCTAAAAAGAATCAGAAGTCAACACCTTTTTTTTCTTCCTTTGTACCTCACATTTCTTTTTCCCCTCTCTTTCCCCCTCCTCTAATTTCTAATTTCTATTTTTCTTTGAATTTTATGTATTAAATAAATAAAAAAGAATGTTTAAGAAGTTCATAATTGTGTAGTAATGGCCTATGCAATGTTTAACTTTCAACAACTCCACCATTATCTTAACAACATTGGAATGGCGCAGCTGGATGGATTTGGTAAATTCAATAATCTGTTTCCCATAGCACTGGGACGCAACATAGTTTGTAAACATAATAGTCGGTGAGAATCTCATAAAGTTTATATGAGAACTGGTCAACTTACATTAAAATGTTGGATTTTCCATGGAAAATTCTGTCCTCATGAACTTGTGAAATTGCTTAAATTTGTGATCTTGGCTATTATTCATACATATAGTGAAATAATTTTTTCCCCTGAAACAGTCATATATAACTAAATTTAAATTTACCAACAAAGAAATAAAGGGTATAGCTATAGTGTAGTTTCCCTTTATTTCTTTGTCGGTAAATTTTAATTTAACACAAAAATAGTTTGTCGTGGAAGCAATTGCCTGTGAAGGCTCCTGGATTGGGGCTGAAAGGCGAAAGCGGAAGCAGTATGCTCTGTCCCATATTTGGGTAGACCAGGTTGCCCTGATAGACCAGTCTCACTGGAAAAATACTTAGTCATATAACTATGTGTCATTTCTTTTTGGTTTGTTTCTCTGGAAGAAAGGGAAAAATAGGGGAAAAGATAATAGAAAAAAGGAAGTCAAAATAGGCAATAGGCAATATTTCTGTTTTCCCCATTATCCCTTCTGTCCTGTATCTTAGTGAATATTTTGGTTTTGTTTTGAGAAAGGGTACTTCAAAGCGTACCTTAGCTTCTGTGACCATGTCTTTCTTTTAACTGGCCATCTCTGGCATGAGCCACTTCCCCCCATTTTCTTTTCTAATTGACAATATTCCATAGTGTCACGGTGTGATTTATTGTCAGTTGTATGTATATGCAGGGAGCTTCATCCCTATCTAATATAATGGTACATTCCTGAGCACGTGATTGATATGTTCTTGTACGCATGTGTGCATTCCTGAATCTCCATTCCGTCCTTCTTACTTGACTCTTGACTGGGAGAGTCGCATTTTATAGCAAAGATGTAAACAATCTGATTTTATTGTTTTTGTACCGAAATAAATATTTTAATTAGACTTTTAAACTCCGGCTTTATTTCTAATGTCTGAATTCCGGGAGAAAGATCAAACACCGCCTCTGTGAGATTAATTCTCACTCCGACACATAGGGACTTTTTGGGGTGTTGTCTCTTGTGTTGTTTTCCCCCTGAAGATCCTTTCTTCCAATACTCTTATAGGATTTGAAATTTTCAAATACAGATGGCACACTCTTCGTTTCAGCTGCAATGACTCTCATCTCTACATTGTGTCTAAAGAGACAATTCTGTCCTATTAAAATGACCAGTGCTTCGATACGGCACCAAGTTAGATAATGGGATTTTTTTAACATATTACAAAGAAATAATAACCATATTTATCACCTTTCCTTTGGGTGTATCTGATCCTGCCCACAACTTAATATTAGCATGGTAAATCAAGAGACTTCTGAAAATAAAGATACTGTTGGTTCATATTCTAGGAAGAGAAGGACTGGGACAATCTAACAAATACTTGATACTAAAGAAATAATTCCCTTATTGTTTAACAAACATCTTTCTAATGTTGAAGTTCAAATCAAAATCCATAATGTTTCCTGTTGTATAAGTAATTTAGCTTTCTTTTTAACCCCCACCCACCCAATGCTTTATCCTTCCCTCATTCTTTTTAAGTTGCTCACAATTATTTTGAAACAAGCTTTTTATTCCATGATTATACCACATTCTTATATCCCATTGTAATATTTGCTAAATCTCTGTTTATCGTCTCAACAATAGACATTTAGGTCCTGTTTTTGTCACCTAACTCATATCCCTTTCTTTTGTTAATAAAGAAAACTAATTCCATGCTTTGCATTGACACCATAGTTCAGCATTAATTTCTCAAAAGAAGGTATGACATTCACAATGTTTTCTTTCATATAATCTAATTCAAAATGGTAAAAGTGGTCTTAGGAGAAGAAAGGGCATTTCTTTTGAATCCTAACAAGAACAATATAGTATGATTATACTTTTAAATAGACATAAAAGAAAGCTTACATATTGCAAAGAAACAGAAGCGTAAGAGACACAATTGAATAATCAGGTGTAGGAAGTTAGCACCCACCCCTCTCCTAGGAAAATGAAATATTCTAGGAAATATTAAAAAGGCAGAATATTATACCTCCCTGGATGAGAAATGGAAGCAGACTCACTCTTAATAGCCCCCACCCTCCTCAATAGCCCACAGCAGATGTCAGCACTTAAGAGATAAAGAGATAGCTAGATCTATTCATAAGCAAATACCCTCACCCAAGATCCAACAAAGGTAGGATTAGCCCTCAGCCATAATAGGAATTGCCCAAAGCCCTTTCATTACATCATCACCCAGCAAGATTCAACCAAGCTTGGGACTCAAGACACTACAAAGTTACCCCTGCATGGCCCCATGGGAGTCTGACAACGAATCAGAATACATTTCTTACACAGGAACAGGAAGCTCCAAGGTGGAGCCCAAGAGAGGGTATTAACCTATCTCTCTCTCTCACCCATGTGCTCATTTTGCCCAAGACCCAAAAAACCCACATGGTCCTGTCAACCATTAAACCATCTTTCCAAGCAGTCTCCAAGTTTCCAGTGTCTTTCTCCCCACTTGGAACTGAACCCATATGGACATTTCTTCCAACACAGGGTATGATGGGGTAATAGTACAGTAGAAAATCTGGGGCTAGTAGGTTGGACCAATGTCTCAACATTTGGGCCCATAAGCTTATGAGCCATAAATGACAGTCACTAAAAATATTTATATATTTATTTGATCTGATTTATATGGCTGTCTAACTTGTCTAATACTATACTGGCCAGTATAGAACAAGAAAAAAATAAGCAAACTAAACTCAATAAGTGCACATGAAAAAAAATCACACACATATTTTTCTTAAAAAAATCTGCCACTAACACATTAGACAGCATATGTTCAGAGTCATGAAAACATACAGAATATGGGTTCGCTATCAGAGTGGCCTAAGTCTAGGCAAAATAAGTTGTTAAAGCCTTTTGAAAAACTAAAAGATAGGACCATCCAAATCTCATAGGGAGGGGGGAGGTTGTTCCAAAGGACCAGTGCAGCAAAAGTGAAAGCACACCTTCTAGGTCTCATTAGATATAATTGCTTTGAAGAAGTGACATAGCAGGGGTCTCCAACCTTGGCAACTTTACGACTTGTGGACTTCAACTCCCAGAATTCCTCAGCCAGCATGCACTGGCTGAGGAATTCTGGGAGTTGAAGTCCACAAGTCGTAAAGTTGCCAAGGTTGGAGACCCCTGACATAGAGCATGTCTGACCTGTGAAATCATTTGATAGGCAGTCTCCCAAATAACCCAGCCTTGTACAATTTTGTACATGATCATTAGCAACTTCAGTTGCAATTGGAAGCCTATTGCACCTCGTAGAGCAATGGTATTACAGGTATGAACCATGGTATACTTATAACTAACTGGGCTGCCACATTATGAACAATTTCAGATTTTGCGTAGTTTTCAAGGGCAGCCCAGTGAAGAGTGCATAAGTATTGTTCAGTCACTAAGTCATGTCCGACTCTTTGAGATTCAATGGACCATAGCACGTCCTCCACTGTCTCCCAAATTCATGTTCATTGCGTCAATGATACTATCTAACCAACTCATCCTCTGCCACTCCTTTCTCTTTTCGCCTTCAATCTTTCTCAACATCAGGGGCTTTACCTATGAGTCCTCTTTTCTCATTTGGTGGGCAAAAGTATTTGAGCTTCATCTTCAAAACAATATAAGCAGGGAATCCCAATAAAGAAATGAGTGCAATTGACACATAGAATGGAGTTGCGTAAAGGCTCTCCTACACACCTGCCACCTGCTTTTTGAGTCCAGGACGATCTCCAAATATCACACTTGTTCTAAGTGACAGAATATAAAACCTGTCCAGAACTACTGCTAGAAAATCTATAGATTCAGGTTCAAGGGGAAAAAACTCACAGCTACATGGTCTTCTAAGAGTTAAGCCAAAATCTGTTATTTTCTGTCTAGACCAGTGTTTCCCAACCTTGGCAACTTGAAGATGTCTGGACTTCAACTCCCAGATTTCCCCAGCCAGCAGTTGAAGTCCAGACATCTTCAAGTTGCCAAGGTTGGGAAACACTGGTCTAGATCCCACAATTTCCAGATACTTGAAATGGGACCTTGACAGCATCACTTGAAATGGACAATGGTGCCTATGGCAAATTATGGCAGGGCTTATGCTGTTCTCGTCAAAACATTTTCTTTTCTTTTCAGTGAGCTGAAATCCTGCAGATTACAGGACTTTGTACTTACTTGCATCTCACCAATTTCACTTCCTGTGGGCCTTGGGGCAGTCAAGGGAAATGGAATAAGAAAGGCTCAGAAGAGAATAAATTAGACATCAACGAAGCAGAGGAAATAATAGCAGATGGATGTTCTTTGGAGTGTCTCTTATCTCACCTTTGCTACTAAATTACTTTTTCTGAAGAGCGAATTTCATCCATCTGTTATTATTCTCCTTGCTTCCCTGATTTCTCATTCCAGTTAATATGGGGATTCAGACAAGTTTCAAACAAATAATTGAAATGCGAGCTTGAGAATCCATAGTCCACAATGTGGGTAAAATGAGTGGATATTAAAATACACTAATGAACATATAGATGGAAAGGAGGCATTCAGCTCCACAAATGGTGCAGAGATGACAACAGATCAGATTAGGTTTATTAATGGTAACCCACTCCCCCAAACTGACATCATTCTACAAATATTAAGTGGTGTATTTGAGAGTGGATTATTAATTTTCTTTGCCATTTAATGACAAAAAGAATGTGTTTTGAATGAAGATGTTAGATGCTACAGTGCCTCCGATATGTCCATGTAAATAGAAGATCAGGCAGCAGATGAAATAAAAAACTTACTATATGAAACCTGAAATCCTCCTGCCTGTCAGTGTATGCAAGTCTGGATGGGTGGACAATTGACCTGAACAGGTATTTGCAGCTGAATGTTTGAACAGATTTTCTTCGGGAGGTTCCTTCGGGACCGCATCCTACCACACACCTCCCTACGACCAGTTAGGTCCCACAGAGTGGGCCTCCTCCGGGTCCCATCGGCCAAACAATGTCGATTGGTGGGGCCACGGGGGAGAGCCTTCTCTGTGGGAGCCCCGTCCCTCTGGAACCAACTCCCACCAGAGATCCGGACTATCCCCACTCTACTGGCCTTCCGTAAAGCCATAAAAACATGGCTCTTCCGGCAGGCGGGGTGAAAAAGAAGATCAGATTCCCCCATGAATGAATGTTTTTTAAAATAATGTTGTTTTTAAACTGTTATGTTTTTTATTGCACTGTTCTTATCCATATTATACACGCCCTGAGTCCCACGGGATTGGGCGGCTTATAAGAACGCTTATTAAATTAAATTAAATTAAATTTTTATAAGGCTTCAGATTCTGAAGTGTTGGCCAAGGAGCTGTGGTGGCCCAGTGGTTAGAAAGCAGTATTGCAGGCTAACTTTAAATTCCCTTTTTTTGATAAAATATTTTTTATTAGGGTATTTACATTTTATAAAAAGCGACATATAAAAACATATACAAAAAATAGCCATGACTTGACAACACAATACAAACTACAATACATAACCTCTAAGGTTATAATATAGCATTTCCTATCGACATTCATCTTATGCTTATATAATCCTATTCGTTAACATAATTTATTACTATTCCTTAATACAATTGTAATATTTTTGTAATATTTTCATTTTTATGTACATCCTAGTCAAACTAACTAAGTTCAACAATACTAATTTAATTATTTACTAATTTGATTTCTCTTTTCAAGCCAATCATACAATTTACTCCAAATTTCATAATATTCTGAATCCTCTCTCTCATTTAATTCCATAGTCATTTTATCTAGTTCAGTACCATCAAGGATTTTTCTAATTATTATATTCTCCATAGTGGGTGGAGCTAACCGCCAAGAATTGGGTTGACATAGTGAGTATATCAATTTGTTTCCAATACTGTGCAAGGCTATTTCTGGCTGCTGTAAGTATATGTAATATGATATAATAGTATTTCTTATCCATTTTTTGGTCCAATCTTCCCAGCAGAAATATTTCAGGTTTCAGAGTTATTTTTTGCTCAGTAATTTCCTCTAACCATTTTTGAATTTTACACCAAAATTTCTTTATGACGGGGCAGGTCCACCACATATGGTAATATGATCCAATTTTGTAGTTACACTTCCAACATTTGGGAGATAGATTTGAATACATTTTGGCCAATCTCGCTGGGGATAAATGCCATCTATAATACATTTTATAAAGGTTTTCTTTGTAAGTAGTTGCTTTTGTGAGTTAATAATTTTTATTCCAAAGTCTATCCCATTGTTCCAAAGTTATATTATGCCCAAAGTTTTTGGCCCAACTAATCATGTTCCCTTTTACTACTACTACTTCCATTCTATATCTTAACAGAAATTTATATAATTTGGTTATTATTTTCATTTCTTTTCCTAATAAAACTTTATCTAATTCTGATTGTTTCCCTTGTATGCCGAATTGTTTCCTATCCTTATTTAATCTTGTTTTAATTTGAAGATATGGCCACCAGTCAATATTTATTCCTTGTTGTTGCAATTGTTGAACTGGTTTTAGTTCTCCTCTCTCATCTAGAATTTCTGAGTATCTAACCATTTTATTAAGGTCTATTGTATTTGGGTGGGTCATTGCTTCCATAGTCGATATCCAGTTCGGGATCTTCATGTAGTGATTCTTTTTAATTTTTATCTAAATTCTAAACAGTGAGTCCCTAATCATATGTCTTTGGAAATATGAGTGTGTCTTATTTTTCTCATCCCAGAAGAATCCGTGCCAGCCTATTCGTAGATCATTTCCTTCCAATGTTAATGTTCTTTTATTTTTAAGTTGGATCCAGTCTCTTAACCATGTTAAAGCAGCTGCCTGATAGTAGAGTTCCCATTCCGGGAGGCCAAAATCCCCCTCTGTTCCTATTATCTTGTAAAAATTTCAATTTAATTCATGGTTTTTTTTCCTGCCCATGCAAATTTAGATGCTTTTTATTCAATTGTTCAAAATATTTCTTCTCTAATTTAATCGGTACTGTTTGGAAAAGGTATAACATTCATTTTGATAGTTGAAATCCTACCAATTAGTGAAATTTGTAATTTATTCCATTTTTCTAAATCTTTTTCTATTCATCTTGCCAATTCATTATACTTATCCTCCTTAATCGTACTACATTTTGCTGATAATATGATTCCCAAATATTTAATTTTCTTTACAATTTAGATTCCCATTTTCTCCTCCAAGTCTTGATCCTGAATACTGGTTAAGTTTTTTTGTTATTATTTTGGTCTTCCCCTTATTAATTTTAAGGCCTGCTACTTTACCAAATTGACTTATCTCATTCAATAATGTTAGTCCTACTTCTAGTGGCTCATCTATAATAAATGTAAGGTTGTCCACAAACACCTGCACTTTGTATTCTTGTTCTCTGATTTTTAAGCCTTTGATCTCCGAATTCTGTCTGATTTGCTGCATTAGTGTTTCTATTGAAAAAATGAATAATAATGGAGATAAGGGGCAACCATGTCTTACTCCTTTTGATATACGAAATCCCTCTGTTATTTCTCCATTTAAAATTATTTCTGCTACTTGATTTGAATATATTGCTCTAATTGTTCTAATATAATTTTCACTGAAATTCATCATTATTAATTGATTAATTAAAAAATCCCAATTTAAGTTATCGAAGGCCTTTTGAGCGTCGAGGAACATGAGTGCTACTGGTTTTCCCGAGCGTGTTTCATAAAAGTCTAAGGTGTCCAATATTGTTCTTATATTATTTTTTATGTGTCTGTTAGGCAAAAACCCATTCTGATCCAAATGTATAATTTCATTGAGTATGTTTTTTAACCTTTCTGCCAATATTGTCGTGAATATTTTATAGCATTTAGCAGCGAGTTTGGCCTATAATTTTGAATCTTTCCCCCCCCATACTATCTTTTGGAATTAGAGTTATCAAAGCCTCCGTCCATGATTTTGGAATCTTTCCTTTCTCTAATACTTCATTGTATGTTATCAACAATAAATTTTCCAATGGTTTGTGTAATTTTTTGTAGAATTCTGCTGGGATTCCATCTGGACCTGGTGTTTTATTTTTTTTGTTTTGTTTTTGAATGCTTTTTCTAATTCAGACACTGTTATTGCTTCATCTAGTATTGATTTTGTTATTTCTAATAGAGTGTAAGATTACTTTGTTGTAGGTAATTTTGGATATTTTCTTCCTTTATATCTTCCTTGCTATATAGTCTTTGAAAGTATTGTATTGCTATATTCTTTTTCTCCTCAGTCTGGGATTGTATAATCCCATTTTCATCTTCCAATTGTTGTATACATTTATTTTCTTTTTCTTTCTTTAATTTATAGGCCAATCATCTTCCTGGTTTGTTAGCATTTTCAAAATAATTTTGTCTAGCTGCTTTAATTTTTTGGGCCACCTCCTCTTGCATAATTAAAATTATCTTATGTTTAAGTATTTCTTTTTCTTCTCTAATCTTATGATTTTGGGGTTCTGTCTGCATTTTATTTTCTAGTTTTCCTAATTTGTCCTGTAAATCCAAAATTAGTTTCTTCTTATTTTTATTTCTTCTTATAGTATATGCAATAGTAAGACTCGGGATATAAGCCATCATTGCATCCCACAATGTTGGGTTTCCTCATTCCAATTTTTTTCCCAAAAGAATTTTAATTCTTTTTCAATATGTTGGGTATAATTTTTTTCCTTTACCACTCTTTGATTCATGGTCTACCTCCTTTTCCCTTTTCTTTTCCCCTGCAGTGTAATTGTTAGGAGATTATGGTCTGCCCAGGTGTTCGGTTTTATTTCAATTTCTTCTATAATATTTCCTATTTCTGCGTCCATCCAGACCATGTCTATTCTAAACCATGAATTTTGGGGATTCAAATAATATGTATATTGATTTTTTAGTGGATATCTTTCTCTCCATACATCTCTCAATCTTAATTCTTGGGCCATATCAAAAAAATTTTTTGGTAGTGTTCTCCTTTCATAATTCTTTTTATTTCCTGATTTATAATCCTTTTTTGGGTCAACCACCATGTTCCACAGTTCCAAGATTCCAATATATATAATTATTTGTTAGTAATTAATAATAGTACTTAAAACTAGTTAATTATTTGATCTATATATAATCTATAAATACTTAATATTTAATTCCTAATTCAAGTTTTCAATATCAATCTATAAATATAATTCTATGTTATATGATATATATAAATATAGTACAAATAATTTAAATATTATAAATAGTAAATATAAGAAATCTAAGAGTATAAAAGTGACAGATGTGAGAATTAATCTCACAGAGGTGATGTTTGATCTTTTCCCGGACATCAGACATTAGAAAAGAAACCGCAGTTTAAAAGTCTAAGTAAAAAATATTTATTTCGGTACAAAAACAATAAATCCTCATTTGTTTACATCTCTAATATAAATGTCCGTCTTCTCTCAATGGAACACATAGCAAGAAGGAATGATCGGAGAATGGAATGCACACATGCGTACAAGAACATATCAATCACGTGCTCAGGAATAAACCATTATATTGAATAGGGATGCATCTCCCTGCATATACATGTAACAGGCAATAATCACACCGTGACAAAAAGATCAATATAAATCCAGAGTAATCCAAAATAAGATCACAGTATGCAGTCAATTTAAACACAGAACAAGGTTCTTTACAATAAAGTTAGTTCGGAAGAGGTCCTTTTTTTATTTACCACAGTTGTTAATCCTTCATCTCCTTACTCCCTCTGTGTCCTCCTGTCCACTTTCAAGATGTCGGCTCCTTTCAAAATGCACAGTCACTGTCCCTCTCGTCTTCTGAATACTGAATAATAAGATCCTGAAATTCCCTGTTATAAAGATTTTTCTTATTAATTTCAAGAGATGATTATTGTAACAAAAGACAAAAGACATGTCACTTCACTGGGAAGAAAGATGGTCTATAGTCAGTTGTTCAAGAGTTTTTAACAACATTTGAAAAAGTATATTGAAATTTGAATCTCCATGTTATTTGATTTCATTCTTAACATGGATTTATATTAGTAATAGCAACAGCACTTAGACTTGTATACCGCTTCACAGTGCTTTACAGCCCTCTCTAAGCGGTTTACAGAGTCAGCATATTTCCCCCAACAATCTGGGTCCTCATTTTGCCGACCTCAGAAGGATGGAAGGCTGAGTCAACCTTGAGCCTGGTGAGATTCGAATTGCCAAATTGCAGGCAGCTAGCAGTCAGCAGAAGTAGCCTGCAGTACTGCATTCTAACCACTGAGCCACCAGGGCTCATTAAAGACCAGACTTCTAATACATACTGAATTCCAATTGTGGTTAGGGTTAAGATTATGATTAGGGTTAGGATTAGGGTTAGAACTCCATGAATTTGCCCAGTAAAATAGATATCGCCAATTGATTTGTAGAGTATCAGTATGCTTAGGAAACCTCACTGCCTTATCTGTGTTTTTTGGTAAAATATATGGAGAAATACCACTAGGATAGAAATACACTTAGGGTTAGGGTTATGTCTCCAAGAATTTATAGTGGAAAATAGATACTATCAATAGAATTGTAGAGTATAGATATGCCTAGGAGGCATTTTACACCTTATATGTGTTTCCTGGTAAAATACATGGAAAAATCCCAATATGATGGATAACCACTAAGGGTTAAGGTTAGGGTTAGGGTTAGTTTTAGGCAGTGGTGGGTTCCTACTGGTGCGGTCCACTCTATAGCACCAGTAGCGGCCCACTGGTGATGTCACAGTACCGGTGCGGTCGGTTGCCGGTGCCTGGGCGCCGCCATTAAAAAAAGTTTTTTTTTAAAAAAAAATTCTTCTGCGCATGCCCAGAAGCCGAGCTTCTGGCACTGCACATGCGCTGCCTTCCTACCCCACAGTGAGTCCAAGCAGGGGAGGATGGCTGAGGGAGCGCGTGAGACGCTGAAAGAATGGGCGGCAGGAGCTATCTCCATTCCCCTCCCTTCAGCAATCCGAGAAGCTATGAACGCGGGGTGATGATCCTAAGCATTTTCGCACGTTTGAGGCTTCTTGAGCTGCTGAGAGGAGGGGGAATGGGCGGCAGGACCTATCTCAGTTCCCCTCCCTTCAGCAGTCTGAGAAGCCACGCCCACCCAGTCACATGGCCGGCAAGCCACGCCCACCCGGTCACATGGCTGGCAAGCCACACTCACAAAATAAGCCACGCCCACAGAGTGGTAGTAAAAAAATTAGGAACCCGCCCCTGGTTTTAGGTTCTTAGGAATCTAAGGGAGGCAGGAAACCAAAGCTACAGTACAAATTATAAGGAGATACATGGATTAATGCTAAGCATAGGACTATTACAGAAATAGAATATAACAATCCTCGGTTGATTTTCAAATTACTGAAATGTTTGGAAAAAAAATATGCGAATGTTTTCCCTTTTGCTAAAATAGATAGCCATAAGCCATCAGTCTGCGGAAAGGAATACAATAAAGTTCTGCATAATTTTCCCTAAGCAGTTTTCCTTTCTTTTGAAAGTAACACTTTTACAGAATTATTGGCTGAGTTCTGCCTATTGTAGTAGCAGATTTCTATTTCTTGCTTGCAACCGAGTTCCATAATTCACTTAAACGATGATCTGTGTATCTGTATTATTTCGGGGATGCAAAGAAAAAAAGAACCAATTCCTGGCATTTAAATGCCTCTGTTCTTTTTTTTAAAAAAAAGTCTATATGTATTTTAATAGCATGAAGGTTAGCAGGGCCAATGTTAGACTTGATTAAACTTCAAGAAAGATGATAAGAGCTCTTCTCACATGCTGTATATATTTCAAGGTTATGATAATCAGTTTTACAGTTCATATTGTTGTCAACTGAAACTTTCCAGTTAATGAAGACTACAGAACTAAAAATATGGTGAAGATCAGCATAATATAAAATGTGTTTGGTGTGTAAAGCCCACATTTCTTTCACAGTGAATAGGGAGCACAACAATTGTAAACTAAAAATTTAATCAAGGTAAATTGAATAAGCTGATGAGTTTTAATCAGATATAGAAAGGAGTTGGACAGTTCCAGTCTAGAAAGTTGACAATTGCATCAGACAGAAGTGGGATCAAAGGTAAAATAGTGTTTGGGTGATTCTATAGGGTTTTGTTAAAGGCAAGAGCTGATCCCCATAAACTTGCCTGTGTTATTTGGGTTAGAAGAAAATCTTCCACGTATTCCAATATGTAATATGAAGAAAATGACTATGAAAACAAATAGACAAACAAACAATTTTCTTTGAAAAAAAATCTTAGATTTTTATTCTGGCTTTTTAAATTTGGTCAGGTCAAGATGGTGAACACACCTCCTGCCTTCTATTTTCTTCAGAACAGCAACCCTGCGTGGAGCTGAAGTGAAATTGATAGAAGATTCAAGATCGACTGACCAAAAACACCCCCCCCCAAAAAAATACCCTGTGCATGCAACATATGGAGAATTTATATATGTCTTAAAGCCCGGGATAGTTTAAGGCTTATTGGGGGATTGCCATTCTTACTACGAACTTTCTCAGTTACTTAAATAACAAAAGAGATCCTTTAAAAGATGCCTCTCCAGAAACTCAGCTTTCTGGTATATGGAAGAACACTGTCTCCAGTATGACTTCCAGGTTATGGAATACATTTCTCAATAAATCTTGTGTGGCCTCTATCCTCCCAGTATTTAGAAAAATGGTAAAATCACAAGTTTCTCAGCAAATCTTAAACTATTACTTGATTCTGATGACATTAACTTTAATGATGAGCCGAGGTGGCGTAGCGGTTAGAGTGGGGTACTGCAGAACACTTTAGCTGACTATGATCCACAGGTCAGCGGTTCAAATCTCACCGGCTCAAGGTTGACTCAGCCTTCCATCCTTCCGAGGTAGGTAGAATGAGGACCCAGATTGTTGGGGGCAATGTAAATAAACATTGCTTACTGGTGTAAACCGCTTAGAGCGTGCTTGCACTGTGAGGTGGTATATAAATTTCATAAATAAATAAATAATAAATAATACTGATTTTAACTGCATTGTTTCTTGCCATATTTTATATGACAGAAGTAAAAAAAATTACTTTTGAGTAAGAGATAAATAGGGAATATACTAGGCTTTACTCCCTTCTCTAGGCCTTACTGTGTTGCTTGTTGGTGTAGCTTCCTGCAGCCCAGATTCAAGGGAGATGCTTTGGTGGGCAAATTCTATCATGAAGGGAATCATCCAACATATTACTTGGAGAGAGGATTGAGGCCAAGACACCAAGGAATGCCCATTTACCATACCTAGGGAAGTAGACCAGGACTGGCTGGGCCATAGAGCTGATAAGAAACTGTCTGAAGATCTGACAGGAAACCAAGAGATTCCAAGCCAGTAAAAGCAAGATTTCTGGCAAGACAACTCTGGCTTAGCATCTTGACCAAAGGATGATGTGAACTAAATTGGATAGAAATTCACTGTTTGTGTTTATGTATTTATCCTGTGATTGAGAAGTCATTGACCCTTTGAGGAAATTGTTGAGTTGGGTGAGTGATATGCTGAGCAAGCCTCTGGACATTGAGATTCTGGTCCACTGACTTCAGCAGTATGAAATTATGTGTGAAATTATTCTTGTATCTGTGTAACTCTGGTTGTAGATTTATTTGGTTACTGTTTTAACACAACTTTAAAAATTTCACTGAGGACATCTATATATAGGTCTATTATTTGTGGCATGTGAGAGAAGTAATATATGGTGGAGAACTCTCTTTAGAATTTCCACTTAGCAGGATTTTCCCTAGAATACTTCATTCCATTTACACATTTAAATAACATTTATTGTATTTTTAAATGATTCTTTGTCATCCTTGTAAACCAATGCTATCCTTGTAAAGCAAGGAGAGAATCAACTTAGAACTAAGGAGAAATTTTCTGAGAGTTAGAACAATTAATCAGTGGAACAACTTGCCTCTAGAAGTTGTCAATGCTCCAACACCGGAAGTTTTAAAGAAGATATTTGTCTGAAATGGTATAGGGTCTCCTGCTTGAGCAGGGGGTTGGACCAGAAGATCTCCAAGGTCCCTTCCAATTCTGTTATTCTGTTCTGGAGAATGTTAAATAATTGTAATAAATACATTTAACTGGTAAATTAATTGTGATAAGAAAAGAAGGAAGAATAAGTTCACTTTTCCTATGTTGGCTAAAAGTGGTCATTGTTATTTTTATCAGTTTCTAGGATTTAAGAGCCTGTGTGCCTAGATTTAAGACCCACCATAGTAATATTCTCACAGTTCACAAGACATTACATTTTAGCTTTAGTTCCTCAGCTGTAAAAAAATGTTGACCTGTCTGATAGAGTTGTTGTAAGGACAAGTTCAATAAAGACTGTAAACACACCATTGCTATGCCTATGATAAATGGTAGGTGCAGAATTTTTGACAGCAGAGGGAAAAAAAGTCCTCATGGTCAGTAAGCAAGTATTCAATTTTTATGTGTATCTGTGTATATGTGTGCAATCAGCTTATTCAAATTGATATAGCATACTAGGCAAATTATTTCTGCTTTATTTAAAAAAAAACCAAATTATTTTCACTGGATTTTATGTCTTGATTTATCTGGGAGAGGGGAGAAACTTTTTTAAGTAATAGTAACAGAGTTGGAAGGGACCTTGGAGGTCTTCTAGTCCAACCCCCTGCTTAGGCAGGAAACCCTACACTACTTCAGACAAATGGTTATCCAACATCTTCTTAAAAACTTCCAGTGTTGGAGCATTCACAACTTCTGGAGGCAAGCTGTTCCACTGATTAATTGTTCTAACTGTCAAGAAATTTCTCCTTAGTTCTAAGCTGCTTCTCTCCTTGTTTAGTTTCCACACATTGCTTCTTGTTCTACCCTCAGGTGCTTTGGAGAATAGTTTGACTCCCTCTTCTTTGTGGCAACCCCTGAGATATTGGAACACTGCTATCATGTCTCCCCTTTGCTGTGGTGCATTTGAAACTATGCAGAATGCAAGCATTGTTATCTCCACAGAATTTGAAATGGCTCCAGAAGAAACAATAAAGTAGTATTAAGAGGCTGGAGTATTTGGCTTTCCCAGTGTTTCATGAGATGGAAAGGTTGATGTTGAAAAAAGAAATGTTGCATTTAAAAAAGGAACAAGGCAATCTTAGTTCCATTCCACAAGAGGTCGAGGCTTAACATGACAAATGGGAGGAAGTCTCAGCCTCTTTTAACTAATTTTATTTGAGGACTAAAACATGTTTTATAGGAAGTTGGCAGAAAGAACAAACAGAAAAATATTCTTTCTCAAATGACTGCAACAGTAGTTCAGCTGTTTTATATATTATATTTTAATGGTGAATTGTGAGCTTCTCAGTGCTAGATGCCTAGTGTTCTGTGGTACAAATTCAGGCTATCTAATAGTTGTCAGCTTTGGTTCCATTGCCTGAGTTAATATAGTAGGAGAACTAGTCATCACAATTGAATCCAGTTGTCCATCCACTTCAATTGCACATTTCTGATGTTCCCCAATGTGATGTTTATGGTAAGGCTGCCATCTCTTGGCTACAAAACTTTTGAGTGGCTACTGATGTTTCAGTTTGCTATATCTGTTTGCTATAACCTAGTGGTGCCCTAGATGAATGTAGACCATATATGGTAGGGCCACCTTAAATCTACAGTTATCCTAATTGCCAATCAGCATTGCTAAACAGGAATTGTACTGTATAATTTTTTATTTTATTTATTTATATTTCAAAACGTGTATAAGATAGCAGGTATGGTATAAACATAAACAATAGCAAAGTAGGTACAGGTAAATTTGGACAATAGGACAGTAGGACAGAGACGGTAGGCACGATGGTGCACTTATGCACACCCCTTACAGACCTCTTAGGAATGGGGTGAGGTCAACTGTAGAAAGTCTAAGGTTAAATTTTTTGGGGTTTGGGGAAGAAACCACAGAGTCAGGTAGTGCATTCCAGGCATTGATTACTCTGTTGCTGAAGTCGTATTTTCTGCAGTCGAATTTCGAGCGGTTTACATTGAGTTTGAATCTATTGTGTGCGCGTGTGTTGTTGCAGTTGAAGCTGAAGTATTCATTGACAGGTAGGACATTGTGGCAGATGATTTTATGAACTACATTTAGATCAGATCAAAGGCGACATAGCTCTAAGTTATCTAAGCCCAAAATTTCAAGTCTGTTGAAACCTATTGTCTATCTTGCTATATAGAATAAATGTGCACTTGGAACTCACAAATACACTGGAAGTGTCATGATGACTTTCTTCTCAATTTCCTGTCTTTGAAAACCTGGAATATCAAAATTAGATCTTCCTATAAGTTGGCTGCCTATCTTTAATTGATTAATTAATTGCTGGTAGGGTCTAAAACCTGGGACTGCTTAATGCCTTGTATTTCTGTAATGCAGAGCACAAAAGGGATTTGATCTTAGTTGATAACTCTAGATAGTGCTGTCGTCTGAAGAAAGGCTAATGTCAGGATTCTAATGCTAATAGATGTTTTTCATGCATGCAAATATGGTGCTTCTTTCCTCTTCCTTCCTTCCACACATAAGAAGCAACACACACACACACACACACACACACACACACACACACACACACACACACACATCAACCTCTCGCATGGGGCTAATATGATATAAATAATAGATCAAAATACAGATATAGATCACAGGCAAACAATATCTTTAAAATTAAGCTTGTACTTTATTTATGAAAAGAAAACTCCTTTAAAGGAATAGAGTAAGCTTGTGTTGTTAATCATGGAAATGATAGCCGGGGTAGTGTGTAAGGAAGGATAATTAAGGGTGCTAAAGCAATGCTCTCAAAAGCTGCTTCCTTCTGTCTTGTTTAATATCAGAAGCATCTTAAATATATGGATATTGTTAGTGGCAAAGTTTGCACTCTTATAACAATCCCATTCACTAGAAAGAAAAACCTATTAAATCTAGGACAGAATTATTTGTTAACACATGATTTTTCAGCTGGGGATTCCACTCTCATTAATAATAGGAGACATTAGTATTACTGATCTAGGTTGTAAGGCAAGGGTAAGACAGTTTTTGGTCCTATGGTGATGCTGAACTATACTTACAGAGCTGGTGATGGTTCTGTGCTCTTCTGTGCTCTTCAAACTGAGGATTGTTGAGTTTTATTACAGGAGGGGTACAGCATTCATTTATTTAATACACATCCTAAGACAGTGGAAGAAAAGCAAGGCTAAACAATATAATCTCTCCTTCCTGCTCTGAGCCCCAGATAGGGTCCCTGCATGTCCTGGAAAGCACCTGCTTTTTGATTGGATGGATCATACTTTCCTTGGCATCATTCCTCTATTTGTGAAAGGTTTTATATGTGAGAATGTCATTTCAAATAATCTCCCCATCTGTATTTCATGTAACTGCTAGCTGCTAGGGAAATAAATTTGGGAGTTGAACATAGTGAGGACAAAGTAGAGGAATGTTGTGGTAATTTATGGTGTTCAGAAGATGATTTGATAATTGGTCATATGTCATCAGCAGTGAAATCTACTTACCTTTCCTACTGGTTTGGAAGCTGCGTGATTTGCGTGTACTTTTTCACCCTCTGCGTATGCCATCGCTACTGGTTCTCTGAACCACCGGCCGCCGCTGTTACAGGTAGGCCCAAACCAGGCCGAAATGGTAGCATTTCACCCCTGTTTGTTATTCTGGCAGAACTCTGTCATCTAAAAGTATATCCAAAAGACAAGAAGACCCCCTCCTTCTCTTTCTTTCTGTCTTCTTAAATACTCAGGATTATTATTAACCGAAGTACCTCTAGAACCAGGAAGCTCTTCTAGTGCTACCGGTATAAACATCTGCTATTTCTCTTTCCTTCTGTCAATCTACACATGCACACCAACATAAATAATCATATTGTAACCTCAGATGCAAGACTGGTCCTCTGAAACAATTTGGTCAACTTCTGTACTTGAAACATGGCTCACCTATTATTGGAGGTACAGAGGCTACTACTGGCCTTGTATGGGTGCCATATCATAAAAAGATCTACAGTTCTGGAGACAACCATAGAGAATGGGCTGTAATGTCATTGCCAAAGTGAACAGAAAACTAAATATATCTCTTCAGGAGGCGCTGCCAACAGCCAAACCCCCAGCAGTGCTGAGCGGGACAAGGTTATAAACTCTATTTGATTTTTAATTAAAATTAAAAATGCAATTAATACATTTCCTATCTAATATTTGCGAACTGGTATCAGTTTCTGAAGGTACCTGGGTGCCATACTCAATACTTTCTGGAGCTGTATGTAGCCTTAGAGTTTCAAGTTAAAACTTTCTCTTCTAGGAAGATTTGACATGTTGACAGATAGAAGAAACTGAATTCTAAATGTTGGGTTTTCTCATGTCTCTCAGTCTCAGAATATCAGAGATGCCATACTTTTCTCATCACTGTTTCCATCCAGTTATTTGGTTGGAAGAGAAAATGTCTGTGTGTATTTCCACTATTTACAGCTAGAATACAAATTGGATCTATTTTCTACTCAGGAGTTAGTATTAAAATACTGAGCAACTTATAACAAGTAGCCCTCGGGCATATTCCACTTTTTACATCATGAGCTCATTCAACTTTGGGTTAGAGAAGGGGCCATTCTCCACCTTGGAATAATATTTTCCCAAGTGGATTAGTAGGGAAAATGGATGTTTCATACTGACTCTCCATTCTGAACTTGCTGTTTCTCCCTATAGACCTCAGCAGTGTGTAAGTGATTTGCTCATTGTTGGCTTTACTATATTGGCTTAGTGCTCATATAATTAAAACAGGATGCGTTTTATTCCAATGCTGACAGACTAGCTGAGAATGCAAGGTGAAAATAAATGTTAAATTCTGCGTATTCTACACTTTTTCAGATTCCTGGAAGCCAACACAGTTTTTCCAGGTGAAAAATTCTGTGACAATTTTCATCCAGCCTGGTATTTTATGAAAGATAAGTCGATGAACAACACAAGTAGGGAAGATGCTGTGGAGCTCCTGTCCTCCTGATGGATATTTGGTTAGTTGTTGCTGTTATTTACTATATTTATATGCAATATGTAGCCAACTCACAATGACTCTAGACAGTTTATAAATTATTTAAAAACAAGATAATAAAAATAACAAACCAGGTGGAAACAAAAGGGAAAAAAAATCTAAGTTAAAAGGGGCTTTAATCACACTTGCCAAAAGTCAGATCTTAAGGCCTTCAAAGCATCAGCAAGATGGGGGCTTTTAGATCTTTTGGGGCAGCTCATTCCAAAGGGCAGGTGCTGCAACAGAGAAGGCACACTTCTGAGGTCTCAACACATGTCAATTGATGCTTAATTGGAGGAACCCGGTGTGTACCAGACCAATCAGATTGAACTAGCTGGGATGATATGGGAGATTGGTAGCCCCTCAAGTAACCAGGCCCTATGCCAGTGATGGTGAACCTTTTTGGCATCGAGTGCCCAAACCAGAATGTGCGTGCAAGTGTGTGTGCTGGAGTGCCGGAAACCCGAAGACCAGCTGACCGGCGCACGCATGCCTATTTTTTGGCTGTTTTTGACTGTCTTTGTGGCTGTTTTCAGGCTGTTTTCAGGCCATTTTCAGGCTGTTTTCAGGCTGTTTTTCAGGCCATTTTCAGACTGTTTTGGGGCTGTTTTCAGGCCATTTTGGGGCCAAAAATGGCCTGAAAAACAGCCTGAAAACAGCCTGAAAAACAGCTTGGAAAATGCCCCCAAAACGGCCTGGAAAATGGTCCAAAACTGCTGTTTTTTGGCAGTTTTTTGGGCCACTTTCTGGTGCTATGGTGCCCACGAAACCAGAAGAGCAGCTGGCAATGGTGCGTGTGCCCACAGAGAGGGTTCTGCATGTCACCTCTGCCGTGTGTGCTATAGGTTCGCCATCACGGCCCTTTGCCATGAAGGGTTTAAAGGCAACAAGCAGTACCTTGACTTGCACCCAGAAATAAACTGGCATCTAGGACAAAGGCTTGCCCCTCACTGCTTATACTGCTGCATTTTGGATCTTCTAGTACTGGTGTATTTTGGATCTTCCAGTTGAAGCTTCTAGGTTAGGCATGTCAAACACACGGCCCACACAAGCCATGCCCACCCCAGCCCCGCAAGGGCCAAAATATGGCCTGTGATGCGATCAGGTTTGGCACTCCTGTTCTAGGTGATCTTCAAGAACAGTCCCAGATAGACCACTTTGCAGTAGTCAAGCTCTGAGGTGACCAGGACATGAGCGACTGTCTGAAGGGTCCCTGACCCAGAAAAGGGTGAAACAGGCACACGGGATGAAGAGGACAAAGGCCATCTTGGCTACAACTGCTACCTGCTCATTGAACAGCAGTTGGGAATCCAAAAAGAACTTGTGGTAGTATGTGACGAATGGAAGAACAAGATATTTTGACTCATGTTGCAGGTGAGGAAAACCTGAATTATTCACTGGAAGGGAGATCCAGACAAAGTACTGGACTACTGCAATGCGCTGTACATGGGGTTGCCCTTGAAGAGTATTTGGAGACTTCAACTGGTGCAAAATGCAGCTGCGCGTGCTGTGGTGGGTGTTTCAAGGTACACCCACGTAACACCTATACTCCGCCAGCTGCATTGGCTGCCCATTGGTCTCCAGGTACAATTCAAGGTGCTGATCATCATCTTTAAAGCCCTACATGGCTTAGGACCAGGCTATCTCCGGGACCGCATTCTGCTGCATTTCTCCCTCCAACCGGTCAGGTCCCACAGAGAGGGTTTCCTCCAGATCCCGTCAGCCAAACAATGCCGACTGGTGGGACCTAGGGGGAGGGCCTTCTCTGTAGGGGCCCCCGCTCTCTGGAACCAACTTCCTCCAGAGATCCGAATCATCTCCACCTTGCTGGCCTTCAGAAAAGCCATTAAGACATGGCTCTTCTTGCAGGCGGGGTGAGTTTGAGACGATTCTATATCTGATGTCTCTCCCATGTATGTATGGTGTGTATTTATATATATTTTAACTGTTTTTAAGCTGTTTTTTAATTATTTGTTTGAAGTTTTTATAAAATGTTGTATGCCGCCCTGAGTCCTGAGGGAGTAGGGCGGCATAGAAAAACTACCAAATAAATAAATAAATAAATAAAGTATGTTCTTGAGAGGCAGCAGATTATAGCTCCTTTTGTAGGTAGGTCCATTTGCAATACCTTATGACCAGGGCACCTGACTGTCCATTAAATAATGTTTTTGCACCTGTCAGCAGTTCTGAGGAGAAGTTAATTAATGGAGGAAGGTAACAACTGCACGATTGATAAAGAAAAGTGCTGAAACTTCCCTGTCAGAACATGGAAAGGAGAACTTTAAAATGGGAGGAAATTCCTGATGCAGAAGGAGAAAATACTTTTGTCTCTAATTTCTCTATCCATGAAGAGGGAGGAGAGGTGAGTTTTGAAATAGTTAGTTTATGGCAAGGGAAAAAAATGAAATGAATATTGCCTTAGGAAAGGGAAGACATGTAGAATTTAGAGATGGAGAAATTTCCCAATGAAAGAAAAAAAAGATGGAAAGAGTGGGAAAACCTCTATAGTTATCTCCAATTCCATTTTAAATGGTTTTTATCAGATTTTAGTAATAACTTGTGTTTGGAACTCTGCACTTTGATATGCCCCATGGGCTAATCAATAAAATAAACTAACTCTATAGTTGTCAAAACCAAAACTGAGGTAAAAGGAGAAGGATCCAGCACTTCTAAATTCATATGAAAAGGGAGGAGAGTAAATGGAGAAAAGGATGGTGACCAATTTTCAAGCCCCGGCAATGGCTGTAATGTCAATGTAATAAAACTGTTCAATTTCAGGGCCACCAAGTGCTGCGCCGAGTTAATTTGAAAGGGTGGGAGAAAGAAGCCATCAGTTTAAACTCTGAAGAGCATGAAAATCTCAAACCTCTACTTATTGGCAGTGGGAAATCAATTATATAGCATTGCTTTGTGGTAGTTGCATTACATCTGCATTAAAGGCTCCAATTCTGCTGTGCCATGTCTGTGGCTCCTCTGCTGAGTCAAGCTGAGAGATGGCGCTAAGCTGTGAAATGTCAGGAGATGGATGATTTACTGCTGAGTCCAAGTCAGGAAGTCTTGAGAGGAAGTTCAACCTTCACCACCAAAGTCATGCAGATTCTCCATGCTACTCCTCAAAGTACCCATTTAAATAAATTGAACTAATCTTAGGTTAAGCATGCATTTTAGATGGTCTGAGCCTCATGTTTCTATGGTTGGAGTTAACTCCTTGTGTAGTTAACCACTATGGCTCAAATGCAGCAGTCAAAACATTCCCCCCCCTCATGAATGTTCAGGACAGTGCAGGTGCTATAGTTTTTTTTTTAATACGGGGAAGAAAACCTCATTGAAGTAGATTACAATTCTTATTTTTGGTGTATTAATTTTAACTGCTGGCTCCAATGCAACTTTGACAAAAATATTACCCAAATGATCAAGTTCTCAATGGGACTTAATTTTGCCCTCCCCTCTTGGAAGACAATGGATCTCTGCCTTGAGAAAAATCAGATACTGCGGAAGTAAGAAAGAGAAACTTGATGGCTATTTTGAGGTCTTGCAATCAAAGTGTATTCTGAAAATGATACCAATAATATTCAGTTCTATCATACATACTAAGTTTTTATCTTAGATAGTTATTGTGGTTTTGTAGTGGCTTGGTTTTACTTGTTGCTGTAGCCTGGCTTTATTTGTCATGGCTTGGTTTATTGTGGTCTTATTTATTGTGGCTTCATTTGCTGTGGTTTGGTCTGTTGGGGTTTTGTTAACTGTGATTTTATTGGTTTGGTTTGTTGTGGCTTGGCTTTATTTGTTGTGGCTTGGTTTGGTGTGGTCTTAGTTATTGTGGCTTACCTGTTGTGGCCTGGTTTTATTAGTTGTGGATTGGTTTGTTGCGATTTGCCTTGGTGCGATTTGTTTTATTTTGCAGTGGTTCTGTTTGTTATGGTTTTGTTATGGTTATGATGTAGTTTATGTTTTGAGGAAAGCCTGTAGGGGATAGGCATCCCAGTTATTGAGGAATTACCACATGAACCACTACAGTAGGAGAAGTATTGTGGGAGGAGAAGTTGTCCAAATCCACATGGATGCTTTTAAGACCATTGTCCGTTACACCACTGTGTTGGAGGAGTAATACCTCACTAAAAAACCTTGGTCCAGCTGGCCCGGCTGGTAGCACCTCGTAAGGGCCTCTTTCCAGGGTTACAGGAGAAGACTGTTAATAGTTTTGAAGGCAGAAGAGGGCTCTATGCCCCAATGGCAGATAAAGCAGCAAAACCATCTTCTAGGAGAAGGGAAACTCTGACTTCAAACCTCCACTGCCTTGTGGCTATATCCATAATTGGAAAAGGCTTCAGGAGTAAACCTTGAGGCAAAATCCAGAGCCGGAGTCCCGGAAGGAGTTCGTGACTATATACAACCACGTTCCGATAACTTCTGCGATGCAGCTGGAACCAAGTTATCGGCTTTGCCATTCCATTGGATTATTTCAGCGACATGGAGAGGCGACATAGACTGCTTGGGTAACAGTCTATCCTCTATACTAACCTACCCAGGCCTCGTGCTCTGGAGAAGACACTCCAACTTTGCATACAGCACTGAAACAATGTGGAAAGTGACAGTTACTGGTTATAAGTCTTTGCTTGATTGGCGTAGAGCGTGATGCCAGGGGCCACTTTCGACGGTGGGAGAGGTCATTATGCCTCATTGGCAAAATGACAAGCAGATTCATAACTTTGTACTGTGCAATAACCATAAAAAAACTTTAGCCCTAAAGTTGGGCACTTGGAATGTTCGGACAATGACCCCCATTTTTTCTGACGATCTGCAAGAAATAGATAGATCCACTCGCTAGCAGGGCCAGTCACTCTTATTAGCACATATGCACCGACTTTATCATCTTCAGTAGAATCTAAAGATAAATTTTATGACAATCTGGTCACCACTATCAAGAAAGTCCCTGAGAAAGAATCACTGTTTTTCCTTGCGATTTAAATACCAGAGTCGGAGTCGATTATAGTTTTTGGCCTACCTGTTTAGTTTAGTTTGGCATTGGGAAGATGAATGAAAATGGCCAACGCCTGCTGGAGTTTTGCTGCTACTATGGTTTATGTGTTAGCAATACATTCTTCAAAACAAAGCCTCAACACAGAGTCTCTTGGAGACATCCAAGATCGAGGCACTGGCACCAGCTCGACTTGATTCTCACCAGGCATTCTAATCTTCCCAGTATTACAATCACACATAGCTATCAGGGTGCTGACTGCGATACAGACCTTGTGTACACACTCCTTGGTGTGCAGCAGAATAAAACTGCAAACAAAGAGATTGCATCACTCAAAGAAGGAAGGAAGACCACGAATTGACGTCAGCAAGACCCGCAACCAGGGCAAAGTGGAGGAATTTGCACATTCACTAGAGGAAATGCTCCCAGGCCCAGCTGAAGCAAATGTGCCCAAAAGATGGGAATATTTCAAGAATGCTGTCTATAACAGTGCCTTGTCAGTATTTGGTAAAGAGATCAGAAAGACAACAGATTGGTTTGAAGCCCATTCGGAGGAGCTGACGCCAGCCATCGAGGACAAAAGGAGAGTGCTAATTGCATATAAAGCCTGCTCTAGTGCATGCAATCTACAGGTTCTGCGAGCTGCTCATAGCAAAGTCCAACAGGCCGCCAGGAGATGTGCAAATGACTATTGGTTGCAGCTTTGCTCTCGGATCCAGATAGCAGCTGACACAGGTAACATCAAGGGGATGTATGATGGCACCAAGCAGGCCTTAGGACCAACACAGAAGAAATCTGCCCTCTTATGCAATTATGCATAAGTGTTCCAAATAAAAGCATCGGTTTCCAAATAGTTGCCTGGATACATTAGCAGTGGCACAAAGCTCTGGATAATGAGCACAGTTGCAGGCCACAATTCACATTTTTGATTAAGAATCCAGCGCCACATTCAGCTGCAAGCCAGCCAGATACTTTGAATAAGAAATAAATTCTGTCCTTGTGAAAATGACACATCTGGCTTTGTAGAGAGGTAACTTGAATATGTAATGCTTCTGTATGAAGGCTGGGGGGTGGGGGTGGAGTGGGGGGGGAAGATGGTTTCCCCACTTTCAATCTTGATTCTAGGCATGCTTACGTGCACATAATCATATAGAGGTCATTGTATGTCTGGTGAGAAAAACAAACAAATAAATAACAAAATACATCAGCTTGCTTTCTAATATTGGATAGAGTCTTTGCCACTTTTTGTCAAGACATTCATATTCTTGAATCAAAAGGAGAGCTACTTGGGGCTCATAAATCAGGATTACTAAAATATATCAGAAGATCTGAAGCACTTTTACTGCAAATATTAGTGATGTTAGGGGCCTCTGGATTGCACTGGAATATGGATGAGCACAAACCATTTAGGAACAAATATTCTTGTTGATAACTGACAGCCAGCCAAAAGCAAGCCCTGATAAAGATAAATAACCTGTACTCAGGGAAATTTTGTGCATCATTAAACATGGTGAGCATATTAGCTAGCAGGGGGTGGAGCTGAATCCCTAAAGAGATAAATCTAAATTATGTGCCGTGCAGTGATCATAACTGTAATGCACCATCTTGGCTAACTAGCTGACATTAACAGGGAAGGGAATTTCAGATTTCAATGGATCTAAACTACAGAGCACTGCAGCACGCATACAGATTAACTGGAGCGTATTCATGAATTTTTCGCCTTGTTTTTGCTTTCATCCAACACCAAGTTCAAGGAACTTAGAATTTTCTTGTCGGTTCCTGGGCCCTCCTCCCCACTGCCAGGCCAGTTGATAAATGACTCTTCAATTTGCTTTCTATTAATCATCCTCGGTCACATTTGCATCAGCTCCCTTGGAAAGAGCCCTAGAGGGGATATAGGGTTGGGCTATAAAGGGGGAGTTTTCTTTTAAAAACAGATTTAGTTGTGCAGTGATACCTTCCTACTCATAGAGAAGTTCATTTTGAGGATGTTGGCATGATATTCTGCTTAGCTGCAGCAGCCACACTAAAAATTAATAGAGTCTGAAGTTGTCTGTGTCCCATAGTACTTATTAGTGGAAACAGCAACAACAGCAGAATTTTTAATTCTCCCGAAGATACGGAGAGTTTCCTATCCACTGGGAAAGGGGATTTCTCTTACTACCAAGGAGCAATAATTGAGGCTCCCAAGACAATCGGCTACTATTGCTAGTTAACTTTCACAGAATAATCAGAAAGGCAGTAATTACCCAGCTGCTGTGGCCTAGAGGTGGAGCTCTTGCCTCACAATCAGGAGGTTGTGAGTTCGATCCTAGGTAGAGGCAGATGTAAGGGTCTCCTGCTTGGGCAGGGGGTTGGACTAGATGACCTGCAAGGTCCCTTCCAACTCTGTTAATACTCTCTCTGTTAACTACACTAAGCAAGAAATGAACCCACAGTAGAACCAGGTACAAAGGGGTCTTTTCCAATGGAAGGAAAAATTATCCCCAAATTTCTCAAGAAGGTGATTCCATTTTATCGTTAAAAGTAGCAGAATTATTGAAAAAAAAATGAAAATGTGGACTTTCCTTCTGTGTTTTTTTTAAACTAAGATTTAATTGAATCCAGAGAGATTGCACACCGCTGGAAAGATGATGGTGAAAAAAAGTTAATCATGTTCACCCCCTGGACACTTTGTAACTAATTAGTGCAAGAATATCAAATTCCATTCATGAGCTTTTCTTGGAAATCCTCTTTTATTTATTTATTTTATTTATTAGTGAGATTTATATACCACCTCACAGTGCAAGCACTCTATAAGCGGTTTACATCAGTAAGCAATGTATATTTACATTGCCCCAACAATCTGAGTCCTCATTTTACCTACCTCGGAAGGATGGAAGGCTGAGTCAACCCTGAGCCGGTGAGATTTGAACAGCTGAACTGCTGAATCACAGTCAGCTAAAGTGGCCTGCAGTACTGCACTCTAACTGCTGCGCCACCTCGGCTCTTCTTTTCTTTGGAAGAATTTCCAAAATAAATTCTCCTTCACCCAAATGAATGTCAACTAGTAGAAAATAAGATTAATTTATCTACCTGGTCCTAGGTCAGTTTTGAACTTCAGGTTACCAGCTCACATGTTAGAGAATGAGAATAAGTGCAATGGCTAGGTAATTAACATTAAGTCTTGAAGAACCAGATTTTAATCCCTACTTACCCATAAGGTTCAATGGATAACTTTTGGTCAGCTACTCTCCTAGCCTAACATATTTCCCAGGACTGTGGTGAGGATAGAATGGGGACGGAAACCATGTCTGGAGCTCTGGTGGCACAGTGGTTAGAATGTAGTATTGCAGGCAAACTCTGACTACAGCCTGGAGTTTGATCCTGATGGGCTTTAGGTTAACTCAGCCTTCCATCCCTGTGAGATCAGTAAAATGAGAACCCAGTTTATTGGGGGCAATATGCTGACATATTGCCCAGAGAGTGCTGTAGAGCACTATGGGGCGGTATATAAGTCTAAGTGCTATTGCTATATTTGCTGCCTTGAATTCTAGCAGAGATATGGGTTTCAATAGCAAAAGCGAATAGGTAATCGTTATCCCTGTAGAGTAGGCTAGAAATCAATGCCACTTAAGTCTAAAATTACATTTACTAAGAGACTTCCAGAGAAGCAATGGTGGACTGAAGATAGCTCCATGAGAGTGAAGCCAATGACTGCAGTAATAAAAGGAGTCAGTGAATGGACCGGTTTCCCAGAACTCCTCTCCGGATCAATAAGTTGACTATGGCCACCTGCAAATTTGCTATGCACAGAGCACACCTGTAAAGAGATTGTAAAATAGCAATATCCTTGGGTGTGACAACTCTGGGAGCAGGGAGAAACTCATCCAGCCTAAGCTGTGGTCTTGCACCTTCCAATAAACACTGACTTTGCCCACATTTTTCTTAATTACTTTAAGAAGTTTCTTATTATTCATGTATTTATTAAATTTATATGTCCATATGCCCATTTATATGCCCATCTCACTATCCACAGTGATTATTGACAGTTATTGATTTTTTGTATGCTAATTTTCTTAGAGCAAGTTTCATCATGCCAGGAGAGTTTCCTTTTACCCTGGATGAGATTTTTTTTAATGTAAATTTAAGAATTAAAAAGAAAACTTTTAATGTTTGGAAAACAGCAAATGGAGAACTAGAACACTGATGTTCCAAAAGGCCGGATGGAGTTGAAAGAGCATTTCCTGTGAGGTGTTTAAAATTTTATGAAAGAATATGATGAAGCTTTTGAAATTAATGGTAAGAAATCCTCCTGTGGGAAAGTTTTGTTGATTGGAAAATAAATATATGGTGAGAGGGGACTTTGAAGGTTGATTTGAGGAAGTCTGAGAGAACTAAGGATACAATTAGACAAGAAGAGGCCATTAATACAATGAAGTCATATTATTTGACTATGGAAGAAATTAAAGTTGTTTGAGAACAATATATTCAGAAATTACTTACAAGATTGTCCGATACTATAAAAATGGATTTAACAGAGGATATAAAAAAAGAACAGAGTTTACTGGATAAAATAGAGATTTAGACTGATTTGAATGTGGATTTCAAAATGGATTTTTAAAAAATCCCAGACTACAAGAGTGAAATGGAAAAAAGATGCTATGGTTTTGAAAATGGATTTTAAAATGCCTGGCTACAAGAATGATATGGAAAAGAATGACACAATGGATTTACATATGACACTGGCTGCTGTCTTAACAACTAAAGAGGACACACAAATAATAAATCAAAGTAATGATTTGGAAAGCCTTCTTATCTTGGATTTGCAAAGGGGATGTGTTAAACTACTGGAGTTGTTCCTAAAAGAAGACAAATAGAAAAAGATAAATCAACTTGTGGGACATTATTTGATGGGATTAAAGATTTTGTTTTATAAAAGTCAATGGAAGAAATATAAACTGAAGTTATTTGACCAGGATTAAAATATATGTGCTGTGGTTTCTGGTAGTTATTAATGGAATCTTTTTGACCAGAACTGAATGAGGAGGCTTTAAAGATCTGTTTATAAATGGAAGAGATTCCTCTTGCTTTATTTTATAGAGAAAGTGATATGTTGGAATACAAAACTGATTTATTTGACTAAGGGGAGTGTGAAAACTACAACTCTTGGATCAGAATATCCCATGGAGCCTCGCATAAATAAATGTATTCAGAAATGCAAATTTGAGCTTCCTTTTAGTTATAAAAGGGTAAATGGTGTTTCTCTAATCCCAGAAAATCATCGAAGAGGGCAATAAGTCCTGGGTTAACATTTCCTTGTTGCAAGCATTTTCCTGGAGACTGCCAATCTGAAAGATAAAGTTAGTTCCTTGTGGACTTTTCATAGCTTTAATTTTAAGAGAAAAATATTAACTCTGTATCTGGATAAATGGACAGAGAGTTTAACAACAGTAGGGATCACAAAATCGCAACCAAAACAGATTTCAAGCAAATTCCTCTGCTTTCAAAAAATGAACATCAAGATAGGTCAGAGAGTAGTACTGAAAATAAACAAATTATTTAAAAAACCCAGACTCTATTTAGTCTACAGAATGTGTAAAACATCTCCTTGATCCCACCAGTCTGGAGACTATGTGCCTTGTTAGGTTTATACCTTGAATGACCATTGTTGTTGTGAAAAATTGGGCTCTAGAAGATCATTCAACTTTTATTCTCTGCAAGAACTGTTAAAGACTGCTGATGATACCCAGTTGTACATCTCCACCCCGTCTCAATTCGGGGAAGCTGTAGACGTAATGGGCCGCTGCCTGGACTATGTTAGGGTCTGGATGGAGAAGAACCGGCTAAAACTTAACCCTGACAAGACTGAGTGGCTGTGGATATTGCCTCCTAAGGACTTGACCAATTGTCCCTCCTTGGTTCTTGGGGGGGAGAAATTGTCCCTCCTTGGTTCTTGTCCCTCCTTGTCCCTCCTTGGTTCTTGGGCGGCATACAAATCCATTAAATTAAATTAAATTAAATTAAATTAATTAAGACAAAAGGAAATGATAGAATGCAAATTCAGATTTTCCTTTTGCCACGTGGATATAGCCTTCTTCTCGAGTAGCCTTCCATGTATATTGTAAATCATGGGAAGAAGAGAAGTGCCAGGCCTTGAAAGTTGGATTATGAGAGAGATCCTCTTTTGTGGCTTCCACATGTTTAAGAATCCAAATTATCATGGATATTTACAGTATGTACATTTCTTTCACAATATTGCTCTTCCCATGTGGATCTTAGGTCTTGTGGAATTTAATCTTATCGCTAAATGTTAGCCCTACTCATACAGTACAACTTGGTCATGCCAAATAAGGGTAAAGGGAACAATAATTTCTTTCAACCCTTTTCCCATGAAGACATTTAAGTGTCTTTCTGAAGCAATTAGAGTGAATGCATACAGAAAACTATAAAAATTATAGGGATAAAGTTCTCATCATAACATTGCATGCAAAGTAGCGGTTCTCTGCCAGCTTTGTTTCACATTGAAAAGAAGTTTCAATGGAAGTTAATAAATCACGTTCACTTTGACATCCACAGATAGCTAAGAATAAGCATCTGTGTACTTGCTGCTGCAGTAGACAAACATTTATTTGCAAGTTCATTAAAGGCTGAACTGCTATTGCTTGCCAGACAATTTAGTAATGACACTTTTGAATATGTGGCTTAATATACTTGTCCTTAGAAAAATCCCGCTTCTCTGAAACAGTATCTATTTAGCATGCCATATTTCGGAGGGTTTCTGAGACAAGGAATCCAGTGTTAAATAATAGTGAAAAGCTGATGTATCTAATATTAATTTCCATTAAGAGTCAGCTGCATATTAATCTCCATTTAATTACATGCTATAAGCTATGCAAATGCAAAGATCTGAATGTGTGTCAATCAATTCTTATATAATTATAGGTTCCCAAATTGCTTTAGTTGGTTTTTTTTAGATGATATGAAAAATATCTTAATTCCAACCCTCTAATAAAGTAGGTTGATTGCCACTTCTGGTGATAAAAAGATATGTTAGATGTTAGATGTTAGAAAGACACAGAGAAGAACAGACAGATAGGTAGGATCTGCAAATCTGAATGCTGAACTAATTTAAGAAAAGACCTATATTTTCATTTCATATGGTAATGGTTGTCTATAAAGCAAGATAATTTAATGCAGGCCTTGCCCAACCTTGTGATTCCAAGGTTACTGTGGGTACAACCTCCATACACCATCCAAAAGCTACCAAAGTGTGGTTTTTGATATGAAACAAGGAAAATTATTATACATAAGGGGAACCTATATCATGAGTTAACACAAATTCAATTTTTATTACCTTAAATGTAATAAAAATGCAGGTTAAGACTTGTCAAGCCTTGCCCATTGTTTGAAGGGCTATTCCCTGGAATGATGTTCAGAATGAAACAGAATGTGATATATCTTGAATTTCATACACATGTCAGACCCAATGATTGTTTCACTAGCTAAAATTGTAGATTTCACTTATAACTTCAGGATATCCCATGCCATCCTGACAAGGTTTGATATTCTAAGGATCACAGAACAGAAAAGAAGCCCAGTCAGTTTCCCTCAATCCATTTCTAACTGAGCTTTTATAGTATCTACAATTTGGGAGGAGGCAGAAGATTTCCCCTTCAAAACGATGCTATAGAGCACTGCACACCAAGACAACTAGACACCAGAACAGTTTTTTCCCTGAATGCCATCACTCTGCTAAACAAAGAATTCCCTCACCACTGTCAAACTATTCACTAAGGCTGCATTACTATTAGTCTTCTCATCGTTCCTATCATCCATCTCCTCCCACTTATGACTGTATGACTGTAACTTGTTGCTTGTATCCTTACGATTTATATTAATGTTGATTGTTTTCTGATTGCTTATTTGTACCCTGTGACAATCATTAAGTGTTGTACCTCATGATTCTTGACAAATGTATCTTTTCTTTTATGTACACTGAGAGCATATGCACCAAAGACAAATTCCTTGTGTGTCCAATCACACTTGGCCAATAAAGAATTCTATTCTATTCTTTGCTTTCAAAAGTGGAGGAATGGCTGCAGGCTTTGGGGGAGTGATGGTTTCTCTTTAAAATGCCTGCGTATTTGAGTAATCTGAACTGGCAAATGTTTCACTGGTCTTTTCATTATTTAACAAGGGAGAAAATAATGTTTGATCATCATTTCAAGAAGTGATAGAGCATTGTAAGAATTTTGAGGGCTTTCTGGCTTATATAACTCAGTCTTGTCCAGTCATGACATATTTTGGTTTCAAGTTACAATATATACTGTGTTTAATGTAGCTTTAGGAAAAATGTAATAGTTAAAAATATGATGCAATTTTATATTCCTGAAATACGGCATTGATACTGATTAAGAATTCTGGCTGTTAAGCCTAGGGCTTGGCAAAGATAAGTATTTTATATAGTTGGAAAGAAATCTATACTGCTGATATTTAAGAATGGATTCAAGCTATGGTTATCAATGTCATTTTATTTAAAAATGGGAAGATGGAACAATATCTTGTTTCCAGTTTAGATTTAATAAGAAGATTAAAGATTGAATCCATTTTATGTTATTATGATGTGGTGCCATATTTCTCTTTTCCTTTGTTTCTCTTTTCTTCTCCTTAAGTTTATTTGATTTTAATCAGTAGTATTCTATCAGTGATGTATTTTTTAGTCTTGCTTGGTTGGTATTCATTAATAAAAATAAATTAAAAAAAGAAGTAGGGTTGCCTCCCTAGACTTACCACATCCATTTTGTTTTTTAACTCCCCCTTTTAACATCCCTTTCTTCTGTAAATGGCAAACAAAAATGTGGCTGTATTGCAACGGCAACAACAACAACAACAATCAGCACCTCCAAATAATTGTACACACCAGCTCATTGGTGCAATGTAACTAGAGCTTTCTAGTTCAAGAGTTGTAGAAATGCTTGAAATCTGAAAGTCCTGACTTTGTAGATAAATGTACAGATTCATTGTCAGATATCATCTACTTTTTCTTAAAAAATAGAAAATAAAATAAAATAAACAACAAAAGGCTTGGACAGGCTTTTTATAATTAACTATCTCAGAAGACCTGCATCTCCCAAAGCAATTCAAGAGAAACTTTGCTGTTCAATTTTGCTTTGTTTAATTTGGACTCTGAAATACCGGGATATTGGCATAAAAAGAGAACCAACGTAGCACTTTTTCCGAAGAACTTATTAACAGAGTACAAACTGGAAGGAAAATCCCACAACATTAAGGTGACTGGAAATCAGACAGCATACAGTAAATCATGGGAAACAAAATAATCTAACATGCTTTAAAACCAATTATATTTTTAATACATTCCTTTCCCACCAAGCTCTCAAGAGGCCTGTGCTTTCTGCTACCGCTTTCATTCAGGTTCAATAAGTGATTTAAATCTTTCAGCAGCAAACACTTCTAATAATTAGTAAATTTAATTAGCAAAAACACTGGCTTTTATTACTGTACTTTTTGAACTATACAGTAGCAAAAGCATATAATTCACTTACCAGTTACATTTACTTCAGTTTTCAGTGAAGCTTGAGTGGAATATTCAATGATGTTTAGAAAGTGACGTGCAAACATGTTGGTATGTATGTGATAAAGGCATTTTTCTACAACATTTTCTACTCTCTTCTTAGATCTCAAAAGCTGGAGAATAATTTCTTAGTAGAAATAAATTTATTAAGTTTCATGTTACTTAATAAATCAATAATTAAAAAAAATATCCTGTTCCATCTTATGGGAAAGATACACAACCTTTAGAGGAAGAAAAATAACATTGGCCTATGGACAGCTTCCTAGTTATGGCCCCTCCAAAAAATAATTGACAGTATGACATAGAACAATGTAGGGCCAGGGAGAACCATATAAATTTTTCTTAATTTGAATTTTATACTTAACTAAGTATGGTTAACTTGCATTTAATTTCATTATTATTACAAATTAAATAACATTAGTTTAATGTATTACTTTTAAATACATTGTATTACAAATTAAATTCCAGTGACAGGTTTGGATGCTACTTGGGAAGTGCAGCCAAACATTCAATCCTTGTGTTGTCTACCCTTCTCATAGTATGGTTGTCCTGGGGTTTGGGATCTCAAATAGTGCCTATGACCTCCCATCAGACTTACGTCAATTATTGCATTGTATTCAGAAAAAAAGGAAGCAGATGCTTTTGGTAGAAGTGGGATGAAATACCCAGATGTTTTCTGGATAGTCATGATGTAATACAACAAGTACAACTTAGTATAGCTCCATAGTTTCTGTAGCTCACTTTCACACTTTAGTTATGGCATGAGGGTGGCATGCCTTTAATGGCAGCTTTTAATAGTGTATAATAGCTCATGGCCAGAGCTTAAATAGTTCTCTTCCATGTGTTTATCCTATGAAATGTAACATTCAGGGCAATGAGACCATAAATGTCTATTAAAATATAAAACATTACAGCATTAAAACAATAAATAGTGATACTAAAACTGGTTTAAGATTGACAAAGATGGGGAGAAGGGAGCAAGATGCACACGGTGAGGAGGTGGAGTCTTATCTTAGTCTATTAACCACCTCCTCAATGACATGCCCCCATTGGAGCCTCAGGCTCATATCCAATATCCATATCCAATATCATAGGACAGGGGCAATGTTCCCTCTAATTTTTTTTCAGTGTGTGCGGAAAAGGATAGTTTTTGAGTGGCATATTTTATTGCCTGAGCACCTCACCCATGCCCTCCCCCCACGCATGCGCACAACCCCCCCCACGCTGCTCCCTGCGCATGTGCACAACCACCACCACCCCCGTGCATGCGCAAAGGCCTCACTGAAGCCTGGGATGGTGAAAATCGGCAAACCAGGCAACCCGTTGGGCTGTTTTTAACCGTTTAACTTTTTTTTCTGACACATTTTTCACCACTTGTATGCTGCTTAGAGTCATATGTTCTGAGTTAGGCAGGCATATAAATGAATAAATAAATAGTTAGGTAAATAGATAAATATATGGGGGGGGGAAAGGCAGACAGAGAAGCAGGTCTGGGGCTATTGAAAAGACCTGTGTGGAAATACTCACCTGCAAGTACCCCCCCCCCAATATATGTATTCCAATCAATAGGTGCATGATTTATTGCATGATTTATACCTTGTTCTGGCAATACTAAGGCAGCTAACACATTTTTAAAAAACCAAAGAAAAATAATTAAACCAATTATTGGAAATCAATGGTAAAATTAATATTAACACACTTAACTGTTAAGAATTTGGTAAAGGAAATGCATTTTAATGGATGTTCTATATGGCAATCTGCTCCTTCGGGAGGAATGTAGTGCTCTTCAAAAGGGGTTCAACCTCAGTTCCTGAATTCAGTTTGTCTTTTAGCAAAACTCTCCATTTTGAGTGGATTTTATTTATTATTCTTTATCTAGACCATTATAAAATATATAATGATAATATATAAAGTCACCAACTACACCTTTGGAGTTGGATGGTAAGGCATAATAGAGCTGGAGGCATGTTGAGGAATCTGGAAGATTTCCCTAAGCAATTTCAGATGGAGAGCAACCCAGGGAGAAAATGGGATACTGTAGGTGTCAGGGTTCCAAATAGCATCCAGAACTAAATTAGAGTCTGGATGCAAGCTGACAAGTAGGACCAGAACCCTTGTGAAATACAGCTGCGAAAGTCCAATCTCACTAAATAAGTCTATAAGGATACTAGATAGTATTGAAAATTTCCAAGATGACGAAGAAAAATAATAGGGCTTATTCACCCCATCAATTTCTGGTTTAAGTGATCCATGGAAGTATTCAAAGAAATCGCAATATCATCCCCTGGCTGAATGCCTAATTGAAATGGGTCCAATATGTAGCTTGTTTGGTGCTTATTATGCAATCAACAATACTCTTGTTGGGGGTGGCAAAGCATTAAATGATAATCGCTTACTTCTACTTCTACTGCCCTGTGCGCCTGAGCTGGCTCCTGGCGTTCCTCGTGCTCAGCCCCGCCGCCCCAGAAAAGACAGCTGCAGGGGGAAGGGCAAGAGCTCTCCTCCCGGGCTTCCCTCGTACACCCCATCTTCTTCTCCTCTGCTTTCGCCGCTGCTGCTGCTTCCACAAGTGCACGCACGCCAGGCCGCTGGCCAGCTAGCCTGCCTGCCTGCCTGCACCGTGGTTGCCACAAGGAGAGCGAAATCTGAAAAGCTCCGGTGAGCACCTGGTGCAGATGGAAGAGGAAGGAAAGGCTACGGCCAGGTCCGCCTGCCTTTCGGATCTCGCTCTCCTTGCTGTGGTTTAGGCAGGCAGGCAAGCGAGCTGGCCACCGGTCTGGCGCGTGTGCGCTTGTGGAAATAGCAGCAGCGGCGAAATCAGAGAAAAAAGAGATGGGGCGCACGAGGGAAGCCCGGGAGAGCTCTTGCCCTTCCCCCTGCAGCTGCTTTTCTGGGGTGGCGGAACTGCGCACAAGGAATGCTGGGAGCCGACTCAGCACAAGGAGCAGCATTTGCTGCCTGGGCGGCGACCTGCCCGCCCGCTGCTCCTTCCCCGGCTCCCCCCCCAAAAAACAGGACAAACTTCCTCAGCGCGTTTGAAAAACTGCCGGATTTACATTTGCATAGTGCTAGAGGGCGCTATTTCGGCTCAGGACGCGTTTTCTCGACCTGATCCTTTCCACATGTGTTAAGGCCAATGTCCCCTCTAAATCCCTGAGCCGCTGTTGGAAACTGGTGCGCGGGGTTTTCTTTTCACGTGCGCTGCCGCGCAGCTGCGCAGCTTAGAGGGAACATTGGACAGGGGTGTCAAACTGGCAGCCCACGGGCCAGATGCATAACACACAGGCCATACCCACCCCAGCTTCGCAAATGGGAAAAACATCATGAAACATCACATGATGGCAACGTGACGCGGTGAGTTTGACACCCGTGTCATAGGATAACAGGGAACAGAAAAAGATATAGAATGGCATGGTACAATTGAATGGGTAATAGACACAATTTACTCTATTTATGCAAATCCTAACCTCTGGTCAAGGTAGATATATGGCAATCAAGATGAGCTGATTAGCAATTTGGAAGATCCTGAACCATATAAAGAAATGGGCAAAGGGAACTGAAGAATGGCATGTGTTAGGGTTAATGTTTCCCAACCTTCTGAAACGTTTTAATTATTTTATTGCTGCATTGTTTAGTTTTCTATTGCAGTTTCTCATGTTTTAATGCCTAGCTTTTTGTTAGAAGTGAAATAATGGCATTTCTTTTAACCCGTACATTGTGGGTTTCACTGTAAATTGCCTCAAACTCAGGGAAAGGGACAAGGTGGGATGTAAAACATTTTAAAGTAAGTCAAAGTAGTAAAAAAGGGGTACAGTTTAGGACAGGGGTGACAAACTCATGTCGTCAAGGTGGCATCATGTGATGCATCGGGATTCCCCTCCCCCTTCGCTAAACCGGGCATGGTCAGTGCGTGACGCATCCAGCCTGCAGGCCAGGAGTTTGACAGTGGATGAATTTTGATTTACAGTGGAGAAAATAATAAAGGAGAATATTTGTAGCTCAGGGTTGACATGAGGGGTCCTTGGTCTCTGAGCTTGCTTGTTTTCTTGCAGATGTTTCATTTCCCAAACATCATCAGTACTAGTAAGGAGTGCTCTTTGCTGTCAGTTTATATTCTAGGGTTGCCCTGTCAGTGTTGGTGGGGATGGTCTTAGAGATTATTTGGTTGGGCTGTTTGCTGTTGGCTTCTTTGGCAGTTGCTTGACTGGGATATTGTTTAATTAATTGCTGGTCTGATGTTAACCTTGGAATTAATCTATGCTGATCTGGATGATGATTGCTGGTGGAGAGGTGCTTAGAGGGTTTTTTTGTTCCTTTTTGGGCTGGGTGATAGTCTCTTTTGCATAGTCTTTTGCAATTGCCTTACTGCCCTTAGTCCAGTGCTTCTCAATTATTTTCTGTTACGTTCCCCCTAGGAAGAAGTAAACATTTCGCGTGCCCCCAACTGTCCAATCTGGGCCACAATGGAATTTTAGTGTTAATATTTAATATTTTACTTATTATAAGCTGCAAGCAAACTATTGGCTGCTCTACCCACTTACCTGGCAGTAAGTCACACTGAACTCAGTGGAGACTGTTTTTGATTAGGCAGGCATAGGCTACCATGGTTAGGGCCCTCTTTTGACATGGGGCCAGGCCAGCTTAATCAAGCTGATGTTTTGGGGTCACCGACCTGGCCCATAAGCGCCGCCTCTGCCGGGCACTCACAGCAAATGGTTTGGAAGGAGGCTTTAGGGTGCCATTTGAAGCTTTCACCCAGCTGCAGAGGATGCTCCTTCTTGTCCAGCAGCAGGTTCGCCACGCCGTTCATGGCTACCGCGGTGCCCGTCAAGAACAACAAGAACCCACGAAGCCGCCCCGCCCTACCTGGCCGCCTTCTCTTCCGGGCTCGGAGCAGCGTGCAACTGGGAAAACACTCCCCATCCGGGGGAATCGAGAGGGACCACACATGTTCCCCGGGGTCACACGTGCTCCCCTGGGGGGCGCCCCACTATTTGAGAAACACTGCCTTAGTCAATCATTTACTGAAATGTGTTGCTGGCCTTCTTTTGCAGTAAAAGAGTTGCTTTCCCTGAAATAAGGTTTGCTACACTGATGTTTGCCACCAATACTGAAAATTTTCCCCAACTAAGAGGAAGTACACCTTTCAGCTTGGACCCAACTCTTAATACAGATAATACAGCTGAAATATTTTTAATGGTAGTAAGAAATAAAATAAACTTGTTACACCTCCAGCAGCAGGGAGGCAGGAAGTAAAGACATTCTCTCTTGTCCATGGATGGGCAACTATGACCCCTCAGGAATTCTGGGAGTTGAAGTCCATAGGTCATAAAGGGACCATTGTTGTCCACCCGTGCTCTAGTCTCTTCCTACTGTGTAAATTGCATTGAATGTGTTTGATCTGTCTCCATTCTTCATTAAACAGATTACTATTCTTCCAAGCTTACCGTCATATTTCAGGATACCCTTTAGTCTTGAAATTAAATATAACTGAAATAAATTGTTTATCAGCTGCTTTAGATTTAACTGCTAAGGTTTATGGGTTTTGAATTCAAGAAAAGTACACAAAACATTTAACAGAATAACAGAGTTGGAAGGAACCTTGGATATCTTCTAGTCCTTCATCAAAAAGGAGACCCTATACCATTTGTAAGCTACATCATTCAAAACCAGAGGTCTTCAAACTTGGCAACTTTAAGACTTGTGGACTTCAACAACCAGAATTCTCCAGCATAGCTGGCTGGAGAATTCTGGGAGTTGAAGTCCACAAGTCTTAAAGATGCCATGTTTGGGGACCCCTGTTCAAAACCATGCTCAGTATTTGGTCATATTCCTTATCACATTTAATATTCTAAAGAAAAGATGAAGTCTGCATTCTAGAAAGTGTTTCTAGCTACACTGACAGTTAATTTTGAAAAATGCAGGGCTATAGACTTTAATTTTTATATTAACCTGTATTATTCATATGAGCAAATAGGAACATTTCCCTAATTCTCTTAGAATAAGAATTATAACACACACACTCACATACATCATTAGTATTTTAATGCATTCCAACGATTTGTATGCTATCATTATGCTGCAGTAAGAGCTCTCTTATTAAGCACTGATATCAATATTAACTTTGCTACTGGTGCCAAAAGGAAGAGAAGTTGTTGTTCCAATTTGAGAAGTTTTTACTTCAGCTGATTCTGACTAAATTGGAACATAATTCTTATTTTAATTTCCAAAAAAGGGTCATAAAAAATAAAGCAAAAAAATAAATAAATCCCACTAGGTAACTACAACAGTTTGTAACTTGGTTGTAGGGGTAGAATTGCCAATATAAAATCATCTACAGATGCCCCAACTCTACTTGATTATTTTCTTAGGGGAAAAAAATGCTTATATAACCTGGTGCACCAGGAAGTTGACTCACTTTGAATGTTCTTAAATCTTTCATTGCTAATGGTTTTTATAAACTTACTTGCTCATTATTGCTTCCTACCTTTTCTGAGTAATCCAATCTGGCTATTTGTCAATCCCACATAACTCCAGTTTGGCTTGCTGACTTTTCTGCCTCCCTCATCCTTTCCATGTTTTGCCAGGGCAATATATCTACCTGTGTAGAAGATTTCTATGCCTTTTACTGGGCCATTATGGCTGAAGCAAGCTTGTTTGTTTCCTGAGCCTTGGCTTTTGCCCCTCCAGGCTTACTTCAGACTCCTCCAGTGTCACCATTTCAAACAAAATCAAGGTGATTAATGTTGCCTAGTTGATGAGTTTACAGTCCTGGGTCTTTCAAAGATCAACTCCCATGCAAATGGTATATATTTTTTCTCCTAAAGCAAAACTAGGAGGCTGTTGAGTGACTGGCATGGTCAGCTGATGTCACCTTCAAATTTACTGCAGGGTTATTCCCTGCTTTACTTCTGGCTTTATAATTAAGGGAAGTAATGGTAGCTGCTTCAGAAGTAGAAAAGGGTGGTCTCTGTCTTAGTTAATTGGCAGCTCTTTGGTGGTTCTGGAAAAAAAAAGGGTTTGTGCTAAACTGTTCTTTATAACAGCTGCTTCATTTTTGTACACGGAATTCTAAAAACATAAATACAAGTTTGGGCAGTTGAAGCCGTTAGAGCATGGTTTGGCTGAGATTATATTTGAAAATTCTGCCTGATTCTGCAATTTCATCTAAAAGGGCTTGTGAAAGCGATATTGTGTAGATGCATTAAAGTTATTAAGGGAGAAAAAAAACAAGGTTGGAGAAATCTCATATGTTATGCAGTACTTTGGCATATAATCTTGGAAAGAGGATGGGAAATTCTACCACTTTGACCTATCCAGCATTTTACAATTTGATTTGCTAGCCAGTTTCAATTTCCTTTTTTTAAAAAAAAAACATGATTTCTGTAGTGTATGAGATGCTTTTAAAACGGCCTGTTCATGTAAGAATAACGGAAGGTGAACCCAGATAGAGAAACATTGGACTATATATTGAGAGAAAAGTGTTATGTTATACTGTTCTCTTCAGAGAAAACGATTGTGCAAAATAATAATACAGCCCTTTATACTCAGCATTTCACTATGATTATTTCTTTTATTTTGCTAAGTGCCCATTGAGTCAGCTGGGTACAATCCAGTCAAGGAGAAGGACTTGCAAGGTCCTACAGAGTTCATTAGGAGTGATTTACATAGATCACTTTCATGGTAAAATTGATAGGACTTAAATATCCTTTATTCTGGCAGGATAATGAGTTATGTATTTCTAATGAGTAAAATAATTGAATGGAAAATGGAAAATTATGATACGCTCTTTTTGGTTCTCACATTAGAGGCAAAATAACCACTTTGGGAAATGCAATCCAATATATGTACTCAGTAGTTAGATCCGCTGAATTCAATAGAATTATCAACAGGAAAGTGGATCTAGACTTACAGCAATGTCATATGACGGAATTAAATACAATCAACTCTTACTCAGCCAGACTTAGCAAAAGAGAAGTATTCTCTAAATATATTATGTCTGAGCACTGTCAAATGTGGCAATACAGCAGAATTCCATTTTGCCACAAGACAAGGCAGTGCTCTGAAAGTAATAAAATAAAAGCTGCTGTTTTCATGATCGGCTTTGCTTGAAAGTTTCAGAATATCCTATAATGCTGGTAATTCTCTGTGGAAAGACCCAAGAACAAGACTTTATTGTCAGAGTGGCCTGAATGTGAATCTAGTTGCTGACTGACACAATTTCTTGCTTTTCTCCAATGCTTATGACTAATCCTTAGTTTTGTCCTCCAATTTGTCATTTACCGTATAGTTTGCAGAGTGTAAATTTCTGTTCTTTATGCTACATTTTATCCTTCCTATTCTTCTTATTGGAACTTTGCCTAAAGACTTCAATGTATGAAGTGTCGATGCAGAAATATTCTAGATAACAAGAAAAGAAGAATATTTGGTTTGCTAATTGTTTGAATTGGTTTTACTTAATAGGTCAGGTTTTTTTAAAATGCAGATTATTTTATCCATTGTTACAAATCTGAAAATCTCCCCCCCTCTCTCATTATGAAAACATATTAGACTATGATTTATCACTATGTCTCATCCTTAAAAGCTAATCTAGACATGGGGTGAAAGATCCCTTAATAGGATTTGTGCATTTTATGTAAAGTGTTAATTGCAGCTGTGTGCAAATTTATAGCAGAGGACAGCATCAAAATTGGACAATGTTGTTGGAGGTATATTCTTTTCCCTATTTTTAAAAATAGCTCTTCTATGAAAATGGGATACTATTTGGATACTATTGATAGGAAGAACTACTGTATGTTTGTGGGAAATAATCCAGTGTCACGGATGTGGACCAATTTGCCTCTCTGCTATAACTAAGATAATCATGATTTTTTAAAATGAAATATAATTCACAAATCTCTTATATCTTTAATTTATGCTATAGCAAATGAAGGAACCTTCAGAAATATCCTGTTTTATTTTAGGATAATTTTTACCTCATTTCTACTTCCCAACTGAAGCAAAATAAAAATAACAAATTAGAAATCTTAATGTTATTTAGCAATTGTTATGTAGCAAAATAAAATTGTTAATATAGCAGTGTCACATAAAAGGTAAATAGCCCTCTGATCAAATTGTAGAATATCTGAGTTGATGAACACAAACGGTACCAGGTACTTTTAAATTACCTCACTGAATTTATAGTTTTAACTGTGTGCCTTATATTTAAGCTAAATGAGTTAATTATGTTTGAGAACAATCTTTTAGTCTCTTGGGGGCAGGACCTGAATTGGCAAATGCAGAGAATCACGACAAAGGTTTTAATATTGTTTATTGATTTGTACAGAGGCTCAATGTTTTAGAGTTTACATAAACTGTAAAAGATGAACTTGGCAGTACTGTATTAGAAAAGGAGGAACAAGAACTGATTTAACCAGACAGCTGAGTTAATTCTCCCTTTCTGATCTCATTCAAAGCTAAGGGAATGGGAGGTCTTTATTTCATGAGATCATCATATCACATCTGGGTCTGATTTACTAGACAATGCAGTAATTTAATTATATCCATCATGGAGTTCATATTTGGTCAGATTAAAAAATAAAATGGAAAGATATGGTTTTCCCCCCTCAGTGAAGAATTGTGTGCTCCAGATAGAAGCAACTTTTATAGAAAAAGCGAATCTTGTGAAAATTTAGATGATTTCACAATGCTGCCATATTATTGTTCACATCATCTATTTATTTGGTAAACCAGTATAGTGGCAGGAGATATGCAGTCTGAACATGAGAGTCACATGTCGAAATATTTAAAGTGTCACAGAATCCATGGCCTAATGGTTAAAGTTAGGAATCTGAAACATATATCTTGACATTTGGACCCCTATATTTTCCGATCTCTTCACTGATCCATGATAGAAATTTTCACTTAAAACAGGTCAACTTGGAATAATTTGGATTAAATACATAAGACATAGTATACATTTTGATCTGATTCATGTTTTCAAGAGCAAGGTCCACCATCCTTAAACAGCATCCTGAAAACATCTTATTTAAGTAGCTTACAAGGATGGGACAAATATAATTAAGAATTATAGCTTGAGTAGTATGAAAATAGTTTTTTTAAAATAGTGGCCAAGCAGTTTGTCAGCCAGATGAATATAGTTTGGTGCTCCGTAGTTGCCAAGAAAATTCTCAACAGCATCCTTGAATGCTCTCCAGGTTATTTTCTCTAGCTCCACTAACAGATCTTCAAACTGCTTGTCATTGATGATGTATCTGATATGTGGACCAACAAAAATGCCTTCCTTAATTTTGTTATCGGTTACTCTTGGAAACATCTGTCTCAAATAACAAAAACCTTCAACTTCCTTGTTCATCACTTTCACTCTAATGATTCATCACTCTGAGTTTTATGTGAAGTGGAGAAAAGGTGTCTTTATTAGATCAATAAATGGTTCAAGTGCCACATTTTTCTGTCCTGGGACCTGTCCTGTTTTCATATGTTTCATATGTTTCTTTCACGTGTGCAGCATAGCCAACAGGTACTAAAAGGTACATTGCCATTGCGTAAAAACAGATTACTATAAAATGGTACATGATAGGTTAAATTGCAGGTTATTTTCATGATTAGCAGAAAAATCTATAAGATACACCTAAAAGTGTTCAAGAAGCAAAATCTTGATGTCCAGTGTTGTTCAGCAAAGTTTGCCCTCAGATGGATGATTCAGCATGTGAACCATCTTTTCAAATCATATTATTTGAATGTTTTATTCTTTTATTCTCTAGGACCAGTCAGTCCTAGAGGAGATCAACCCTGACTGCTCTCTAGAAGGCCAGATCCTGAAGATGAAACTCAAATACTTTGGCCACCTAATGAGAAGGAAGGACTCACTGGAGAAGAGCTTAATGCTGGGAAAGATTGAGGGTAAAAGAAGAAAGGGACGACAGAGAATGAGGTGGCTGGATGGAGTCACTGAAGCAGTTGGTGTGAGCTTAAATGGACTCCAGAGGATGGTAGAGGTCAGGAAGGCCTGGAAAAACATTGTCCATGGGGTCGCGATGGGTCGGACATGACTTCGCAACTAACAACAACAACAATGATTTTATTATTTTAATTGTTTTAACTGTTTTATTATTTAGAACTGTAAGCTGGCCAGAGTTAATTGGCTGAAGTGGTGGCTACAGAAATTGAACAAATAAATACTGTGTGGATATTATAACTCACAACCAGTGCATTAATATATTTCATTCCTCATTTTTACATTATCACTACTTTCATACCTTATTTTATGAACCTCCAATGTTTCAACCAATGGACAGTCTATTTTCATCATTTGTTCCATAAGTTTATTTCATTCTGTTTTCTAAGAGTTAAGGAAAAAAGAAGCATAAACATTTGCATTTAAATCATAGTTATTTTCTGGGACATATGACATTTTTAAAGAAAATGTAAAGCTGAGTCTGACCGGACACTTTTAAGAACTTTCATTAAGTCTTACTTAGTGGCGATACGGGCGGCAAAATGTTCGCATTTTTCCGCCCTTATTGCGTCCGCTGACTCCTGCCCAGCCGCCCTGTTTAGGGTGACTCGCTCCCTCCTTGCCAAGGAGGGAGGTGAAGATCCCTTGCAGGGCAGAGCTGAGGAATTTTCTCGGTTTCTGGCGGATAAAGTCACTCAGATTTGGACAGACCTGGACTCCGATTGGGCAGTACAGGCTGAGATGACAGGGGCAGGCCTTAGTCCTGTTATATGGGATGAGTTTGAACCGGTGACTCCTGATGATGTAGACAAGGCCATAGGAGCGATGAGCTCCGCCACTTGTTTATTGGACCCATGTCCCTCCTGGCTGGTCTCGGCCACCAAGGAGGTTTCACGCGGCTGGCTCCAGGCGTTGGTCAACGCTCCCTTGAGAGAGGGGTCCGTCCCGTGGCCCTTAAAAGTTGCGGTGGTGAGGCCCCTCCTCAAGAAGCCTTCCCTGGACCCGGCGGATTTAAAGAACTTCTGTCCGGTCTCCAACCTTCCCTTTGCGGGGAAGGTTGTAGAGAAAGTGGTGGCACTCCAGCTCCTATGGCTGTTGGATGACACTGATTTTCTGGATCCCTTTCAATCGGGTTTCAGGCGCGGCTACAGTACGGAAACGGCTTTGGTCACCCTGATGGATGATCTCTGGCGAGCCCGGGATGGTGGTCATTCCTCCATCCTGGTGCTACTTGACCTCTCAGCGGCTTTCGATACCATTGACCATGGTATCCTTCTGCGTCGTCTCAGTGAGGTGGGAGTGGGTGGCACTGTTTTGCAGTGGTTCTCCTCCTACCTCTCTGATAGGACGCAGTCGGTGTTGACAGGGGGGCAGATGTCGAGCCCTAGGCCCCTACTTTGTGGGGTGCCACAGGACTCGGTCCTCTCACCCATCCTGTTTAACATCTACATGAAACCACTGGGTGAGATCATCCGACAACACGGGGTGAGGTATCAGCAACCAACTCCCTCCAGAGATAAGGGCCATCCCCACCCTGCTGGCCTTCCGTAAAGCAATAAAAACCTGGCTCTTCCAGCAGGCGGGGTGAAAGTGAGACCAAGCAGACTATATTTGGGTCTCCCCCCCCCGGTTATGAATGTTGGATGTTTTTTTAATTTTATATCTTTTTAATTGCTATTTGTTTTTATACCTGTAATAGATTTGACATGTTGTGAGCCGCCCAGAGTCCCTCGGGAGTTGGGCGGCATACAAATCTATTTAATAAAATGTTTGTGCCAAGAATTGGCTCAGAAAATTTGGTACAATATCCAGTGGATAACTGCATCCAAGCTAGACATTCAATTGAAAGATGTAGATTACAGTAAGTTAATTCTTCAGGATTTTTACCACACTATGCTGCAGTTTCATAGGATTAGTCTCTCTCTCTCTCTCTCTCTCTCTCTCTCTCTCTCTCTCTCTCTCTCTCTCTCTCACACACACACACACACACACACACACACACACACACACACACACACACACGCACACGCAGACGCAGACGCAGACACAGACACAGACACAGACACAGACACAGACACAGACACAGACACACACAATTTCTTAGGAATGATTCCTGCACTATATCTGACCATATTCTCTTCTAGCTTCCATAAAAGTAGTGTCTTTGTTTTCTTGGGGTATTGTAGAAAAGGCACCAGTGATGTTTGTTCTTGGCAATGGCAATTCTGGGGACATGAAATGATTTCACCTGAACTTTTTTCCCCCATACTAGGCATTGTCTTCTGATGATAAAACATAAAACTGATCCCTTGTCTTCTCACTCCTCTGACCTTTTGTCCCTGCTCTGGTTGGCTTCTGTTCCTCTGTCATGCTGATGTGGTTTAACCTAATGTAGTGATAAAAGTAAATTATTAAGGATCTCATTACAAAGGATTGACTGTTGTTATCCAGTGACAGGGCTGAGCACAGAGACAGAGCTAGTAAATTCTTTTTGCTTAAGCTGAGATGCTTATAGGCCTCAGATGAAAATGAAACTTTTCCTTTTATCTCTGGGAAAAATAGCATGCAAGAGAGAAAACAAAAGTAGCCTCTTTTTTCCTCCTCCACACAAAAAAATGTGTTGAAGGATCTGTAGCACACCTAATTACTAGGGATTTTGATGAGTGGGGCACTTTTGTACGCAGTTGGGGTGCTTGTTTTATCTCATACTGTGATCTCTCATTGTGAAGTATTAAAGGGCAATTTTTGTAAGCAAGATCGATTAACCCGTTTGTGTTTGCTCTGATTTAAGAGCTATAATAAGCTTTTCTGTTGCTTTGAAGCTACCATTCTCTTTAAAATGTCATAATTTGTCACATCATTCCCTTGAATGGAAGTCTTGACAATCATAGTGCTAGTAAACTATAAAATTTTAAAAGTCGTATTTTTATTACTGCTCTTGCATTCTTATTTTGACATGACTGGATTTTGAGTCTATGGGAAACTGATTTTGCCTGTATTCCCCTCATACGTTACTGCTTACTTTTGTGCTGTACTTTCCTCTGCCTTATCACATTCCATTGGTTGCTGCTTACAGGGGTGGGAATTGTGATAATTGTGATTATCATTATACCACTACTTTCCATTCATAAAAGATGAGAGGGTGGAAGATACTTGGCTGTGATTTCAGTGATTTCAGTGATGATATCAGTGATTTTCTTTAAGATACAGCAAAGTTTTACTTCCTTTCTAATTTATTCTGTTTGATGAAAAGAAGGACTAGGGGAGACATGATAGCAGTGTTCCAATATCTAAGGGGCTGCCACAAAGTAGAGGGAGTCAAGCTATTCTCCAAAGCACCTGAGGGCAGGACAAGAAGCAGTGGGTGGAAACTAATCAAGGAGGGAAGCAATCTAGAACTAAGGATAAATTTCCTGACAGTTAGAACAATTAATCAGTGGAACAACTTGCTTTCAAAAGTTGTAAATGCTCCAACACGATAAGTTTTTAAGAAGAGATTGGATAACCATTTGTCTGAAATGATATAGGGCCGTGATGGCGAACCTATGGCACGTCTGCTAACGCGGGGGTCATGCATGCATGCATGGGGGGGTCGTGTGTGGGGGTCACGCATGCATGCGCAGGGACGGGGCCTGCAGGAGGCATTGCATTATGGGTGTTGGCACGTATGCACGCACACATGCTTTCGGGACCCGAGGAAATAAAGGTTTGCCATCACTGATATAGGGTTTCCTGCCTAAGCAGGAGGTTAGAATAGAAGACCTCCAAGATCCCTTCCAACTTCTATTCTATTCTATTCTATTCTATTCTATTCTATTCTATTCTATTCTATTCTATTCTATTCTATTTTATTCTATTCTATTCTATTCTATTCTATTCTATTTCTGAGCCAGGAATAAAGAACGCAGTGGTTACTTGAATCAGGGTGAAGTTTATTTTGGGAGCCCAATGCACAAAAGGCAGCTGTTGGACGTGACCCCAGGTTTGAATTACTCTCAATAGTTTCTTATATAAAAATGTATTGCCTTTGTTGTTTGTTCCTTGAAAACATGCAAGACTGCAGCCTCTAGGAATTTACAGCAAGTGGTATTTTAGTAGTTACAGTAGGTGTCCTACTGAGCTGTGATTTCTACTTTTTTATGGTTGTTGTTTGGAAATGGCAATGTTTTCCAAGCTAAAATACCTTTTTTCTTATTTGATCAAAAGAGATCTCAAGTTATGTTTTAGACAGGGAAGAATGTTCACCCAATTACATTTTGGCATTTTCTGATGCACATTGATCTTTGCCTAGATACTATTATAATTTGTGATTTTGAATCACAGAAGGAAGAACGTGCAAATATCTTTCCCAAACAGGATTTATCATTCCATGATGACATTACAATGAGTGGTGATGATGTCCAATAAAACTATTTCCAGTTTAAAGATCTAGTAGACACATACCCTTAAATGTAAATATGACTATAAGAACCCAGCAAAAGAATCAAGTTATTCCACTATATAATATCACATGTTAATCACTATACAAAAAAACTTTATATAAAAATATTATTAAATATTTAAAATCCTCCTAGACCTTTTCAAAATATTGTTTAGCAGATTATGAGCATCTCTAGTGAGGACAACTTTTTCGGCTTAAGTGATCACAGTAGAAAATGCATTAGAGAATAAAGAAGCTTCATAGAATGGTAAAAGAGCATGGGGATATATGCTCATATCTTCCTTTTTGCTAATTAAATTGCAGAAATGTCTGCCGTGAAATCTATTCCTAATCACAAACAATATGCTTCAAATGTTTTTGTGCCACGTGAGACCAATAATAAAGAGAACCCACTTCAATAAAGGATCCAGCTGAAGATGAAGTTGATAATTCATTTCCAATGTTTATATTCTTCTTATAGAAGAAAGATTTACCTCTAAATGCCTTTGTTCTTCGCAGTCACATCTCCTCCCCCTTGGTCTTCCAGAAGCATGAACAACTGGGGTAAGGAGAAAGTGAGAGATCATCAAGTTTCCTAATAGATTATTCCCTCCATCTTCATGTGTGTATACAGACTGATAGTCAAAAAAAGAGCTTTCTTATATCTCCAGGGGTGAAATGCTACCGGTTCGTCGTGGTCCAGGTGTACCGGTAGCTGCAGTTGCCGGTGGTTGGGAGAATTGTTAGCGGCGGCAGCGCGAGGCTCCGCCCACCCGTCCGGGCATTGTCATTTTCTTTTTTTTAACCCTCTGCACATGCGCAAAGCATTCTGTGCATGCGCAGAGGGTGAAAAAGCATGCGCGAGAGCGGAGTGAGGGTGAAAAAGTGCACGCGCGCACCAAGCGTGCACTTCCGCACCAGTAGGGAAGGTAAATAGATTTCACCGCTGATCTATCCTTATCATCATATGCAGTTTTAATCAACAAGACAATATTACAGTGACATAAGAGGAATTATGTGAACGATGAAAGGCAAATATACTTTTTTAGGCAATGAATCATTACCTAGTTTTTTTGTGTGTAATCTGATATTGCTGTTCCATATAACAGATTTGTATATATCGAGATACAGTAAATAATGAATTCATTCCCTATGGACCAAACTGAATCCAATTTCAATATAATTATGCTTCTCTATTTTCAAAGGAATGATCAACATTGTCTTTTTTTTAGTACTCATTTATTGCTTTCAGTCTGTGTTTGCACTGATATTTCAACTATTAAGAATTAAATGTAAGGTAAGTGAATGTATTAAAAAAAACAAGTTGAGCAATAAGAAATGTATTTCACCTTTTAAAATTAATTCCAAAAGGAACAAATCGGAAATATCAAGTAAATTTACCTTTACTTTATGCTTATGTAAATTTCTTTTAAAACCAGAGAGAAAATAGAGCGTAGATTGTTATTTAAAAAAAATTCTAAAATTTAAGTTTAGTAGCCAAAAAAAGCAATGCAGGCTTCTAGTTATTTGCCTTGACATTTTGCAGGTTTCATATAGTCAGAAGAATATCTTTGGCTGAAGCCTGGCATTTTATAGAAGTGTTTGTCATTTATTAAATCTTCATCTTTTCCCTGGGTTTCTTCCATTTTCCCTTTTATCCATTAAAAAAAAAGACTAGGCAGAAAAAAGTAGAGAAATAGCATAAAAATTAATGGATTGCATTGGGAAACTTTTCTGGAAGCATCCAGATGATAATGTTTTTAGAACTTACTACATCAAAATTCAATGTTCTCAATAATAATTGAAGATATTATTGTCTCTATTCAAGAGTAGTTTAATCTTCAGGCAGAGGGGCCCAGGACATATTCTTTCTCATATTAATACCCCAAGCATGTAGAACTTAAGGCTGCAGCATTCAGAAACTTTGGACACAACCTGCAGAGTCTTTCAGAAGTTGTAATTAAATTATCATTTTTAATATGACCAAAGTGGAGAAATTATTAACGTTAAAGAGAATGGTTCTATTAAAGGTAGTCCTCAACTTACAATCATAAGTGCAACCAGAATTTCTGTTGCTAAACAAAGCAGTTGTTAAGTGAGTCAGGCCCAATTTTATGAACTTTTTTTTTGCCGTGGTTGTTAAACAAATCAGAGCAGTTGTTAAGTGAATAACATGGTTGTTAAGCAGATCTGCCTTCCCCCATTGACTTTGCTTGTTGGAAGCCAGCTGGGGAAATTGCAAATAGTGATCATGTGATCCTGGAATGGTGCAACTATTGTAAATATATGCTGGTTTCCAAGAACCTGAATTTTGATCACATGACCATTTGATCACATGACAAGGACCTCGCCCTTGTGTCCATTGCTGCTGCAATGGACACAAGGGCGAGGACCAGTTGTAAGTAACTATGTTCAATGCTAGTTAACTAAGAATGGTTCTAAGCAGGGGTGAAATCCTCTCGGTTCGCTCTTACCTGTCGGTCGTCGCAGAGCCGATGGAGCCAGTGGCGGTTGCGGTGTGGGGCTGCCCCTGCCCGCTTCCCCTGCCCGCCTGGACGCCACCATTTGAGTTCTTTTGCCCTCTGTGCATGCAGAACGCTTTGCACATGCGCAGAGGGCAAAAGAACTCAAATGGTGGCATCCAGGCGGGCGGGGGAAGCGGGCGGGGGCAGGATTTCACCCCTGGTTCTAAGTCAAGGACTACCTGCAATTGTATCTTATTCAATTAAAGTTATGCACATATCAGATTGCACCAGATTACCTTCAATGGCTTTTTGCTACACTGAGGCTAGGTAAGGGCAGGGAAAAAAATAAGTTTTTGCACCCTTATAGCAGAGGATGATAGTTAATCCTGCAAACACAGCTGGTGACCATAGCTTTTCCTAATTTCCAGAGCTTGCTAATGAGTAATTAACTTAATGCTTTTCAGGTATTTTAGATTCCCTTGATGTTGTGTTAACTTTTCAAAATAGTCCAGACAATAAGTACAGTACTAACTCTTATCTTTATTGTAAGATTACGTTAACAGAATCTTGCAAGACTAAGAGTATTTTCCACCACCTGTCATTTTTATTCTCTGGAAAATTAGGGAGGGTGATACCTGAAATGCATCCCGTATTTCCTCTCTTTCTGTGGGCTGACATATTGTTTACATCAGAGGTGGGATCCTACCTCTGATTGCCGGTGCGGTTAATCACTGAGTTCGGTGCAGAACCGAAGACCCTGCTCCCGTTCGCAGAGCGGGAGCTTTCCCCGGGCGCTTTCCCCACCTGCATGGATGCTGCCAATTGCGTTCTTTTGCCCTTTGCGCATGCCCAAAGCGTTCCTCATGCGCAGAGGGCAAAAGAACGCAATTGGCGGCATCCATGCGGGCGGGGAAAGCGCCCGGGGAAAGCTCCCGCTCCGCGAACGGCAGCAGCGTCTTCGGCTCTGCGCCGAACAACAGCTATTAACCACACCGGCAGGATCCCACCTTTCTCTAAATTCCACTTCATTCTGATTAGACTTCAACTCCATTAATGCAGCCACTTTATGTATATGAATTATGACTCTGTGTAATGTAATTGCAGAACCCAATGGAAAACAGAAGGGGTAGTGTGAAGGCCCTGGGACTGAATCTAAATAGGTAAAAAGCAACTTCAGAGTTCCTGGACAGCTTTATCCAATTCCTTGTCCTGGAATAGAGATTCAATCAACCCTTGAGAGAATGTCATGGAAGCAAATAACGTGAGGTCAAACTACAATTTTTTATCATTGCCAAAAAGCCTTGGTTCTTGTCATTCTGTAATATCTCTAATAAGGATATGTGGTTGCATTTACCTGGTCCTTGTTATACTCTACAAGACCATATATCATCCCATCCCAACCCTCAGATGTGAAACTTCCTTACTGTAAGCTTTTGGCTTTTTAAAAATATAGCTGAAACAATGTATGCATTCTTCATATAATTCTTTCCATATATATATATGAGAACCAGTTTGGTCTACTAGTTAAGGTCCCAGGCTAGAACATGGGAGATCTTGCCTTAGCCATGAAAGCCAGCTGGGTGATTTTGGGCCAGTCACTCTCTCTCAGCCCAAGCCATCTCACAAGGTTGTTGTTATGGGGAAAATAGGAAGAGGAAGATATGTTGGATATGTTTGCTGTCTTGAGTTATTTGTAAAAATAATAAAGTAGGATACAAATAAATATATAGATAAAATATGTGTGTATGTATATAGTATTCATTCTTTCATCTTGGATGTTCTATATCATCTATCTATGTATCTATGTATCTATGTATCTATGTATCTATCTATCTATCTATCTATCTATCTATCTATCTATCTATCTATCTATCTATCTATCTATCTATCTATCTATCTATCTATCTATCTATCTATCTATCTCTATCTATCTATCTATCTATCTATCTATCTATCTATCTATCTATCTATCTATCTATCTATCTATCTATCTATCTATCTATCTATCTATCTATCCATCCATCCATCTATCTATCTATCATCTACTATCCATCTGCCATATTTCTGAGTGGAGAATGATAGCCACAAAAGATTTGTTCAATGTTTTTAAATCATTCTGAGGCAAAGTCTCTCTTGTCTCAAAAACTGTGGTACACTTATTTCACTTTACTAAATACCCTATTGCTTTTTGTTGGGAACAATATAATGCCACCAAAATAACTTAATTCTCAGATATGTTCTAAACCTTTGGGGGTTAATTCTCTTTTGAGTCGATTTCTGTTCCTAGAAACTTTAAGGACAGATCCACATAGTTTTCTTTGCAACATGACTGAGACAATTTGCCGCTGCCTTTTTCTTGGATATGTTTTGTAGAGTAGCCTATAGTATTTCCTGCTAGCTTACTATCTAAGTACTATCTAACCAGGGGTGGGTTCTAGTTACCTTCCCCACCGGTTTGCATTGCGATGGAAGTGCAAGTTTTGCACGTCCCCACGTGCAATTTTGTTTCCGCGCATGCTCAGTAGCTTAAAATCAGCCCAAAACCCAGCTGAGGAGCTGATCAGCTGGGCTTTGGAAGAAGGAATAAAGGTCAGTATAAACCCGGGGGTGGGATGGAGGGCCCTCTTTCAAGCAGCAGAACAGGGAAAACCTTCTGAAAGTAAAAAAAATCACACACACACACACACACACACACACACACACACACACACACACACAAAGATGGCGGCGCCACGGACCAGCACCGGCCAATCCAGTTCAGTGACGTCACCAGCGGGTTGCTACTGGTTCGGGCGAACTGGTCCGAACTGGGAGGAACCCACCCCTGTATCTAACCTGCTGCTGCCATGTGTATATAATCCAATTTGCATATCATCCAACTCCCAATGACTCTAAATGATTCATAAATTTTAAACAGGTTCAGAATATGTTTATGTACAATCTGACATTAGGATTTCTAAAGGTTCACTTCCTTTCTTTTAAAGTGTCCAATTCTTTCAGAGATTATATGGGAAATGGCTGAGTAAAGGTACCAACTGAAATTGTGTTCTGACTTTAGAGCAATCTTCCAGAAATATCATTTTGACCTTATTTTCCCAACAATTCTCAGATGTCATTGAGAATTCATAAGATAATGTATGTGGGGTGTGCGTTTGTGTTTGTGTAAGCAATCTCATTGATTTACTACTGTTTTTAATTGTATTTTGGTTTGTTGCTCCTAGTGATTCTATTGAATGTTTTATCTGGAGAGAAAGCCGAAAAGAAACTTTTAATTGAACAAATAAAATATAATAAAAATAAACAACTCTTCCCTCTATTTCCAAATTAAATCTCTTGCTAAGGCAAGGAATAAATAGTAACCAAAAAAAGATATTTGTTGGAGTACAGAGTACAGTTTACAGACTTAGAGAAAATAGTTTGAGACTAAAATTGTAATGAACTTAATATGATTAAAAATAAAAGTCCATCTCTAGGAATGAAAATATTATAAGCTGTAATGTGAAATTGACAGTGTCACTTTTAAAGGGAGAATACCTGTTTTAAATTTAATACACAGATGTGCACATTTGCAACATAAACTATAATGCCTAGAACTTAAATATCTAAATTATAGGTACAATTTCAAAAAAAAGAGCAAGTGTATCTCCTCTTAGGTTATATATGCCTGTTATCAGTCCAGTGCTACTTTTTTTGAACATATCTATTGTGTCTTTCATTTACTTGGAACGTCTTCTATTTTCTGAACAATGCTTCTTCTTTTGTATTATAGTCATTCTATTACTCCAATACAGTTAGAAGAACAATGTAAACCTTCCAATGATAGAAGATTTTGGAATTTCTGTTTAGGGATTTCTCTACTACTGATTTTCAAGCTTAGAGATTCAGATAAACAACCACTTAAGACAAGCTGTTGAAATTATGAAATCAACCACCCATTAAACTATAAAAATGGTAGTTGTGGTGTAAAATAAGATGGCATCAAGCAGTACTTCTTTGTTGAGCTTTCCTTGTTATCCTTGTTTCTCTCTGCATTTCAATATCTAAATGTGTCTTACTCAAGTTTTTCAACCCAAATTTGCATAGCAAAATGTTTTTACAAACAAGTCAGGAAAAACACTTCAATCAGACACTTGGGATAATGGATTTTTGGTCTGATTATCCAACATAATTAATGAGCTCTGAGCAGGAAGTGCTCATCATCACAAATGTTGTAATGTCTCATCCATTAGAAAGTCTGTGGCAGTACTGTATTATGAATCAATAATAAGGTTGCGCTGTCAGAATAAACTTGTATCATTTATGATTGACAATCATAGTTTGCATTTCTTGGGCTTTTCAGAATATAGAAGTTATAGATAATTCAGAGCTCTCTTAGGTAAAAGGCCCAAAGGATATAAAATTACCTCCTTCTTTCAATCTCCTAGAAGGATGTCTATGTCCCCATTCCTATAGAAGTCTGAGACCACATGAACAGATCAAAGTCCTTTAATTGTTGAGCCTGTTCCTCCAAAGAAAGCAAAGCTAACTGCATTGCATAAAATGTCAATAGCTATTAGAATATACCTTCCAGATTTGCAGATCAATTTAGCATTCACACATCTGGAAAACATCCATCTTAGGAAGGCTACTTTGGAGTGCTTTTGAAGGACCATCCTTTGTTGTCTTATTGGAGACATCTGACATTAGTCTGGAGCTATCCAAGGTTCTGTTTCCTGCAAGTCTCTTTTTTTCAGCAGAAGCCTGTCTTGACTTTATCTCCTCTTATTTTTATTTAGATCTGATTGACCTCTTTTGACTGAGCTTTGTTTATTAATTTTACCCTACAGTCTTCATATAACCGTGCATCACTATAAACAAAGCCAACTCAAAAATTGGAGTTTTATAGGCCTGGTGTTTTTGCTGAGGGTTCAGTGCAATGGAAATATAGCCCAAGGAGCTTGTCAAACATCATAAAGTACCCAGATAACTATCATTTATGACTGGTGGGCTATGTTTAGTTTTACTTTAGCTTAATTCTTGGTTTGACTAGGTAGAAGACTCACACAGACATGGTTTTGCTAGATTAGAATCCTAATAGCAGAAAAGAAGAATCCATATACATTCTCACTGATTACCATCTGTAGTGCAAAAATATATTGAGGTTCTATATATCCACAAGGGAGAAAACTCTAGGTTGCTTCTTACAATTGCTTGGGATGAACAGATGCTTGACATAATCTTTGGTGATCTTGAAGCTCAGTAGCAGTTTAGACAATGACCATCTCTAGTCTGGAAAATGCTATTTCACCAGCCTCAATCCTTATAATTTTCTACAGTATACTTGACAGGAGGGTGTCTGTATTAACAATGACATGCTGTAAACATACAGGAAAACGTTTGTTGATATTCTTAGGAGAAAACTCCAAATAACTGCTACATTGAGACCTGTATAATTTAATAATATTTTCTATGGAACACTATGCAAACATTTGTTCCCCCCAAGATCTGAAACGGAATGCCTTAGAAATAGTCATATTACTGGAGCTTTTATTAATCACTTGATAGCTGTTGGTCTTCTTTGATCCTATGTCTCCCTCTCAAAAAAAATGTTTTGGAAACAGAAGAAAAACTGATATTTTGGGGTACTGTTGAATAAGTCTGCAATCTTGTTGACATTTTTTGCATGCATGTATAAATTAAATTCCCCCCTATAAATCTTACAGGTCTTTTGCAAACGATCCAAGAACCAAGTTAACCAGTTATGCTTCCAGTCTTTTAGGCTAAATGTTAAGGTTGAAGAAAATAGTGATTCAATCCACTATTAATAAAGCTAATTCAATAATAGCTTTGTGAAATGTCTTCCCTTTTCATATTATTTCTCCGATTTGGCGATCTTTCAGCACAGTTAAAAGGAAATAAATTCCAATGGACTCAATGGCATTGCTTCTGATTTAAGACAGGACAGTAATTTTATTTTCTGTTTTCTTTTTGCAAAATGGCATGGAACCTTGTGGATTACCTTCTTTTTTTGCCTGTTTTTGTATAAGACATTTTTGGATGTTTGGAAATATAAAAGTAGATTGGATCTAGAGCTGTTCTCCTTTGTTTGAATGAGAATATATTTGCCCATATCTCTTGAACCCACCTTCCTTTAGTGCAGGGTTTTCCAATCTTGGTAACCACAAGACATGTGGACTTCAGTTCCCAGAATTCCCCAGCCAGCCATGGATTTCAGGAATTGAAGCTCATACTTCTAAAATTGCCAAGGTTTGCCAATTGCCAAAATTGCCTTAGTGTCAGTGCACGTATAGTATTTGAGGCTGAGGATTTTATAGAGAGGAAGGCAAAGTTAGCAAAAAATACTGACCTATCAAATGGTGATTTTTTTTCCACTCTGAAAAGTATTTTTCCCTGTGGACATCCAACCTCTGTCTACTTCATGAGCCTGAAAATAGAGGAAGTTGTTTTAAAGAATCTACACATTAAAGATAATAATGTTAATGGTTTTAGGTATTTATTGATTGTTTAGCTTTGTTCTACACTGCCCAGAGTTGTTTGTTTAGTGAAATGGACAGCAATGTAAATTAGACAAATAAATAGACTTATAAGATTTATTTAATTGATTAGAGTGTTGCCATGGATTTAAGGAACCTTAGGATCAAACTATGCCAGTCCTGTGAACTGTTCCAAAAAATGTTAACAGAGTCAAAATAGTCATTAGATCTAATCAGAATGCTTCTAAAAGGTTTCATAGAATTATTTTCATGTTTTAAGGTGAGGCAACCCAACCAGTTACACACACCAAGTACCATCTTTTGATTTAATGTTATTTTTCCAACCAAGTGATCTGGTTTCTAAGCACAAGATGTTTTCTGTACATGAAAAGGCACCTTTGGGACCATTGTTTACTGTTAGGATTTGTTATTTTTCTCTTTCCTTGGGGGAAAGCCCACAGTCTATCAAATTTAGCTTCTGTCCCCCCCCGCCCCCAATTCCACAATGTGAAGGTGAGCTTGTAAAACCAGAAAAGATCTTGTCTCTGGGCTCTAGGATATAGGAGAATGTTTACAAGAATAAGATATCATGACTACATAGAATGGATTGGTTACAGCTGCGTTTAAACTGCTCTTGTTTATACAAGCCGGTTTGTCAGGATGAGAACTACCACTGGCTATCTGCAAAAACAGAGCTATAATTGAGAGACAGTAAGAAATTAGTCTATTGGAAGCAGAAATGAATTGAACTTGACTTCCATCTAGAACATAAACATAATCATAAAGCTCATCTGTACAGGGTGTTATTGGCAGATAAGAAATGTAACATGAATGTTGGAAAGGGCATTGGAGAGAAGAGCTTATAAAATCATTGAAAGCTAATCATAATACTTATTTTCCCCTCATTTTCCCCTTTACGGCCCTTGTTGACATGCTTGGGCAAAATGATTTTATACAAATATGCCTATGTAATATTAGAAAAAAGAGAATGAAACTTGCTGCTCAAAAGCACACAGACATATTTATTTATATTAATCCTTTTTTCCTATAATAAACATATTTGTTATAACATCTTGTTATTAAATGCAGAGCAGATAAAAGATCCAGAAGCCCATATGTTTTGCTGTATTTTTTAAATTTAAAAATAACAAATTACTATTATTTTCTATAATTAAAACACTTTTACAAAATAAGAAGATGAGTAAAACCCAGGGTTTTGTTTGGAAAGGCTGCTTAGAAAAAAGTCAAAGGTTAACTTGAACAAATGCGAAGAGATAATGGGAGGCATACTGATTAGTTGGACTTCAGTCACTATATTGGGACTGACTTCATGCTATGAAAGCCATTTTGGGAATGGGCATAGCAATGACTTGTTGAAGTACCCATACCATGCTCTCACATGCATCTGTACCCATCACTCTATTCCAGGGGTGGGTTCCACCCGGTTCGGACCTGTTCGCCTGAACCGGTAGTGACCCGCTGGTGACGTCATGATGACATCACTGATCCAGTTCGGTCGGTGCCAGTCCGTGGACGCCGCCATCTTTTTTTTGAACTTTTTTGAACTTTTTAATTTTTTTTTCTTCCGAGCATGTGGAGAAGCCAAGTTTCTGACACTGTGCATGCGGTCGCCATCTTGTTTTTGGCTTTTTAATTTTATTTTTCAGCACTATGCATGTGCATGTGTGCAAAGCGTGCATGCGCCCACGAGGCACCCCCTCATGGCAGAGGAGGAAGCGAACTGGCAGCGAGGTAAGTTAGAACCCACCCTTGCTCTCTTCCCTTTGGGGTAAGCAATGTTATGCAAAGTGCAGAAAAGGTGTAAGAGGTAGGAAGCCCTAGGAATTAAAGGCATGAAGTAAGATTAAGGCAAAGCAATAAGTAAAGTCCTGGTTGCACCAATACCATTCATGATACCTCCTCGTCCCGTTCTCTCCTTGAATACCATCTTTCCAGCCACTTTTTCAGGCGTTAATTTTTGTTCTTTAAACTTTTCCTTTTTCATTTTCTGAGAAGCTCTTCAATTCCATCCTGTCTTTATTTTGTCTGTCTTCCCTTTCCTCTCAATCCATCCAATTCCCCCTCCCACAATGTACATTATCATTCATTTCCTCTATATGATTAAATCATTTCAATACACTTCTTTTGAACTGGGCATTCATTTTTATATTCCACGCACGTTCATTTATCATGCACCCACATACCTCTTTTTGTTTCACTAAACAAACTTTTTAAGGAACCTGATCCTATTGCATTCAACTTTCCTTGATGTTTCTCCCAACATTCAGTACCCTATCTCCGAATAAGAAAATGAACAGAAGCACATTCTCACACAGAGCCAGTCAAAAGAACAATCTTCTGTGAAAAGAATGCTTTTGGAATTCCAGATATGCCCACTGATCCCAAAAGATTGCCCACCTATGCCTCCACTTTCAATGAATATGATAGGTATGATAGGATTGCAACTCATTGCTCATCCCTCTCTTCCTGTCTCTAGCAGTCACACATTTGATGTCAGGGACTGTCCTATTGTTCAAATCTACCTATACCTACATTGTTTTTGTTTTTGTTTATACCATACCTGTTATCTTGTACATGTTTTGACAAATAAAATAAATAAATAAATAAATAAAATAAAATAAAATAAAATAAAATAATAAATGTTTTACTGTTAGGGGGGTGATGGTGAGTGGGTCTGCTACTGAGGAAATAAACTCATTTGCTTCTTAAAACATTTCCTAAACATGGTTCATGAGTAAACTTTAGGAATTACCAGGTAACAGACACTAATAATTTTTGAGATAGACTATGTATGTAGGTGTGTGTTTGTGTGTGTGTGTGTGTGTGTGTGTGTGTGTGTGTGTGTGTGTGTGTGTTTGTGTGTGTGTGTGTGTGTGTGTGTACTGGAAAAGAAAGCCATGGTGATAGCATTAGGTCACACCTCAAAATTCCTTATAGTGTCCTATAGTATGTCATATCAGCATATATCTTTTCCATTTATAGATGGAAACATGCTTAATTCTCTGCTGTACTCTGGTTGATGAGCTTAATTCAAGTTTAATAAGGCAAATAGGGCAGAACTGCATGGTCTCATTTCACTGATGACAGGGTAATGCCCCTGCTTGTGCAGAAACAGCAAAAGGAAATTCAGAAGATCAGAGTGATTATTAGAAATTTCCTTGGAGAGTATCGTGAAGATATCCAGTAACTGTTGTAATGTCTAGCCTACTTTTGGAACTAATGGGATATTGGACCTGGAAGAAAGAAGTGGCGAGGCGTTTCTCTAATGCTACGCAAACTTCTCATCAGAGTCAAGGTTGACTTGACGGCATCTTTACCTTTATACTGGAGTTGACTGAATCTAGGATGAGCTTGAGTGAGGCTGCTTGGGGCCAAATTTGGGGCTATATAAGACAAAAAAGGATTCCTACAAAGAGAGGTAGGAAGCTTTGTAAACGATTTGATATTCTGTGGAGCATCGCATTTGCAGAAACTACTCTTTTATTTTTTTTCTCCCTGCATCCCAGAACAATGCCAGGATAGGGAGAAGGGGCAGAGAGGAGGAGGATTGGAATTAAGTGACTGCAGAGATGAAAAAAGAAAGTTGCTTGGAATCTTGATGGAAACAGAAATTGGGCATTTCAGTCCCACATAGTATTAAGTGGGAAAAAAAATACAAGTAAGAAAGTATTTCAGCTAACATCTGGCCTTTCCTCTAAAAAATGCATGGTGTGGGCAGGATGTCACGTAGTGAATATTGTCAGTTGCATGTCTATGCAGGGTGCTGCACCCCTATCTAATATTATGGTACATTCCAATACAGGCAGAACATGTGATATGAGTTGTACGCATGTGTGCATTCCTAAACCACCATTAATTCTCTTCTGCCTTAGCTGTTGACCTGAACGGTCGTGTTACTCAGCACAATGTAGTTTTATTCAGGATTTATTGTTTTTGTAGTGAAATAAATATTTTCTATTAGATTTTAATCTTGGTTTTATTTCTAACTCTCTGAATTCCAAGAAAAGATCTAAATCGCCTCTATGAGATATTATTCTCACCCCAACACAGGAGAAGATTTGACTTACCTTAGAAGATAGAGGAGGTAGGTTTCCTTTCTTTAAACTTTGAAAAAGCTTAATCCTGAAAAAAAATACCATCACCTTCATCCTCTGCTCTCTTGCTATAACTACTTTCTTTTCTAAATTCCAAACTGAATTCAGATGCTGCAAGGACTAAGAGCAAGAAATGATGAGGACAGGTCTGGCTGTGAGATTGAAGAGGAGGCAGTTTGATTCATTTTTCTGGGGGCAAAAAAAATGCACAAAACAAACTTCAAATCCAGGACAATAATAAAATAATGAAGGAAAGAAGGACAGTGGGCTTCACCTTTTAAGGTAATGACTTCATGGGCCAGGGGAAGGAAACAGGTTTTGTGAGAATAAATACTGTTCAACTTTGGATTTCGTTTTGTATTTTGTGGTTACGTATTATTGTTACTTACTGCTCTTTACCATACTCATCTTTGTATCTCTTTTATGCTTATGTATATATGTATGTGTATAGAAGATAAATAGTTCAGTGGTGGGTTCCTACCAGTGCGGTCCACTCTATAGCACTGGTAGCGGCCCGCTGGTGACGTCACAGTACCGGTGCGGTCGGTTGCCGGTGCCTGGGCGCCACCATTAAAAAAAAGTTTAAAAAAAATTTTTTTTTAGAATTTTCTTCTGCGCATGCCCAGAAGCCGAGCTTCCGGCACTGTGCATGTGCTGCCTTCCTACCCCACAGTGAGTCCAAGCAGGGGATGATGGCTGAGGGAGCACGTGAGACGCTGAAAGAACAGGCGGCAGGAGCTATCTCCATTCCCCTCCCTTCAGCAGTCCGAGAAACCACGAACGCGTGGTGATGATCCTAGGCATTTTTGCACGTTTGAGGCTTCTCGAGCTGCTGAGGGGAGGGGGAATGGGCAGCAGGACCTATCTCAGTTCCCCTCCCTTCAGCAGTCCGAGAAGCCACGCCTACCTGGCCACATGGACAAGCCACGCCCACCCGGTCACATGGCTGGCAAGCAACACCCACAAAATAAGCCACGCCCACAGAGTGGTAGTAAAAAAATTGGGAACCCTCCCCTGAAATAGTTCCCTGGTCCAGTTGTATCCAACTCGAGGAGGTGGTGCTCATCTCTGCTTCTTAGCCAAGGGAGCCAGTGATAATGTGGCCAGCATGACTATATGCCGAAGTGCATGGAATGCTGTTACCTTTCCACTGAAGTGGTATCTATTTATCTACTTGCCTTTGCAGGCTTTCATACTGCTAGATGAGTAGGAACTGGGGTAAGTAACGGGAGCTCACCCCATCATGCAGCACTTGGGTCTCGAACCTGGGCTTTAACCACTGGCCATCATAGCTCCATGTATATGTATAGCAGAGAAAAAAGCTGAGATGCTGAGATGCTGAGATCTGAAAAAAACATTCTTCTTCCTAAAAGAGACTTCTGTGTTTTCATCTTAATTTCAAGAATCTTGAAACTTTGTGTTGTGGAGTTTGGGGGTTGACCTGGAACAGGAAAGTTCACGTGGCACACCTTTCCACCATTCTGAAATTCCCTGATTGCTTTAGTTTCTGATGTGAAATTCCCTTGTGATGGCCACCTTGGGATTTAATTGAAGTCTGGGAAGTCAAGAAGGCTTGACAATTTCTAACTAAATAAGTTCCCCAGCATTGCTTTCCCTCCATGAAAACAAAATTCTCTCTTCCCTGGGAAGGGCTTTCGAAAGCAAATTTCTGAAAACTGAATAAGAATGCGTAGAAACCAACTCTGGAATTTTTCTATGTACAATGCACTACTGGAAACAGACCAATTATCATCAACCAACAGATTTGCTCTTCTGGGCTTCCAACAATGGGCCTGCCAATAAGCCAGCCCTTTGCTTCACCTCCCCAATCCTTGTTCCTTCTTCTTTTGGTACTCATGTTTGTTCTCATTGAATGTTGTCCATTTCAGCCTTTGCGATAAGTAAATTACCAGTGAAAGAAGCATCTTTTCAGTCTCCTTTTCTCCCTCCACCCCTCTCTAGGAGTGTGGAGTCTGGGTGGAGAAAATATCTGGTGAAGTGTACCAGAGCGGACAATAGAGCCCACTGCTTTTTATGGGTGAGCATAAATACAATCTGTCATACTGACAGGCCCTTGAAAAGCCCAACTGCACTCTAGTCAAGCAACAGTCTAAAAGCAATTAAGCCAAGAAGGCTAGCAGATGCAGGCATACCCTCCTATTCACAACAAGCACATAAAATTGTTGCCATGAAGACTCAAGGCTCCTGAGCGGTTCAGCACTCTCTCTTTTAACATTCCTTGTCTGATTACCTTGCTGTCCTGTTTAATCTACAGAACCACCATGCTGGATATCTGTTGCACTTTGCCTGCAATGCAAAATGCTGCTGGTTGGGCTGATAACCAAGAGCGTACAGAGAGCAGGTGACACCCCTGGCTTTATTATCTCCACCTTGACTAAATTTGCTTCACTCAGGAAGGAGGAGGGGAAAATGCTCAAAATCTGGTGGTTTCCGTATGGATATTTTTGTAACCCTACAAAATCGGTAGCTAGGACTGGGTGCTTAATAGTATGCGGGGACGGAGTTATGATGCTGAGGTGATAAACTCTCTCTTTTTAATTGCAATTTTTCCCCAATAGGGATGAAGTGATAAAATATGTGAATTCTATGAAGGACCTCTGTATCAGTTGCATGCTTTTTGTTCTGAAATAAGTTTTGCAACAAGGTTAGGACCCATAATCACGGTGCTCCTTTTCTTGTGCAGAGTGCCTTCCTTTTCAAAATATATTCTCCCTCACCTATCCATACATTTTTTGAAACTGCAGGCAACTTTTAAATTTAGTCTTACAAAACCTATATAGCACAAAGTTTGCAGCTTCGGCTAAAACGACACACAGAGATTCCATTGGTAATAGCAATAGCAATAGCACTTTACTTATATACCGCTTCATAGTGCTTTACAGCCCTCTCTAAGCGGTTTACAGAGTTCAGCATATTGCCCCCAACAATCTGGCTCCTCATTTTACTGACCTCAGAAGGATGGAAGGCTGAGTCAACCTTGAGCCGGTGAGATTTGAACAGCTGAACTGCTGAACTAGCAGTCAGCCTGCAGTCGCAGCATTTAACCACTGCACCACTTCAGCTCTTCTGCTGCAGAGGCACTGTTCATTTCCATTCAACATTCAGCACAAGGAAACAACCTTGAGTCCTCCATATATTTTGAACTGCAGTTTCCCAGCATCCTTCATCATAAAGTATGTAAGAATATACACTTAACCAACATCTGGAGGCTTTCAGTTTCCTTACTCCCATTAGCATGTAGATATGCTTCATCTATACATTCTAATCAGCCTTATTCTCTACGCAGAACAAAAGAATAAGGAAGGGAAAAGTAGTGTGGGGTCTTTGGTGTGCTTGAGCTAGGTTGTTTTCTTGCAGACATTTCAATAGCTAAATAGGTAACCTCATCAGGGAAAAGTATATTCGGGATTACATCTTAATGTCAGAGTTCCAAGTAACACACCCATAACAAACAAAACTCTGAGGCAAGCAATTTCCTTAAAGAATAGGTTTATTGGATATGTCATATTGGCATGGCCTGATGAAAACTGACTCTGAATAATCCCGTGGTTTTCACCTAATTAAAAGTGGAAGTTTGTCACTTTCTCAAAACAATCAGTCACATGGTCCAATCAAGAGACTTGTCCAGTTGCTAGGTGACTCCAGTCCCCTCTTTCCGAACAGCTGCAGGAATGTCCTTGGTTCCCAAGGGAAGCATTTTGTTTTGACTACAACACCCCAACTATCTCTATTCCCCCCTCCCTATCCCTCTTCTCCAGTGTGTCAGCACCAAAGTCTCAAAATGGCCTCAGTCAGGCCAGCTTCAGGGTTGACACTTTATGCCAGTATGCTCAGTGTAAATGTCTATATAAGATACACCATGTGATCGGATGTCCAATTCATTATCTCAAACACATTTGATCACATTACATTTAACCAGTGTAGGTTGGCAACATCACATCCAGTATCCAGAATTCAGCATAGTAAGAATGGGAAGATCAGATTGTAGAACCTGTCATTAGTTCTGCAACTGTCTGCCCCATTCCTCACCTTCCACATGGAGACATTCACTGAAGATCAGGCCACACTTGCTGTCACTGCCTCTTACTCAAGTAGTGACCAAGTCCAGGCATCTGTACAACGCTTGGCCCTGTTGCACTACAAAATGCAGAAGCCAGATGGAGACAAATTGTCACATGCAATGCACATAATGTCACATAAGAGCTGCTTTATTTTGAGACAGACCAATTTGCAACAGGTCTTTGGAATTTGGACAGGGATTTTTCCAACCTTACCTGGAAATTGCAAGAATTTTGAACCCGAGTCCTTCTTCCTACACAGATCTCTTCTGGATTAACAGGCCCTAAAACATGACTTCCATATAATATCTTCTTCCCCAATTCTGGTAACTTTCAAGAGGGAGTAAAATACCAGTATGGCTTAGTGACTTAGAATTTCACCAATTAGGTCAATCATTTTCCCAAGGAAACAAATTTATAGGCTGAAAGTTCTTAACTAATAAAGCAGTGTAGCTCCATCATATTTTTTTGTTTTGTTTTTAAATTACTTACTGGGATGTGTTGGCCACACTATGAAATGCGAAGGAGGGAGATTGACCCAAAACCTCTTTTGAGTTGACCTCAGACCTGCACAAGGAAAGTAATCCGCTTCTATTCTTTTTCATTTCCTACTGAAAAGAAAAGCTCATAAGCTATGGAGCCTCCCAGCAGAAATAAGAAAGCAGTTAAATTGAAGCTCTACTTCACTTAAACAACATTCTAACAGTTTACCTGTCTGCAGTTCTCCTACTAACAAAGGATAAACATTCCTTCCTAAGCTGTTTGAGGTTACCTGTGATCTTCCACAGAAAGTACAGGGCCAGGTAACTTGAGCTCTTAAATATTGAACTCAATTATCTGTTGTGGAATATATGATATGTTGTGGATTCATATGATATATGAATATATCATTTTAGTATTCCTTTTTTTAAAACATGGAAGATATTAAACAAAAACATTAAAGTGCTTTAGCCTGAGCTACTGAATACAAAAATGGTACTTAACCTTGATGATCCACCAAAGGAAAACAAGTTTGTAGTAGCAGAAGCACCACTTGAAGATACACTTGACTGACTCACATGGACTAAAGTAGACTTCAGATTATGGCTTTTTAAACATTAATTCTGACTCTACACAGAACTGTAGAACTGTACTTGGAAGCATACTACAGGAGTTAAGTGTTAACTTTTTTTCAAGCCTGCCCCAACATGACATTCTCCAGATGTGTTTGGATTTCCAGTCTCAGAAATTTCTGCCAATTTGGAAACAAATTGGAGTTTTAGTTCCTATATGAGGATGGAGTTCAGATGCTATCTGCCATAAGGTAGCAGTCAAGCTGATATTAGTCAGAATTAAGAAAAGAGCTGCCAATTTTGTTAATATTGTATACACACTTCAGCAAATTATTTATCTTGCTAAACAAATACAGTTCTCAATGCTTAGAGAATTACTGATGCATATACATTGATTGAGTGATTGATTGATTATATGCCATTAAGTTGGTGTCAACTTTAGATTTTCTCCAGGGTGGTCTGTCCCTTACCTGCTTCTTCAGGTTCATACCCATAGTTGATATAATTGGGTCCATCCTCCTTGCTGCTTGTTGTTCTCTTTTTTCCCCTTCCAACTTTCTCAGCATTATAGACATCTCCAGAGAGTAGGTCTTCACATCATGTGTCGATAACATAATTTGAGTCTTTTCATTTGTACCTTGAGTGAGAATTCTGAGTTTTGATTTGTTTGATAATATTGGATTTGTGATTTGTTTTCTTGGCTGTCCATGATATTCTCACAAGGCTGATCCAACATCAAAGTTCAAAAACATCAATACTTTTTTCTAGTCTGCTTTTTCAAAGTCCAATTTTCACTTCCATAGATTGTGGAAAACAGGGGAAACCATTGCCTGCATGATTCACATTGTTGTCAATATAAATCTGTCATGGTAATCTGAATACCTTCATTGGTACCCTGCCAAGTGGGGCATATTTTAATCATTTGTTTATTTGTTTGTATCCCACCTATTTTATTTTTTCCCAAATAACTCAAGGTGGCGGACATATTCAACACATCTTTCTCCTCCTATTTTCCCCGCAACAATTCTATGAGATGGATTGGTCTGAGAGTGAATGACTGATGAAAGTCACCCAGCTGGCTTTCATGGCCAAGACAGGATTAGAACTCATGGTCTCTCACTTTCTAGTTTTGGTGCCCGCTAGACCAAATTGGCTCTCTATATTACTATATTCCTTGACTGCTGGTTCCTTTATTATTGATAGTTGATCCTAAAAGGCAGAAACTATCCACAAAATTAATAATGCTCCTATGTCTTATAGTCCACATAGTTACTGTTTTCCAAGACCTTCTGATAACAATTTTGTTACAATTATGATTCAGTCTAATGCAACAAGGAATATTGTTATGCCAAGTTAACACCCTTCTGATTCTTATTTTTGAGAAATGGGACACTAGGGAGAATAGTCCTTATATATGAGAAATGGACTATTCTCTATTTCATTCATAAGGACATTATGGGCCATATTAACCTGGATGATTCACATGAACTCTTCTGCACAGGAGGATATCAGCATGTAGGAGAAAGATTCCTTATCCTTTGCTGTCACCTTCATCCAATTCTAATCTTCAAAATCTAATTTTATCATTTTATATATGATCTGTTCACACTTTACACTTAATTATGCTTAGGTTCCATAATGTTCAGTGGGAGAACAGTAAAGATCTAATACTTCCACCTGAAATCTGTGAGAGTATAACACAGTGATGGCAAACCTATGGCACAGGTGGCATGCGGAGCCATATCTGAGGGCACGCGAGGCGTTGCCCTATGTCAGCTCTAGCACGCATGCGCATGCTGTCTAGCTGATTTTTGGCCTTCTTTTCGGCCATTTTTGCTCTCTTTCCTGAACCCTGGGGATGGCGAAAAACGGCCCAACGGCCCGGAAGTTTGTTTCCAAACTTCTGTTTGGCCGTTTTATTTATTTATTTATTTATTTGTGAGATTTATATACCGCCTCACAGTGCAAGCACTCTCTAAGTTTTCACCATCCCCAGGCTTCAGGAGGCTTTCCTGAACCCTGGGGACGGCAAAAAATGGCCCAACAGCCCAACCGGAAGTTTGTTTCCGAACTTCTGTTTGGCCCGTTTGGCCGTTTTCACCGTCCCCAGGCTTCAGGAGGCTTTCCTGAACCCTGGGGATGGTGAAAAATGGCCCAAGTCCAGAGGCTTCAGTGAGGCCTGTGTGCATGCATGGGGGGCAATGTGGGGGGTTGTGCAAATGCATGGGGGGCAGCGTGGGGGTTGTAACATGCACGTGGGGGGAGGGCATTGCATTATGGGTGTGGACTATCGCGCGCACACACACCCTTTTGGCACCCGAGCCAAAAAAGATTCGGCATCACTTGTATAACATCTTCTCACCAGATTAACAAAATAAGTACAAAGTATATTTATAGATTGTATTTATGAATCTGGAAGAAATAAAAGTGACCAGCTGCAGTATTTAAATAGACAATTCATTCTCCTTTGCTGGCTAAAACGAGCTTGGCAGAGCAAACAGGATTTGATCACACTTAGAGTAAAAAATAAAAACAAAAACACCCACTCCTCAGTTCTCTGTGAAAATCGCAGGGAGGCTGAAAGTGTGTGTGTGTGTTTGTGTGTGTGTGTGTTTGTGTGTGTGTGTGTGTGTCTCCTGTGTGTGTGTGTGTGTCTGTGTCTGTGTGAATGTCTGTGTGTATGTGTGTCCTGCATGTGGATTTGGTGGTGTGGGAATTAAAATTCAGCCTGGGTAGAGGCACATTTGAGAAAAAGTATGGAGACTTCAAAGAGACTCCACTTTAATTAATCAACTATAAAGGGAACTGGGACATTCCTGATACAGTTCCCAAGATTCTGTATTTATCCCAGACGAGTATCTGCTAGAGAGCATCAAAATGTCTTCTTTTAATGTTTACTGCATAATATGTATGATGCAGTAAACAGTAAACCGACCCATGAGGGTGGTCACACACTTGACCTAGTGTTTCTCTCGGGGCAGTGGAGAGATGATCTGAAGATAAGGGATATAGTCACCACCCCACTGTCATGGTCAGATCATTTCCTTCTGAGGCTGGATTTCACAACCCCACTCCTCCCCCGCAGGGAGGCGGGACCGACTAGGTGGTTCCGCCCCAGGCGCCTAATGGAGCCGGAAGGATTCCAGAGGGAGCTTGGGGAAATACCTGAAACCCTGGTACACAACTCGGCTGACTCCCTGGTGGATGCTTGGAACACCGCAGCATCAGGGGCGTTAGACCGAATTGCGCCTAAGCGACCTCTCCGTGGCAGTGGATCCCGGAAAGCTCCCTGGTTTACCGAGGAGCTCCGGGAGATGAAACGCCAGAAGAGACGTCTGGAGCGCCGCTGGAGGAAAAAGAAGACCGAGTCTGACCGAACACTATTAAGAATTTACATCAGATCTTATTTAGTGGCGATAAGGGCGGCAAGACGATCTTATCTTTCCGCTCTTATTGCGTCCGCAGATTCTCGTCCAGCCGCCTTGTTTAGGGTGACTCGCTCCCTCCTTGCAAAAGGGGGGAGCGAGGAACACTTACAAGGCAGAGCTGAGGAATTCGCTGAGTTTCTGTCGGATGAAGTCGCTCAGATTCGGTCAAATTTGGACTCCGGCATGGCAGAGTCCATAGAGTTGACGGGGGCGAGTCTTAGTCCACCATTATGGGAAGAGTTTGGGCCTGTTTCTCCCGAGGATGTGGACAGGGCTATGGGAGCGATGGGTACCTCCACCTGTTTATTGGACCCGTGCCCCTCCTGGCTGGTTTCGGCCAGCAGGGAGGTGGCACGCGGCTGGATCCAGGCGGTGATCATCGCTTCTTTGCGAGAGGGATCCGTACCGCAGTCATTAAAAGCTGCGGTGGTGCGACCCCTCCTGAAGAAGCCTTCCCTGGATCCAGCCGATTTGAAAAACTACCGTCCAGTCTCCAACTTACCTTTTCTAGGTAAAGTTGTAGAGAAGGTGGTGGTGACCCAGCTTCTGCAGCTCCTGGATGAAACAGATCATCTAGATCCTTATCAGTCGGGTTTCAGGCGCGGCTACAGTACAGAAACTGCCTTGGTCGCTCTGATGGATGATCTCTGGCGGGCCCGGGATGGGGGGAACTCCTCCATCCTGGTGCTACTTGACCTCTCAGCGGCTTTCGATACCATCGACCATGGTATCCTTCTGCATCGGCTCGGCGAGTTGGGAGTGGGAGGCACCGTTTTGCGGTGGTTCTCCTCTTATCTCGCCGATCAGATGCAGTCGGTGTTGGCAGGAGGGCAGAGATCGTCCCCCAGGCCCCTACTATGTGGGGTGCCCCAGGGGTCGGTTCTCTCGCCCATCCTGTTTAACATCTACATGAAACCGTTGGGTGAGATCATCCGCATGCATGGGGTGTGTTTCCATCAGTACGCTGACGACACCCAGCTGTACATTACCACCCCGTCTGACTTCAGGGAGGCAGTTGATGTAATGTGCCGATGCCTGGACGACGTTAAGATCTGGATGGGGAGGAACAGACTCAGACTTAATCCCGACAAGACCGAGTGGCTGTGGATAATGCCTCCTAAGGACCATGATAACTGTCCCTCCTTGGTCTTCGAGGGTGCGAAACTGACTCCCTCAGACCAGGTCCGCAACTTGGGGGTCCTCCTAGATCCACAGCTAAAATTAGATCATCACCTTTCTGCTGTGGCTAGGGGGGCCTTTGCACAGGTTCGCCTGGTGCACCAGCTGCGGCCATATCTGGAGAAGGAGGCTTTACTCACGGTCACTCATGCCCTTGTCACCTCGCGTTTGGACTACTGCAATGCGCTCTACATGGGGCTACCCTTGAAGAGTATCCGGAGACTTCAGTTGGTGCAAAATGCGGCTGCGCGTGCTGTGGTGGGTGTGCCGAGGTACACCCACGTGACACCGATTTTCCGCCAGCTGCATTGGTTGCCCATCGGTCTCCGGGTCCAATTCAAGGTGTTGATCACCATCTTTAAAGCCCTTCATGGCTTAGGACCAGGATATCTCCGGGACCGCATTCTGCCGCATACTTCCCTCCGACCGGTTAGGGCCCACAGAGTTGGCCTCCTCCGGGTCCCGTCGGCCAAGCAATGCCGGCTGGCGGGCCCCAGGGGGAGGGCCTTCTCTGTGGCTGGCCCCGTGCTCTGGAACCAACTCCCCCCAGAGACCCGAACCATCCCCACTCTGCTGGCCTTCCGAAAGGCCGTTAAGACATGGCTCTTCCTGCAGGTGGGGGGGACAGCTTAACCATTTGAGCTTACCCCCCAAGTATGTATGTGGTTGAATGGATGGATGTTGTTGTTGCTTTTATACTGCCTTTTTAAATTTTGTACCGTTTTTAAATTGTTGAAATTTTGTTCATTCTTGTATCTCTTATGTTGTACGCCGCCCTGAGTCCTTCGGGAGTTGGGCGGCATATAAGAATAACAAAATAAATAAATAAATAAATAAATATTTTATTTTATTGTTAAGAATCAAAATAGAGAATTGGCCAATGCACACTTAATCATTGCCAAACTATGAGGAGTATAGATGGCTGCCTTGATCTCCTGGAAGAAAGGTTGATAATAAGTCTAGCAACACAAACAAAGAACTATTATAAAGGACATCAAACAAATCTTGAAGAGTGATTTTGGTTTTAAGTAAATGTCATCAAGGTATTGAATTGAAGTAAGGGCAAATGAAAAGCACTTTAGGCTGTCTATCCTGCTGCTTCTAGGAAGAGGTTTCTTCACTGTGTGATCTCAGCTGGTCAGGAATCATACATAAAACAAGACAATGTCATAGTGTCACACAGCTAATCAAGTGGGTTGGGATGACATCTCTGTAAGCAAAATAAGTCATTCCATCACCTGCTTTTGAAATGATGAAAAGGAATGGTCATGTATTTCTATCATGCGGTGAATCCACTGATTTTCTGTTGCTGTATTGCATAGGAATAGTGAACCTTGCTAGGTGTGCTCATATTAACTGACCACCTCTTGGGACAGATATCTAATCTGGCAAGTGCTTGTACCAAAGTATTGTGATTTTTTTTAAAAAAAATAGTAGGAGTACTTAATTTTTGAAATCCACAAGGTGGTTGAGAGCTCTCTTCTGTTTTTCTCAATTTAAAAAAATACTGATGCATTAATTGTGGCAACGTTTGTGTTGTCATGATTTCACTGATAGCAAAATAGCTAATTTTGTTTCTGGTAGCAACCATGCCAGAATCCTTTAAAGCTGTTATGGGATAGTCGCTCTACCAATCAGTCACTTAGCAACCATTCAAAGTTATGACAGCCCACCCCATCCAAAGGTACTCATGACCCAGTTCTGCAGTTCTGATAGATAGAGACACCTCTGCAGTCACATCACCTCATTTTGGATGCTTGGCAATAGATCCACATTTATCGCCCTTTGCAGCATCCTGCAGTCACATGACCACAATTTATGACATTTTTGCCAATACTTGAGGTTTACTTCTGGTTTTTGAGGAAAACACTCTATATGAACAATGGGTTTGCTTAATGATCACTGGGGCAGGGGGAGTCATAAAATTGGGTTTGTCACATGATGACACATTTTATGACTGTCATGACTCATGACTTCTAACCATAATGGGCAGGCTCCATTATAATCATGTTGAGGTCTACCTAAAGATGGCACAGTCAATCCATCTTGAACTATGCATAAGTCTGATTTATTGGGATGTTACATTTGATATAATGCACAAAATAGTGAATTTGTCCACAAGTTTGCTATTTTGGGGCAGGAAATTGTGGGCAACCCCATCTGGAGAATGCCATATTGAGACATAGTGCCATTCACCCCAGGTACACTGAAAGGACTATGTGGAACTTGATTGGTCTGAGGATGTATTAAATCAGTTAGAATAGAATAGAATAACAGAGTTGGAAGGGACCTTGGAGGTCTTCTAGTCCAACCCCCTGCCTAGGCAGGAAACCCTACACCACTTCAGACAAATGGTTATCCAACATCTTCTTAAAAACTTCCAGTGTTGGAGCATTCACAACTTCTGGAGGCAAGCTGTTCCACGGATTAATTGTTCTAACTGTCAGGAAATTTCTCCTTAGTTCCAAGTTGCTTCTCTCCTTGCTTAGTTTCCACCCATTGCTTCTTGTTCTACCCTCAGGTGCTTTGGAGAATAGTTCAAATAGTTGTAGAAACCATTCTTTAGAGACAGTTCAGACCTTTTTACAATGGGATGAAAACACTACTCACAAAGGGGCATCTCATCCAGTTTGAAAACAAAAACATCCCCACCAACCCATCTCCTAGGAGGGCACAAAGTTTTATGTCACTCTGATGCTTCATCCAGCACTGGCAGTGACTGAAAGAGATTTCTGGATGTGTTGGAGAAGACCTTGGAGGGAAGTGATGTGAAACTCTTTGGCACTTTTGCTTTACTCTTTAGAATTGTGTGTGCGCGTGCGTGTGTGTGGCCAGGTGGGGGGAGGGGGAGCAGTGGGTTGCATGGCTTGTTGAAGCAGCTTTGGGGAGCTTATCAAAATGCAGCATCCCTTTTCTAAATAACCCTCAAACTATATGCATATTTGAATGGAGCAAGTTGAAATTCCTTTAGATAGTTGTTGGTTTGGAACATGAATAGAAATCAGGTTCACTCTAGACCAGTGCTGCTCAACCTTGGCAATATTAAGGTAGTTGGGGGATTCTGGGAGTTGGTCCACACATCGGAAAGCTGCCAAGATTGGGAATCACTGATTTAGGCTCTGTTTTGCAGGGAACTGAGCAGATTCATCCACTAGGTGGAGCCTGAATTCTTCAGCCAGTGAAGTTAAACATTATTTGCCTTATTTTAAGATCCACAGCTTCTCCCTCTTCCTTCTTTTTCACCCCTTTCTTAACTTAGGAGAAGTCAGTAAGCAAGTCAGAAAGTGAAACAGTCTGAGCATCTTGTATTCTAGGCTATTGTATATTTATAAGCATCTTCCAAGATGTTTATTTTGGTTCCAGGGTAAGAGTGGATCATGTTTGGTGTGCGTTGAAAAAAACACACACACACAAAATAAATGAGGAGCTCTCCTGTTAGGACAGATCAATTCACAAAAGCATGCCTTCTTTGAGAGAGTCTTTGTTTAGATTTCTAATATTCAGCTAGAAACAGGGGTGGGTTCCTCCCGGTTCAGATCGCCCGAACCAGTAGCGACACCCGCTGTTGACGTCACGATGCCATCACAGATCCGGTTTGGTCGATGCCAGTCTGTGGGTGCCACCATCTTTTTTTTTTTTGAAATTTTTCCAATTTTTTTATTGTTTGGAAGTTTTTTCCTCTGCTGCTGCTGCTTGAAAAAGGGCCCTCCCGCCCGCCCCCGGGTTTACACTTATCTTTATTCCTTTACCCGAAGCACAGCTGATCAGCTCCTCAGCTGTGTTTCGGGCTGATTATAGCTACTGAGCATGCACGGAAGCAGAATTGCATGAGGGGACATGAACGTGCACGCGAGCGGAGCGATCGAGAGTGCACAAAACGTCACGATGCGAACCGGTGGCGAAGGTAAGTGGGACCCACCCCTGGTTAGAAATGTAAATAAAGTGACTTCAGTTGACTGACACTATACTATATCCTGTCCCCGGAGATTTAAAGGGCCAAACTAGAGAGAGAGGTGCTTTGTTGGTTATTCCAGGGCATGGTATGGCCTTCAATTTTTGAACTTCTCTCAGAACAAGCTGCTGAATTTCACTATCATGACTGGTAAAAAGTGTGGGTGAACTTTCCTATAATTTTGAATACGTTCAAACTGTGAAGTTTGCCACAAAATAACCCAGCTAAAACACAACTGAACAACCTGGCAAGATTATGCAACAGTTTTCTTTTATTAGCCCATACCTACTTGTTCTTGACACCAAAATACCTTGAGGGTTCTCCTGGCTGCCAAAATATTGCCCATTACAGCCTTGTTCAGATGGGGGTATACCAGTGGTGGGTTCCTACAGGTGAGGTCCACTCTATAGCACCGGTAGCGGCCTGCTGGTGATGTCACAGTACCGGTGCAGTCGGTTGCCAGTGCCTGGGTGCCGCCATTTTTTTAAAAAACATTTAAAAAATTTTTTTTAAAAATTTCTGCTGCGCATGCATACGCAGTGCCGAGCTTCCGGCACTGCGTATGCACTGCCTTCCTACCCCACAGTGAGTCCAAGCAGGGGAGGATGGCTGAGGGAGTGCGTGAGATGCTGAAAGAACGGGCGGCAGGAGCTATCTCCATTCCCCTCCCTTCAGCAGTCCGAGAAGCCATGCCCACCCGGTCACATGGCCGGCAAGCCACGCCCACCCAGTCACATGGCCGGCAAGCCACACCCACAAAATAAGCCACGACCACAGAGTGGTAGTAAAAATATTAGGAACCCACCCCTGGGGTATACATTTCCAAAAAACATTGCAGTCTATGAAATGTACCATTTGCTTTTCATCAGGAACAGCTACCTCAGAGGTACTCCCTGTCATGGTGGCCAAGAGGTTAGGTGAGCCTGTGAGAGATAGTTAGTTTTGCCTTTCTCACTTACCGTAATTCCTGCATATTTTCATTTTATATCATTAGACTGATGTTTTAAACTGTATTGCCACTCAAAGTTGTTTATGCAAGATGGGTGGCCATGTAAATTGGAAAAAAAATTGGAATATTTATATATTCATTTTGTGCGTTTGCAACAAATCATTCAGTTTCCCCAAACTGAAATCTTCAATTACTTACAATATCTTTGTAGATATTTGACTATCATGGATTTTTTGTAGGAATATATTTATATTCCTTATGATGGGTTCTGGAAGGGTACGCTGAGTTCAAATCCCTCTTTGCTCAACCGTCTTTCATTCTAGAAACTCATTATAAGAGGAGTTCCTTAAATCCTTTTGTAGAAGGAAAACTGCATTTGTTTATGGTAACCATACTTCCTTAGTTTTATTTTATTAAAAGGCATAAGCTTTTGAGAGCTTCAGCTTGCTTCATCACACTTATGGAGTGGTTAAACCAGGGCTGTCAAACTCCAGGCCTGTGGGCTGGATGTGTCATGCGCTGTCCACACCCATGCCCAGTTTGGTAAAGGGAAAAAAGTCCTGATACTCACATGACGATGTGAGTTTGACACCCCTGGGTTAAACTGATGAAAAGGAGATGAAGCAAGGTGGGGGGGAGGGATGAAAAGTGATTATGCAGATGGAAGTTACATGTGAAACAAATTACCTCATCAATTAGCCATTGTGTTAAAATATGTTTGCTAAGAACTTCTGAGGTAGCCTGGAATCTTTTAATATATGAGTTTGGCTCTCTCTTGCCTTATGATGCTGATATAATTTCATTGTTCTAAGATGGTCACTTGGAAATCTATAATTGAGTGTTCGGGGAGATTGTTGATGTTGATATTACTTTAACTTTGTTTTGAATCCTGATGACAAACTTGGGTTCACTCATTCTTTTGCATAACATCTGATTTGTTTGCCCAATTTAGAATCCAGAGGGGCATTACTAGCAGATGATGATGGAATATTACTCTTGAGGAAAAGCAACTGAGGGCATCTAATCCTCTGCTTTAAATAGATATCTAGATTTGTTGTGGAGTCTGGCTCTGTGGAGTCTGAATCTTTTTTCTCTTGTTGCTTGTGAGATTCCGGTTTCATATTACTTGTTTGTCAGCATATGTCTGCCACTCGGTCCCTAAGAAAGTGTTGTCTAACCCTAACAATTTTTTTATTAAAAGGCATAAGAAAAAGATGTCCCCAGTAACACATTCTACCAACTTCTATCTTCAGATCCCAGAGCAATATATTAGAAACTACAACACAATTTCAGGAAATAAATTTTCAAGGGCTCAAGGACTCACAACAGTTATCTACATGGAAACGTATCAGGAGCCCTTCTCAGACAATTTTCTCTACTTCCCAAAGTACACATAGGAGGTAATTTTGAAAAATCCTCTTATTATTGGAAGACACTATTAAAGAGTTATGTTACATTGTCCCATTTCCACTGATCATATATATAATAGTGTGCTTCTTGTTAGCCTGATGTTTTAAATAGTATCTATTTTTAATAAGTACAAACCATCATGAGTCATATGATTTTTACAGTACATAAGCTGTAAGAATGAATGAATGCACATCTGATGACATATGAAGTGGGCATATATGAGTAAAACATCTATATCAGATGTGCAGATGTGTCAAACTCGATCGCGTCACGAGACGTATCGTGATGTATTGTGACTTTTTTTGTCTTTGCAGAGCTGAGGTGGGGCATGGCCTCCGCATGACGCATCCAGCCTGCAAGCCGCTAGTTTGACAGGCTTGTTCTACATGAAAAGGGATCCTGGACTAATAGGAACTCTCCTCTTATACAGAGGGATATTTTTTAAAACCAGAATACAGCTGTGTTCATATAAGACTCTTCATATACCTCCTACAAAGATCATGGGTGTCACAGATGTCAAACTCGCAGCGGTATCGTGATGTTTTTTCCCTTTGTGGAGCTGGGATGGACATGGCCTGTGCGTGACACATCCATCCTGCGGGCCACCAGTTTGACACCTCTCGCTTAGATGATATGGCCTGTATAGCACTTAGACTTATATACTGCTTCATAGTGCTTTATAGCCCTCTCTAAGCAGTTTACAGAGTTCAGCATATTGCCCCCAACAATCTGGGTCCTCATTTTACCGACCTCAGAAGGATGGAAGGCTGAGTCAACCTTGAGCCGGTGAGATTTGAACAGCTGAACTGCTGAACTAGCAGTCGCTGAAATAGGTTGCAGTGCTGCTTTTAACCACTGCGCCACCTTGGCTCACTAAGATCAATGCCTTAGTGTCATTGATCTTAACTTTCTTACACATTTATAAAACAGTTCTAATATGGTTTCAAACACACAGAGGATGTAGTTTAAGGATTTACCCTTGCATTTAATGCAAGGATTTATCCTTGCGATATCAAGGTGTTTGCTCATGTTAGGTAGTTTTCAATCTGCTCAGCCAGAGGACCCACACCATCTGATTTGTTGTTGTTGTTGTTGTTGTTGCTGAATCCATTGCAGTTCCACATGCCACATCTGAAGACTTTTTAGAAAGTTTTCAGGTTGTAGAGAAAGTTGAACAAAAGTATGGAAGCAAATGAGAGAGTGCTTAGGTAACTTTATCTCCACAAGGGTTTTATATAATTTGAATCCGAATGCTAGGTATTTAGTTTAGAATCTTACCTGATTTATAGACGTGTTACACTTTAAATAAAAGAATACTTAGATTGGTATTAATCAAGAGATGCTGGAAATATTTTCCACCAGTTTTCCATGACATTTACTTATTCCATCCTATTTATAATAAACTTGAATAAGTACAAAAACATGAATATTTATATTAAAAATCATAAAATCATAAAGGGTACAAAACTTATTTTGTAGGAGCCGAGGTGGCACAGTGGTTAAAAGCAGCACTGCAACCTACTTCAGCTGACTGCTAGTTCAGCAGTTCAGCTGTTCAGATCTCACTAGGCTCAAGGTTGACTCAGCCTTCCATCCTTCTGAGGTGGGTAAAATGAGGACCCAGATTGTTGGGGGCAATATGCTGAACTCTGTAAACCGCTTAGAGAGGGCTGTAAAGCACTATGAAGCGGTATATAAATCTAAGTGCTATTGCTATTGCTATTTATTAGTTATACACTGCAAAGAGAAGACAAAGTGTTTTTACAAATGACCTAAAGAATGGATTCATAGAATTTGTTTTTAGGCCACCAGTGCTTTTTGATTAATTAAATACCTCAGAAATGCACTTTGATAAAAGGACAAAGCATGGATTAATTTGCTTCTAAACATTTATTGGATGATTAGGTGAATTGTGAGAATATTGGTATCAGGGAAATGTGAATTAGTTCATAGGCCAAAATACATTCTTGCTTCTTGTAAAAAACAAAAGAGAGCGAGAGAGAGAAAGAGAAAGAGAGAGAAAGCGAGAGAGAGGGAGGGAGAAAGAAGGGACTAAAACAATTTTTTCATTGAAAAGAATAAGGCAGATATTTCCCCAAAGGCTCAGCTTTCCATTACTCTGGAAGTTCAGACTACTGAACTGACAGTCTATGTTTACCATCAAAAAATTGCTGCCAGAAAATATGAAAATTATCTTGAGGGATTTTTTTAAAAAAAATTATCTGCACAAATAATGAAATATATGTGTTTCCTTCCACGGAGTTCCAATTACTTCTAAGAAATTTTGATAAAGTTCCTCAACAGAGTCACAGAAGAAACAAGCAGAGCAATAAAACTACCAACTTTTTAGTGCCTGCGTTCACTGGGGGACAATGCTGACAAAGCTAACCATTTTAAAATAAAGATGAGGCAGAGCTACATGCCTCACTTTGTGTTTTTCTCTCTGTGTTAGCTTTTGTTTTTTATATATATATATTATGACTCCTGGCTGGGGGAAAAAAGTTTATAAAAGGCGAAATGCCATTTGTGCCCAGGGACTGTATGTTCCCATGGCAAATATATGGAGCTGTAGTTTTAGTAAGATGAATGCAAAAGTGAAGGGAAAATATTGAGATATTTACATTCCAAAGAAAAACACAGAAATGCTTGGTGGCAATTATTAGTATATGTTTAGCGGACAACCTTTTAAGCTTTATTTGTTTATTTATCCATTAGGCTTCCATCTTTCCCTTTTTCGGGAGCTCAACTCTGCTGAAAATGTTCCATTCTCCAATTTTCCTTGCAACAATTATCCTTTGATCATGCTGAGGTCACTGAACACCCCCCCCCTGTGAAATTCCATACAGGGTGGTGACCAAAGGCAAATAGCAGATTGTATATTGTGATGTCATAAATTCTGTCCTTTTATACATTTGTGTCTGACATTTTGATGCACGTGCAAAAGGATGGGCTTGTGTCATGATATCACGATGCAAGTTTCATCATTTTGGTCTCACTGTGGTTAGGAACTGATGCCTCTGTTTTTAGGGCTAAAGGTAGATTTGATCTTGAAACTCCCTAGCCTTACTTCAATACCTAAATGGCTACATTATCTTGCCCTAAGCACTGATGTCACTAAGAAGCTTAAGGACCTTCTTTTTTCCTCTTGTTAATGTCTGAATAAAACATATATTATGCAGACATGCAACAAAGGATGCAAAATATAATTCTATCGTTCTAACATTTAAATACTGGTCACTTGAACAATTTGACCTAGCTGGTGCACTTAAAGCTGCATCTACTTATTAACATAACTATTCTATCCCAATACTATGTGACCTTTGCATTGCATTCCCAAACGTGTTGGACAACATTGTTAAGGACGTGCTCCTATACTGTCACTCACAGCATACTTTCATGTCCTTGGTTGTTTGGCAATACAAAAGACAGGCAATTTTCAACGCCACTCCTTTGAAAAGGACAAAAGCTCTTTTGTATGGGGCTATCTGCTGATCACATTCAAGTGCTCTTTATTTTATCCATGTAATTTTTTTTTAGCTACGCTTGTCTGTAAGATACTTCACTTTCACTAAACAAAGGCTCTCCTGTTTTATATATTATCCACAAATCACAGCACTGGTGCACGTCATATGTTTTTACTCCAACTGGAATAATGGCAGATAATATACCGTATTTTTTGGAGTATAAGATGCACCTTTTTCCTCCCTAAAAGTGGCTGAAAATTTGGGTGTGTCTTATACTCTGAATGTAGCTTTTTCCGAGCTTTTTTTCCAGCCCTAACTAGGTGCTAATGATCTTCCCAGCTTTTACTGGCTTGCAGGCTCTTTCATTGTTACTCTCTCCGAAGAATGTTTTTCCAGCCCTAAGTCTTTGCAGGGTTTTTTTCATTGCTCTACTTGCTCCAAATAAGTTTTTTTTCTAGCCCTAACCAGGTGCTAATGATCTTCCCAGCTCTTACCTGCTAGCAGGCTCTTTCATTGTTACTCTCTCTGAAGAAGGTTTTTTAAAGTCCTAACCAGGGGATAAAATAATGTGCTGAAGCTGACCAGACTAAGGACGTTAGCCAGATGAATACCTGGTAGGTAGATTTTTCCCCATATTTTCCTCCCCCAAAACTAAGGTGCGTCTTATACTCCGAAAAATACAGTAATACATAAATACATAATTTGTGTATTTATGTATTATAAGTACCAATACATAATTTGTGAACCAGATTATTATTTTTGCTGGTATATTTTGACTCAATTTAGTGGTTTAGTTGGTTGAACACTCTTCTGAAAGGCCGTGAAGACATGTGTTTTTCCAATGGGCCTTGGGATCCAGAGTAATATGGAACCCATCATGTAGCTGGTTTGATTGTTGGCTTCAGGGGGGGGGAAGGTTGGGATTTATTGGCTTTTGTATTGGGGTTTTATTTCTGTAAGGTGCTCAGAGTAACCATGAGTTTGACAGCCATATACATTTTCTAAATAAACAATGATAATGATGATGGTGGTGGTGAGGAATATTTTTAAAATATAGTGCTTGGTGTTGTTTTCAGAAGATGAAGATTCAATTTAAAGACCAGCATTAGGATTCAGTCTAAGGTCCATGTCTGTCTGTCTGTCTGTCTGTCTGTCTGCCTGCCTGCCTGCCTGCCTGCCTGCCTGCCTATCTATCTATCTATCTATCTATCTATCTATCTATCTATCTATCTATCTATCTATCTATCTATCTATCTATCTATCTATCTATCTATCTATCTATCTATCTATCTATCTATCTATCTATCTATCTATCTATCTATCTATCTATCTATCTATCTATCTATCTACAGTATCTATCTATCATCTGTCTGTCTTTGTTTTTATACTTCCTTCCCTTTATAAATTGCAAGTAGGTTCCTGTTCTTCTTCCAGAACCATTTCCCATTTTCCCCATATCCATCTCAGCTTAAGTTTTGGGATGGAGAAATTCATTGATAGTATGGATGCATTCTGACATCTTGCCCTTGATAAAAAAGCAGGTCTGTTACAACCATCATAGTAGAGACATGTCAGTTATACAAAAGGATTTCTCCAAAAAAATGGGAATGAAATATCTCTGAGCTATAGTACATTTGAAGTATGGCAGGAGGTACTGACAGCTAAGAACAGCCCTATTTAGCTTCAGATTGGTGTCAGGATTGGTCTAAATAGGCTTTCAAAGGATGACCACATACTTTGCTCTTGTGATTCTCGTTGTTATTGATCTATCCATGTCCTTATTTGCCCAACTCTTGGAGTATTGTCTGTATTTCTGGTGTTGCCATCTTTCATGTATGCTACCAATATTAAATGATCTATAGATACTGTATAAAGTTTATGTCAGATGATTGAATGACAAGGGATGCGAGAAAGGTTTTAAAATTTCACTTTGAAGTTTACTCATGTAAGGGAGAAGCTGTTTTATGTTTATTAGGTAATTCCATTAGCACCGTCTTTACATTTGGGCTGTTCACTTCTTTTTGTTGTCCATGGATTTGCATGACTAGGAAAAAGACAATTTTAGAGCTATACTTTTATGGGATGATTTCCAACTGTGTAGGATTCTAGGACTTAGACAACCTCTCATACATAGAAATATGAAGACTTTCCCATCTCACATACTCATGCTAGTTAGTTAGAATAGTTATAGAAGAACCTTATGATACTTTTTCCCTTCCTTCTCTCTCTTCCTCAACATCAAGATATAAACAATGAAATAAAAAGTAAAACAGCCATGATAAAAATAAATATATACTGAAATTACAACTGTTCCAATTCCGAGAGACCAACATAGTCCATGCAATAATAATAACAATAACAATAGTAACAATAGTAACAATAATAACAATAACAATAACAATAATAAATAAATAAATAAAAAAAAGTTAAGCATCAAAACATCCCATTTTTAACATTTTCCACAACCCCATTAAAGAAGGAGGTAATCAAAGGTCTTAGATAGACTATTGCACAAACCTTGCCTGCAATAGAAAAATAATGTCTCCCAGTCTGTCTTTTCTTATATTATCAACATTAAGAACAATTTATAGCTTTTTCTGGCAAGCTTGTATTGAATGGATCAACTTTGGTCAGGTCTCAGTGCTGTGTCTGATAGGGGAAAGAAGAAAGGGAAGTTTATCTAAGAGGTAAAGAAATTGGTAGAGAGAGAGATGGAGAACTTGGAAGGATATTCTTCCTTAATTAAGCCTTCCTTAATTCTGGCAATGCTACTGTCTCTTTACTCCTTTTGATGAAGCCAATATCACAGATTCAATGAACAATTATAGGGATCAACAAGAATAGGCTAGGGGAATAGTCAGCCATTCTTGTTGTTACGTACGGCCGTATGTGATCAAAATTTGCATAACAACCGCTGATTGGCTGTTGTAGCGGCGGGAGATTTAAGCGGCTGTCAGTGGCTGGCCAGCTACAGGGAAGCCTTTAAAAGCGGCTTCCCTGCAGCCTGCCGGCATTTTGTTTTACTTTAGTGATAGCTGAATAAAAGGTGCTGAACTGTTCCTACGTCTCGCCTCTTCATTTCCCGCACAATCTAACACCTGTAATCAAAGTTTTTATGCAGGAAATCTGGCAGCTCAAATTGGGAAACCTGTCCCATAGAGATGCTTAAAAAATTTGATCTTTGCAAAGTTCAGCATAAATGGTACTGAGCAGCATTTTCAGCAGTAGTGTTGTCATTATCTATCAGTCTTTACACTGTATGAATCTTCTTAAAAAAATTTTTAGCTAAAAACTTTAAAACAGATTGAAAAAAAATGTTTTTTAACTTTTTTTAAAAAAAAACCTGAATACTTTAAGAGAGAAAAAATGTTAAATTCCTGTTTTCAACTTCATAAAGTCATTCAAAATTGGATGTTTGGACAACCATTTGTCTGAAATGGCAAAGGGTCTCCTGCTTGAGTAGGGGGTTGGACTTGAAGACCTCCAAGGTCCCCTTCCAACTCTACTATTCTATATTCTACATTCTAAGCTACCTCATCAGTGAAACAAAATTATCCCAGTAGATGGATATTGTCTGAAATTTCTTCCCGCTTCTCTTTAAAAAAAAAAACCGTCAGGGAAGCAAATACCAGGCTGCTCAAATCTTTTCAATGCCACATGGCTCCTGTACTTGTTCTCCACAAGGAAAATGTACTGCTATATTCAAATGCTGTCTATTGTTTCATTAGACAGATGACTTTTTGCATCAGGCAACCAAGAATAACCATCTGGATAAGTGGGAAAGAACAACAGCTGAACTAGGGAAACAAAACATGTTAAGTAGTCTTTTTCCTTTTTGAAATGACAATTATTAGAATAATCTGTGAACCTCTGTTATACATGTAACTTTGTGGAAGATAAGAGCATAACTAGATTTTTTTTTCTCCCAAAGAGAATTTTGAATTAGCTCAATGATTAATTGCTAGGGTTAAGGTAAGTTTCTATTAGTCAACATTTCTCCCAGTTAATGGCCTACCTTATATGAAATACCATCATATTTAACAAGCAATATTTCAAGACGGCAGAGACAAGTCATTTGTCAAGTCAAGTCAAGAGCCGAGGTGGCGCAGTGGTTAAATGCAGCTACTGCAGGCTACTCCAGCTGACTGCTAGTTCAGCAGTTCAGCTGTTCAAATCTCACCAGGCTCAAGGTTGACTCAGCCTTCCATCCTTCTGAGGTCGGTAAAATGAGGACCCAGATTGTTGGGGGCAATATGCTGAACTCTGTAAACCACTTAGAGAGGGCTGTAAAGCACTATGAAGCGGTATATAAGTCTAAGTGCTATTGCTATTGCTATTTTATAAGGCCAGATCCTAAATTCTCACACAATTTAGAAAATGCCCTTCTGAACATTGTTACCTAAACATTCTTCTTGTCTGTCAGGAAGCAACTGATATTCTCTAATCCTAACCCTAACTCATGGGCAGGGGTGGGTTCTAACTTACTTCGCTGTTGGTTTGCTTCCTCCCGTGTTGCATGGGCGCACCTCGTGGGCGCGTGCACACATACGCAGTGCCCCCCAAAATCCCAAAAAAAATAAAAATAAAAAAGCCGAAAAGAAGATGGTGACCGCATGCACAGTGCTGGAAACTTGGCTTTTGCTCAGAAGAAATAAAAAATAAAAAAAAATTGGATTTTTTTAAAAAAAAAAATTTAAAAAGAGATAGTGGTGCCCATGGACATCATCGTGACATCACCAGCGGGTCGCTATCAGTTCGGGCAAACCGGTCCAAACTGGGAAAAACCCACCCCTGCCCATGGGTGTCAAACTCGCAGCCTCATGTTTCAGTCAGGTGATGTTTTGTGACTTTTCCCCCATTCGCGGAGCTGGGGTGGGCATGGCCTATGCATGATGCATAGTTTGACACCCCTACCTAACCCAAGATGCAGAATTTTTCATTAAAATTAGCTATGCATCCTGCCCTCCTAAATATAGCAACATCCTCTTGGGAAAATGTTGACTTGAAAATATTGGGAAAACTATTCTACACTTTACAGGTTCTCATGAAGGACTCTCAGTTTGTCATATTCAAATTTTTAGATTGTTTATCTTGCTTTATTATTTCTACAAATAACTCAAGACAGCAAACATATCTAATGGTCCTTCCTTCCTCATAGTTTTCCAACAACAACAATCCTGTGAAGTGGGTTGGGCTGAGGGTGTGTGATTGGCCCAAAGTCACTCAGTCAGTTTTTCATGCCTAAGAGCAGGACTAGAATTCACAATCTCCTGCTTTCTAGCCTGGTACTTTAACCACGAGACCAAACTGGCTGTTAAGGTTGAATAGTAAGAGTAGTAGCTATTTCTCAGGTGCTCCATTTTATCAGTTAACATTGGCAAAGAAACTTACTTCATTCCTGCTACTTAGTACTCTTCCTGGCAAAAGAAGAGGGTGATTGCATGACCTTTTAACAATTAACATTCTTTTTCTTTCTTTTTTTCTTTTTCTCTTCTTCCATTCTTTCTGGGATAATTTTCATTTTCTTGAAAGTGTCCATTTTTCAATTGTCACTGATGGCCTGAATTCTTTGTGCTGACTGCCAAAAAACTTTTGGAAACCTGCCTTTGCTTATCTCTGGAGACTGCTGCAAGTGTTTTCAAAGGAAAAGGAAAGGCATTGTGTTTATTTATTTTTAAAGAACATTTTCTGGAAGGGAAACCCTTTTTTTTCCTGGTGAGATTGTTTTGCTGATGTCATATATTAGCAGTTGCTGTATTAAATTTAGCAATTAAATTATCTCATAGCTCAGTCCCACATCTATTGTTTTGCATACATTGATCAATTGACGTTGTACTGTACATGTTTGATTTTAGTACATATGATATTTAAGGCTGATTCTGATAAGAGGAACATTTAATGGAGTAACAAAATAATTTCAAATAGCTCGCCATTTATTTATTTATTTAGTATATGGCATCTGCAGATGCCATGCAATCATTGATATACAAAATTAGTTTAAATAAATCATGTACCGTATATACACACAGACAGACAGACAGACATATAGATGGACAATACAATATAGGAGATAATATGGATAATATATCAAATTAAGATAACACCATAATAAAATCATCATAATATGGAGCCATAGAATTGCAATGGGGTAGACCAGTGGTTCCCAACCTTTTTTTGGTGATGCCCCACTTAAGCATCTCTAAAATCCTGATGCCTCCCCCCCCCCATGACATATAATTCTTACTCTTTAAAAACTGAACTCCTACTCACGGGGAGGAGGCCTAAAAGGCCATTAACTTGGTTTAAACAAGGTTCCAATTGCCCCTATTAAAAATCAAATTGCCCCCCTGTGGGGCGTGGGCCCCACGTTGGGAACCACTGGGGTAGACGTTATAATTGCCATTAAGTAGAATATTTGATTTTACCATTCTTCAGTGAAGTCATTCCTGTCAACATTCTTGTGAAACTGTATCAATCATAAATAACAGCAGGTACCACATCCTTATCAGCCCTGAATCTTTGTCCATTGTTTGCAGTTCCTTTGACTTCACCTTCAATTTCACCTGTCTGTATATTGGAACTTCAATGTATGTTATTGGAAATTCATTTGAATGAATGAATGAATGAATGAATGAATGAATGAATGAATGAATGAATGAATGAATGAATGTGCATCTCTATCTCTATCTCTTATGTCAGTGCTGACTCCCAGTGACTGCCTAGACAAGTCCCTACACTTTTCTTGGCAAGACCTTTGGAAGTGGTTTGCCCTTCCCTCCTTCCTAGAATTAAAAGAGATGGACTGGCCCAAGGTCACCCAGCTGCCTTTGTGCCTAAGGCAGGACTAGAACTCACATACTCCTGGTTTCTTACCAGGCACTTAACCACTATAACAAACTGCCCCTCAGATTTATATTCCAGCTTCATATTATGTTTAGATTTTGCCTTTATTTTGTACAACTCAAGTTGGCATACATAATATTTTTGCCTTGTGTTTTTCCAACAGCAATGATCTTCGGAGGTATTGGGCTGAAAAATGATTGATTCATAGTCACCGAGACAATGTGCATGCTTAAAGAAGGACTAGAATTCATGGTCTCCCAGTTCTTACCCGAGCACATTAATTAATAGATCAAAGTTGCTGTCTGCTAGTAAGATCTATGAGATTGCTATGTGGGTAGTCAAATTTATATATATTTATCTTTATAAATATAATTCAGCTTCAGAGTTTCAATTCCCCAAAGGTTCTCCAAAGCATTTCCATTATTTTCTTTATTCCCCTTTCCCAATAAATCTAATAAATGCTTTATATGCTATTTAGAAATATGGATTAAATATAATTTGAAGTTTTACTTCATAAATACTACTTATATGGATCTATCCTCCCACCATAGATATTTAATCATATCTTAAATTGATCCCTCAAGATTCCTTTTCAAGGGAATTTTTGTTCTGAGATTTAGAACGATGACCCCTAATTCTGGAATGCTTTCCCAAGAACAAAATCTGTTTGCCCATACCAAACTTTTTATTCTCTCAGCTGATTCTGTTCTCCCACATTTGTTCAAATAAAGTGCTTTAATACTTATTTATTGAAGTCCTTGCAATGGTGATGCCTTTGATATTTCATTTTGTATAATCTAATCAAAAGTAATCTAATAAAGAGTATACTGCAAATTGGCTTTTTTATCGGAACGGTGTACTATTTCATTTTTTTGAAGTTGTGTAATGGTTATCAAAATTATTTATGGAACACTGAATAAGTAAAGTGTATCAGTTAAAAACCAAATTGAAGTGCCACGAACTCAATATTTACGAAATATTGAGACCAACTTCAAATTTGTCAGTATTACTGCAAAATATCAGGGAAACTACAGCCACATGTTGCATAGATCCATATGTTGCAATTTGATGCTCACACCCATTGTACTTGATTTAGAAAGAAACCATATTTGAGAACATCTATTTTAATGATTCACACTTACGGTGGAGGTATAAATGAGAGTTGGTATGAAGTATTTTATTGACACCAATGGAAAATTTAAGCATATCAATCTGCAAAAGTCAGAAAAAAAATTGAATAAACACAGCTAATAGTTATATCCATTTTTTTTCCGGCAGAAGCTGGAGTGGATGTACAACTTTTGATTTACAGTATATGGCTTTCTTTCATTTTTACATTTGGCGAGAAATGGTCTATAGAGACTATGATGAATTACTCTGATTCAGTCATGGAACATGAGATCAGGCAAGGCTGAAAGCTGAGACAGACCGACAATGTTAAGGGACATATCTATAACATAGCATGTTTTGTTAGAGGAGAGCGTGTGCAAATAGGACAGAGCACAGTGACAGCAAAGAAGAAGGAAATGCTCCTGAGGAAAATGATAGCAGGCACCACAGGAACAAAGGCTCAGAACAAGAACGAAATAATGGGATCAATTTTAGTGTCCCCCACCCTCCATCCCACTGACCCAAATTTAGCCTGTGATTATTCTGCAGTATTTTGAGAGGAAATTAACTCAAAACTGTTCTGTATGAGTGCTGACATCAGTTTTTTTTAAAAGATATGAATTCTGGGTAGATCTATCTGATCTCTACTTTTGACTTGTTTGCCCTCTGTGGTAGGGAGCAAATGAAGTGGAATTGAGGATCCCATCTTCAGTCTGGTCACTGCTTGCATCTTGTGATAGTTGTCAAGCATCATCAGTACAAAGTAGGGGCAGGGATGGGTCAACAAAGCACACAAGAAAGATTTAATGGGTCTCAGCAAGCACCAAAGGATGCTAATTTTAAGCCAGTGTTTTAGTGCAGTCTGTTGCTCCAGGGCGGAGTGCAGCTTTTGGAAGCCTTGATTGTGGCCCCCAGAGCACCTTCAAAAGTTAGCAACCAACTTTAATTTGCAATGTGACAGACGGGGATAGTGATTAAAAGCATGACTGGAGTAATCAAAGTAAGTATGTTTAATGAATTTAATTTAGTTTTAATTTAATTTAAATGTAAATGAAACGAAACGAAACAAGATGGTGCTTTTGTCCTGACATCCCCCTCTCTTTCAAGTATATTTCCCCATGGTAGGCAAAAGTCAAGTGTGGCCCTTGGCCTGAGAAAGGTCATGCATACTCTTCTAGATACTGGACCTGTTTAGGACACCCCTTAGAACTGATCCATCCTATTTAGCCCAACTTGTGCATGGGATCAGGGCTTTTCCATTCAGTTACCTTAGCTGTATGCTGCATTGGCATTAGCATTAGATCCTTCCATGTATATGTATATTGGGCAGCAAGGGATCACCAGTATTTTTGGTTTTGGATGAGTACTTCAGTATAACATCAGTATTCATGTAATGTTTAGAATCTTTAAGTCTTCCATTAATGTTCTTTGCCATGTATTTTGAGGGTATCCTCTTGATCATTTGGCATCAAGAGTTGTCCATCACATTGCCATCTTGGGGAGTCAATTGTTCTCCATATGGAAAATATGACCTGCAAATTGAAATCTTCTGTGTGCGACAATGTTATGTAGTTTGCAGGAGAAACTCTTTTGGAGTTATATATGCTGTATAGGTGTACCAATTATTATTTTTTGTATATTGCACTGTTTCACAAACAACATCTCTGATCTTGCAACTAGCTTAGTTCTCCTTAACTGAAATGAGAAACCAAGGAGTTGGGGAATGAAATTAAACAGATGGGATGGTATTGTATCCTGCCCATACAATGTTGTCTTAATTCTCCCCTTAAAAGTTGGAATCTCCACTTCATTGCCTGGCATTAATGAACTCTTATGTCAGACGAGGATCAATGGAAAACAGCAATCACACCTACAAATAAGGACAAAGCAACAACAGATAAAGAATGAGAAAATAAACATCCAAAGAAAAATGTAACATGAATCTCCCTATATCAATAAAGTTTCAGAAATAATTAATTCCATGGATCATTGCTTCTGCTGAAAAGTATCAGATACCCTGGAGCTTTTCCATTCTCTCTTTCATTCATATCCCTGGATATAGCTGACCTGAGAGAGTCTGTGTTTTTATTGACCAGGTTTTTATTTTGTAAATTCAGTTTTAAAATGTTAAAATTATTTTTGTTTGTTTTTGTTTCAACTTCTCTGTCATATTTTGGAGAGTAAGAGTACTTGACAAAAATATGCAAGTTGCCAAGGAAACAAGGGATAAAATGTATTAATTGCAGACTGCCCAATTAATGTCTAGAAATGTCTCAGAGAGACACTTCTCAAATTCACTGATGTATAAGAAGGGGAAGGAGGTACAACACCATCAGACTTGCTAGATTCTTTTTTTTTTAAGAATCAAAAAAAAGTATGCTATCTTTGATCTGGTCCATAAAAAGTAGCTGTAGTCCTTCCTGTGGAATTGTCTTCTTGGTTGGATCTAGCTGATACATATATGCTACTTGCCCAGGTATTGTGAAAGCCATAGCATAAGAGCCATAGTGGTGCAGTGGTTAGAATGCAGTATTGCAGTCTAACTCTGCCCTCTGCCAGGAGTTCATTCCTGACTGGCTCAAGGTTGACTCAGCCTTCCGAGGTTGGTAAAATGAGGACCCAGATTGTTGGGGGAAATATGTTGAGACTGTAAATCACTTAGAAAGGGCTGTAAAGCACTATGAAGCAGTATATAAGTCTAAGTGCTGTTGCGCTAAGCCTAACATGCCTAAAAGACAAGTTGCATTTAAGAACCCCTAAACAAGAAAAGGGGAAGGAAGGAACTCAGGAACTGCCAAAAGGAATAATGAAGACAGGAAAAAAGGTGTCATCTTATTATTCTCTTGCACCATGTGGGATTACTCCCAGTCACAGGTAATGATTTCCCCACATTGTAAAGAGATATCCCTAAAGAAGATTTTTTTTAAATCTTGATATTGTCTGCTACTACTGATAGAGAAACGAATGTGCTCGTTCACTGAACCTCATCTTCTTACCATGGTTCCACCCCTGATGGAGGCTTCTTAGCTCACCTGATAAGCTCATTTGATAACTCATATGAATACTTGTCCTGTTCTTGACTACTCCACTGAAGATCAAGGATTTGGTGAATTGTACTTCTTAATAGAAATTTAAAGGTGATGAGTCAGTTTCACTCAGGGACATATAGAGTTTAGGTGTGCTAAAGACTTATTAAAAGTCTTTCATGTTTCCACCTAACCAAATGCTTCTGAGTCCCAGGCAAAACTTTCAATTTGCCTTGACATATGACATATAAGTTTTGCCACAAAACTTCCTTTCCTGTTTGTTACAGGGTTCAAGTCAAAATAGATAGGATCAGAGGTGGGTTCCTGCCGGTGCGGTTAATAGCTGTTGTTCGGCACAGAGCCGAAGACGCTGCTGCCATTCGCGGCGCGGGAGCTTTCCCCGGGCGCTTTCCCCGCCTGCATGGATGCCACCAATTGCGTTCTTTTGCCCTCTGCACATACGCAAAGCGTTCTGCATGCGCAGAGGGCAAAAGAACGCAATTGGCGGCGTCCATGCGGGCGGGGAAAGCGCCCAGGGAAAGCTCCCATGCCGCGAACGGCAGCAGCGTCTTCGGCTCTGCGCCGAACAACAGCTATTAACCGCACCGGCAGGAACAAGCAGGAACCCACCTCTGGATAGGATGGCCAAGAATTTAATGTTCTGCTCTCTTGAAATTAGGTAATCAATCTCAAATTGTGAAAAGCTGATCATTCAAGATATCAGCATATTTAATTTTAAGTAGTTCACTGAATCCACCATTGTTTCAATGTTAAAATATGCCCCCCACCCCTAAACATCAATAATCTACAGTTGGGAAAGAAAAGAAAAATGTTATTCAGAGTATGAGCAAAACTAACTTTGTGTCTCATAAAAAATGCTTATTAACTTTACCCTCTGTTTTTAAGCAACCTAAGAAAGCAAACTGACTTTCTAAATAGCCACATAATCAATATAGTAGATCAAGCCTTTGTTTCATTAGCACAAACATTGCTTTGTTTGTGCTACTGAAAAGAGACTTTCACAGATCTCTTTTTAGTGAAATGCTATCCATTTTGATTAAAAAAAATTGTTAACCATTTTGATAGGCAGCAGTTTGCCAAGCTATAAACTTTAGTGCACGTCTCTTCCTAATTTTCTTGCTTGTGCCTTCCTTTTAAGTAGGGGAAGAAGTAAGGGAAGAATGTGATACAGCTGGAATAGCAAAAGATAAGGGCTCCCATTAAGCGTCCAGTGCACTCCAAATTGCAAAATGAAGGGCAATTACATGGATGCAACTTGGGTACCTGAATGAATTCCCTGTTTTAAACTAGAGTATATCCCATTAGGTTTGTTCTGCATACATTCTAGATGTGTGCAACAAATGTGAAGGCATGCTTCATTTGGGTGAAGGTTTGTACCATAGGCATTCAAAGCTGCCTCAGAAAGCAATGCACACCTTTTTCTCCAAGTGGAAAAAGAATGTGTTACTTCACTTCGTATTGGTCCAAGGCCTCAATGGGCAGTTCCTACCCTGGCACAAATCACACATTGAGCAGGGTACTGGCTCGATGATATAAACATGTGTAACACCCTCCTGTTTCCAGTTAGCTATTGGAAAGGCTGGAGGGATGAAAACATCAATGCTCTGCTTTATTTTTAAAAGAGGGAGTGTTGCTTTGTGAAGGAACTTGGAAATGCCTTTTGTCCTTGTGAAGTTTTGCCATCTTTAAAATAGATTCAGTACAGCCCTGATAGGATCTGGTTGGCCACCTCAAAACAGAATTTTTGGACCTAGACCTGAAATTGCCTTATAAGGCCTTGAAGCAACACAGAGAAAGTCTTGCTGCCTCTGTGATGTAAAGCATCTCATTGATCCATTTTGCCCACCTTGCCAAATATTTCAGACATTCACAGAATGGAGTTTTGTCCTAAATATATAGTGTGCATGTTCCTCCGCTCTCTCCTCCTCCTCTTTTTTAATCCTGTTGGATAACATAAATCCCTCTGGTTTCAGATGTTTCATTCTTTTGAGATTAGTTTCTCAATAGTACCACTTGATCAGGGATCCTCTATGGAGCAGGATGTTGTCTCTATGATAAATAGCTCTTGAGATCTGGCTAGCTGATGACATCACTATAGAGAATTGGGGCAGTTGCAAAGAATTGATGTATACTAGAGAGAGAGAGAGAGAGAGAGAGAGAGAGAGAGAGAGAGAGAGAGAGAGAGAGAGAGAGAGCAAAGTTTTGCAAAGGGAACAAGACCAAAAAACATCACTGCGGCCCAATTTCATTTGTGAATAATCTGGGTAAATTATAATATCTATTAGATCCAGCCTCAGTGTGTTCTGTGACCTTCTTGCAGCCATTTCAGTTTTATTTATATTCCACTCTTGTGCGTGCATTGTCTAAAGGCACTACATAATTTAGAGTATGTAAGAAAATATTACACTAGACTGATAGGAAGGGAAAAACCTGACCAGCAACTTTTTTATGAAAGATCGGAGAGACAGACAGTTCATGAAAATCAGATGCCTTCTATTCATTTTATTGATTTCTATTTATTAATATAATTTCCCCCATGACCTTAGAAATACAGAATGGACATATGTGCAGTTTTGTCTAAAAAGCAAACGGCTTTGCATTACCCAGTGAATGAAAATATTTTAGGCTAAAATGTTTAAATGTAAGAACACACACTGTAAGTGTCAAGAGAAAAAAATCAAGAGCAATAGCAATAGCACTTAGACTCATATACTGTTTCATAGTGCTTTACAGCACTCTCTAAGCAGTTTACAGAGTCAACATATGGCCCCCCAACAATCTGGGTCCTAATTTTACCGACCTTAGAAGGATGGAAGGCTGAGTCAACCTTGAGCTCTGTCAGGATCGAACTCCCGGCAATGGGCAGAATCAGCCTGCAATACTACATTCTAACCATTGCACCACCACAGCTCCTGATTAAATCTTCTTGATAGCCTCTGAAACAGGAAAGAAACCTGGAATGTGGGCATCTGAGTTTGTCACCTTTTATGCAGCATAATTGTTCTGTTACAGAAGAAATCTTCTGTTGTAATTTGAGAATCGATCACTCTTTAGTATGAAGTCATAAAATGTAAAGAAGGGCAATGGATGTACAGCACAGGTATGAAAATCTGTGGAGTCTAAATAGACAAATAAATGAACCATTTTATAAAAAAATCTTGCTTTATTTTTGTTAGTAACTTGTTTAGTGTTGTGAATCTAAAAGCCAAAAAAGTGGCCAAATCTGGACTGGGATTTTGGAAGCTGGTTCAAGTAAGAACTGCAAACAAAACAGGAGAGAAGCAGCTTAGGGTGCAGTGCAGAATTGTTGGATCAACAAAAGTGTAATTTACAAATCCCAAGATGTGGCCATTCTATTCTCACAGTTTTCTAGCTTTGAAAAAGAGACAAACCTACTGACCAGAAGTTAAAACTACCCCTTTTTGTTTACAAAATCACAGAATGGAAAGTTGCAGATTATTACCCTTACCTCATTCCTACTGTTTAGTTTCTCTCCTTTGATTAAGAGGTTTCAAAACAGGTTGTTTCCAAGTTTATTAAAAAATGAACTCTCCACACCCAATTAACAGGGTTTCTGTAACTGCCTTGAATCAAGTAATTAAATGAAATACACAGAATAACCTTGTTTTACATGTCTCTGGAGGCAATTTGTAAAACTTTTTAAGGAAAGAAAAAAAAAAACCACATCAATTGTGCATCTCTTTGTTCTTCACAGACCAAAGAGCTGTTTCATTGCCGCTGTAGAAATAAGGGATCTTGAGGAAATCGGAATTTCTCATGACATAATTCAGCATCTAAAAGATTTGAATTTTAAAAAATGATTATTTTATTGGTAGGAAACCTGTTGATTTTCAAAAGACAATGAAGTCATGCTAGCTTGGTTCCATAAGATGACAACATCTAATACCTGGAGTGTACCTTCTCTGCCAGAATGTACTGTGTGGGTAGAAAAAATTGCGGATAGGCAATCCCTCAAGTAATTCTGCTCAAATCTATGCCATGAAGAACTTTATTTACAACTGACACTTTCAATTATACCTGGAAATCAACTGGCAGCCAGTGCCACAACCATGCCACATGGGTATGATGAAAAGTGCCCATTACTGCCTGCACCACTCCATTTTAACTGACTGTAGCCTCTTGATGCAAGGGCAGCCCCAGCCTTTGCAATAGTCCAATTGTGAGGGTGTAAGTAACCATTTGAAGGACCTCTGGGTTGAAGAAATATTTGTAACAGATATACAAGATGTATCTATGCAAAGATCCTCCTGGCCACAGCTGCCACCTGTTCTTTGAGTAGAAGCTAAAATCCAGGAGGACGCACAAGTTGTGCACCAGTGTCAAATGGGAAAATCCAAGACCCATCCAAGACCAATGATAAAAATATCCACAGTACTAGACTCTGAAATACCTATAGTGGAAAAATGATTGGCGAAGGTGGTAGAATTTGCAGAGATGGTGGGGAAAAGAAAATAGTGACCAGAATCCTTTTATGGACTTTTTCCTGTAAATGGAAAAAAAATGAGCTTGTAACTTATGATGTCATGATTTGTAAAGGTAGAATATGGAAAGAAAGGTGCCATGATGTAACCTTAGAGAGAGATGATAAAATATAAATGCATTTATAATTGCTGTAAAGAAGATTGGAGTCTCTTCTTTATATCTTTTTAAATATTTTTCTTTCCCTTAGACTTTTTAATTTGTTTTCTATTTACTTATCCCTTTTCTTTTACTTTCCCTTATTTTCATTTTTATCTTGTAAAAATGTCTTTAATAAAAAAATAATTGAGAAAAATGTGTGCCCAGTTCAGGGGTCGGTAGGGGAAAATACCCATAGCCACTCAATTTTATCAGGATTGAGTAGAAGTCTGTTCCTCTCTATTCAGATTGAGCAGCCTCCAGATACTGTGTCAGTACATCACCTGCTTTACCTGGCCAACCTGGAGCTAAATATGCAGCTGTGTATCAGCTTATATTTGATACCGAACCCTGAACTGGTTTATTCAGCAGTTTCATGTGGGTGTTAAAAGTGTAAGCATTGAGCCCTGAGGTACTTTTCATACTATGTTGAAAAGTTCTTATTGGAAAAAGTCAGGATTTTTGCCAATACAATTTTCAAGCAGGAGATCCACTCTATAAGTAAGTCTATAAGTCTATATAAGTCACTCTATGTCAGTAAGGGGCGTGCATAAGTGCACCAGCGTGCCTACCGTCCCTGTCCTAATGTTCCCTCTTATCAGTACCCATCTTATGTATATAAACAATGTTATATCTATGTATATTACCAACAAGTACTTGACTAAATAAATAAATAAATAAATAAATAAATAAATAAATAAATAAATAAATAAATAAATAAATAAATAAATAAATAAATACAGGAGGGAGGGAGGGAGGGAGGGAGGGAGGGCAAACCCTACTATCCTTACATAAAGACCCCAGATATGAGAACTTGTGTGATGGCAATGAAAACTCCACCAATACTTCTGTTTGGATCTAGAAAGGAAGCTCTTATATTATTCTGTCTGTTAAGAAAATTTCATACAGTAATAATATACTCAAAGGGAACAATTCTATGCCCCCCTGGTAGCAGCCAGAGGCTATATATGTGCTACTTTTCTTCAGTCTTGGAGATGGAACAACCATCTCTCCATCCATTTCTCTGCTGAATTTTGCAGTTGATTTTTTCTGAAAGTGGGAAATCCTGACATAAGAAGACCCCCAAAGGAACATGATCAGGACTGAGCCAGGATCACGGTCAGGGCGATAGGTGTTCAATACCTGATAACGTCAAACCCCCTTGAGCTCCATCATGTTCTCAAATGAGAGTGGAATTTAGACCAACCATTTCAGAATTTTCTCTCCCATTGCTTCTAGTGTGACAGAATCCTTTAAAAAGAAGAAGAAAAAAGAATAGTCTTGAAAGAAGATTGACAGATGCAAATGCACTTCTACAGATAAGTTTGCCTGAAGCGTCCTGTATTTTATCAGCTATATAAGAGGCATGCTGGTGAAACTTTTCTCATTTCAGTACAAGAGAATGTTTGGATACAGGTTAATAGCGTAGAAGTTCTCTCAAAAATCCACTGATGACCCTTACTTTAATGCTGCTTTAAAAAACAAGAATAATAAAACCATTTCTGTTTCTTTGACCCAGGTAAATCCTTTCCGGATTTATTACTTGCTTTATCCATAATTTATTTTATAGCGTTCATTGGGGCATCGTCATGCCAATTATAATCCTTGGCTCCCATTATTATTAATGAATCTTCAGATTGTTCCCCCTTTTTTAGCCTTCATTTTAATGTATTCCCCACAAAATAAGCCAGCCTGCTCTTATTGGCCCTTTTAAAATAGAGTGCACTTTCAACTAATAGTCCCATTCTCTGCTTTTCATTCCGAATATTGCAAGTTGAACAAATGGAAGAACTGAGTGCCAGTAGACTGTAGATATTTGAGTTCAACTCAAGAGTTAGCAGGTCAGAAGCAAATGTCCTGAGACAAGACTGGTCTATTACACTAACAGTGATGGAGAAATGAATTTTATTGATGTAAGACTGGAAGAAAGTAATATAGGATTTCCATCCAGGGGATTGCATATCTAATCTAATCTAATCTAATCTAATCTAATCTAATCTAATCTAATCATCTAATCTAATCTAATCTAATCTAATCTAATCTAATCTAATCTAATCTAATCTAATCTAATCTAATCTAATCTAATCTAATCTCTCTCTCTCTAATCTCTCTATATCTCTATATTTTTATCTATGTATCTATGTATCTATGTATCTATGTATCTATGTATCTATGTATCTATGTCTCTCTCTCTCTCTCTCTCTCTCTCTCTCTCTCTCTCTCTCTCTCTCTCTCTCTCTCTCTCTCTCTCTCTCTCTCTCTCTCTCTCTCTCTCTCTCTCTCTCTCTATCTATCTATCTATCTATCTCAATCCCCTGGATGGAAATCCTACATTACTATATACTGTATATAGCCTGATTTCCAGAATGTATAGTAACTAGTTTTTTCTAGTATGTGTAACACAAATATTAAAACTTGTCATGAGCTTCTAACTTGAGTATCTATCTTGATGTAATTTGATAACAGCAGATAAAACATCTTGTGATCAGGTGGAAAGGGCAATCTATATGGAGAGAAATAGGCAGTGGGGTACCCAAAAGTTCGGTCGTAGGCCCAGTACTCTTCAATATCTTCATAAATGATTTAGATAAGAGAACAGAAGGTGAACTCATCAAATTTGCAGATGACACCAAGCTGGCAAGAATAGCCAACAGCCAGAAGATAGGCTCAAGATCCATATGGATCTCAACTGACTTGAACACTAGGCCCTATCTAACAAAATGAAATTCAGTGGAAAGAAAAGTAAAGTCTTAAATGTAGGCAAGAAAAACCAAATGTAAAGGTACAGAATAGATGAAATCTGGCTCAATAGCAGTAACTGCAAGAGGGATCGTGGAATCATAGTGGACAATCAGTTACTGTAAATATGAACCAGCAACATGCTGCAGTCACTAAAAAACCCAATGCAATTCTAGGCTGAATTAACAGAGGGACAGAATCAAGATCACATAAAGTGTTAGTACTGCTTTATATTGCCTTGGTAAGATCACACTTTGGAATACTGCATCAAGTTTTGGTCGTCTCAATGTAAAAAAGATGTTGAGACTCTGGAAAGAGTGCAAAGAAGAGGAACAAAGATGATTAGGGGTGGAGGCTAAAACATATGAAGAATGATTGTGGGAGTTGGGGGTGTCTAGTCTAGTCTAGTCTATGCTAGTCTTCTGAGAAGAAAGACTAGAGGTGACATGTTAGCATGTTCCAGTATTTGAGAGGCTGCCACAAAAAAGAGGAGTTCAACCTATTTTCCAAAGCACCAGAAGGCAAGACAAGAAGCAATGGGTGGAAAATAATCAAGGAGAGAAGCAACCTAGAACTAAGGAGAAATTTTCTGACAGTGAGAACAATTAACCAGTGGAATGACTTGCCTTCAGAAGTTATGGGTGCACCATGACTGGAGTTTTTTTAAAAGAAGAGATTGGACAGCCATTTGTCTAAAATGGTATAAGGCAGGGGTGTCAAACTCACGTTGTTGCGGTGGTGTCACATGACATATCGGGACATTTTCCCCTGTTGCTAAAATGGGGGTGGGCATGGCCAGTGCATGATGCATCCAGCCCGAGGGCCGGGAGTTTGACAGCCCTGGTATAAGGCCTCCTGTTTGAGCAGGCGATTGGACTAGAAGACCTCCAAGGTCCCTTCCAACTCTGTTATTCTGTACTAAAGAAAAGAAACGAAGGCAAGTTAGGGGAATTATTAGCAACACATGTACTAACCCAGCAGCATCCATGGTTGCAGGGAGGGAATGAAAACAGCCATGAAAGTGGTTTTGACACTACAATTAAAGTTCCCCATTTTTACATGTGTTTCATGTTGACACATAATCAAAAAGGGTGGGGCTTTGATTGTGTTCCCACAACCACCTTCTTGCCTGTTTTGACCCTCCCTACAATTCCTGTTGCATGAATTCCTCTCATGGGTTAAAAATAATGAAAATGAGGACGACCATATAATAACTTCCTCCTTATGAGCTTTTGAGAAGAATGTTTGATGGGGTCGATGTCCTGCCTTTAATGAATATCTAAATCTCAAGCAATGAGGCAGTTTTGCTTGAAATAAATCTGTTCCTTCTCTGACTGTGGCTTCTTGTCCTAATTTATGGGATGTTGTTGTGCTCCAAAGTACTGCACCTGCAATAAATCCCCCACTTTGTGTTAAGTGTTCCAGAGCTCTGCAGACGCCTGAGGTTGTGACTTTATATCACATCTGTTTGAAATGGGGGAAAGTTGGGTTAATGATGTCTTGTACAGTGTATGAGCTGGTACTCACCACACTAAACTGAAACAGAAAACTAATTACCTGCTTGGAGCTTTGCACATAGCTATTTTTCAGGCAGGAATGAGAAGTCAGGAAACTGATGTAGGAATAAGCACAATTAAGCTGAATGAGTGTAGAGAAAGCCCAGCCTGGGCATAGTGCAGTGGAGGGAAAGTCCAGAAGCAATTATAACTGTTGGTTCATCAACTACAAACAGAATTTTATAAATTTTAGAATGTAAGAGGACCTCTGTTGGAAGCATCCAAAAAGTCTCTCAAGCTTGCTTCTAATAGGGCTAACTAGTCAGTACTGCTCCAAACACCAGATGCAGAGCACAGTTCCACACTCATTTCATAATACTGCTGATTGCTAATAATTGGCATCCGGTGTTAATTATTTATTTTTTAGAGCTATACCCAGGAGCTCACGGCAGGATCATTACTGTAATTCTTTCTATTTTTTGTTTCAAAACCACTACCTATAGCTGAGACTGACAGAGTATGACTGGGGCAAAGTTAGTCAGCATGGACTTGAGTCTGCATTTTCCTGCTCCTGGTCTAACATTTTATCCACCATGCCACACTGGGTTGTATGAATTTAGCTTGAGCTTCTAATCAATACACAAGGGACGTGGTGGCTCAGTGGCTAAGACGCTGAGTTTGTCGATCAGAAAGGTCGGCAGTTCGGCGGTTTGAATCCCTAGCACCGCGTAATGAAGTGAGTTCCTGTTACTTGTCCCAGCTTCTGCCAACCTAGCAGTTCGAAAGCATGTAAAAATGCAAGTAGAAAAATAGGGACCACCTTTGGTGGGAAGGTGTCACATAGTGAATATTGTCAGTTGTATGTCTATGCAGGGTGATGCACCCCTATCCTAATATTATGGTATATTCCAATACAGACAGAACACGTGATATGAGTTGTACGCATGTGTGCATTCCTGATTCTCCATTCTTTCCCTTGTGGTTTGGCTCTGACCGGGAACGGTCACATTTAATTAGCAAGAATGTAATTATTCAGGATTTATCGTTTTTTTACCGAAATAAATATTTTTATTAGGCTTTTAACTTCGGCTTTATTTCTAAATGTCTGAGTTCCGAGAGAAAGATCAACATCGCCTCTATGGAGATTTATTCTCCTTAATAGAAGGTAACAGTGTTCCATGCACCTTCGTCATTTAGTCATGCCGGCCACATGACCACGGAGACGTCTTCGGACAGCGCTGGCTGTTCGGCTTTGAAACGGAGATGAGCACCACCCCCTAGAGTCGAGAATGACTAGCATGTATGTGCAAGGGGAACCTTTACCTTTCCCTTTAATCAATACACATGAGATATAAATTCTTCAGAAGGCACAACTTCCCATAGTAACTGAAGCTAAACCTCAAAAAAAGCTGCATCTGTTTGAATTACCATCTATGGCATTAAGGCACAACTAATCAGTAGAGACATTGATCAGAAGGCAGGATTTCAGGTTTCAAGTCATTGCACAGCCCACTGAATGGAGACATTCTAATTAAGCCCCTAATGATGGGCCTAATGTGGTCACCAACCTCAAAGTGAACTTGGTCATAAGGGGCAGAGACAAAACACAACCAACATTGGTTTAACTTTACATTTAATTCAGTTAATGCAAACCAGTTGTGATGACACTCTCCTGTATTAATTACCCTTTCAGTCATAGAAAAAACTAGCTTTGGGAGTGGAGGAGGGAGAGTGAGAGCAGAACAATCAAAGCTTAGGGAGATGGTGCAGCTCCAGGGCTAATTCATTTCCAAGGAGGCGTCAGCTCTTGGAGGAAATCTTATTAAGCATTAGCTTTAAAGACATATTAATCTTTCTAATTATAGACATTTTTCCTTCTTTGACCCATATAGGATGTAGGCAAAATTACTAAGATAAACCAGTAAGCACTACCTTATTCTGGGCAAAGCCGATGGAAAGTTTCCTTCCTTGATCAAAGAATTTTTGGTATCACCAGCAGGCATCTAAAACCTTCTCTTGTAACTCACCAGGGTGGAACTATAAGTTCATCATTCGAAAAAATCTTAACCTAAATCAATGTTCTCTCTTTTTCATGTGCCAATGGTATTGAGATATTTTTAGCACTTATATAAAATGAAAAAAAAAGGAGAAAGATTGTACAATGTAACGGAATCAATGAAATTTGTAAATAAATCAACATCTGACAATTCTGAAGTCCTGGTCTGGAAAAGCAGAGGAACAACTTTAATACTTTGTTCTCTGGGGTACTGAGTGGTTGATATAAGATATTTCTCTGTTGACTCTAAATGGGATAATGCCACCAATAAATATGTCACAGGTCTTTCAATAAGAGTTTTGCCAAGATAGTACTTTTTTAAAAAAATGAGTTCCTACCTACTCCAAGGGCCACAGCTAGCCACAGTTATTGACTGTGCCTTCCTGTTTCACTCTGAGAAATTTCTCGTCCCTGATTATGAACTCTTCTGCTGGGCTATTTTTGAAATACTTCCAAATCTAGCCACCAAAATAGCCTTGCTGGCATGCCAGGGCCAAGAAAGAGGATGCAGGATGAAGTTTTTCTCACCATGTACCGATCTAGATAGTCTTGTTTCTCTGCATCATATATTATATGTGAGTATATACATAATTTTGTATTTATTTATTTATTTTGTCATGTTTATGTGGTCTATATTGGAGGTGGTGACCTTTTGAGAGTTGTATGCAATGAAATTTCATTTTAATGTATACCAATTAGTGTACATTCAAAGTGACAAAGTTATTATTCTATTATTATTCTATTATTAAGTGATATGGAAACTGTCTGATGGATTGGATGGATCTTGCTGATAAGTAACGCTGGGGTAGGATGGGAAATGCAGCCAGGTCCAGTTACTGAAAAGACGTCAGTGTTAAGAATTTTTTAGAAATGCTGGCAAGTCTGAATGCAAGGCATCAATGCAGAAAGAAAGTATTTTCTGTAGCGTACAAACAGAACTTTCCAGGTAGATCAGGTTAAACCTGGGATGGGACCTCTTAAAAGAGGCATACTTGTCCATCTTCGCTGCTTCTATATAGCAATAGCAATAGTACTTAACTTATATACTGCTTCATAGTGCTTTATAGCTCTCTGTAAGCAGTTTACAGAGTCAGCATATTGGGTCCTCATTTTACTGACCTCGGAAGGATGGAAGACTGAGTCAACCTTGAGCTGGATCGAACTGCTGCCAGTCGGCAGAGTTTGCATGAAATACTGCAATCTAACCACATTCTAACCATTGTGCCACCGCGGCTGTTTGATATAGTGTGGTTGGCCATACTTTTCTGTACTTCCTTCAGCATGATATTGGGAGAAGGGAGCCAGAACAATAAGAGGCTCAGTATCATTCTTTGTAGATAATATCAATTGGTCTCATCTTGACTATTGTTGTATGTTATAGGGAGATAATCCTAGCAGATGGATATTTTTCATCCTACAGATGTTGACTATGTTGATGGTATATGTGGAGAGATGAGGACTCCACCTGCCTGATTGTTGCATCCTTACTGATTAAATCCCTTCTCTTGCTATCATGAAAATCAGCTTTAACTGCTGTTAAGAGCCTGGTTGTGTGCTGGATATATCCCTGCCTACTTAAAGAGGCAATTATAAAATTTAAATTGAAACATCCCTCCAAGAACTTGGGAAGATATTTGCAATCATAGGTCTGACTCAGGTATGCCGTTCTTAAATAAGTTAGTAGAGGGAAGCAGTTCCAGATGCATTTCATTGAAGCTATTCTTCGAATTAATTTCAGTCTGGGCTTCATTTGGGATATGTTTTGAGACTCTCCTCGGAGAGGTGCTTTGCATGAAGTTTTGTCACACCATAATTTCTTTGAAATTTTGTTCAGGCCTAATGCATGATATTGTTCTGCTGCTATAACACTTGTATTTTATGAATGGGTGAGCCAGGAAATTTAACTCTTTTTATTTTCTTTCAACTTTGGCTGGTTCTCTTTCCCTTAGTCCTCTAATATGGTGGAAAAATAGAACCCAAATAATGAGTCCAGCAGGCCAACGATCATGTTATTTTTCCCTCCTGTATCCTTGTTTGATAATACACTGGTTTTTGCAGCTTGAAGAACCCCGGATCAGATCATAAATGTTACAAATCACTATTTTTATTTGTAATCCTTCAGTTAAATTTGAGATAAGAAAAAGTAAGTATGCGCAAGCAAACACACCAATGCAGATAATGCGGATAAGAATAACTATAGTTAAGAATTCTGCTGGAAGCATCATGAATAATTATAGCATTATACTTATCTCCAGTCCTCCTGAGCAGATTTAGATTCAGTTTCCAGGGCAGAAGGCTGAACTTTTCATTATCTTAAACATTATGGGCAAAAATTCACTCAACCAAATTCACCCAACTTAGAGTTACCAAGGCTACATCTAAGGCATACTCTTTCTTATCAAATCCAATAAACAAGGGAAGATTACATACATTTGCAATTAACAAGGCTAACAATTGTTAATGAGGTGAACAATTTCTTTGCAGTTTACAAGACTGACCAGCTGCTGTGGCCTAGAGGTGGAGCTCTTGCCTCATAATCAGGAGGTTGTGAGTTCGATCCTAGGTAGAGGCAGATGTAAGGGTCTCCTGCTTGGGCAAGGGGGTTGGACTAGATTGTTGCAGGAAAAACGCCAGACAACTCAGACCTCAGGAGTAAGATAAACCATGTTAGTTTTATTGCTTGCAAGCAAGGTTCAGTCAGAGAAAACGCAGCTTTGGAAGTTCTGATCTGAACGAATTACTGGCTGACAGATTAGCATCTTTATACTTTTTTTCCACAGTTACAAAAGACACGAAAACTTCAGTGATTGGCTAGAGAGTTACACGTTTCTCTCTTAGTGACATATCTCTCTCTTATTGACACATATGCAAGTCTTGATGTTAACACTTCTATATTTCTTCATGTTTCCTGTGTCTGTTGGTGGTCAGCTAGTGGCCATCTATTCCTGGAAAAGGCCTAGTGACTTCCTCTTTGTGTTTTTCCAGAGGAAAAGATATCCAAAAACCTTTTAGATGTCAAATTGCTCCAAGGGGTTTTTTGCAGGTATGTCTTGTTTCATTTAATGACTTTGTTTCATTTCTTATGTCCTGCTTCACCCCCCCCCCTTTGAGACTCTAATTTAATTAAATTAATTTGATTCATTTTGAAATAAGAGTCTCACAGATAATTATAACGTTACAAAAGCTGATACATTAGCGATAGCGATAGATAACAGAAAGCAAAAAAAGCAAAGAATTCAACCTGGTTACTCTCAAATCTCATTACTTTCAGACATTTAACAGTTCTTTTTCTTTTACTGACTTCATATCTAATTGGTAGCCATGAAAACCACACATCATTCCCATGTACTCTTTTGTTCCACAAAACCAAGTCTTATTTGCTAAGTATAGTATCCATGATCCCAGAATTATCAATATGCTATAGAGAATCCATTCCCAAGTTTCTTCAAACATCAGTCTCCTTAAGGGATTCCCACTTTTCACTAGCCCAATTAATAATTACAGGAACAGTGTCTGTCTGTTCAGGCCGAGAGTTGTTCCAGCAAAATAAATGTCATATACAACAAACTATAAACAGAAAGATCAAACTTACATACATTAAACCCAGTACACTTATGACAACATATGATTGAACTACCATTCTTAAAACCAACACACTATTTCCTCAATATACTGTATTAAAAGTTGTTTCCTTGTCCAAATCTTCAGCTGTACGAAGAGAAGTCAGCTTCCAGGAGTGACTCCAGTAAGGCTTCTTCTTCCCCGTATGCTATTTGCCCATTGCCGGTAGGGCATTTATAGGGGGCGTTTCCTCAAATGCAGCACTAGAGGACAGGCTTCATCTGGCTTCGCTTCCCAACACTCATTAGCTTTACTGTAAGGGGAGAACAAATAACCACAGTACACGGTCCTTTCACGATTTTCCCTTTCCAATATTTTACCCATACTTCTTCTATTTGGATATTATGTCTAGGGGTAGTCAGAAAAGGCGGGGTTAGGAATACACATTTATAAGCCGCCCAACTCTCAGGGGGACTCTGGGCAATGTACAATAACAAAGAACAAAATGAACAATTAAAAATAGCAACAATAACTAGGGTCTCCCAAAACATCATTTCAAAAGGAGATAGCCTAATTAGCACACTTTTTCATACAAATTCTGGATCATTGTTTGATTATTGAAATGAGGGTATTCTATATTGGGGAATAAAGTCTTTAAGTAAGATTCTAGACACCTCACGTGCCTGCTTTGTTGTGGTGGGGAAACATTCAGACCACCTTGTATAGTTTTACACAAAGACTAGCATTGCTTTATATAGTCCATATTTAGGCACATCTGTGGAATCAACAACTAATGAATTCATAGGATAATATCTTGTGAGTTGACTTCCTGGCAGGAAAGTAGGTCGCTGTTTTGGATTAACTTGAGCACAAGTGTTACATCTTTCAGTTGCATGTGCACATAATGAGTAAAGGTATTATCTTCTTTTAATCTCTTTTAACTTCTGCTAGGGTACTCTTGCCCCTGTGAGTTGTTGAATGAGCACCTTTTACAAAAAAATCCTTCTCTCTGCTTATGTCTATTCAAATCTACAGTTGCTTGTAGTTCCTCAGGTTGAGAATATCTAGGATACAGTCTTTTGGTATTTCTAATGGCACACAGGATGTTATGTCAGGATAGATTTCATTATCTCGGGTTGCTGACAATCTTGCTTCTTTATCTGTGCAACTTCATCTTGACCCTTTTTGATGTCCCTTACAATGCATGACTGCTATTCTCTTTGGTCTTTGTTAACAAACCTCTCTATAAATGGCAGCATGTACATGTAATGTGAGGAATGCATACTTAGAGTCAGTCTAAATGTTTTATGCTCTCATTTCATGCTTTTTCCAGGGCAGGTGTTAGGGCCCAAAGTTCTACTACCTGAGTACTTGTGCCTTTTGGGAGTGGGCTGCTTTCTATGACTTTATCAAGTGAGATTATTTGCAATGAATCTTGACCTATCAGCAAAACAATTATGGTCCACCTTTTTCTCAGTGGCACCTCAGTTAAATCAGGTCTACATGAGAATTGGCTTTCTATGACTTGCATACAATCATGTTCAACCTTAGGTAATGCCAGTAATTCATACATTTTATTCACACTTTAACTTTATTAGCAGAATACCTGTCAGGTAGATTCCATTTGTTCTGACTTGCGTGGCATTGACTGCTTCTGGGTGTCAATCCTTTGTTGTTTCATATCTTGTTCAGTTTTTTTCAGTTTCTCCTCTCTGACGCTGACACCGTCATTAAGTGAGTCACTGTCACTGAGTGAGTCATCCCCAAAATTTGCATCAGTTCTGTTCCAATTTTGCTCTGCAGAACTAGCAGACCTGGAAATCATTATTCTTTTGCTTCCATTGCTAAAGTGATAACTTTTTGAACCTAGCACTCTGTCCAGCTGTTCTGACAGATAGCCATGGGGTGTTGGCAGCTTCCTTTTTTCTTGAATTAGGACTCCTAGAGCAAATATTACTCTTTGAGTTCACAAACAGACAATGGTGATTTCAAAGTCATATGTCCAAAAAAGAAGGGTCCAAAAAAGGGGTCCTTTTTCTCCTTTTTTCTCCTTTTTCTTTTCTTCTTTTTCTCCTTTTTCTCCCCCCTTTTTGTGGACTCATAGTGTGATTATTGTATTGTATTTTATTTTCTTTAATAGGGCAAAGTTTGTGTCCAAAAAAAATTTCTTAAATTCTCCTCTGCGAGTTGGCTTCAGCAATTCGACATATAGCTTCCTGTTTCTTATGTCCAAGAGATCTCTGGTTTTGACTTCATGGGGGAGGGTAACTTACAATAGCCTGTATTCATTTGATAGATGAGGGTAACTGAGCAGTATTGTCCCTGCAAGTCTCTTTTGACTGTCCGGTGACTAACATATTACTCACATATTGGAGGACCACGTCTCCATTCTCACATGGCTGAAAATCATCTAATTCTGAGGCAAAAGCATTGCCAAAAAAAGGTAGGTGAATTTTAAAATCCTTGAGGAAGCCTAGTTCTAAACCTCTGCCTTCGTGCAGTGTCAGCAAAATTACAAATAGTTTTGATGCATTTTGCAATCTTTCTGTATTCTTCTAAGAGCATAAAGAAGGCATCGTTTGGATTAGGTGATGGCACAATAAGGGAATTGGACATTGTTTGAAGTCTCTCCCAACTAGGAAACATGTTAAAGTTTTCAGGAAAAAAGGGACAGCAGTTGTAGGAGCCCCCAACTCCTTGCACATTTATCTCTCTTCTTTTCTTCTACTTTGTCTCTACAAAGACTTGTCACTATGCTTGACCACTTTTTCACTCAGTCATTCAGCAAGGACAGTTGTGTTCAATCTTTCCTCCTGCCAAATTAACTTCCTTGTTCCGTCTTAGTGACAGACAGTCTTCACACATATATATATATGAAGCCTTCTGCCTTTGATAGAGTGAATTTCTTATCGGACAACTAGCTTGTAGGTTTGTTTGTTTAATTAGCATTGCTGAGGAGGGGGGTGAGCGGAGGCTTGAATTTCAAAAGGACACTTTCCCTCTCCCCTTTGGCTGGAGCGGGAAACAGCAATTGACCACAGCCAAGCTAAGACATATAGTTACAGCCTTTGGTTCGTGGGAGGGGGACACTGACACTCAAGCATAATTAAATAAAGTTAGGTTAAAGCAAGTTTGTTTGGCAGCTTGCCAAGCCCCCCAAAAAAGGCACGGTTAATTGGCCAGTAAGCGAGGTTTCAAGTTTTTGTAATAACTCTGATAGCTCATCTTGGTGAGAGGTCTTCAGTTTGCCAAATTTATCAGTTCTATTTTGAAACTGCCTAGAATTACTTTTAGTAGTGTATTTAAAAATACTAATTTCCTCTTCTTTAGATGCATTGGAAAATACTATCTGTTTCTTTACATTCAAACTGCTCTTCGTAAGTAATCTTGGTTTGCTGGACTTCTGCTTTCTCAAAAAGAACCACATTCATTTCATATGTAAGTGCTTTTTAGCAAAGGGAATTCAGCTTGCACGTTTCGCAGTTCAGATTCTTTCTGCTCCAAAATTAAGGTTAGATTTTTCTGTGTTTTTTTTTCTGATTGTTCTTCCTGCTCTTTCATTTTGTTTTTCTTGATTTGCATGTTGTTTAGAAATATTTTCAATATGAACTAGAAGGTTTTCCTTCCTGAGTTTCTTACTTAAAAGCCTCTATTTTGTTCAAAGCCTTTCATTTGTTGTTTACATTTGATCAGCTTTGCAATTCTCGAACTCAAGACCCTTCAATATTTTGTCTTGACATGTATTCCAATTTCTGGCTGACTGCTTCAGCCCTAAATGGTCTTGCTCAATTTATACACCATGGTGGGCTTTTTACTTTCATACCCTGGTGCTTGAATCATAGCATTATTCAATCTTTCTCTCTCTCTCTCTCTTTTCATTGAGGAGGGGTATCTTCTTCATAGGGAGCAGTTTTCAAGATTGGTTTGTCTTCAATGTGAATCTTTTAGCATGAGGTTTGAGGGTTTTCTTTTACTCTTGCCACACAAACACTCATTGTTTCTATTCTGCATTTGGGTTTTGTTTTACAATTATTTGCTACTGGTCAATATACTGATATTGATCTGGGTGACAGGATCTGGGTTAGCCACAATTTTGGTGCACTTTTGAAATGATGTCTAGGTTCTCACAGAATGTTAATCATCTGGATTGGTCTTAATTTCATATCTCCACTAAAACCTTTCTTGCAATTCTTTAACATAATCAAAGAGGTGTCTTCATAGACACACTCTCAACCACCCATTTCTCTCTAAGACACTGCCATCTGATCTGAAGCACAAATGGCTTAACCATCCCACACAGTTCTACAGCCTTTTTAAGGACACACAGATCCTTGGGCTTTTTAGGGGGAGATCAGGCCCCTCTTCCACTCCTAAATGAGTGGGTCCTAAAAATGTTTACAAATACTTGCCTGCAGGCGTCTTCCTCCTGGCCGGCGTTTGGTCAGTGGCTTATCTTGACTCCTGATTTAGGTTCTTGGATCAGTCGATGCCCACCGTGCCCTGTGCGATGTCATCAGGTTCCTTCCAGATAAAATCATCTGTTTGGCGCCTTTGAAGGGTCGTGATAACCTCACTCAGGGCTCCTCTGGTTCTTCTGATCCTCATGGAAATGCCCCTCTAAGTCGTCCCAGACTGGGGTGCCAGATTCTGTTGCAGGAAAAACGCCAGACAACTCAGACCTCAGGAGTAAGATAAACCATGTTAGTTTTATTGCTTGCAAGCAAGGTTCAGTCAGAGAAAACGCAGCTTTGGAAGTTCTGATCTGAACGAATTACTGGCTGACAGATTAGCATCTTTATACTTTTTTTCCACAGTTACAAAAGACACGAAAACTTCAGTGATTGGCTAGAGAGTTACACGTTTCTCTCTTAGTGACATATCTCTCTCTTATTGACACATATGCAAGTCTTGATGTTAACACTTCTATATTTCTTCATGTTTCCTGTGTCTGTTGGTGGTCAGCTAGTGGCCACCTATTCCTGGAAAAGGCCTAGTGACTTCCTCTTTGTGTTTTTCCAGAGCAAAAGATATCCAAAAACCTTTTAGATGTCAAATTGCTCCAAGGGGTTTTTTGCAGGTATGTCTTGTTTCATTTAATGACTTTGTTTCATTTCTTATGTCCTGCTTCAAGATGACCTGCAAGGTCCCTTCCAACTCTGTTAATCTGATCTGATCAATCCCAGCCTTAACATTTTAGGATAAATCCTAACAGTATGAAATATGGCTAGCACTGTTTTTATTATTTTTGAACCCATTTTTCTCCAACATTACCTGCACCGTTCCTAATTGCATGGATTTTCTTTTGCAAACACGCACATTCAACACCATCGTATAATGCATTTTGCACACACACATTTTTATGCATCCTTATCTGAGCCATGAACATCCCCCTCCCAAATGCAGATTTCAGCATATGACAATGTTCTGGTTAGCTCATACATTTGCTAAGTGTGAATTGGTATGTGCAACCTGAAACCTGAACCAATTGAATTTTTTCACCCATCTGAACTTGCAGCCAGGCTTTTGGCAGTGCCTGTGGGGCAGCTAAACAGCATGAAATGGATTACAAGTTATTTGCAAACCTCTGCTAAGGTTCCAAGAAGAAAATGATGCCCGTCTTCTATGTTTTATTTACATTTACCATACTGGGATTTTTTTTTCTTTTGATGTAAACTTTGGATATGTTATCGCCAATAGACAAGAGATACTGGAAATAGCAAAACTAGAACTGCAGTGAAGTATGTTTGCCCTCCATGGGCAACACCTGGGGGAGTGTGAGAAAAGTCAAGATGGTACTTGCAACTACACAATCCAACTCCTGCCTTCTTTTTAAACAAGTGACTCAAAAAGCAGCAGGGCTTCCATTGCAAAATCATGTCTGCTACCTGGATGTTTCTTACAACCCCCCTCCCCAATCCCCAAGCAGATGCTCTCAGGTAGGTTAATGCTAGCTTGAATTGGTGCCATTCAGGAGAACTGTCGCTAAAGAAAGGGAGTATTTGCCAAATAAAAGGGAATTGCTCCAAGAATGAACCCTCTTATGGAAAGCTGGTGCAGAAGAGGATAGTTAGTCCAGTGCTAAATAATGATTAAACATTATGAAATTATTATTTTACAAGCCCATGTGAAGCTTTTCTTACTCTTTTGCATTTATTTCATAGATTTATTTATTTAATAGATTTGTATGCCGCCCAACTCCCAAAGTGACTCTGTTACGTTTCATTACTATTTTAATTTGTCTTTTTTCTCCTAATTGCTTTCACTGTTTTTAAAAACCCTTTTTATTGGAGAATTTCATGCAAAAAATAGAAATAAAGAACAGAAACAAAATACAACGTGCCAAAGAACAAGAAAAGAAGAAAAAGAAAGGAACAGAAAAAAGATTTAAAAAAAAACGAGGAAGTGCAAGGACCTTCCTTGCAACAAATACAAGAAAATCAATATGTAAGATGTCCCCATCTATACATAATTCACTTCTTCCCATAACCCCACATCTCCCCTTTATCCAATTGAAAATCCAAAAACCATTATCCTTTCTGTCAGGAAAAAGTCCATAAAGGTTTTCCAGAATTTCATAAAAACAATTCTTATATTAACCCCGATAAAATAAATTGGCTTTATAATCCTTCCCTTTGACTCTGGCAGTCTTAACCTTTGATTCATCAAGTTGCTGTTGACTCTCCATCCAAACTTTCCTTCTCAAAGATTTCCTCAGAGATTTAGGAGCTTTGCTTTGTAAACCTAACAATGAGGTCTTGTCCAGCTCATTTTTCCTCTCTTAACTTGTCATTTGTATTTCTACTCTAACAATCATCTCTGTTTTATAATTCCACAGTTTAACAGCTAAACAAAAGAATTTTGATGCAGTTTTGTTTAAACATTGGTGCCAGAAGTTTGTGAAATATGTACTTATGCTTGGGCTAGGTAGTACAAACAGGTTTATTTTCCACACTCTTATGTCGGTTGGCAGATCAGAATTCGGGGCAATACGTACTGTATCTCCGTTTCCTCCTAGTATTTTACTTCTCAGAAAAAAATAAAAATAAAAAGTGGCTTGGAAGTTATATTCCCAGGTCATTTTGCAAAAGGGGAGAAAAAATGAGGGAGAAATAACAGAATGTTTAACTAGAGAAAGACTGATTTTAAATGAGACAGCTGGATAATGCTTTTCAATGTTCCCTTAAATTATTTTGTTCTGCTCTGATGATTCTAATGCAGATCCAGTAGGGCAACCTGAATGTTCCTTTGGCAATTGCTGATTTTGTTTTTTTAAAAAAGTTGTCCTTGGAATTTATGCAAAACAGCCCCCAATCAAACTGTTTTATGCAACCCAGTCTGTGTCTTTCTGAAAGGCATTATCACCTTTCTACTACTTGAATCAAATATGTGGATTCTACTCAGCCTATTTAATAATAGGCTAACAGAGGTTATAAAACAAATTGGTTTTTTTAAAAAAATTAAGACTAATGATTTGTCTTTTTTTTTAAGTCTTTTGCATGAACTGGGGTTTTTAATTTTTAGGTATACACTTGATAATGGGGAGTTGATACACAACAGGATTAAAAAGAATACAAAATCCCTACCTGTGTGAGAAATCAAGGGATGTACTCAATGCTTGGAGTAGGAAAGTAATGTTATGTCTGTTTGTTAACAAATCCCAAGAGGTGTTCCTATGTCATGAGGGAAAAAACTCCTGAAATCCCACAAGATCACCAAAATCTTGTAAGATTTTATGGGTGTGCATAAGTACACCATCATGCCTACCGTCCCTGTCCTTCTCTCCTATTGTCTAAATTTACCTATACATACTTTGCTTTTGTTTATGTTTATATCATACCTGTTATCTTGTACACGTGTTGACAAAATAAATAAAATAAATAAAATAAAATAAGATATTGCATAACCCCTTCCAGCTATTATTAATTTTACCAAAGAACATAGCATATTGATGGAAATAATACCTTTCAGCAGCAAGTAACCTAGCAGAAGGCTTTCAGTAATGGTGCTTCATTTAAGAAATGTTGGCTATTCCCTACACTGGAAAGGTCAATCCCCAAAGCTGGAAGGTTGCTGAGAGGAGGATGCCAAGTTGGATTTTCTTTTCAAAGATGGTGTATTTATCTCTGACTTCAGACAAGAGAGTACAAGGAATCTTAATTGCTTTATTTGGGGCAATGATTTGTAAAATGACTATGGGGATTTTATTGTTTACCTCACATACATGGTCAGAGGCTGACAATAGATAAGCTTTAGAGCTGTGCAAGCTTTGCAAATAATGCAAAACCAGGGCACAGCATCAGTAATAGGATCCTCTAAAGTTGGCAAACAAAAAGGAGTTGCTCAAAACACAGAAAATGAGGGATATTTCAGTCTTATCATATAAGAGAGGGCCCTGCCTGTTTGGGAATCAAAGGGAGAGAAATTCAAATGACTGAAAGAGATTCTGCATTAATATACTCAGTCATACATGAGGATAGTGGTGCTCCTACCTACCATATTTTTCGGAGTATAAGACACATTCCCCCCCCCAAAAAAAGTCGGTGAAAATTTCAGGGCGTCTTATACAGCGAATGTTGTGGTGGTGGGGGGGTTGGTGCGGTGCCGATCAGCTATTTTAGAATGGGCTGTGACAGCGGTGGCAAATGGGTGGCGGTGGTGGCAAACGGGCAGCGGTGGCAAACAGGCCGTGCAGAATGGGCCGCAGGGAATGGGTGGTGGGAATGGGTCACGCTAAATGGGCCGCAGGGTGGTGAACTGGCCATGGTGGCAGGGAATGGGCCACAGCGAACGGGCCATGGACACGGCAGGGAATGGATGGCGGCAAACGTGCCATGCCGAATGGGCCATGCCAAACAGGCCACAGCCACGGCGAATTGGGCGGGAGCGGCAAATGGGCAGTGGTGAATGGGCCAGATGAATACCGGATGGATGCTGGGAGGTAGAGGCAGATTTTTTTTTCTTGTTTTCCTCCCCCAAAAAGGTAGGTGCGTCTTATAGTCCGGAGCATCTTATACTCTGAAAAATACGGTAATTTCTAAGATTTTGTGGTCTAATCCATTTTTCTGGCATCAACAAGATAGTATGAATCTTGTTTCTTGATCATGTGCTGCTCTTAGGAGCTTAACACATTTCTATAATACTCCTCACAGCAGCCCATTTTTTCAAGCTTTTGCCTAAGTCAAAGGGAGGGTATATCATTTTACAGCAGTCCCATCTTTTGCTAGGTTTGAGGCACAATATTATTTGTCTTGTAAATAAGCACATATAGCTCTAGGTGGTTAGAATTTATTTCATGAAATAAAATTCCTCTCCTCCAAATGTTAAAAGCAGCCTTGAAATATTACTAGCCTTTGAAATTTCTCTTCAGTTACTCACCTGTAAGTAACCAAGTGATTATAAAGAGATTTAGATTAGAAGTTCAAAGCTACTTACCAAAAAATAATTGCAACTTCCTATAAAGTAGGCAAAGCTCATACATTGTCTTTGACATTTCCTCCCTCCCTCCCTCCCTCTCCCAAATTGTCCAAATGACAAAGAGGGCAGAGCAGTAATAATTAATATAGCTAAACTGCCAAAGTAGGTCATTTAAAAAAAACTCTATTCTGTCCCAAGGACTTCCTTTTAGAATTTTCACTTCTTGTAGAAAATTCTGTAGGGAGGAAATATAGAGGTAATCAAACAAACCTTAAACATTCAGATGTCTCATTCTATCTAACACAAAATATAAATGAGCACAGGAGGCATTTTTCTTCACTTCACAGCATTCAAAACAATCATCATTTTTACTAAAGTTCAGTTCAGGTTTGCATGGATGAGGGCCTGTCTATATTTACATGGTTAAAAATTGGAAAAAGCGTTTTTCATTTTTTTAAATTAATAGTTGAAAATGGAAGGTAGCCATTTGATGAAACAGAATTTCCATTTTTTTAGTGCAGTGTAGAATTACATAGCTTTTACAGTTGTCCTATATAATTAAAAAAAAAACCTTTGAATCTCTCTGACTTCTCATCAAATATATTCCTTATGACCTCCTTATGACCCCAAATAAGTCAGTTCCGATGATGCATCTTGAATAATATGCTACTGAAAGTTACAACTAGGTTAATGCGGTATACTATTTGGGGAACTCTCCAGAAGCTTTGAAGTACATTTTTCAATTTTCTATCTTGCCTTTACAAAAGAAAAAAAAAAGATTTGTGCCAGTAGCATTTTACAATCTTATTAACTCATCCACCTTGGTTGGAGCTGACAAGAATTGTGCCTCCCTTGTTTCTTACAGTTAGGCCTGTTTCGTATCCCGATCATTGTGAATGCTTGAGACACTCCTACAAATTACCTCACTTATTTTTTTTAATAAAAAAACCCTCCCTAAAAATCCTTAATCGTATCATCTTTAGCTTTAAAATGGGCTGTCAAACAATAGCGTCAAAAATATAGGGCTGCTGCAGTTATTTCATATTAATGCCCTGAGTTCAAACAAAGTGTCAAGATGACTAAGTACAAGGGATTTCCAGAATGCTTTCATGTTGCCTCATTTCAAATCACTTCATAAGCAGCATGGTAATGAGCTCAATCAATTCTGTTGGGAAGAAAAAAAAATACCCTTGCTACTTCTCCCATCCCCCCCACCCCCTTGGAAAAAAAAGAAAGAGAAAAAGTTGTTTTTTATTTTATGATTAGGCTTCTGGGCTAGAAGGAAGGAATTCTTTTTTTTTTCATATTTCAAATTTACCTTGGTAGTAGTATAATATGAAGATGGTTAAATGAGTTTGAAGTATGTTAATAAAAAGATCAAAACGTGTTTATCTAATCAGCAGTGGTTTTCTGCAAAATGGTTTGGATGGATGGAGCGTGTGTGTGTTTGTGTGTGTGTGTGTGTGTGTGAGTGAGTGTGCACTTTGCATAGTTGTGCTAAATCTTATAGAGAGTAAGGGGTACATGGGAGTAAAGTTTTGTTGTATTTTAGAAATAGGAAATATATACAGTATATATATATTTCTTTCTGTCATCTTCAATGAAGGGGATATTCCTTTCAAGTTAATTCAACATTGTTTATTCTCTCTCTCTCTCTCTCTCTCTCTCTCTCTCTCTCTCTCTCTCTCTCTCTCTCTATATATATATATATATATATGTGTGTGTGTGTGTGTGTGTGTGTGTGTGTGTATGTGTGTGTGTATGTGTGTGTAGATAGATAGATAGATAGACAGACAGACAGACAGACAGACAGACAGACAGATAGATAGATAGATAAAGAATTGTCCTAAAAATGCGAGTTCCAGGTATAGTTATAGATAAAGAAGCGATAGACATCACAATCTCCGGAACTGCAAGGTCATGTCTATGGAGTCACCAGGAGCTGCTATCAACTGCTTTTATTATTTAAAAACATACTTAAAGACATTGTCTTTCCCAGTAACACAGGAATGAGGAATTGCACCACTTTTGATGCTCTTGATACTGGATCATCTATGATTCTTGCTTACCCATTCATTGTGAAAGACACTAAAATGACATTTATATCTATCTATGAGCAGCCAAGTAACTGTAACTGAGACCCAAGGTATAACTGATGAATATTGAAGTGTTAACCCTTGACAAGAAACATAAAACACGATCACTAACACTATCTTTATTTTACGGTTACAGTAATATTATCTTGCAAGTCTGAAAGCCCTTTCCCCCTCCCTTAATTTTACTCTCTGGAAAACTAGGACAGATCTTTTCTGAGACTCTTCCCACACCCCTTTTACTTCTGTGGGCTGGTATAGCTTTTGCATGACAGTTGTCTAATCTGCAGCTCTTCATCCTGTCTCCCAAGATCATACATAGCGTTCATGATATTACATAAAGGCAGATCCTGGGAGGTATAATTTCAGAGAGAAAGCCTATTTCCTAGCTTTGCCTCCCATTGTTGGATAATCCTGCGCTTGATTAAAGTGTAAAATAGTTTTAATTTATATTATCTATTTCAATTAGTTTTATCCTTTTTCTTTCTCTATCTAGGGTAAAAAGCTAAGACTAACATTTCCTGCCTTGTCCACTGGACTTGTATGCTTTGTTTCAAATGCATGCAATATTTCAAGAGGCAGTGCACACAAACACAAACACACAAACACACACACACACACACACACACACACACACACACAAATCTAAATTATAAAAATCTTTTCTTATTTCAGATATTTCAGAACTGAACACATGCAATACAGCTGCATCCTACAGAAACTCAAGTGCAGACCAATCCATATTAATGTATAGTTGCACCAGTTTTGAAAGGAAGTTTAGGACATTTTCCCTGTTTCTGAATTGTGATTGAACTAATTTAAAGCTTACACCACAATGCTGGCTGAAAAGTATGCTATTAGTTTTCAGCAGTAACGGTTAGTGTGTGGGAGCACAAAAAGTAGACTAAAGAGTGACAAATTGTCCTGAAGTTTCAAGTTCCCTACTTGCAGTAATGCATTCTCAATAAGTAGTAGTAGAAGGAGTATTAAATTGGGTGAGCCCCACCATTTTAATGAGTTTCAGTGGCCTTCCAAGACTTAGCCTTTACTATATGTTACTATACCTTTTACTGTAAAACCTGGGAGTTCTTTACTTCCTGTTGTTTCATTTTTGTGCGGTAGTTTGTACCGCATTTGTCTGTAGTATACTTACGATGTATTCATAAGTCATCAACAAGACACCTAAACAAATGGTTCTAGAAGTTCCTCTTCTATAGATTCTTGCCTGGTTTTATAGAAAGTGATTGGAAATTTCTGCATCTTATATTAACCAATATAAAGTAGAGCATACTAGAACTAGAACTTACTCATTTAACCCTTCAGAAAACAGAATAACAGAGTTGGAAGGGACCTTGGAGGTCTTCTACTCCAACCCCCTGCTTAGGCAGGAAACCCTAACCACTTCAGACAAATGGTTATCCAATATCTTTTTAAAAACTTCCAGTGTTGGAGCATTCACAACTTCTGGAGGCAAGTTGTTCCACTAATTAATTGTTCTAACTGTCAGGAAATTTCTCCTTAGTTCTAAGTTGCTTCTCTCCTTGATTAGTTTCCATTCATTGCTTCTTGCCCTGCCCTCAGGTGCTTTGGAGAATAGTTTGATTCCCTCTTCTTTGTGGCTGAGCTATTGGAACACTGCTATCATGTCTCCCCTAGTCCTTCTTTTCATTAAACTAGACATACCCAGTTCCAGCAGCCGTTCTTCATATGTTTTATCCTCCAGTCCCCTAATCATCTTTGTTGCTCTTCTCTGCACTCTTTCTAGAGTCTCCACATCTTCGACACAGGAATTCTTACTCTGCAATCTGTAGTTAGATTTCAGTGGTCTATGGACCATGATGGGAAAAAATGCAACTTTATTTTCACTAAGTTCTAATTGAAATGTACAGTAGCTGTTCATTCAATGTATATAGGCAACAAAATTATTTAAGGTCTCTGGACTCCAAAAATGTTTGTTAGCTTCAGTAAACTTCACTATCTAAAATTATAATATCCCCAAAAGGGCATTGTCTTGTTATTGATTTAATGGATTAAAGAAGCACGTTATATTATGTACATTTTTATATTACATATTTGTTGTTTTTAAGTATTTTAATAACTGTATTTGAACCTAATTGGTTTCCTTTCTAATACAATATACATCTATGCATTTTCTTTTATGCACTTAGATACATTTTTCTGAGATGTGATTGTAGGTTTCACCAGACTCTCAAAAGTGACCAAATCCCTGCTTTTATGCATAGTTTCTGTAAAAGAATATACACAATTAATCTTTCCCCAGGACTTTCATTAATTTCATTGTCCTTTATTACATTGTTTTTAACATTTAGGCTATCAAATTCAGTAACTTGGTTACAACAATTTTGTATTAGTGATACCATAATATGATTGGAGTCAAAGCTAATTAGATAACATAGCAAATTGAAATCTTTGGAGAATATTATGGGGAATGAGATTTGATTATTCCTTTTAAAATAATCACAAAAATTCAATGGTTATAAAATTAAAACCATGTACTTTTGAGTTATCTCTCATTGTATTACAAACCAATTCTTAATGCTGTGAGTTATGCTATTTTGCATATTGACATATTTATTGGTTATTAGTTTAATCAAATGACCCTCTTGCTCTGAAAAGATCAGTATCAAAACAAAACAAAATAAATCAGTAAGCTATTTGCTTTAGTTAATGGAGATTCAGAGAATCAAAACATTTGTGGTGACTTCTTATCATAGATACACAAAGAAAGTAAATGTAATTATTACTTTCTGGTACTGCTAGGTTTTTTTAAAGAACCGTCATGCCATATATAAACATTTCATTGTAGGAGAAAAGCTGTATTAGTCTAAGGAAGCCAAAAATCAGGAGCCTGATAGCCTTTTCAGTTCAACAAAATGTATTTCATAAGGGATCTTAGTTTGAAAAAAAATGCTAGTATTCTCCTTCTGATATGAACTCATTCTACAAATACTGGAAATCTAGAACTGGTTTAGACTGATGATGAGATTGGCTATACATTCATTGGTGACTAAACAGACTTTGTGATGGGATCTGCTAATTCATGTCCAGCACTTTTCCAAGTACCATATTATTGTTTGCCAAGATATATCCGGAGGATTAACTGGAAAGCTAAAAAAAGAGGTAACAGGAAAGTCATAGTGGATGGAGATTTTCTATTTAAAAATACAAATGTTTTCTCACAAATTTGCAATATGCTTTGGATAATAATGCAGGAAGCAAATTAGGGGTGGATTGAATTTGGCCATAGAGATTTCAAAAGCAAAGTGGAGGATAGAGAATGAAACAGTATTGGACAGAGAAATAGAAAAGTTCAAAACATCATAACAAAATGTACTGTTCCAGTGTTCAACTCAGAAGTATTTTCTGAAATTAGTCTTCATTGGTATGTTCTGTAGAACCTTTGTTATCCATTATTCAATATATTAATGTATGTGCCATGTGCCATTTAGTGATGGTTGAACTGATTTTATTATTTTGCTCCTACTTGTATGACCAATAAAGTAGTCCAGAGTCCTGACATTATACCAAAGAAGTGCTATTGAAATCACTGGAAATATTTATGTAATAAGGTTTTTCTGTAAGTATTGGTACCCAAAAGCATGGGCTCAATCAATTGGCATTGATGTCTGATGCGAAGTTCCAAAGGATTACATATATATTAAACCTACCATATTTTTCCTAATGGTTTACCTTGAAACCATAGAAAACAAACTTTTGTAAACTTGACTGTAGACAATCAAGCATGCAGGAATAAATACTGTTTAAACACAAAAGCTAAATGACCTTTGATATTGCTCTGGTATCATCTTTGTCTCAGAGATGTTCACACTTTTAATAAAAACATTTGCAGGAAGACTGCATCTGGCATTCATGTAAACTTCTGCAGAAGATTGATGCCAGTAGGACCAGGCTAATGGCAGAAAATGAAAGGAAAAAAAGGAAAAGAAAGAGATAAAGAAATAAATAACTTATTTATTTGCTGCCACTTAGCAGATGTATGGTTTTTTTTAATAATTATAAGTTATGGTAGTCCTTCACATGTTGAGTACCCCAATTAACTGAATTAGAATTAGATAAAATGGCAGACAACTGGAAAAATGATTGCCTCAGATATACACAAAACAACATGTGAGGAAGCTTAATGTACCAAGTACATTAATTTCCCATGATGTTTACTCCTGGTTCGTTAAATGTATCTGTATAATATTAAAACATATATATGATTGAAATCCTTGCTTAGGCATGGATTTTGCATTAACCTACAATTGGTGCTGCCTTATTTGGACCCCACCCCGTTGTTCAAGATCCCATTTGCAGAAAAACTAAGACCAAATTTAGTGGCAAAAGTACAAAAAGTACTGGGGAAATATGAGAATGCAAGAAATTGGAGCAAAACTCAAACTCAGTCTAGTTTTCATATTTGGGAGTAACGATTCCAGAAAAAGAATCTGCAGTATCAGGTAAAATATATGTGAGAAAATAATGATCAAACATATTTTTCTATTATTCCCTGGAATGTCAACCCTTAATGTAATGTATTGATGACAACGAATCAATTAATGTAAGATAATGCTTTATTTTTTTTCTAAAGAAAATAATTACAAAAGACCAGCTTCATCATGCTGGATAAAATGGCAATCTGACATATTGGGAATCTGTAGAGGGTCATTGTCTTTTATTATTGCCTTACCTCAGAATGGTATCTTTTGTATATACATACTTCCATTTCCTCCCCCACTCTCTAGGATGCAGTTGATAGTAACCATCTAATTGCTCCATTGAGCCAGTCTAGCTGTTTTCAAATAAAACTGATTTTCCGTACTTGAACTTGGCAGATCAATACCCTTGTTTAGATTCCAAGTCTGTTCACATTCCAAAGGGATGGACTGGCACATTCTCTTAGCAACAGTGGTTGTTGATACTGTGGGAAATGCAAGATAAATTGTGATTTATAATGAAAGATTTATAGGGAAGCAATTTTCTTAATGATGGACTTGAATATCCTAAAGGATAGTGTCTGAAACTGATCTTTTGGTGCACTGCCAGACACTCAGTCCCAGAATTCCTTTACTAAGAGCTTCTCCTCAATCTTCCTGTCAGTTCTAAGCTTCAAGGGAAGAAATCTTCTAGAATAATGATAATCAATAGCCTTTTGCTATGGATGTAAATGCCATTGTTTACTTGGGGGATTGGAACCATATTGCCCTTAGATTGCAGAAATTTTGTGAAATGCCATTATCTGACAATTTAGCCATCTGCCCTAAGTCAGATGCTTCCATTCTCCTAGTGTGTCCTGTCACAGAAAACAAAGGGGGATAAAGTAAATAAGTCTTAAAACTATTTCCTTTGAAGGAATGCATGGTTGTATTTCTTTGTCATTCCAATGGTTTTCTTCTGGGATTCCTGCCTCAGAATTGAAGGAGAACTATCACTCCCTTTAATTTTCCTTCAAAAAGAAGGAAAAAGAAATAAAGAAAAAGGAGCCACGGGGAATAATACTGTCTGCTTATCCAAAGCAGAATTGACAGATTTTTGAGCTGCAAGTTGGGCTTTCTTTTGTGTATGTTATAAAATAGGTAGAAAAAAAAGAAACCACTGATTTGATTTTAAAAGACATCCATATGCACCAAGTCCATGAGTAAAGTTGATCTAAGCAATTTCAGTTTCATCACAATTTGGTAGACAGCTTCTGTGAAGATCTGAGACATTCTGGGGGGGCAGGGGGAATAAATTATTACATTTTTATCCTCCCTTGATTGTATTCTTAGAACCACCCTGTATAATAATTTAAGATGAATCAGAGTAACTGGCTCAAGGTCATACAATGATGTTATCATTCAGATACAAACCACAAGATAACAAACCACACAGTTTCAGCTATGCAATCTATTTTATTCTCCATCGTGGGTGGAGCTAGCCGCCAAGATTGGGTATTGGCACAGCCTTCTAGTCAATGGTGACTGAGTCTGGAAAAGTATAAAAGGTGGCTCTAGGCCTAGTTCCCCCTCTTTTGACTCAGTCATAGCCAACGACTAGTGCCATTTTCATCAAAAATCCGAGTATCTATCCTTAATTGTTCCTGAATCTTGGAATCCTGAACTGTAAGTTCCCTAACGAGCCCCAGGTACCATCGCTCTCTAGCCTTGGGAGAGGCAGCTAGGCCTTAGGCCTGCTGCTGCTCGCCCCTCCAGCCGAGGCCCAATCCATCAGCAAATTAATTCCACCTTTGAAATAACATCCTTTTCCGGCCTGGAGGGAGTGGGAACGGTCCCAAATTTGACCTCCTGGGACTGTGGTGACCCCTGTCACCACCTATAATTGGGCTCTGCACGAGGCTGGCAAGCTTATTTGCCGAATATCCTGGATGATCGCGTGAGGAAGGCCTTACTCACTGCCTCGTGACAGTTTTTGCGCAGGCCTGGGCTCTATTTGTATTTGAACAATTTCTACTTGCCCATATTTGGCCTTAATTCTGTTCCTTAATAAGCGTAATTAGCGGTCCAACGAGTAGTCCCCCAATTCTAAGGGGTTAACTATCTCTTATAAGGCAAATAAACCTCCAAAAACAGGCAGAGAGGTCAACAAATTAAGAGACTTGCTGATCGGAGCCTTGACCCACGGCTTGGCTGAGACCTTTAAAACTCGATTACCTGCCTGTCAGCCCTTCCTGCAAGCCACTTGTGGCGAGACAGGGGGTCTGGAGCCATCCTCGCTAAAGAGCAGCAGCCTATGAGCCTTCGGAAGAGGATGGACTGCTGCTGACTGACTCTGTGAGCTGAGGGAGCCTTTCCTGTCACAACCGCTTGCGGCCGTTCAGGAGGCCTGAAACAAACGTCTGCTGCATCTACCTATTGAGAGAGGGTAAAACACCCCTCCCAAGCCACTATTGTGTCCCGAGGGGGTCCCCAAAGGGGTTGAGGGGTCTGGTGAGCCCCAGAGGGAGGTCAGCCCTGGGCATACTTACCTCATGGGGAGGCGGCCGCCATTTTGAATAGACCTCATGGCCGGCCGCCATTTTGGATTCACTCAGACACACCCACAGGGCCAAAAGCCTTTGTGACCTGTTTTGTTCCCTCTCATTTCTTGTCTTTTTTCCTCTCACAGGAAAGCAATGGCAGACAAGCCATCAAAGGCAAAGGCCAAGACAAAGTCTCACAGAGCCAATACGGAGGTCAGAAGCCCCTCAAGGGCCACCCAATCCTCCCCATCTAGGGATCGCTCTCCCCTTAGGGCACAATCCCCAGACCAGACGGCCAGACCACACAAGTCCAAGGCCTCAGCAAAGTCATCTGGTCAGCCAGCCTCAGGGAGCCATCGGGCTTCGCTATCTGCTCCAACACAGAACCGTAGCCAGCACCCAGCTCGATCACCCGACACGCTGTCTCTGGACAACGTTTCACTGGGCAGAGCTGAACCTGAGGTCTGGGGTCCCCAGCCGGTCATCGAGGGTCCCACTCAGGGGCGCAAGAGACAGGTCACCAGGGGGGATCCCCTTCAATCCAGGGAAGCACAGGACTGCATGGCTGCTGCCATCAGACATAACAAAATCAAAATGCACACCCTGCAATCAATTCTGGCAAGTGTTCAGAAGGGAGATCTACTCACATCCATAGATCTCTCGGAGGCTTACCTCCACATCCCAATTCGGCCATCTCACCACCAATACTTATGGTTGTGCTATGCAGGGGTGCATTATAAATATGGGGCACTTCCATTCGGCCTATCCTCGGCACCAAGGGTATTCACCAAGGTCCTGGCTGCCCTGAACGCCCACCTATGGTCTATTCCCATCAGGGTCCAGTGCTACCTGGATGACATCCTCATCTCCTCTGCCTCTCCTTCTCAGGCTGAGAGAGATGTACAGGTGGTGTTCACTACCCTCACTCATCATGGTTCCTTGGTCAATCGGACCAAGCGCCAACTCATTCCCTCCACCAAAATTGTTCATCTGGGGGCCATTATTGACTCACTGGAGTGTAAAGTGTACCTGTCCCAGGAATGGAGAGACAGTCTATTGGACTTAGCACAGCTAGTTCTGCGCCAAACTTCGGCTCCACTGAACCTGTTGCCCTCCCTCCCAGGCAAGATGATCTCTGCCATCCACATTACTCCAGGGGACCCAGAAACTGACAGTTAGTGGCTAGGCCTTAGCAGACTCTTTTCTCCTCTGCTGGAACTAATTGCCTCAGGAGACAGTCAGCCATTTTAGGAGTGCCTCGTGGGTGGCTGCCATTTTGAATTACACAGGACCACCCACTTCAAAACAAAAAAAAATTCTTTTTCTTTTTTCTTTTGAGGCCTCCTTTACTTAACTTGCCTTCTGTGCAAGGGCTGACAAGAGCCAGCAATCTGGCAAGGCTCCTTTGATCCAAGGCCCTGTCTGTACCTGTCTCTGGTGCCTGGGCTGTCTGCTTCCATTTGAGCTTCTCTGCATTGCTCGGCTTGTCTTCAGCCTGGTAAGTGTGCAGGCAGCCTTTGAGAGTGCCGGTGACCATCTTGAAGCCTCCCATAAGGTGGCAGCCATTTTGATTGCCCTCAGAATTGAAGGCACTAAGGGCGTGGCCATTTTGTTTCAAATACCAAAAGTGGGCAGAGACCATTTTGAAGCCACATCAAGGGTGGTGGCCATTTTGGATGCCCTTTCTTGCCGGCACTAAGGGCGTGGTCATTTTGTTTCAAATACCAAAAGTGGGCAGAGATCATTTTGAAGCCACATCAAGGTTGGTGGCCATTTTGGATGCCCTTTCTTGCCGGCGGCCATTTTTAAGGCCTAATATGGGCAGTTGCCATTTTGAAAGACCAACTAAGGGCAAATGCCATCTTGTTGGCCTCATTTAAGGGCAGTGGCCATTTTAAGTGACTGTTTGGACCTACTAATTTACCCAGGCCTTTTTGAGGCCTACCTTGTTGGCAGAGGCCTTTGATAAATATGGATACTGTTATTCGAATTAAGCTGACAAAAATTCAGATTAGCTGTCTGTAGGTCTGCCTCAGGAGTACCTGTTAAAGCATGTTCAGGTATTCATATATCACAATAACAAGCCAAACATATCAACTTAGAATGAAGATTCTATCTATATTTTAAAAATGGCTTGAACAAGGGCTTTCAGCAGAATTAGAAGTAGTACCGTATATACTCGAGTATAAGCCGAGTTTTTCAGCCCACTTTTTGGGCTGAAAAAAGCCGCCTCGGCTTATACTCGAGTCAGTGAAATTGGCCAAAGCGAGCGATCCTTAGAATTCCCCGAACGGGCTGGCGCAACTGGGCTGGGGTGTCCCCGGCGTGGGGGAACCGGTCCTTGTCTCCACGTGCTGCAGGGATCAGCTGGGAAGAGGCGCGATGCCCCCCCCAAAAAGACATTTACTGAGAAACTAGTCCGGGCTCGGGGCGTTTTGCAAGCGGGCGAGAACCAGCCTCCGGGGCGGCGGCTTGAACGAGGGCGAGGCGGAGGGTCCTCCGTGGCCGGCCCTTTGCAAGGAAATGTGCCCGGCAGGGGAGTTCTGCCGGCGGCGGCGGCGGCAGAAGCGGCTGCACCGGATGGTGCTGGACCCGGATCGCCAGCCGGACCCTCCCCCGCCGCCTTGCGATCTACGCCCGGCAGTGCTGCTGGCCATGGTGCATCACCTGCTGGGCCGGTCGGTGGCCGAAGCCAGCGAGGTCTCCCCGGCCGAGCGCTGCAGCGCTCGGCCGGGGAGACCTCGCTGGCTTCGGCCACCGACCGGCCCAGCAGGTGATGCACCGTGGCCAGCAGCACCGCCGGGGGGAGGTCGCAAGGTGGCGGGGGAGGGTCCGGCTGGCGATCCGGGTCCAGGCGCAGCGCTCGGGTCCAGGCGCAGCGCTCGGCTGGGGAGACCTCGCTGGCTTCGGCCACCGACCGGCCCAGCAGGTGATGCACCGTGGCCAGCAGCACCGCCGGGCGGAGGTCGCAAGGCGGCGGGGGAGGGTCCGGCTGGCGATCTGGGTCCAGCTCCAGCCGGTGCAGCCGCTTCTGCCGCCGCCGCCGCCGGCAGAACTCCCCCGCCGGGCACATCTCCTTGCCGGGCACATCTCCTTGCCGTGGAGGACCCTCCGCCTCGCCCTCGTTCATGCCGCCACCCCGGAGGCTGGTTCTCGCCCGCTTGCAAAACGCCCCGAGCCCGGACTAGTTTCCCAGTAAATGCCTTTTTTGGGGGGGCGATCGCGGAGGATTGGCACTTAGAGAGATGTATTTCTGAGTCAATACTAAGATGAAAATTTGACCTGAACAGGATGTTCCATTCCTACATAGAAGGCTATGCTGCCGTAAATCCCAGTGCTCTTTACAAGGATCAAAAGCACTATAAATTCTAGATACCTCCTTTCCCCATTGGGGCAAGAAGGAGTTCCACATAGAAAATACACTGACTAGAATTGCAATGAATTCAGTTAAACAGGATCATATAACTTTTTATCTAATTTACAATATAAGTGTTTAGCTAGAAAAATATATTCAAGGCTTTTACTGACAATTACCTTGCTTCCTTTATGGAACTGTAGAGGCAATGTAACAATTTTATCTTCCATTCTTCCCTCCCACTGTTTTTTTCCATATTTTATTTTTAATACCAAATATCTATTAACATTTACCAGACATTGCTATTACCAAATATGGTTATAAGAGAGACAGAGTGGCAATACCATGCCTTTTGACTGACAGCACAAAGAGCCCTTTACCTGGGAACATTTACAGAAATAAAGGGATCTTCCATTTCTTCCTTTCTTTCTCTGTTTCCCATGATTCACACAACATGGAGAAATATCAGACTGTAGGTGGTCTGAAAATATTCTTTGAGCCTTTTAGATTGGATTGCATTACTTGGATAAACTGTTTTGCTTAAGACTCATCTGCATTTCTGCCCCATTCTGTCCTTCTGCCCATTTCATTTAATTTCATTTAAATTAATTTCATCTAATTTCATCTAATTTAATTAAAAGTTCTTCTAAGACGCCCAATCCCATAGGACTATTGTTTTTATTGACCCTCTTTTCCACTTACAGAGCTAGTTTACTGTTTTTCTTTGAAATAAATATGCAAAAACATTATTGGTATCTATTTTTATTTTTGAAATTTACCGGTAGCTGCTGCATTTCCCACCCTAGGCTTATACTCGAGTCAATAACTTTTCCAGTTTTTTGTGGTAAAATTTGGTGCCTCGGCTTATATTCGGGTCGGCCTATACTCGAGTATATACGGTAAGTTACAGATCTCACATAAAAGGAACAAATCAGCCTAGTGAGCATTCACTCCAGTAACAGTTTAAAACCAAGCTTTTTTCTGGAGTCTGTGAGCCCAGCATAACTGGAACTATATACAAACTATCAATTTTTTCCAGTATTTGAAATATCAGGATTTTTTTTTTCATGAACTGAACTTTAAGACAAAGAGAACATGATTTGTAAATTGGAGTTGAGTTTTAAAATGATGCCTTTTACAAAGGAAATTACCCAATCCAGAGTACTCTACCCTACTCATTCCTACCTAGCATCCCCCAGGAAGGGGAACCTAGGGGACAGGAGTTCCCTGGATGCGAGGGAATTATCATTAGCTCTCTCTGGCATTTGGAACCAGATAGCCCCACACTCCAGACAGCTCCACACACAAGCCAAAATCAACCTGCTGCTCAATCATCAGCAGCTCAAGCGGATGTCCAAGGTAGGTCAATGGGGTCATGGTGGTGATGCGTCATTCATATTGTCCCATGGGCCCACTTACACTCCAGGGAACCCCAAGGGCTCCTTCTCCCCTACCAGTGTCAGGGAAGAGCCCATTCCCCAGTCAAAGTAACACTCCAGCCCTCAGTCAGGAAGTCACTGATTTGGTGGACCACCTCTGCAATCAACAGTGGCACCTGCTTCCTTCCCCCACGACAAATCATAGTCACCACTGATGCCAGCCCATCGGGTTGGGGGGGCACACGTGGAGGCGCAGGTGGCACAGGGCACATGGTCGTTAACTGAGACGACCCTCAACATAAACGTTTTGGAACTACGTGCTGTGTTCCTTGCCCTGTAGCAGTTCAGGCCTCTTCTGGAAAACTCTCATGTAATGGTCCTTACTGACAATGTGGCCACCAAGGCCCACATAAACAGACAGAGTGGGACCATGTCCGGACAGCTGATGTCTGAGGCCATGCAGTTGGGGCTATGGGCAGAGCAACACCTGTCTCTCTCTGCTGAACATATCTCTGGGGTAAACAACATCAGGGCGGACTGGCTCAGCCGGAACCAGATAGACCATTCTGAGTGGAGTTTGCACCCAGATCTTTTCCGCCAACTTGTGGGTAGGTTTGGTCAGCCAATAATGGACCTTTTCGCCACCCCGGGGAATGCCCAGCTGGCCAGGTTTCTGTCCCGGTATCAAACTCAGGGGGCGGAAGGAGTAGATGCCCTCCACTGCATCTGGCCTAAGGGGTTGCCTTACGCTTCCCCCCCCCATCCCCATCATCCCGCAGGTCATCCGGAAACTTCTGGAGGAAAGAGCCGAGGTGGTACTTCTGGCACCCGACTGGCCAAGGAGAGCTTGGTATGCCGACCTGGTCTCCCTGTCGGTCTCACCCCCATGATCCCTCCGACAGAGTGGTCGCTGGTCCAGGGGTCAGTGCAGCATCCAGAGCCTCACTGGTTGCAACTGACCACCTGGCGCTTGAGCGGCTCACTCTGAGGAGCTGTCAGATCCCTGAGGACGTCATGGAGGTCTTGCTTGACTCTCGCAGACCATCCATGCAACGTATTTATGCAGCCTCTTGGAAGGCTTTCTGCTCCTGGTGTGCTAGGGAGGGCTATTCCCCACTGGATCTTTCGGTCATAAACGTCCTTCAATTCCTATGCCAGGGGCTAGTTAAGGGTCTTTCCCCAAGCACCCTCAAACGCCAAATAGCTGCCCTATCCACGGTGCTGTTTTGCCCCTCTCTGGGAAAACTCTGCTCACCCCTTGATCTCCAGGTTCCTTAAGGGTGCAGTGAATAGATGCCCTCCTGTGGTGCACAGGTACCCCACCTGGGACTTGTCCAAAGTGTTACTAGCACTCACGGGGGGTGCCTTTGAGCCCTTGCAATCCATTCCCCTGGGCCACCTGACGTACAAGGTGGTCTTCCTGGTGGCGGTCACATCTGCCCGTCGCATCTCCGAACTGGCAGCCCTTTCCATCAGAAGTGACCTCTGTGTTTTCCAACAGGACAGGGTAGTATTGCGGTTGGATCCCACCTTTCTGCCAAAGGTAAACTCTTACTTTCACCGGGCTCAGGAGGTGGTATTACCTTCCTTTTACCCTTCTCCATCCTCAGACATTGAAAGACAGTGGCACCTCCTGGACGTGAGGCACGCACTGGACACTTACATACAAAGGACCTCTGCCTTTCGCAAAACCGAGGCCTTGTTTGTATCTTTCCGCCACTCTTCATTGGGGCAGAAAGCATCCTCAGTCATGGTGGGTCAGTGGATTCATACTGTCATTAACATTGCATATGAACAGATGTCTTTACCACGACCCACCAGGATTACTGCCCACTCCACACGTAGTGCGGCCACCACTGCAGCTTGGGACACGAGGGCTTCCATCGAGGAGATCTGCAGAGCGGCCACATGGTCCTCTCCAACGCCGTTTGTCCGGCACTACAGACTGGACGCCTTTGCCTCTCAGGAGGCTGACTTTGGGTGCCGGGTACTGGAACAGGTAACATTGGAGGGCAGCGGCCCCAGCCAGAACGAGGAGGCCCACCCTAGGGACTGAATTACTTTGGTATGTCCCAATCTTGGCGGCTAGCTCCACCCACGATGGAGAATGAGACGTTGTACTTACCTGAGACGTCCATTCTCGTCGGGTGGAGCTAGCCGCCAAGTCCCTCCCTTCTACTCATGTTCTGGCTGGACAAGGGGATTCAATTCTTGTATAGATCATTAGGTATATAGGTGTGGCAATATAGATTGAATTTTTCCTCCCTGCATATAGGTAGTTAGGATAGGTATTTAGCAATGTTATTGTTCTCCCATGTTGGAAAGTTAATAAAATGTGTTTGATGATGGCACGTCGAGTCTGGCATTTGTCCCTCGTCAAAAGAGGGGGAACTAGGCCTAGAGCCACCTTTTATACTTTTCCAGACTCAGTCACCATTGGCTAGAAGGCTGTGCCAATACCCAATCTTGGCGGCTAGCTCCACCCGACGAGAATGGACGTCTCAGGTAAGTACAACATCTCATTTTACTGACAAGCTTGAGGTTTAAAGTTTAACACACATAATACAAAAAGAAATTGATGAATAAGAGATTGTGGCATATTTGGCTCAAAGAGAGGGGGATGAGTAGGTAGTGGATAAAAGATGCTCTTCCAGAGGCCTAATTTAATGTAATCTGCATTATCTGTATACTAATCAAAGATCCACTGTTCGAGTTGGGAAGAGTTGCTCTTGACAATCTGTCCTTGATGCTCCATAGGATCTGTTTATATAGACAGCCACAGAGGTGACCTTGAAGTAACTAAGTATAGACAGTTACAAGATGGACAAAAACATGTACTAAGCATCCATCAAAAAATAAAACAATAGCAAGAAACTCACCTTCGCTCCCTCCTAATTCCCTAGGTTATAAGTGGGAAGGAAGGGAAAATGCAGTTTGACGTTCAAGTCTCTGTTATTATAACCTGTATCAATGAATATAGTTGAAATCAAATTTATGGAATGATTTTTTTCCTGGTCTGGCCAGCTTTGAGAAATGAACATTCTAACTATGGAAGATATTACTGTGGATTTGCTTTCTGGCCAGAAATCTGATAGGTATGTTTCTGCCAGTGGAAAAAGTTCTAGGTCCAGTCCTATCAACAACAATACCTGGTGTAACAGTTATGGCATCCATTTTTCATAAGGGCTAATTAGACTCCCTATCATTTGAGTTGAATCTTAGATAAGGAAGAAAAGGTTGGGCGATTCCCTAGTCAGAGCAGGTGTTGTAGGGCAAAGCTAAATAATATGGTGCTCATGTTATTGTAGCATCTTGTCAATAACATCTTGTACTTGCCATGATTCTTTCCATGACATATTAAATCTATCACCTATCTATCTATCATCCTTCCTTCCTTCCTTCCCTCCCTCCCTCCCTCCCTCTTTCTTTCTTTCTTTCTTTCTTTTTCTTTCTTTTTCTTTCTCTCTCTCTCTCTTTTTTTCTCTCTCTCTTCTGTCTTTCTTTTCTTTCTTTCTTTCTTTCTTTCTTTCTTTCTTTCTTTCTTTCTTTCTTTCTTTCTTTCTTTCTTTCTTTCTTTCTTTCTTTCTTTCTTTCTTCTAAATCTGTAGATTAAAATACTACTAGTTTATTAGACTCAATTTCTTCTTTTTCTTATCTATTATCATGCTTTTGTTGCATTACTTTGTACTTCGTTTTGTGTTTCTGATACGGTCTGTTTCACTTGTTTTTTTGAAGAAATGCATATTGCTTTGTTTTCAAAATAGCACAACTTTGTGTTCACATCTTCTAAATACAAATTATAATACACACATAAATAAATACAGGCTGCCTAGGTAAGCTGTGCAATGTAATTTCACAAAAATCACTTATTTTCTGAATACTCAAATAAATTTCATTTTATATTTCAAGCTAGAAAATAATATCTCAAAGGGAAAAAATGCTTGCTTCATAATACGGCTGAGTGCTATTAGTAGAAGAAGTGTTGCATCCTGAATCAAAATTATTAGTTTTGGAAATTATTGTTAATAAAAAAATGGAAAAGAGTACATAGAGCTGAATAATATGATGTAAATATTAAGTATGTGCCTTAAGAACTCTGGTTCAAATCTTACTTAGTCTGCTTTACTTCACCTGCCTTTCTTCCCTACATCTTTACATTCTGTATTGAATACACATTTGTAATGTATAGCAGACTAATAGATATTGGTTTTAAATAAACTGTGGAATAGCTGGCAAAGGATAATTAGCAGTAAGCTGAGAAAGATTATATTCACATTGATATTTCTTATTATGTACTAAATAGAAAGATAGAGACCATAGATTTCCAATAAAATGGGAATATATGATCATTATATTAGCAACTGTCTTTGCCTGCTTCAATGTATTAATAATTTTGACAGTTGCTGTCAAAATTGAAATAGCATTTCAACATGGTAAACATCAACAATGATGTCATTCAGTTGCCACATATTTCTATTTGGCCTAAGAAAGGAGGATTGCAACAAAGAAAAGAAGAAGAAGAAGAAGAAGAAGAAGAAGAAGAAGAAGAAGAAGAAGAAGAAGAAGAAGAAGAAGAAGAAGAAGAAGAAGAAGAAGAAGAAGAAGAAGAAGAAAATGCTAACTTTTTGATGGCAGAAGCTTCTTTTTTTTATTGAAAAAGTTTTATTAGTACAGAGTACAAACATTTTTTAATTTTTCTCCCCACCCCCCACCCCCTTCCCTCCCCCCCTCCCCCCCGGACTTCCCAGAGAGAACACAGGGCATAATATCAGTAACTACAGAAGAAAAAAGAAAAAAGAAAAACCCCTCAACTCCAAATTACACATTGCTAGCGTCATTAAATTTCTATATTTTATATTATTTCCCATATAATTCTAAAAAATAAAAAATAAAAATTGAAAATATATTAATTATATAATCTGGATTATACAAAGGAAGGAAAACAATTTCTCCCTCCTCCTTTCAGTCAACTTTCTAGATCTATAAAAATTATTAATAATACTAAATCTTAAAAAAAAAAACGTTAATAATAGTAATAATCTCATAATTAACTAAGACCGAGAAAATTTTACATAGCTAATATCAAGATATTAAATAATAATACCTTTAAATTTCATCATAACAACATATTATTCTAAAGCAACTTATTAACTCAAATAAAACTAAAAAAGTATTACATGTCTACATATTAAATAATAAAACTTTTAAATTTCATCATAACATAATATTATTATACAACAACTTTAATTCATAATAAAAAATATTAAATAATAATACCTTTAAGTTTCTCATAATAACATTATTATACAACAACTTATTAGCTCAGATAAAAAATTGTTACACATCTACATATTAAATATTAAAGCCTTTAAATTTCATCATAACCACATAATATTATTGTTCAACAACTTGTTAATTCATAATAAAAAGATATCCTTAAAGGTAATATTGATAATAATAATAATAATAACAATAAAAATAATAACAATAACAATAACAACAATAATAATAATAATAATAATAATAATAATAATAATAATAATAATAATAATAATAATAATAATAATAATAATAATAATAATAATAATAATAATAATAATAATAATAATAATAATAATAATAATAATAATAATAATAATAATAATAATAATAATAATAATAATAATAATAATAGTAAAAATCTAAAGAAGAGAGAGAGAAAAACAAAAACCTAAGACAAATAGAGAAAAAAAAATCCTTCCTTTAAAACAATTTTTAAAATCTAATTGTAATAATTTAAAACTCAATAGTTTTAATTAGAAATTAAGAATTCCAATTCTTAAAAAATTATTTAAAAAAAAGGAAGAAAAAAGGAAGAAACAACAATAATAAGAAAAAAAGGGAGAAGAAGAAAATACAATTATATTATCAAGATCCATCTAATACATATCAACACTACTTCTCTTTATATCTTATTGGTTGCCTCCTTTTGTATCTTGATGATTTTGAATTTATCAGCTCCTCTTCCATCTGATCCCAATACTCCATCTCCTTTTTCACATCTTTCTGGCTCTGCGATTCACTTTGACTCTTTAAGATTATTTCATTTTGATCCAATAAGGATGACTTTTCCTCCTTATCTTCTTCTACATTCATACGTTTTTCTTCTGGAATTTTAGATATATCAGCCTTTAAAATATTAACATAAAATTTGGTAGCTTTATTTATCGTATTCAGCCGGTATCTTTTCTCCAAAAATTTTACCGTAACTCCTGTTGGTGCTTCCCATTTGTATTGTAAATTCAATCTTTTAAGTTCATCAATCAAAAAAGTAAATTCTTTTCTAGCTTTAAGCATTTTAAAGGGAATTTCTTTCGAAATCTTAAGTTCCTGACCATTCACCTGAAGATTTTTCTTAAATGTCGCCTGAATAATTCTGTTCCGTAAGACTCTTGTAGTAAAATATATAATAATGTCCCTTGGTAAATGTTTTTGTTTTGCATACCACGAATTGACCCTGTATATCTTTTCAATTTGTGTAGCCAGCTCATCTTTAGAAATTCCAGAAACCTGTACCAAGGCCTCAGTCATTCTTCCCTTCAAATCATCATATAAACCTTCTTTCAACCCCCTTACTCTGATAGCAAATTGCATTCTTCTAAACTGTGACATCAACACCTCTGTTTCAAAATTTGCAATATCCTTTTTAAATTTGTTTATATATTCCACCGAGGTTGCCAACGCTTGTTTATTTGTTTCAATACAGTCCTCCAAAAAATCAACATTTGTTGTTAAACCTTTGCAAACCTCTAACATGTCCATCCGTAGCTGCTTTTCCATATTCTTCAAAGCTTCCTGCATTTTATTTTCTATTTCAGTAATTTTTTGATTAAATTCCAAAATTAAGTCTTGTTTCATAATCTTTAAAGTATTTAATAAATTTTCCGATGTCAAAACTTGTGGAGGTGTTGGTTCAGTAGCAAGTTGCATTTTAGAAATATAAGCAGAGGGGTAAATAGACCTTGTATTCAAGGCAATCATTCCATATTTTGAAGCCATTGTTATAGTTCCAAAAAAATTGATCTGAAAACACCAAATCACTATCAGTTGTTATAATCCAAAATTGAGAATCAAAAATAAAAACCAGTTTTCAAATTCAAAAATTTCCCAAAGTCCAAAGACCACAAACAGAACACAAATAACTTTCACTTCTTCTTTATTATACTTCCAAAAAGGTGCAAAGGAGAGTCAAATCTAAAAAAAAAAAAATCTTGCAATTTCCAGGGCAAATAGTCTTTTGTAATTTATTTATATTAGTAAAATTATCAATTACTGTTATAATCCAAAGTCACGGAGCAGAGAATAAAAATCAATTTTCAAAATTTCCACAGGAGAAAAGCCAGAAAAAAAAAATCAATCTTTCCAAACTTGAAACCATTTTTATATTTCCAGAGAAGTATAGAAAAAAGCCATAACTCTAAATAAAATTCTTTCCAATGTACAGGATAGAGAGTTTTTTAATTTCCACAATCAGGAGACAGAGAAAAAAAAATCAGTCTTCAAAGTTATAATTTTCCATAAGAGAAAGAGCCACAAACAAACAAGGCAAAAATCACCTTCACTTCTCTTCCCAACTTCTTAAAACGCCTTAAAAAGCCAGATCTCTAAAAAGATACTTTCCACTTTCAAAGGCAAATAGTCTTTTTTTTTCTTTTTTTTTTAAGAAGTTATCAGTTATCAAAGAATATAAGAAGGACAGCCAGTTTTCAGTTTTCAGAACAAAGAGTTTCCATAAGAAAAAAAGACCGCAAGCAAAACGGAAGTCACTTTCACTTCTCCTCCTTCAAACGCCATATTGTTGCATATTGAATGTTACTTTGTTTCTTCAAATAGAAGTTAGCCAAGGGTTTAAAAAAAGGAGAAAAAAAATCCATACTTGCCCAGCAAAGCCCCTGGTTCTCTCTGTCTGCTTCTTTAAATGCACAGAAAAAAAAAGTTTTATAAATCCTCTTCTAGAAGCAGCGGCGGCTTCGGCATCTTGCTCCGCAAAAGCGGAGATTTCCAGGCTCCCGGAGCTAGGGGCAGGCTACCTGGGGAGCCTTCCCTTCGCGCCCCTGGATGGCTCCTAGGGCGCTAGGGGGGCTCTACCCCACCTGCCACGCTCTCCTCTCTCCCCTATGTCCGGGGCAGAGAGATTCCAAGCCGCCAGACAACTGTTCTGGCGGCCCGGCAGGGAGTCGGAAAGACGTCCCGAAGAAGGAACGCCATCGGTGCTGAACGCCAAACCGGAAGTCCGGCAGAAGCTTCTTCAGCTCAGAGCTTCTTGGATGAGAACAGCGGTGGTATTCAGCCGGTTTAGACTGGTTCGGGTGAACCGGTAGTATTGAGTGGTGGGTGGGCCTGCCCACCCGCCCTGGTGCTATGCCATCCCATTTAAGCACATTTTGAAGCCACGGTCATGCATGCTAGTCACATGCGCAAGCACAGCACATGCCCAGAAGGCCACACACATGCGTGGAGGAGGTGCGCACTCACTTTTGTGAACCAGTAGGGAAGGTAAGTGAATACCACCCCTGGATGAGAAGTGTAATGTCTTCAAAATAAAACCAGAAAATCCTGTTGCTTCTTGAAAAAGCATTTTTGGGACACCTGGGCTTGTGCTTTTACATATATGTATATGAATCCAAGCAACATTCCAAAGTGACACATGGATCATGGCCTTCAATTCCTACTATACCTTTTAAAATAATATAATTTTGCTTTCTTCCCTACAATCTGATTCTTTTTAGCCCAAATGGTATGTAGGAAATATGTTAAGTAAAGAGGCTTGAGACTTGAAAAACCTAACAAAAATAAACAGAATGGGATCAAACTTCATGTGGAGAGTGGAAAAAGAAGAATACTTTTGAAAAATGGGCTGAATTCATCTGAGAATTGGGAAATTTTTAAAAATCCTGAAAAATTCTCTGTATCCCTATGGGAGAGGCACTTGGACAATGGTTCAGAATGTTACATCTTCTCCATTCTAATCCCCTTCCTTCTTCCATTCGAATTGTGTCATCTGGGCAGCACTATTATCAAATATGGGTTCCAAAAGCCTTGCCCTGCATGTTTTCCCTGCTTTGTTAAAAAATAATTTGCTTAAGTGAAAAAAACAAAAAACCAGCACTTCGACCAGATGTTCTCTTTTTATTGATGCTGATTTCTTCACCCAATGCTTGGCAGTACTGATTCAAAATGTTTTTCTTCTCTGCAATTACTTCAGGCTTTTTCCTACAAAACAACACCCTCAGCAATAACAATGAATATTCGTGGGATTTAGGGCAAAGCAAAGCAAATATGGGTTTAGATTGCATATCAATCCTTATTCTAGCACCATTGGGAGAAGCATGTTCATAAATAACTGAAACTGACTTTTAAAGTCTAGTTGCTAATGGAGAGGTGACTTTGATAGAAGCCATACTGTAGTAAGCAAGCAAACCACTGTTCTTCTGCTGGCAGAACTATAAAGGTAAAGTTCCCAACAGAATATTCCAGCTGTTCTAGAGCCTCTGTAGGTTGTGAGAGAATATATGCCCTCATATATTAAACATGTTTAATGAAGCACATGTGAAGTTATTTTTGTTTTGTAAACTACTGCATCTTTGCTGATAAAGCATGCCTACATACATAGAGCGAACCTGTCCAGTAGTGTCAACACTCCCAAGGGAGCCAAATAGCCAGATCCTTCCTTAGTTTCTTTCTCTGACCTTTAAGTGATTGTAGACTCCTGTCTCTCATATCTGATTGTTTCCTAGACAATGTCTCTTCTCCTCTTTCCCCAAAGTTATTCATACATTCCATCAAAGACAGCTATGCCCCGAAGAGGACAATAGGACTATTCCTATGTAACCCTGTAGTGAAAGAACATTGTGCTGTATCATGTGGAAAATGAATGATAGAGTATGAGATTCTTGCATCGAAAGATGCTATTTTTTATAGTAGTACAGAATTTGGAAAGAAATCTAAGTTCACCCAATTTTTTGTTCCAATACATTTGATGCCAAAATGTCAACATCATTTAAATTTCTCTTAGGAAAAACCGAGATTATGTCTTAGACTTTGCTCTTTGGTGATGTACAGTAACTATTAGAAATGAGAAGGTTCTAACTATTCTGGGAAGCCATCTCAGCCAGTGGTCCTTGATCCAGTCTCTAAAGGTTTAACAAAGTGGTGGTATATATTGAATTGAATAGAAAAACAGCAGGATTCATGATTGAAAAAGTGTGGCAAGGGCAAGAAAATTAAAAAAAAAATCTTAATGACACCGAAAAGATCTTACAAGCCTTACAGAGCTGAGACCTCAGAGGGATGCTTTTGCAAAGATGTTACCTGATGGATTAATTACAAAAGCAGGCATGGCTGAATCAAAGTTGGATGAATCATAGACCTCTGATGCTAAGTCATACTCTTAGCAGCAGTGGGAGGAGAGATGCCACCAGCAAAAGACCCTGTTGCTTACCTTAAAAGTGAGTGAAATAAAATAATAAAATTTCTTGCAGCAAATGGTGGAGGAGGGACACTCATAGTTATTCCTCAAACTGTAACCTAGCCACATTAAGAAAGGGATTGGGCAAAGCTCCCCACGAAATGCTTTAACTGCAATAGGATAAGAAACCTTTAGAGCCCTCAGAATGGTGTTTAAATAAACAGAGAGAGAGTGGCACCTAGCTTCAGGAGTTAAGAGATATAAGATCTAGATATGCTTATGGGGAAGGGGAAGGAACAGAAACCCCCCTCACTAAATCTAGACATATCCTTAGAGAATTCCCTGTCATAATAAATTTCCCAAATGGAATAAGGGAAATGGAATGGAATAAGGAAAATAAGACAATGGCACATTGTGATATTGTGATATACAATGGTGGGTAGGTGCCCTCAAAATGAGTGGGTAGTACTTCAGGCTTCTATTGTCACAGGAAAAATCTTAAGAGCTTACTCTTGTCTTCCAGCCAGAGAATGGGAAAGTGTGAGAAGTTGAAAAAGAAAATTATACTGCATCAGGTATGAAATAACTACCTATGAGCCGAGGTGGCACAGTGGTTAGAGGCAGGTACTGCAGGCCACTTTAGCTGACACTGATCTGCAGGTCAGCGGTTCAAATCTCACCGGCTCAAGGTTGACTCAGCCTTCCATCCTTCCGAGGTAGGTAAAATGAGGACCCAGATTGTTGGGGGCAATGTAAATATACATTGCTTACTGGTGTAAACCGCTTAGAGAGTGCTTGCACTGTGAGGCGGTATATAAATCTCATAAAATAAATAAATAAATAAATGGTCAGAAATGCTTACAGAATGAGTCTGGAAGTTATCACTAGCTTTTTGGGCAAATTGCTTTAATTGAAACTTTGATCCAAAACTCAGGCTAGAAGCAGAAAGTTACACGTTCTGGATGTTCTGAAATGGTTGCCCGACAATGTAAGTATTGGAACTGATGTGACAATCAGTAGACAACTGGTAGTCCATGGTACTATACTGCAACAGCAGCAGGAAGAAAAGATAGCTGGATTTATAACCAAGGCTCCAAGAAAATAGTTACAAAAAGAGGTAGAGGAAAATGAGGAGGAAGGGTTCATGCCAAGATCAGGAAACTATCTATTTTGTAAAGAAAAAGCTATGAAATGAGCTGACAAAGCTAGAGACCAGCCAAGAGCATCAATGAGGCAGATTTCAGGTCCCTTCAAGAGAAAGCCCATTCTTAAGAAAATTGTAGGAAGTGCGGATGACAAGGGATGATGAATAGACAAAAAGCCCAACCTTTGTGAAAATAAACTGGTTCAAGGACACCTACAAGAGAATAAAACTAGAAACTAGTTTCACAGAAGTTCAGAGAAGACCTATTGAAACATGCACATATGCATTCACACAAGGCAAGATGAAATTCTAATACAGCTTTGAAACTAACTGTTTCAGCCAGGGATGACCTAAGATCAATAAACCCACAGTCAATCATACCTAAAGTGCCAATATGTGAAATCAAGAAATTAAAAAAGCAAAACAAAATAGAATAGGCAGTAGAGTGTCATTGCTAGCTATCCTATTTTTTAAAAATGTGCACCTCTCCCTCACTTTAATCTGATTCACGCGCAAGTCTTGACATCTTCCCCAATTGATAGATGTCAAGGTCCTCTTTGAATTGATGGACGAACATCATCATCACTTTTTTTAAAAAAAAATGCCATGGATATAGCTGGATCTTTGCCAAAATTCACTTAAGAAAACCAATATATTTTGGTTGCATGTGATTATGCCACTAGATACTCAAAGTAACCCTTTTTTGTGTAGAGTAACTGCAAATTTTTCTTTCAGCAGATGTTCAATTCTGTATATGAAGAGGCTAGAGGAGTACCAATCACTTGTTCTGCATCCAAAGTAGGCACTCCACTTCATTTAACTGATTAGGTTTGCTCTGCAGGCTCATTAAATGGGATATCAGGCAAGCCAGATATTAAAGCAACATCAAATATGGTGCAACATTATTTTCTTTGTACAATATATATATAGAAAATTGCTAGTTCTCTTCAGTATAAATGCATTATTGATGTTACCAAGAAGGTTGCTTGATATAAATGCATTACTGATATTCCCTGTTTATGCTTACTGTCGCAAGATAAATTTATTGCTTTGAGTATTATTGATATTTCTTACTCATGCTTATATATCCACATCTAGGATGGTCCAGGAAAAGAAGAGACAGGAGTTTCTCCTGATCCCTGTCGCTTTTCAGGATGTTGGATTCAGCTGCACACACACACACACACACACACACACACACACACACACACACACACACACACACAACCTGGAAAAATATCATTGTATTTACATCATGTTTACTCATGTCATTACTCTGATTTCTGATTGGTTCCCTTTCTTGATCTTGATGAAATGGATTTTTGTTGTTATTGTGAAATGGTGTCATTCATGTGTGAGAAAATCTGTAACACTTTTTTTTTATTCTGAGAATCTTACTATCTTCTTCCCAATTTATCTTTCCTTGAACTAGATGCCATCAGACTCTCACAGTTCACTGAGACAATCTCTGGTTGTCGGCATCCATTCAGCTTTGCCCCAATTCACACGGGTTCTTCTTTCATGGCCTTAGAAGTTTTTGGCTCCTGTAGGCTTGACCTTTTTTTGTGTCCTTCATAACTGATTAGAATCTTTTGGACACCTAGTTTCAACCATTTTGAATTTTTCTTCTTGTTCTCTCATTCACTGATCAAGATGGTCATAATTAATTGTAATATATCTTAGCCCAGGGAACTTAAACTCTCATATTTCATCTGCTTTTTTGCTCATGTATTGTTTTAATGTCTGAGTAGGACTCTAAATTTCAGTTATTCTGTTTCTTGGGGCAATATCCTGAGTACAGCTTAGCAGTTTGTTCTGATGGAATACATTAGTTGTGGTTTGTGGTAATAAATGTGTGTCTAGTAACATTGCCACAAGTCTTTTATATTCATTCTAGCTTCATTAACGGTATCTTGTTCAATTTTTTAGAATAGAATTATTGAACTGAAACAATTTAGAAAAATGGAACATTTTCCCAATATTTCACATGCAGGTATGGTCCCTTAGTGTATTGGAGAGGAACATGAAAAAGTGATCACATTTGTTGTAAATCCAATCACTTATTTGTTTATTGGCATTGTTCACCAAACAAATTGGATACTTTTGGGCACTGTCCCAATGATTGTGTTACTTGTTTCAACTAAAAAGCAGGTACAACAATCTATAACAATCTTGTTCCATATTTATCTACCCATCTATCTCTTGTCTGTCTGTCTGCCCACCCATCCACCCACCCACTCATCATCTGCCTGCCTGCCTGCCTGCCTGCCTGTCTTATCTATCTATCTATCTATCTATCTATCTATCTATCTATCTATCTATCTATCTATCTATCTATCTATCTATCTATCTATCTATCTATCTATCTATCTATTTATCATCCTATCATCCATCCATCCATCCATCATCTATCTATCTATCTGTCTGTCTGTCTGTCTGTCTGTCTGTCTGTCTGTCTGTCTGTCTGTCTATCATCTATCCATCCATCCAACCATCCATCCATCATCTATCATCTACTAGCCTACATCTAATATGTACCTTGTTGTTCTGCCTATACAATATTCAAGGCAGTTCACAACCATTCGAAGCTCAAAAGCATAAGACATAGAAATAAAACCAGTTTAATTAAAATCAGTGATAACATAAAAAATACAATCAAAATAAGTTAATAATAAAACAATTGAAGAAAGAGATTTTTTTGGGTCATCTGCCATTGTTCTTGAAAAGAAAGAGGAAACACAATTCCTTGAAGAGTAGCTTGCATAGTAGGGGGGGGCACTACTCAGGATGAGGTTCTGTCCCAGGTCTAATAAGCTTCTGGTAAATGAAACTTCAAAAAGGCTCTCTTGACTTCTGTGACTCAAGACATCATTTTAAGCAGCTCATGGAGACTTTATAAGGAAAATGTTTGTGTAAGAGTTGTCAAATATTTCTAAGAATTATAATTGTATGGTTATTCAAAATTGTGGGGGTTGCATTTCAATAGCCATTTCCCCAGGGCAATCACTGTAAAGCAAAATTGGACTCACTATACTTTGGGTAGACATACATAGCATTGTTAATGATTGTATTAGCTATGATCATATTATTTTATTTCATATGAGTCCCATGTATTACATCATTTATTATTTCACAATATTTCTTTATATTCATATCCCCACTACAAACAAATGATCACACTCAAAAATAGTGTAAATTTAGGGAATTTATTTTAAAAAGGTAGACCAGAATTACAAAGAGATAGACTTTGCTATTAACTATTATAGATTTTTTTTTAAAAAAAATCAAATGGCATGTTGAACTTCCAAAGACAAGCAACATTAATGAATAACCTCCCCCTCCCCCATTAATCCCGACATCATGAAGTCATTAAGCTCTTGAATCTATAGTGAGTTAGTAAATATCCCTCCCAAATATCTCATTGTATCTGGCACAGGGCCCAAGGTTCAATACACTTGAGTTCCTGCTATTGCTTTTCAAATGTTGATTAAGCTTTGATTAAACAACATTTGTGTAAACTGTCTGCAGCTAGCTTGAGCAGCTTCAGATTGTCCTGGAGGACACCCCAGGAAGCTCACTAGGCTGTTAGGATATTGTCTAATGAAAAAATTAATCAAAATGTACCAAAGGTGTGTACTGAATCTAGTTCATTAAAACTGGATTAAGTCTCTATGTGGATGGTGCTAATTGACTTTAAAGGTGTGCTAGATTAGTTTAATTTAGCTACAAGAAGGGTTAACAGAAAGCTGTTGAATCTCAGTACACAGAGCTTACAGGGGAATCAGTGGAATGATCTAGTTTAATTAAAGCAGACCTTGACTGTACTCATAAATCTTCCATGATATATAACTATTGTCAAAGAGAACAGGGAAAAAAACAGCACTATATTTGTCTACAATAAGATAGCATATTACCTATGCCATAAATATTAACCTGTGACATGACAGCAGGTCTATTACATTTACAAGCCTAGTCTGGATATAGCCTACAGAGGTGGGTTCCTACCGGTTTGGAGCGGTTCTATAGAACCGTTAGTAACTTGGGGGCCTGGGTCGCTGGAACCGGCAGTGACCCAGGCCTGCCACACCCCCGAGCTGGTTCTCTTGATGGTGCCATAGGTGCTGCCATCTTGTTTTTTGCTTCTGTGCATGCGCAGAAGCTTTTTTTTAGTACTGCACATGTGCAACGCGCGCCTGCTCGTGCGGCGCGTCCCTGAGTGAACCAGCAGTAGCAGAATCCGGAACCCACCCCTGATAGCCTCCCTTCTCTCCTGATGATGATCCTGCATTTCATTCAATGGATAGGCAAGAAAATTCAGAATAAAAAAGAAACACCACACAAAGATGTAAAACTTTATTGTTTAAATCAGGGCTGTTAAACTCCCGGCCCATGGGCCGGATGTGTCACGTGCTGGCCATGCCCACGCCCAGTTTAGCAAAGGGGGGAAAAGTCCCGATACATCATGTGATGCCGCCATAACGATGTGAGTGTGACACCCCTGGTTTAAATAATTACAAGGCTACCGTATCAAAGCCGCAACAACTTATACAGCCGCTCAATTGAAATACAGTACAGATGACAGATAGAGACATATCTTGTAATACTGTGATTGTTTTAAAAATGAATAGAAACAAATAGAAAATATAAACTGGGGAAATAGTAACATATATATAGATATATAATATAATTTATTATAACCATAAATATACTAAGGTTAGGAGGTGGAAGATTGTGATTAGGTATTTTTAAATGTATTATTATGATTAACAGTGTGCAAAAAATATAATGGAATTTATAGCTTTTAAAGATTACAAATTTAGGGGACTCAGAGATATAATCCCGGAACCGATTAAATTTTATTAATAAATGGTTTTATTGGTGTTTATAGAAAACTGAGATATTGGAAATGTGGTGGAATTTGAGTAATACTTAAAATATTAAAACATTGATGACTTAACAGGGATCAACAAACACATTGTATGAAGAAATGTAATGGATGTTGTAATATATTCTTGGAGAAAGTGATAAAGAATTATAAAGAGAGAATAGTATTGTTTAAAGATAAAGAGGTGAATATGGAAGAACCCCAACAAGTGGGGGTGGGGAAGTAAGTACAAATTGAGGAAAAAGTATTATACATGTTGATACATAAAAGAATATATTATAATTATAATGAGCATGTTAAGATTAGAAGTTGGAAGATAAAAACTATGTATATGTAATTGTATTATTATTGTCAGTACTGTGTAAAAAAATGTATTGGCCCAGTCATTACACTGTCCACGAAATATGTTCGCTGTTAAAGGAAAACTGCAAATAAAACATATACAAAAAAGAAAGAAAGAAAGAAATACAGTACAGACTGTTCCATATCTATGTGATGTCCTCTAAAGGCCCTCTGGAGTTTTGCAACCCAGAATCAACATTCCAAAGGTAAAGAAGATCTTCATCTTTTTCTTAAATTAAATAAAACTGAGGAAGAAATAAACACCAGAACTTGAAGCAAGATAAGAGTTTATCCTTTTTGTGAATCTAACACCCACTCATCAGAAATTCAATCCATTTTTAAGAGAGCCTCTCCTGCTAATGAGATTAATTGACAAATTCATATTTCTCTGATAGTTAAGCCCTAAGCTACTGATGGCTTTAAAAGTTTAAACTTACATTTTATACTGTGCCTAGAAAACAACTGGCAACCAGTCCAGATTTTTAATATGGAAGAGCATAAATTCTAATCCTCTCTTAGGCATGGAAGCCAGAAATGGGCTATCATCAGTTTGCCTGCTTTATCTTCAGCTTGTTTAGAGGGGTTGTTACATTCAGTGCTGGACTTCTTTCATTTAGGATGAGAAGCAAGAAACATAAATAAATAGCTGCTTTCCATGTAATGGCTGAAAGAATTGCAATAGACTACATCATAATGAACTTTGTATTTCACAAAAAAGAAAATATATATATTTATATAAACTTTTGCTTAAGTACATCGGTTTAGAATAATTCCAGACTTAATAGTTTTATTCATATGCACAAGGATTGTTATTGAAAATGATTACAGTGAGATTTCATATGTGTCTTACAATCAGTGAAAAATACAGGTAGTCCTCGAGTTACGAATGTAATGGAGCCTGCCCATTCCATTCGTAACCCGAGGATTTGTGGGAGTGAATATCGCACCTTGAACGGGATCACTCCCTCATTTTGCCCATGCATTCGCTAATCGAATGCGAGGCTCGTTAAGTGCACACGAGGTATTTCAGGGTGGGGAAGGCCATGGGGGGGGACTAGTGATGACAGGCCACCTGCCTAAGTCCACCCAAGGCCTCCCTGACCCACTGAAATACCTCATGCTCCCCACAATTGCTTCCTCCCCACCCAACCTGCCACGCTGGTTCACTTACCTTGTGAAGATCTAGCAAACAGTCTCCTTCTCCAGCCTCTCAGCCGCGTGTGCCCCTCTCCAATGATCCGTTCGGGCCTGTGCAGACCTTACCTAGCACATTGGAAGCCAAAATGGAGCTTCTGAGGGATGGATCTGCCCCTCAGAAGCTCTATTCAGGCTTCCAGAGGCCTCGCCTGGCACATTGCCAGCTGAAATGGATCTTTCAGATCTGCCCCTCAGAAGCTCTATTTTGGCCGGCAATGTGCAGGACGAATGTTGCAGAGCCTCTGTGGTTGATCGTAAGGGCGAACAACTGCCATGATGCTGCAAGATTTGTAGTTTCCAGACTTATTTATAAACGCTAGGGGGCACTTATTGCCTAACTTCAAAAGTTCGCTAAGGGAACACTGGTAACCCACGGATTACCTGTACTTATCTGCATAAAAGAACATTTGTATGTCAACTATAGACAGTGGATCCATAATTTCCACAAATAATTTAACCACATGCGACATCAATAGCTTGGCAATTACACTTCCCTAATATCTGAAGTATTGTACTTTTAAATGCATCTGTGGCTCTTGATCTGAAATGCTTACTGATGATTATCCACTTGGTTTTATTGTAATCCATTACTAAGGACAGAATCCTAAATTTTATAGCAAAAATATTTAACATATCAATGTAGATAATGCAAACTGAGAATATTTCAAAATAGATTATATATATGAAATTAAGGAAACCTAATTCTTTTGGAATTTTTAAGTAACCAACTTAAAGCAAATTAATTGCTTATTAAGTATGGTTGACAATTACTACTGAGAGAATAGCATTCTGAGCATCACTATTTTTTAGTCTTGTCCAAAGAGGGTGAAACCAGAAAACAATGACAGTTGCAAGTTCAGCAGTTTTCTGTGTCTACATTTTTAGTTGGGTTATATGCAATTTCAGGGTCTTTATCTACTTTCCAGCTTCTAATTACATTAAATGCATTCATCCAAATTTTATTATACATCTTTCAGCTTACAAACCACATACAAAACTGTATTTTGTAAAAAAGCAAGTGCAAGTGGAAATATATTAAGGACAGCTGTGCAACACATAGACAAAGACAATGCAAGTTTTCTTGTCTCGGTACATAAGTGTGTATGCATATGTATGTATGCCTTTGCATGTTTTAAATTTACAGAATGTGTTGAGGGGTGATAGCACCCATTTATGAAAACTTTTATGTGAAAAATAGAAAATGAGAGAAGCTCTCTTGACTGAACTTTCATCTTCATTTCTTGATCTCATAATATATAGAACAATCAATGCTAATATAATTCTATATGTTTGTGAACTTTATGCTGCAGTTTACCATCCAATAAAACAACATTGGATAAAACATGTTAAAGAAAAAGTATATACAAAATGATGAGGATTATATGAATTTAATATAAATATTTGGGAAATTGTTTGCAAAAAATGTTTCTATGAAGAAATGAACAATGTACTTTATAGACAAAGAAGTATCTATAATTAAAGAGTTACAGATACTCATGAGAATTTTGAGTAAATTCTTAATGGTTGGCCTTCGTACAGCTGGATTGTGGCTCCTGCTAGATCTGAAACAGGTAAGCAGGGATGGATTAGACTAATATTTGGATAAGATAACATCATGGGGCTGTAATTTAAATTGGGGATTTTAAATAAAAATCCTGGAAAAAGGCAACGACAAACATTTTTTTGTACAGTTACCAAGGAGCTTTCATAAACCTGTTCATGAAGTTTTCAGGAGTGAAGTTCAATTTAAAGGAGACTTTTACTTAATTACTATATAACATGGTATCTAATAACCTCAGTGCCAATTAGTTCAGAGATAAGTAATCTTCTTTTGGTCACTTTCTTTACATTTCTGAAATCTCCAGAGAAAACAAAGCTAAATTAAGGAATTCACTGAATGTTACACGTATGCTTTCCTGTCAAATTGTTATAACATAAAAAATAGTAATTAGATTGTCTTAGTATACCTAAATATATGTAAATAACATTTGCCTCTTCAAACCCCACTATCAAATTCACCATTAGTTTCGGGGGGGGGGATACATTTATCAATGTTGTCATTTTATGTTTTTCTCTTGGAATTGGAGCAAATATAACTGATTTTTTAAAAAATGGATGAATGGACCAAGAAATACATACATATAGTTCGTATGTATTTTAACTTCATTATCAACTGATTAAGAGCCCTGGTGGTGCAGTGGTTAGAATGCAGTATTGCTGGCTAACTCTACCCACTGCTAGGAGTTTGATCCTGACCAGTTCAAGATTGGCTCAGCCTTCCATCCTTCTGAGGTTGGTAAATGAAGACCCAGATTGTTGAGAGCAATATTCTGACTTTGTAAACTGCTTAGAGAGCGGTTAAAGCACTGTGAAGCAGTATATAAGTTTGATTGCTGTTTTATTTATATGTTTGTTTGTATCTAATCACTTTCAAGATTTATTTGCTCTAATATAAAGGTCCTTTGATGAGGAACACATAGAAACTGACAGAAAAACAGTATCTAGAAATATGAAAAGAAGCACCTAGAATGTCTTCATAGCAAAGCAGTGAAACTTTAGATCTATCTATAAATCTACAGTTTGCAACTTTACTGAAATAAATACTGATTAATTAGCCATCATGGCTAATTTGATATGCAATTTCTCTCTTTTTCCCCTCTTGGGGATTCAAGGAGCTTTTTTTTTATAAATGTAACCTCCATTCAAAATGAATCTCCACTGTAATCCTTTGAAAATTGGGATCAAATTTGTAGATCATCTCATGCCTCACAGGCCAGTCCAACCAAATACTTAGGAAACCCTATAATAGAATCACCGTGTATCTTTTCATGAAATAAGGGCAAAAGGTTGGGAGTTCATCATGAGTCTATTAACAGATGCTCAAATCATTTTTACAGACATTGACAGCTGAGTATTATTCCTGCTGTTCAGAAAGAATGGACAAATAAGAAGTAACATATTGCAGAAATGGAAATGTTTACATTATTCAACACTTGAATGATGGAGAAGTAGGTTTTATTTCCTCTAATAATAGCTGGATAAAGCTGGACAGATTCGGGAATGATTTTTACAGCTCTCCCTAGACCCCAATTTATTTTTCTGTCAGTTTTGTAACAATCATTGACTTCTATTTGCAGCAGATGATGAACTGTCTCTTATAATAAAAAATGGAGTCCTTGCTCAGAAAAGGGATACTAAAGCCTCATAAAAATGGTCTGTTTAGAGTCATCAGGTGACAAACCAAGGTAAGGTATTTCAAAACACCTTCTTTAAACACTCTCCCATTCTAGAAATGTCTTTGTCTCATCTCTCAGTTCCTGAAGTATGTCACAAGAAAGGCTGGAAGCAATATTACGTATTATTTAATTGAATTCCTCCCAAAGTTAATAAAATGGCAACCTCTTCAGTAATATCAAGTCATATAAGGCTATACTATTCAAATGCTAAATCACAAAAAGCAAAGATGTTTCATCAGTGCTTATAGCATTTTGCCTGATAAAAGAACACGATCCAACTAATAATAAAATGAATCATGACCTACCCATCTCCTTTACAAAATATGGAACAGTCCTAACCCTAACTCTAACCCTGTCAGTCAAGTGTGCCTTGAAATGGCAAACTATCAATTCCTTTTGGATGAAACAGACTTAATTTCCCTGGCAAAAGTCCTGATTCAAAGCAAAATGCAAACACACATAATGAACTGAACTAAAGCTAGAAAAGAGGCCATCATTAAATACTGTGATCTGAGGGTATGATAAATGAATTAATTAGAAGAAGGGAGAACCCCCTCCCTTCCCCAGGCCATCAATTCACCAATCTTCTTAATTATACGAACAATTAATTCCAAAACTTTCTTAAACAGAACAATAGCCACACTGACTGGAAATGTTGGGATTTGAAATCACAATGCCTCTTGAAAGTACCATGTTACAAAGAAGTACTACAGACATATATGTGCGGATGCACACTTGCACACATATACATATATACTATGAGATAGAATCTAGAACATTAAATCCCTCTTGATCTTAGGTGAACTTCTATTACAGGAGCACTTTTCAAAACATAGCTCCTTCCAAGTAAAGTAGGCAGATGGGCTCGAGACATTGTATGAAACAGGGTTTTTTTTTAATGCATTGAAAAGAACTATAATTTCTCTTTGGGAAATGACTCTGAAATCAGCAAAAGGAGAGTGCCCTTAATTAAGTGCAGCAGTGGCTTTAAGAAGGAAAAGCTCTCAGACTCCAAGTCTCCTTACATGGACTATTTCTTTTGACAGTCTTTGGCCTTGATTCTATCTCCCCTGAAAGAAATCTGTTTCCAGGATCTCCTGCCAAACTGTCTTCTCTTCCTTCCTAGTCTAATATATTTATGTTTGACTTCTTTGGAATGTTCTTTTAAGCATTTCCTTTGCTCTTGGCCATCAACTTGACACCCTTCCTCCCACTCAGCTCTCAGGTCTGCCTCTTTGTTTTGTCTGTATCTTCTCCCTAGCTTCAACATTTCGTTTCATCACCTTCTGAACTGACTGACATTACCGCAGAAAGTCATGGGCTTCTTATATCTGTCGGGAACATCCTTGACCTCTTAACGTATAGCACGGCTGGCGAATGTGTATAAAGTTTTACTTGTCCCTTAAAAGGAGAAGAAAGGCAATGAGACAGTTCTACCTTTAGATGATTGCTAGTGGTAGAGGGTGGGGAGCTGAAGATAAGAAGTTGTATTTCATGCAGAACAACAAAATGCACGCTATAAATAAAGTGTGTTAAGGGTACAAATTAAATTTCATTCAGCCACTTTGTTTCTATCCTTTATCAGGAATGCAGTCTTGCATTACAGTATATATAATTAGAATGCTTAGATAACAGGCTATTAGAATTCCATGAAGATTGTTCACACATGTTCAGATGGATGTTGTTTCTCCATTTTCTGTCCTAAAATTTAGATAAGTATAAAGGAAATGAGGCAGAGTTGTGCTAAACAAAAAGCTGCTTTAGGATCAGTTTTTTTCCCCATCATGAATTTCACGTTTTCTGTGCACATAAATCTATCTGTCAGTTTGTCTGTCTAATTTGTAAAGTGAGCTGACTCCAAAGCATCTCTGGGCAGTAGACTCTGGCTTACTGCTAGTGGCATTACATAATTGATGGGACTTTGTCAAATTGAACAGGACAGGCAGGCACTACAGGAAACAGACGGCACCAGAGATAGTTAGGCCCTATGCCATGACAGTGTTTATTGGTGATAACCATACTTTGAATTGTACCCAGAAGCATAGCAACCAGTTCAGCTCATAGAAGAGAGGTACCGTATTTTTCAGAGTATAAGACGCACCTTTTTACTCCCCAAAAGAGGGTGAAAATTTGGGTGCGTCTTATACACCGAATGTAGCCCTACCCACCTGCCAGCCTCCACCCTTCAGAGGTTTTCAGCCTCCGCGCTTCGCATTTTTGGCCGGTTCCAGCCATTGCTGGCCACCGCCGCTGCAGCCGTTGCTGGCTGGCGCTGCTGCCTGGAGCCGCTGCTGCCGTCAGAGCTGCTGTTGCTGGCTGCCGCCGTCGCTGCCCAGAGCCACTGCTGCCATTGCTGGCTGCCGCCGTCATTCCTAGTCACCGCCGCAACTACTGCCCACTGCCGCTGCCGCCCGCCGCCGCTGCCACCCGCCGCCGCTGGCATTGCTGGCCGCCGCTACTGCCCGCCGCCGCTGCTGCTGTTGCTTGCCGCCACCACCGGAGTCGCCATTGCTGGCCGCCGCCACTGCTATCGCCCGCCGCTGGCTGCTGCCACTACTGCCCACCGCCACTGCTGGCCGCCACCACCGGAGCCGCCGCCACCGCTCACCCCGAAACAAGCAGCCTGACAGGTTTGAAGACCAATTTTCAAGTTTGAAGAGCCCTGTTTTAGGCGTTAGGGGTGGAAAGGGTCTTCAAACTTGGCAAGTTTAAGACTTGTAGACTTCAACTCCCATTTCTGAGCTAGGATGACTGGAGGAGGAATTCTGAGAGTTGAAGTCCACTAGTTTTAAACTTGCCAAGTTTGAAGACCCCTGGTTTAGGGGTTAGGGGTGGCAAGGGTCTTCAAACTTGGCAAGTTTAAGACTTGTAGACTTCAACTCCCATTCCTGAGCTAGGATGACTGGAGGAGGAATTCTGAGAGTTGAAGTCCACCAGTTTTAAACTTGCCAAGTTTGAAGTTTAGGGCAGGGGCGTGTGCATATGAATGTATGAACATGGTTCTGCATTGTTATAAAGGAAACATTATTGTTCTTTCTTGCAGAAAAATGTCAAAGCCAAAAAGTGTAAAAAGTGTACAAGGTTGTAAAAAGTATACATGGTTGTAAAAAGTATACATAGTTGTAAAAAGTATTCTGCTATACTGGTATTTTATTAAATAATATCATACTACACCATTTGGTTCAGAATACTTTTTTCCTTGTTTTCCTCCTCTAAAATCTAGGTGCGTCCTATACTGCGGTGTGTCCTATACGCCGAAAAATACGGTATTACATAGGCATGCCAGCAACTGTCTATGTCACCTCATTCTGGACCTGCTGCAACTCCTGGATAAATAGGTGATCTAGGTATGAGTGAACTTGGTCTTTCCTACTCAACCGATGGCAATTAGTTCCAGTCACTGCAAAAGAAAGACAACCACTTCAACACAGTGCCCCTCAATGGATAACATCACAGGGGTGAAATCCAGCAGGTTCTGACACGTTCTGGAGAATCGGTAGTGGAAATTTGGAATAGTTCGGAGAACCGGTAGTGGAAAGATTATCTACCATCAACCTCACCCCATTCCTAAGAGGTCTGTAAGGGGCGTGCAGTTGTGCCTACTGTTCCTGTCCTAATGTACCCATATATTCATACTTTAACAGATTAACAGAGTTGGAAGAGACCTTGCAGGTCATCTAGTCCAACCCCCTGCCCAAGCAGGAGACTCTTACATCTGCCTCTACCTAGGATCGAACTCACAACTACCTGATTGTGAGGTAAGAGCTCTACCTCTAGGCCACAGCAGCTGGGTGTACTTCTTGTACTCATAATCATGCTTGTACTAATATATATATATATATATATATATATATATATATATATATATATATATATATATATATATATATATATATATATATATATATGCAATCATGTTTATACTTTGTTTATACATTGCTTTTAATCATATATGCTTGATAAATAAAAATAAATAAAATAAAATAAATTTTGAGTAGTTTAGAGAATTGGCAAATACCACCACTGGCTGGTCCCAGAGTGGGGTGGGAATGGAGATTTTGCAATATCCTTCCCCCAGGAGTGGGGAGGAAATGGGGATTTTGCAGTATCCTTCCCCTGCCATGCCCACAAGCCACGCCCATAGAACCGGTAGTAAAAAAATTGATTTCACCACTGATAATATGTATTTCTTTTTTTAGGCGCGCATACCAAGGAACAAAAACTCTAGGGTCTGGGGCACTTGCAATGATGTTATTTCAATTTATTAAGAGCCATTTTCAGGAATTCAATAAGTAAGTAAGTAAATAAGTAAGCATGTACTCCTCCACAATGACTTCTTTTTTAAAAAATATTTTTATTGTTTTATATCATACATTTCTTTTATATCTTGAGGAGGGTACTCTCTAGGTGTCCAAGGTTTTAACATACGAACAAACATCATCATCATCATCATTATAATCATATGTATATGAACAAATATGCAGTAACATATAAACAAATATACGATAACATCCATCATATTATAACGTATATTATCTTCCATTGTGATATCAATTATATAACCATCAAGTAAGAAAAAGAAAAAATATTACGCGTCACTCCACAGTGACTTCATGTGCAAATGGGTATCTGTAGGAGAATATGTCTGTGGAGATTCTCCAGTCATCCAGGTCATAGTTGTCTCAAAAGGTACCTGGACTGTTCTTTTCCTAAGCAAGAAGAAGAGTTTTGCTTCTCATCCAAAAAGCTTCATCGGTTCTGGAAGGATGATGGGGGCAATGGAAGGATCAGTTCTGACAGGATGAGGGGGGGGGGGAGGTTGGAAGAATCATATTTCTTTGTAGGAGAACATCTTCACACATATGAAGCATATTGTTTTCCTTCAAGTCAACGAATATGCAATAGCACTTTGCACTTAAGCTTATATACCGCTTCACAGTGCTTTACAGCCCTCTCTAAGCGGTTTACAGAGTTCAGCATATTGCCCCCAACAATCTGGGTCCTCATTTTACCGACCTCAGAAGGATGGAAGGCTGAGTCAACCTTGAGCCGGTGAGATTTGAACAGCTGAACTGCTGAACTAGCAGTCAGCTGAAGTAGCCTGCAGTGCTGCACTCTAACCACTGCGCCACCTCGGCTCTTAATCGTGTATGTGGGCATCCTATGGAATCTGTAGGGAATAGAATTTCTATGGAAGGTCATATCCATTGAGTAAAGATAGGAACTATTTGGAGCGCTCACATGATTAATATGGAGTTTATTTTTCAGATTTCTACTCACTACATTTGAAAGATTCAGCTGCTTACAATATTGTCAAATACAGTAAAATATTCATGGTACGATAACAATAAAAAAAATGAAAATTGAAAAATAAAAATACAACGCAATACATTACATGCATCCAAAATGATTATCAAAAGATTATAACTAATAAATAAATGACAGTATTTCATATCTTAAAAGCTGTCCTGAATAACTAGTCAGCAATTTATGAAAAGTGAATTTCAAGGCAATGACACCCCCAAGGTCAGTCTCGGCAACAGAGAATCTATTGGGACCTGAGAGCCTCCATCCACAATATTACCCCAAAAATGGAAAACACTATCAGGTTCTTCTAGGATATATGTACTGGGCGAGTTGAAATTAGTTCAAGAAAACGGACCCTGAGATATTCCAGATTCAAAGTTTCAATTATATCTGCAAGTTTTTAATTCCAATTCCCTTACAATAACTTTACATCCAATTCTGTCCTATATTCACATGACTAGAGCGAAAATCCTAAAATTGGAGCAACATCTTTCAGCTGTGGCTAGGGGGACCTTTGCACAGGTTCACCTGGTGCACCAATTGCGACCCTACTTGGAGAAGGAGGCACTACTCACAGTCACTCATGCCCTTATCACCTCCCGGCTGGATTACTGCAACGCGCTCTACATGGGGCTACCCTTGAAGAGTGTCCGGAGACTGCAACTGGTGCAAAATGCAGCTGCGCGAGCTGTGGTGGGTGTGCCTAGATACACCCATGTAACACCCATTGTCCGCCAGCTGCATTGGCTGCCCATTAGTCTCCGGATCCAATTTAAGGTGTTGGTTTTGACCTTTAAAGCCCTACATGGCTCAGGGACCGCATCCTGCCGCATACCTCCCTACGACCGGTTAGGGCCCACAGAGTTGGTCTCCTCCAGGTCCCATCGACCAAGCAATGCCAGTTGGCGGGGCCGAGGGGGAGAGCCTTCTCTGTGGGAGCTCCCTCCCTTTGGAACCAACTCCCTCCAGAGATCAGGACTATCCCCACCCTGCTGGCCTTCCGTAAAGCAATAAAAACTTGGCTCTTCCGGCAGGTGGGGTAAAAGTGAGACCAATCAGACTATATGTGGGTCTCCCCCCTGGTTATGAATGCTAGATGTTTTTTTAACTTTTGTAGTTTTTAACTGTTATGATTTTTATATTGATAAATGGATTTGACATGGTGTGAGCCGCCCAGAGTCCCCTGGGAGTTGGGCAGCATACAAATCTATTTAAATAAAATAAATAAATAAATAAAATAATCCTGGCATTCTTAATGTTCAGATCTTACTACGTCTCACTCCAAGCACAGATCATGCAGTGTCCTTTGCCAAGCCTAATAATTAATCTACGTATCCTTCATTACTCTGGACACATACAATACTAAGTTTATGTTTCTGCATGTTGGTTATTATAATTGCAGAGTGTGGTAACATTCTTTTTTAGTATATATATATATATATATATATATATATATATATATATATATATATATATATATATATATATATATATATATATATATATATATATATATATATATATATATATATATATATATCAGATATGCAAATGGACTTTTGGAATAGGAGAACAATCGGAACTGGAATCAGAATGAAGCAATTTAGTGCCACATTTGAAGCTCTGTCAGCATGAACAGATGGTTCATGTATGTGCCTGGGTGCTGAATAAGTTATGTTTGCTAAACTCAGTAAAACGTTCATTTAATTTCTTTCTGTCTGAAAACAATTAAACTGAAGAATGAAAACTGGGTTCCTTGGATCACAGGGATCTGCTCTATCCTACCAAAACTTCAACTTAAACTCAAGCTTGCTAACACTGTCAGAATTAATATTAATGTCAGTTTTTTTTTCTTTTGGCCTATGTGCAACAATGTAATCAGCAGTAATCAGAACACCACTAAAAATATATAAAATTAAATATGAGAAAATTCCATCAGAATGATGCTACAGTACTGTTTTGTAAATTATATATAAACCAGAAAGCAGCAATTATCCAGAGGCATTAATTTCAAACATAACAAATGACAATATGAAATAATGCCAGACAACTAAACATGATGTGCACCGAACACTTCATTTTTCTTAATCAAATAAGTCTCATTTGGGAGCTCAAAGACAGTTCTCACCATGTGAGCATTTTTAATAATCCAGACCCCAACCAAACTCACTCAAATTACATCGGTGTTGTTAGGTCTAACCCAGATATAGAGAAAAAAAAATTCATGGCCAACTTTATATATGTCCTGATTTCATTTGAGTGAGAGCTTGAATATTGCTTTTTTTTTTAATCCCGTGAAAGCCAAACTATACACCATCATATATACAATGGTGTATATATTTGCATGTACTAAAGAGGCTAACCTAATTTAAGATGGTAAGTGTTACATTCTCAGACTGAAGCACATAGGCTTCAGTCAGGTCCTCCATTCTGGAGGGAAAATACTGACTGCTGATTGGCTAGACTGTCTGGCAGCTCCCTATAAAAGGGCTGGCTGTCAGACAGAGCCTTTGCTGGATTGTAAATAGTTGCCAAATAAAGAGCTGTTGTTTTGAAGCCATTTCTGCCTGCCTCTTCCATTCACCCTATTCAACAGTAAGAAAGATGCTTATCATGAGCATACTGTTTTCAAATGCCTGGGGAAAAAATGGCCAGAAATCTTTTCTCTTGTAGGAGCTCTTGAAATAGTAAATACAAGTGCTTATTATTCTTAAATCATGCTGTTCTCGGTGGACCTTTGAAGTGAACTTTTTTTTTATTGCAGCAGCTTCTGTGGCAGTGGTGAAATCCAATTTTTTTTACTACCGGTTCTGTGGGCGTGACTTGGTGGGCATGGCAGGGGAAGGATACTGCAAAATCTCCATTTCCACCCCACTCCAGCGGAAGGATACTGCAAAATCCCCATTCCCTCCCCACTCCTGGGCAAAGGATATTGCAAAATCTCCATTCCCACTCCACTCTGGGGCCAGCCAGAGGGGGTATTTGCCAGTTCTCCGAACTACTCAAAATTTCCGCTACCGGTTCTCTGAACTACTCAAAATTTCCGCTACCGGTTCTCCAGAACCTGTCAGAACCTGCTGGATTTCACCCCTGTGTGGGTTATATAGGAATTTAGCTCCAAAGAAGCAACCCTTGATTATTCATACAAGCAGCTAATACTTGAACCTCTCTGATATAGAGGGGCAGCTGAACAGTTTGCCTAATGTTAACCAGTGAGCAGTGGAAGATACTAAGGTTCAACAACAATAAAGCTTTATTGATTTCAACATTTGTTTTTTTTTTAAATCAAATGCACACTTTCTCACTCCATATCAATTTACAATCTGCCTCCAGTTGAGTTGACTAAGCTCACTCTGGGTTGTTGGGGGAAGATAGCTACATAGCACAGCTGAAAGATCCAGGCAATAGAGTCTTCCAAGAGAAACTTGTACAGCTTGTTCTTTTATTCTTTTCCAGTGGTGTCCATGTCATCTCAGTTTCAGATTGATCCTATTGGATCAGGGCACAGTCTTTTGTTGCCTGGGCTAAACATGACTTGCTGCATATCAATTAAGTTCTTGTTTCCAATTTCTGGTTGCTGTCCTCTGATGTCTGATCTGATTTTGATGAACTGCTTCTTAGTTCTGTGCATCAGAACTAAGACCTCATTCTTCTATTCTCAGATAGGAAAAAAGCTATTTTTTTCTACATTCCACTCATCTATTAGCTTAAGTATCACTAGTGCAAGGTTATCTATGGAGATTCTCAGTCATCCAGGTCATTGCTGTCCCAACGGTGCTTTTTCAAGCAGCAACTGGACTTTCTTTGTTTTTCCTTGAAGACATATCGCTTTTCATCCAAGAAGCTTCTCCAGTTTTGATTGAATGGTGGGGAATGGAAGGATTTGTATTCCTTGCATTCATCTCATTGTTAGCACTGTTTCTGAGAGTCCTTTTAGCAGTTCAAAAATGGTTCCATATCCTTTTCAGGTGACCCCCGAGGGCCAGCGGTGGGTTGCTCCTGGTTCAGCCCGGTTCTAAGAACCGTAGCGCCGGTGGTGGGAGGCTCAGCCTGCTCACCTGCCCGGGACGTTTCTGCGCATGCACAGAAGCTTCTGTGCATGCGCACAAATGTTGTGCGCATGCGCGAGCGCAAACTGGTAGTAAAAGGTTTTAGAACCCACTACTGCCAAGGGCACAGATAAATCTCAAAGTGGCCTCAACAACTCTTAGAAAGATTGCTAATGACCAAATAACTGCAAGGAGTATAAATCCTACCATTCCCCACCATTCAATCAGAACTGAAGAAGCTTCTTGGATGAGAAGCAAAATGTCTTCAAGGAAAAACAAAGAAAGTCCAGTTGCCTCTGGAAAAAGTGTTTTTGGGAAAATGCAAGGTTGATTGCTGTCTCACAGAGTTCGAAAAAAAGGTAAAATGAAGTAAGTTTCTTTGGCAAAATGTGCAACACTGTGTTTACAAAGAATTGTGCCTGAAACCTTTTTCTTATATCATACAATAATCTTATCTAGTTTCATTCTCCACTGAGTAGACAATCCCAAAGGCTCTATGTATACCTTGAGGTCCTTTATAGATACAAAAAACCCCTGCTAGCAGAGCTCTTTACCATTCAAGGCAACATCAAGAGTGCTCACCACATATATTCCATCTTTAATGTATTATTTTCATGTGTCAACTTTTCTTCTTCTTTATAAAACAAAATATCCTCCCACAGTTGATATATCTTTCAGTTCAGTGATACTGAGCTCAAATACTAGGAAGATAAAAGTATTTTGTTGATGTAGAGAATTTTTAAATGTACGTTGGAGTCAAATGCAGGATATGTGCCAAATAGGCTAAAGGGTAGAAGAAATGCTTGTAGTAACATTGTATATTAAATCTGAAGATTTGTTTGCTTTTTAGGAATGCCTAACCTTCACTTACTACAGTAGCTTTCTTTCACAAACTGAAGTACAATATATTCTCTCATTAAAAAGTTGCTGTTGTTGCTACTGTTGTTTAAAATACACATTAAAGCATATGTCCAACAGGCATTTAAGACTGACTAGGCTACTTATTAAGTGTAAGGTCCTTACCTCAGTGAAATTTTCACTGATCTGTGGGAAATTACATTGCCATATCACCCAATCAAGATAGATTTCATTTGCTGAACATTGAACAGTGCTGTATCAGTTCTTCACAAATATTTTATGGGGTTCCAGCTATCTCACATTTTTGGTTTTCTCTCTCCAAACCAAACATCAATGATTTTTACATACCAGACAATATGAGAAAGTGTATGCACGCACATTTATTAATATTGAAAAATATCCTACTGAACACTCACTGATAAAATTCTAGCCTGTTCCAAGTGAAGCCTTTCATTATTCCCTGCAAACAGCAAGTCAGGAATAACCTGGTTTCTGAAAGACATCATTGCAGGCTGCTATAAGAATCTTCCGAAAATCCACCATCATCTCATTAGCGGTGATGTATGAATTGGATCCTCTTTGATTTGAGGGTCTATGGAGATTCTCAGTTATCCAGGTCGTGGTTGTCCCAAAGATGCTTTTTCAAAGGCAAAGGCTTTGTTTTTGCTGGAAGACATTTCACTTCTCATCCAAGAAGCTTCAGTCAGAACTGAAGAAGCTTCTTGGATGAGAAGTGAAACCTCTTTAATCAAAAACAGAGAAAGACGGTTTTGAAAAAGCACTTTTGGGACTTTGATTTCAGTGTTTAAACTGACTCTCAAACACAATCAAATTTGAATATTTGAACTGAATTCTTCAATTACAGTCCATATTGATTCATGATTGGAAAGGTAGGCTACTTGTTTGCAACTTTTTTCTAATTCTGGAAGTTGCTCGTTTTTCTTCCAGGTTTGTGGAGGCACTAAGATGGAGTAAACCTCTTTTTACAAAAAAATACCCCAAAACATAAAATGTGTTTTGTCACATAAAATGATCCCTTATGATTGGGCTTTCTTTTAATTAATATATAGTTATGTCCAGTAGTTAGAATTACATGGCTCCAAATTGTAGAGTATGTTGATGTGTAAAACTCTTCGATCAAAGCATAAATCCAGCTTCTGTATGGGTTGTCATCTCTCACTTTGAAAATTCTTTTTTTTTTTTTGCTTCCATGCATTGACAAATGATTGCAATGATTGTGTTGATTATATTTCCAAGACATGTAACAGCTCTTGTAATTTCGAATAAGTTCCCCTCTCTGTAATCTAATCATGCAATAGACTGATAAAAACCAGAAAATTCAGTTCCTACGATGTGCTTTGCATTAGCATTAATGACATTTTCATCCAAGATCTGATTAGCAACTGAGTCAGCAATGGAATAGTTTTGTTCCCAGTTGCAAAAGTTGGGATTTTATTTATTACACTTGTACACTGCTGTAAACAAATATTACTCCTGGCACTTTACAATTAAATAAAAGTGCAAAATAAAAGTAATGTTACAGTACAATAATAAAATATGGCAATGATAAAATTGAAATCAAGGTAATTAAAAAAACTACAATTTAGTCTTCTAATTAACAATTGCATTTTGTTTTTCATTTAAAATGGTGAGGGATGAAGAACCTAAGACCCATCCAATGACGCTAAGCCATACATTCCAGCATCTATTGCTCTTGGCCCTGTTGCCTTAGACCAGGGGTAGGCAAAGTTGGCTCTTCTATGACTCATGGACTTCAACTCCCAGACTTTCTGAGCCAATCATGCTAGCTCAGGAATTCTGGGAGTTGAAGTCCATGAGTCATAGAAGAGCCAACTTTGCCTACCCCTGCCTTAGACCATAGGTTTTGATCACCATATTATAAAAAAGATGTTGAGTCTCTGGAAAGAATGCAGAAAAGAACAAAGATGATTAGGGGGCTGGAAGTGAAAATGGTTGCAGGAATTGGGTACTGTATGTCTAGTCTAGTGAAAAGAAGGACTAGGGTGACATGACAACAGTGTTCTAATATTTGAGGGGATGCCACAAAAAAGAGAGGGTCTCCTGCTATTTTCCAAAGCACTAGAAGGCAAGACAAAAAACAATGGATGGAAACTAATCAAGGAGTGAAGCAACCAAGAACTAAGGATAAATTTCCTAACAGTGATAACAATAAACCAGTGCTTGCCTTCCAAAATTGTGGGTGCTCCATCACTGGAAGCTTTTAAGAAGAGACTGGACTCCACTTGTCTGGAATGGTATAGTATCTCTAGCTTGAGCAGGGGGTTGGACTAGAAGACCTCCAGGGTCTCTTCTCTCTGTTATTCTGTTAATGAGGCAATGCAGTACACTGATTTTCAAAGAGTTAGTGTAATGACATATGGAAAGGACCTTGGAAGACAGGAGGGAGAGCCTCAAATTGGACACCCAATATATAAAAGAAGTCTCAGTCCATAGAAGGAGGGAGCATATGGAAAAAGCTTCAGAGGGCACCCTCCCTAGTTTTCTTGAGAGTAAAAGGAAAGGAGGGGGGGAGAAATACTTTCAGTCTTGCCCTGTTTTGTTAATATAATTATACAATAAAGACAGCTGTCTTTATTGTGGTCCTGGTTTGGCTTCTTGTCTGGATCACCTTACGTGGCCAATAGCTACAGGCTTCCATTCCTGGCACAGTTATGGCACAATTCTATACAAGCCTCTTCCTTCATGAGTGCCCATCAATATTTCTTTGAGGTACCGTATTCAGCACCTTTGTTGTTGTCATATCTATTCCTTTTGATTACTATTTTTGCTGGGTTTCTGAGACATATGAACATTTCAAAGGTGTGATAACATTCTTCCTTTAAGCAAAGCGTTGTCATTTGTATTACTTTCTCAGCCCATTTTCTATTTACTCACAAATTATACAGAACCTTTACCTGACCCAACTGGCCCATTTGATTTAGCACACAACATTAGGGCACAGCAATCATCTCCAGATAGCCATTTTCTGACACAGGTGTCGTATTTCAATTGGAATATCAAAAAGAAAATTACAAAGCATCTTTTGTGACATTGTCAGATGTGTATTTTTGCCTTACATCAAGTACAGAATGCCTGGATCTTTAAAATAGGATTGTGTGGTTGAGGAGAGAACAAGAAATACACGCATTGTATATATCCCAAGCTCTCTGAATCAAAGAAAAAGTGCCACAGATGCTGTTCTATCCTGAGGAGGCAGAAAGGAACAATAAATGCTTACAATCCAGAAGGACATTTTCTTTCAGACTTTGAAGGGATGGGACTCATTGAGAACTATTAACTCATTGAAAATGGCATTTGATTATACAGCATGGGGGCCATTACTGCACACATTTGGTTTCTCATCAAATACAACTCAGAGCAGTGTTAGAGAAGCAAGAGCGGCAAAACTGAAGAGGGGAATAGCCATTAGGCAGGAGGATGGGGAAGAAGAGTAGAAAGCAACTGAAGCAGAAAATTAAATGGCCTGATACTGGCTTTAAATAATAACTGTGGGTCATCCTTAATCTTATGGCTGGAAGGGAACACATATTAACATTCCTTTTTGGCTTTCCCATTTTTCCCCCCATTGCATTTTTAGATGAAGTGGATACTTCAATTCCTCAAAGCTTCTTTGATTATCTAATTGCCTTTCATATCTTCTGTGAAATTTTATTGCAGTACCCTTTTTATTAACTTCAATTTTTTTAAAAAAATCTGGCTCTTTTCTGAATATCTCTCTCTCTCTCTCTCTCTCTCTCTCTCTCTCTCTCTCTCTCTCTCTCTCTCTCTCTCAGAAGCTAATGATTATTGTCTGCAGATTGGCTGTCTAGGCCTTGTGATCTAGACTGGTCACAAGGGAAATCAGTGCTACTGAGATATGTCTTACAGCTGCCACATTCACGTCTGGTGGGAAACTCTTTCTTCCTCAGATTACTTATTTTGCCTTTTTATTTGTTTATTCCCTTGAAAATGAGAGATGGGGAGAAACCAGAATGAAATCTGGAAGGGCTTCTGTTCAGTTAGAGGAAGACCTGAATAGGACTCCTCGTGGAGATGGAGATGAGGTTTTTCAAGCGTATGTATTATCTTTGTGTTTAGTGTGAGGGAGTTTCTTGACAATATGGTTCTCATCCTTAATGGATTTGTTTTTTCTGTAAGAGAATGTAAAGTTAATAATTCTCTATTTTTACCTAGAATTTCTTTTACAAATCTTTTATTTATGTCAAAATCTTTGATTCATAACTTCAAACAAATGCAAATGTTCATCCCTCTTTAATCAGAAGTTTGCTCTTGTTTATTTTTGCCAGAGTTAACATTTTAACTATAATTCACAGAAGATTGAGTTGGAAGGGCCATCTAGGCACTGAGTCCAATACACTGATCAATGTGGGAATCCAAATTTAAACTTCCCAAACAGATGGCTGTCAGGCCTATTCTTGGGACTCACCATTCTGGGTAACTAATTTGGCTCAGCATGCTGTATAAAAGCTTTCCGATAACAAGCAAGAATAATGACATCCTGATCAAACAGAGATGCTGTTTTCATTCTGGAGAAAGATATACCTACCATGTATATGCTGTTTAACTAAAGTAGGTACCGTAAGTGGTATAATATTTGCCAAATTGGTTTGAACCATTTGAAACTTTTTGTTATTTAAGTACCTGTCCATTTATTTGTGTGATTTTTTTTAAATCACAGTAAATGCTCTCAATTCTTTTTAAAAGTTGAAAACTTTTAAGACAAGTTTCCATGCTCTTCCAGATATCTGTAAATTCAAATTTCTCACTTCTCAGTGCAACCTTTGTACAGTAGATGAATACACTGCTGAACAGAGAACTGCTGATCTCGTGCAGTTTTTAGGTGTTTTAATGTTCTTTTCAGAACGGCTGCCTTTTTAATTTTACTTTCCCCTCCCCCGTCCCAATGAGAGAGATACAGTGATAGCAGAATGCAAATTGGAACTGCTGAGAGGAGAAGATGCAGTCTGTCATTTGTCACTGCCAGGACTCATCAGTAATATGGTATCATGAGAGAAAGAAAGAGAACATTCACTTGAACATTTATGCATGATATTGAAGTGAGATTTGGATAAATTCCCCCAAAGAAAACTAATGCTTACTTTGATAGTTACTCTGCAGCAAAGACATGTAGACAGGGAGGCATCATTCATCTTTTTACTCCAGAGACTGTCTTAGAAGCTTGCTTGACAGCTTAAATTTCCACTTCACTTTGCATACCTTCTCCTAATGTTTCTATTGAAGGAAACAGATGTGATATCATAATCTATCCAGTAACTTTTCTGCACATGGTGGTGCTCTTGCACAGCTCCCATTCCTCAGTTCCTGCTGGATCATGCCCAAAGTTGTCATCAAGCAGAACCTCAAATACATTTTCTGTTTCAATTCTGGAGCAAATCTGAACATCCAATTCACCCCTGCCCCAAACTTACAGAGAGAAATCTAACTCAGTTTATTAAGATTCTTTTAAAAATGGAGGTACAGATCTGTTGATTGGAAAAGCCACATTGAAGGCAGGACTTTTGAATGATGTATTCATGTTGCTCTAATTAGGGATTTTAAGAGTATTTTTTTTAAAAAAGCATATAAACAAAAATAAAGCAAGCTCTTTGAAGTCAGTCTTGTCTTGATCAGTTGATTTATTTTACCACTGGAGCAAGGGATCAGATATATCACTGGAGCAAGGGATCAGAAAGGAATGGGTTTAGAGTCCATATTTCAATGTGAAAATGACATTATTTGTGAATCGTCTTTGGAAAACTGGTCAGGTAGTCTGTCTCATACAAGGAATGTGGAAGGACATTTCACTGAAGCCATACTGCTGATTGCTTTTTCTTGATTAAGATAAACTTACCTACAAATGGACTTTACTTCATGGTAGGAGGGTAGGAATGATTGAGTTAAACCCTTGCCAACCTTTTGGGCTGACTCAGTTCAAGATTTGAAAACAAACTGGGGTTATTGTTATTGTTAAGGTTTGTTGCACAGTTAGTCAGATGTTTAGACTGGATTCAACTTTTTATCCACCTATTGAATCCTTCCCAAGGACCTGGGATAAGCATTTGTCAGCCCAATCTCTAGTGAAATATCTTGGCTGTACAATTGGACAGTGTTGAACAATAATTCTATTTCAGATGATGTTTTGCTTCATATCACCCATGTAAGGAGATAGGATAGCCTGGCAGATGTTTTTGATGTTTGATGGCCATAACTGTCTTGTGAAGTATTGTTAGGAATTGAGGAATCAATGCTATGACAAATAGTAGTGGTGATAGTGAGTATGCTTAAAAGATTTCTCTCTTGATATTAACCTCTCCCAGTCTATCACCATTGACTAGCAATTTTGTCTTCCATTGTGCCATTGATCTGTGCACAAAGCTTCAAATGTTTCTATTCACTCCTGTTATTTATTTTATTTTATTTTATCTAATTATGAACCACTCGTCTCCCTCCCAGAGGGACATGATTTCAGGCACTTGATTATCCAGTCATGTGGCAGGGAGTCAAATGTCTTCTCATAATCAATCCAAGCTACATTCAAGTTGGTCTTCCTTCTCTTGCAGTTTTCCAAAATCATCTTGACAATTACGGCCTGATCTTCTGTTCCTCTGTTGTTTGAGCAGTTTTCTTTCTGCTTAGGTGGAAATAACTTGTTTTAACTAGATGCTGTTTGATTGCATTGGCTACTATACCAATTAGCAGTGATTTGACAGTTGTTGGTAAGCTGGTAATTGGTCTGTAGTTGCCTTTTATTGCCTCTTTTAATGTTAGGTGGGTTTTACCAAATGTTAACCAACCTTCAATTTCACCTCCTTGCAGTATGTTGTTAAATTGCTTGGCAATGAGTGGTTTTAGACCAGTCAGATGTTTCAATCAAAATCCAGGTAATTCATCTTCACAGTTCTAGTTCTAGTTTCCTTTATCTAATCTCAGCTTATTGATCTCATTTTTCAGCCTGATCTTTTCTTTTAGTGACACACTGCTTGGCTTTTTTTTCTTTGTTGATTTTGCATCCCAGGTATTCAGATATAACTCTGGCCATGGTGTACATTAGTTGGTTTGTTTCTTGAAGTTTTCTGGTGCTTATTTTTGATATTACAATATTGGCAACTTTTTACACTTGTGTTAGCTGATTCTTTAGAACAAATTTTAATACAGGCAACTTTGTTCTATTGTTTTTGTGCTGTTCTAGTTGCTCAGTTATTTTTTTGCTTTAATTTGTCTTCTTTTTTAGTTAGTGAATGTTATTTTTCTGAGGAGAAGGCAGAGGAGAGAGTGACTGGTTTGGGAATGAAAATAATTCAATATCTATGCTGGCTTCCTCAACGTCTGACTCACCCTGGTTCACTTTTACTGTCTGAGCTACTTCTGGAAAGGCTTTGATTTCTTTGCCCTGGATAGACCTTTGCAGTTCTTTCAATTCTATTGCTGTGAGTATGTTATTTTATATTATATCAACACTGATCTACTGTCTGTTGTGTTATTTCTGATTTTGACTGCTGTTCTTTTCAGAATTTTCAGATATCCACTTCCGATTGGATTGGATTTGTAATAGCAGATCATTATTTCTTTGTTTTCACACTTTTTATGTTTACGACCAGTAAACAATTTTTCTTCCAACAGTCCTTCAGCTTCTGTCTCTGGTTGCTCAGCCAAGAGTCCTGAGTTCTGTAGCTATTTGTCACCAGATATGCACTAATTCCAGTATCTAGTGCAATTCTGGTTGACCCATGACAAACAATCCAGTATGGGTTTCTGTAAATTACATCTCACCATATTGGTTATGAAAAATACACTCTTTGTTTGGGTCCTCTGAGGAGACCTGTCCAGTATGGTTGAACCTTTGGCATACAGTACGCTGATGACACCCAGCTGTACATCACCACCCCATCTAAATTCAGGGAGGCAGTTGATGTGATGTGCCAGTGCCTGGACGACGTTAGGATCTGGATGGGGAGGAACAGACTGAGACTCAACCCCAACAAGACTGAGTGGCTCTGGATATTGCCTCCAAAGGACTATATCGACTGTCCCTCCTTGGTTCTTGAGGGAGAAAAATTAACTCCCTCAGAACGGGTTCACAATTTGGGAGTCTTCCTAGATCCTCTCAACCATTGAACTGCACTGAATATCTTTGGTTTAGAGGCCTCTCTCTTAATCACCTCATCTCACATGCATTTTATTATGTAGCAAATGAGGAATGCCAGGGATGCCATTTTGTACTTGCAGAAAAATGGTCAGATGTAAATAACAAAATAATGCTTTTACATTTTCTGTAAAAATATAGTTAGTTATACATAACTGCTTTATGCCACAGAACTGTCCATAACCTCATAATAGTCCAGAATTTTCTATTTCATTGTGCCAAATGGTAATATGGACATTGCCAAGTGGCATGAAAACAAATAATAACAAGAAGGCTTAATTAAGAGTTTTGTAAAATACACATGCCATTTTTCATCTGTTGATGAGGTTAGTAGTATTTTCTAGGATCAGTTTCTTTCTTTACCTGTAAAGTTATTTGCTATTTTGTCATACATTCCTAACTGTAATTTTGTAATTTACCATATATTGTGAAAATCAATAAGATTTTTTTTTTCAAAATAGAGATGGCTAAGATAGCATTGAAACTTAAACATGCTTTACCCAGCTGCTAAGATATATGCATCCTTGAAACATGTGCCAAAAGTTATTCCCCAGAACTTGTAGAAATATTAAAATAAAGTAAGATTAGCTCCCCGGATGCCACTAGATAATTTGGGTTTCTGTCTCCAATATTTGAGACAAGGCTCTGGCTTTAAAGGAGGAAATTGAAAACTCTATTCCACCTACTGACTTCAGCCAAGTTTAATAGAAGTCTTTTTCCCTCAAGAAAAAAATATCTGGGGTTTGGAAATGGAGGAAGAGTCAGGTTTGGGGAAAAGATTGGGGTCAATCCCTTGGGAGAAGACTTTGATTCTTCATTCTGCTAATTTAAATATATTCTCTACTATTATCTACATGTTTAGGAAAATCAAAAGGCTCTGTCATAGTTTTAAAGCAGCTGTGAATCACTGCTTTTCCAGAAAATTGGCAAGGTTGAAATTTTGAGCTGATTGAATTGAAATTGCTGGGAAGTTTAAGTAGCTCTTGATTTTCTTTGCTTGTTGGGGTTTTTTTTGGGGGGGGGAGTTAATGCTATGGTTCAGTATTCCCACTGGAGAAAAGAACAGCTTATCCTTCATGTTTTCTAAGGGAAATGCTATCTTGATGACTTTACATCAGTAGTGGGTTCTAAAACTTGTTGCTACCGGTTCGCGCACTCACTCTCTTATGTGCATGACGCTTCTGTGCATTCGCAGAAGCGTCCTGGGTGGGTGGGTGGAGCCTCTCACTGCTGCCACTACCGGTTTGCAGAACCAGGAGCAACCCACTACTGCTTTACATCTAATATCGTCAATATCTTAGGAAAAAAATGAGCTAAATAAAATTGTATTTTCTTAGTTTCTCCTCATATCTGCAACACCAACTAAGGACTATGTGTGTGTATGTATGTGTGTGTGTGTATATATATATATATATATTCGCATCTTTTGGGTGCAAATGGGATGAAGGATTTTTTTGGGGGGGGGGTTGATGTCAGACCTAAGCAGTTTGGGATGAAAAAAATATATTTAGCTTCTTTCTCTCAAGCTTTCTGAACTTATCTCTTGCCCTATCATCAGAAATAGTTGTCAACAGTTTCTGGAGGGCAGAAATAGACATTACCCTCTATCATAGCTCCACTCACCCTCAAAGCAACCTTCATGTGCATTTTCTGCTGCAGTGCAAGAGTACACTTTTCAATCCTGTATTGGTTTGAATGCTCCTGTCCATTTGGCCTAAAGTGTTTTAGCTTCTGCAAGCTAATTTCAGCACTTCCATCTCTACTTTGTAGAAGAAGATAAACAGATCTGATCCTTATTATGCATTCTAATTGCTACTCTCCCTCCCCTAACCTTAGCACTGTTAAAATATCAGAGTGGTTATAAAGTTATCATAGAATAGAAAAGGTTGTTGGTTTGAAACACAGATAAATACATTTTTCAATTTTTTTATTACGATCAGTCAAATCTGTATTTGGTCACAAGTAGAATACAGAAATCACAGTTAATTAAAATTAAAAATTATTGGGGTGTGTAACTGAGAGTTTTTATTACAGTTTTTTTACAGTATGTAGCTTTCCCCTTATTAAAAAAATAAGTCCAGAATTTTACTATTTCATTATTATTTTTTTCAGTCATCTGAATGTTTCACCCCAGCTTTCAGTTAGGCCAGGGGTCGGCAACCCGTGGCTCCAGAGCTGCATGTGGCTCTTTGGGCCCCCTGCTGTGATTCCCTGTCCCATCACTGGCTGGCCTCACTCTCCCCTCCCTCACCTGGCCTGAGAAGGTAAGGGTGATGGCGTGAATGGAGAAGTGGCCGGGGCTGATTCTCTGGCGCTGGTTGAGGAACATAGCCACCTCTGGCCAAGGCTTCTCTTCGGGCGACCCTCCTCCCCCTCTCGCGACTTTCTGGCTGGCTGTGGTGGGGCCAGGAGTGTGCGCATGCATGGAGAGACCCTCAAGTGAGCGCCAAAATGCAGCAAAGGTGCGCACGGAGGGCAGGTGTCTGCTTGCTTAAGGAAGGTCTTTGGATGTGGTTTCTCCCCTGCCCTAAGGATCTGGCCATTGCCTTGCCATGTCCTGTCCTGTTCCCCCCCCAGCTCTTTGGCCAAGGGGTAGGCGTAAGCTCCAGCCCGAAGTGGCAGAAAGTGAAGGCTGCCTTCGCTCTGGCGACCCTTCTCCCCTCCTTCTCTTCTCATGGGGGGAGGCACGACAAGGCGATGAACGGATCCTGAGGACAAGAGAGAAGCGGCCCTGTAGCTGCCTTCAAGCCACATTTGTGTGTAAGGCAGCCTTCGCTTCCTGCCGCTTCGGGCTGGAGCTCATGCCCTCCCTGCTCGGCTGAAGAGCTGCCGGGGGTGTGGGAACAGGACGAGACACAGCAAGGCAATGGCTGGATCCTTAGGGCAGGAGAGAAGTTGTGTCCAAAGACCCTCCTTAAGCGAGCAGCCATTCGCTACCCACCCTCCACATGCACCTTTTCACCTTGAGGAGGGTCTCCCCACGTGCGCCACAGCCAGCCAGGGAATCACGAGAAGGGGAGGAGGGTCGCCCGAAGAGAAGCCGGGGCTGGCGATCATTCCTCAGCACAGAGAGAGAGAAGGGGAGAGAGAGGGAGGGAGAGAGAGATGGGTGGGAAGGAAGGGAGAGAGAGGGGGGAGAGAGAGAGAGAGAGATGGGGAGAGAGAAAGAGAGATGAGAGGGAGAAAGAGAGATGGAGAGAGAGAAAGAGAGAGGGAAAAAGAGAGTAAGAGATACCCTTTTCTCATAGAAAAGAAAACAGAGCCACAAAACCTGGGTAGGCATAGCTGGGGGGGGGTTTCATGTGACTCGGTGGGAGTGATGTCGAGTTGGCCATGCCCACCCATGTTTTGTGGCTCCGGATGATTTGTTTTCTCTGGGTAATGGGTCCAAATGGCTCTTTGAGTTTTTAAGGTTGCCGACCCCTGAGTTAGGCCATACATTTCTTTGGGCTATTTGAGAGTTAGAAATGAATCTGCTATTTCTGGTGAGTGAAAAAATAGTAAAACAATGAACTCTAGGCTTATTTTTGTTTAAGAATGTGTGCTGATGTGAGAAACTACCTTTTCAGAGGAATTGTATTTTTAAAAACATTTGTGCTGGGCCAACAACCTTCTGTACACTAACCAAAGATTTTAACTGCTATGTTATTTAGTGCTGATAAAAGGAAGTACAAAGTGCTGCTTGAAAGAAGGCAGAAGTTGTATTTGTATCTGCAGTTTGAAGCTTTAATCTTGCAAACTAAAAATATGTAACTTACACACACATACACATACTGTGTGTGGGGATCAGTGGTGGGTTCCTACCAGTGCGGTCCACTCTGTAGCACCGGTAGCGGCCCGCTGGTGACGTCACAGTACTGGTGCGGTCGGTTGCTGGTGCCTGGGTGCCGCCATTTTAAAAAAATGTGTTTTAATTTTTTTTAAAAAAATTTTCTTCTGTACATGCCCAGAAGCCGAGCTTCCGGCACTGTGCATGCACTGCCTTCCTACCCCACAGTGAATCCAAGCAGGGGAGGATGGCTGAGGGAGTGCGTGAGACGCTGAAAGAATGGGCGGCAGGAGCTATCTCCATTCCCCTCCCTTCAGCAGTCCGAGAAGCCACAAACGTGCGGTAATGATCCTAGGCATTTTCGCACGTTTGAGGCTTCTCGAGCTGCTGAGGGGAGGGGGAACGGGCGGCAGGAGCCTAGGATCATCGAATGGGGAGAAGCATTCAGGCCAGACGAAGCCTCCTAGAAGAACTGCTGCTGCGGTCTTGCTGCTCCCACTGCGGGGGGCTGCGTTGCGGGTGGGCAATGCCCCCACGCTTCTCCGGCTGTTGCCAAGCTCCCGAGGCCCACGCCTACCCGGTCAGATAGCTGGCAAGCCACACTCACAAAACAAGCCACGCCCACAGAGTGGCAGTAAAAAATTTAGGAACCCGCCCCTGGTGGGGATGGTAACTGAGGGGGGTTAGGAAGATTATGTCACAATAAGGAAAGTGATTGGTCATTGCTTTCCCCTGCACAGAAAAGGCCATATTGGTCTAGTGGTTAAGGTACCAGGAAACAAGAAGCAAGAAACTCTTGAGTTCAAATCCTGCCTTAGCCATGAAAGCCAGCTGAATGACTTTGGACCAGTCACTCTCAACCCAATCCACCTCACAGGATTCTTGTTGTGCGGAAAATAGGAGGAGGAAGAAGGTGTGTTGGACAGGTTTGCCACCTTGAGTTATTTGTAAAAATAATAAAGACAAATTATAAAATGAAAACAATAAGAGAAAGGCACAGCAGCAGAAGGATTTACCAATGGGAGGTTATAATCTAAATCAAAATTCTTGCAAGGTGTCATTAAAAATGTCTCATTCCAGAAAGGATTGTCTTAAGCTTAGAGTCAAGTTTGTTAGAATATTCATGACTGGGAGAGCCATGTTAACAAGGTTAGCCAATGAATAGGCATAGCAACTGAGTCAGCCAATGGGAGCTAACCACTTCTGAGTCTGTACAGAGAATCGAAACTGAATACTTAAGCTTAAGGCTGGGTGTGTCTTCACTCTGTACTCTTCCACTCTGAACTCTGCTGAAATGAAACTAACTCTTGTGCTTGTGTTTACCTGTAACTGATTGAAGAAGAATTCTACTTGTGGTATTGTAAATATGTATATTATTATGTTTATAAAGAAGTTATTGAATCCAGCTGAATCAGCTTCTGGTTTTGATTTTGCAACAAACTTTAATAAAGTTGACATCAGCATAGGATAGGAAAGACATGGATGCACTGAATCCTTAAAAGTGAAAAGATTTTAGATGTGTGTACCAAATGGAAAGCATGTTTTGTTTTCAGCTTGGAATATAATTAGCTAACTCATAACATTACAGCAGGCCTATCAGATGTAGATGGTAAAAAAAAAGTTGGTTACTAGATGGTAGCAAAGAAATATAATAAAGTAATTTTTCTACCACATTTGAGCTGCAAATATCTGCTGGATGAAAAGTTGGAGGTTTCTCTATTCTTTTGCTGTTGTATAGCAGCAATTTTTGCAATTGGGTAGTAATTGTCCTAATTTACCATTGAAAATTGCTACTGACATGCTATAGTGAGTGGTCCTTTCATTTTCCATTTGGGTAGTAGACTGTAAATGTAGACCATTTAAGCTGTAGGTCAGAACATGATTGCCATGTGCAAACTTTGTGACTGAATTCTGAAATCGGTCCATTTCTTATTTAAGCCAATATGCAGAATCCGGTTTGGTTGCCGGCTGGAGCAGCTGGGCAACTAGCTGATGGGCTACTTTTTTCATGTTGACATACTGGCTATTATAATGAATCCATGAGTGAAGGGTTGAAGGGAAGTTCTTTTCATGCCTGTCATTGGATTTAATTCCTTCTATCAAAATTTAACAGACTGGACAGTCTCCTCATGCGTATTGCTGGGATGCCACCATTTCTAGGATCAATTTTCTATTGATTAATTTTGAATGCTTTTTTTAGTCTGCCATGCAGAATGGATATGTCAAATTTTATATCTAGGAACCAAACATGGTCATATTCAAGAAATTACGACTTGGACAGGATTATATTATTCCCAGAAATCTCCTTCTAGTATCCAACATCCATTGATTTACTATTCTCTAGGAACTGCACATTTTCCCCAAAGGTCAGAAGTTGTTACTACAGTCTGGAGCACATTCACAGAACACACAACTCAGGAGATTTGGAAATTATGCCCTGAAATTAACTAATAGGGATGTGGGGATGAGTTTAATTTAAAGAAAACTTGACTTTTTTTACATACTTAATTCTACAGAGTGAGCTGCGGATTTCTGTCTGAACTTCCCAATAATACATTAATTACCTGCAATGGAAAAGATTTCAAATAGAGACAGATAGGTTATGTGTTTCTTTCTCTCTTCTACCCTGCTAATTTGTTACTGGCAGGGGTTTGGATTGCTCAATCTGCTTATTGCAGAAAATTTATTTCCATTAGTGGCAGGCTTGTGAATAACAACACTTAATTGTTGGAGTACCCATAAAAAGTGTTTTGGTTTCAGGCATTTGGGGTTTATGAACCTAATGCAATCTTGAAATTTTACTTCATATGCTAGTGTTGATTATTGAATGTTGCTTTTGGCAATGTGAGCACAATTTTACATCAGAAAGTAATTGTTTCCTGTTGTACTCCGAGTGATAGAATATTGTACCATGGTTGTTGTTTTTTATATAAAATTGCATGTAGAATTAGATTTTAATTGTGCACATTTGTTGCTTATTCTTTGTTTTTACAACACTCAATGTCTTTTTGAATATTCTATTATAGTTCAAATACTTTGTTTATGATTATATCTTTTAATAGAATCTAGATATGAGATCCATTTTTTTTTCTTTGATGCCTGTGCCAAAATGCTCCCTGTTCTGTGTAAGTCATGCCAGGAAATAAATAAATAAATAAATAAATAAATAAATAAATAAATAAATAAATAAATAAATAAATAAATAAATAAATAAATAGATAAATAGATAAATAAATAAAATAAATAAAATAAATAAAATAAATAAATAAAATAAAGATAGATAGATAGATAGATAGATAGATAGATAGATAGATAGATAGATAGATAGATAGATAGATAGATAGATAGATAGATAGAGAAGCGATAGGCATCACGATCTCCGGAACGTTTAAATTTTTATTTTATGTATGTAATGCCTATCAATTTAGTTTTTGCACGCGTAACAGGCCCATACCCTTTTTTCTCTCCTGTAATTGACTTAATTGTTTCTGCCTTAGTCATCCTGACAGATGACAATGCGATTTGTCTTGCCTCTTTCCCCATTGCACATTTTTAGGACAATTCTTTATTTATATATTTCTTTATTATATATATATATATATATATATATATATATATATATATATATATATATATATATATATATATATATATATATATATATATATATATATATATATATATATATATATATATATATATATATATATATATATATATAAATGTCAGGCTTACAGAATCAGGCTTACATATCAGGCTTACTGAAAGAACGAGATTCAGCAAAATCACACACCTTTTCTACTCAAGGAAGCCTTCACTTATTCAAATTGCCTTTATACTCAGTGCAGTTGACAATACATTTTGAGGGATTACTTAGGCAGTTGCTTGGTACAGCTGAAGTATTGGGTCAAAAAAAATGATTAGAAGAGAAAAATCATCTGACTTAATTGAAATATTTATTTTATTTATATCCCACTTTAATTATTTTTACAAATAATTCAAGGTGGTGAGCACACTTTTCTCCTCCTCTTTTCCCCACAACAACAACCCTGTGAGGTGAGTTGGACTGAGAGAGAGAGAGTGATTGGCCCAAAGTTACCCAGCCGGCGTTCATGTCTAAGGCAGAATTTGAACCCACAGTTTCATGCTTCTAGTCTGATGCCTTAACCAAAAGGCCAATAGTTTGAAGAACATCAGAATCTAAGTATCTCCTCTGCTCCTGTTCAGTTCTTTATAAATGCTATGGTGGGTACCTAGGCAATCTGGAATTTCACTCTCCCTCCCACTCCCAAATTAGTAGAAGAACCTATCATCTCCAATTCGCTTTATGTAGACAAATGAGTGAAGAGAAGCTTGGTGAGGGAGTTGAGGGCCATTCTCTCCCGTGTTTTCATTTTCTTATTGTCCATCTAATCTAATTGTCCAGGCTAATCTTCAGGTACAGAGAGAGCTTTTGGGAGCTTGCAGTTTGTACAAACAAATAAGGATGAAACAAGGAAGATTTACATATGAATTTGGCTAGGAATTTTGTGGAGGAGGTTGCAAACAACACAGGCAACAAAGGAAACAATATTTATCTTCCTGCTCATGCTCCAAAACCGACTCCAAAGCAAGTTTGTTTCCTTGATGAAAGTGAAAGGGAAGGGACAAGAGAGTTCATACACTGAAATGCATCGACACTGTCTAGACCTAGATCTCTCTCTCTCTCTCTCTCTCTCTCTCTCTCTCTCTCTCTCTCTCTCTCTCTCTCTCTCTCTCTCTCTCTCTCTCTCCATATATATATATATATATATATATATATATATATATATATATATATATATATATATATATATATATATATATATATATATATATATATATATATATGTTATCTATCTATCTATCTATCTATCTATCTATCTATCTATCTATCTATCTATCTATCTATCTATCTATCTATCTATCTATCTATCTATCGGGTGACATTCAAATTTTCCCCCTACCGGTTCTATGGGAGTGGCTTGATGGGCATGGCCAAGCCACACCTAGCAAGCCACACCCACAGAACCGACAGAAAAGTTCAGCCAACTCTTCTAGCATTCAACCTGGCTGCTTCTCGCCTCCATCTCATGTTTGCTCTGTGTGTATGACCCCAAGAAGGAGGAGAGAAGGAGGGAGTGGGAGGGGCGGGGAGGGGCCAGTCAGTGGTGCGATTTACTGGTTCTCCGAACTGCACATAATTGCCACCACCGGTTCTATAGAACCTGTCCAAACCTGCTGAATTTCACCCCTGATCGATCTATCTATCTATCTATCTATCTATCTATGTCTATCATCTATCTATCTTTGTCTGTCTGTCCGTCTGTCTGTCCGTCTGTCCGTCTGTCTGTCTATCCATCATCTATCTCAGGAAAAAATAGAGACTGGAAGTGGGTGTTTTAGATATGCTCTCATTTTCACAGTCTCAGTTCATTTCTGATGTTTAACCTACCAAATCACACTTTCAGCTTGAGTCTATTGTATCTGAAAGAACAGCTCTTACCTGAAGTCTTATTTATTCCAGAAACTAGCATCTGAAGCCCCACTCTGGGTTCTTTTCTACACTAAGGTATGTTGCTTGCCCTTGAGCAGTCCATTAATAAATATATTTTATTGCAGTTTTAGTGCCAGGCAAAGACAGTTTTATTCTCTCAGGCTGTTGAATATCTTAATATTTTAATAACTGTATTATGCTGCAATGGAACCTATTAGTTAATTTTGTTCCTTCTGTTTTACTAAGACTCCTTTTTTATTCTTACTATTTGCATGATTGTATTTCAGCAGTTGTCTTTGGATGAAATTTTTAGACTGTGACTTCAAACTTGTTTCTAAGCAAAAGATTTTGCTTTGAATAGTAGTATACATAATGTTTTAAAATGTTTTAAATTCTAAGACAGGGCTCATCCTTATACCCTACTAACTGAAGAAGCTTTGCACTCATGTCCTTTAATTCAAGCCCAACCTCAAATGGAGCAGTCTAAATTAGCTGTTCTAGGCATAAACTGGTCTTCTTTCAATTCAGGTCTTCCATATCAACAATCTATTACTCTTCAATGATGATGATGATGATGATGATGATGATGATGATGATGATGATGATGATGACAGGGGCTGGATCTGCTCAACTCCCATTGACTGTTGTAGATTGTTCTGGTCATGCAGTGAGATTACACACCTTGTATTTGCAGGAATATCTCCTACATAATGCTTGACTGGTGCTTCAGAAAACACCATTTAGGCTCCCTCCTAATACATATAGGTTTAGTGGTTTTTTGAAAGAGCCATAGATCTGTTTGGTATCCTGTACATGTTTTTAGTTAGACTTAGTTAGACTTGTGTTTAAATTTCTCTTGGCCCTTAGTGTTCCCTTGTGAGTAAGATAAACAACTGCTAGTTGCTGTCTTTAACATATAAAGGTTCAGG